>OY728161.1:309107319-310307319 GCA_963277665.1 Viscum album
TTCTTGGTAAATTTGATATCATATCATGGGTCACACAGTTGACTGAGATTTATCAAGTTGTGACCAATACCTTCAACAACCAATACATTTTCATGTTTCATTTCATTTCCCCAAAACATGGATTTTATAGACACAATAATATCTAAGCCTTCATCGTTACCAAATATTTTGACACCATTCTTATTGTACCTAATTATTGTCACTGGATTCTTATTTTTTTTCATATGGGAGGTGAATGCACTATCAATTATACATTTTCTAATGCGATATGATTCTTTGAAGGAAATATTTATTACTAATTCCTTCTCATCTAATTTCTTTTATATCCATTTTTTTGACATCATACTTGACGTTGACTGATATTATTCATCATCCTTAAATTATGGTGGTAAAACCACATCTTGTAAAGCTACAAATTGATTTTGGATTCTCTTCTCCTTTAATGATCCCTTGATATACTACATGAAACCACTTTGGGTCTGCTTCAGTACATTCATCTACAATGTCTTTGGGAAATATCAGGTCATGTGTCCAAATTCTCCCAACCAAAAATAGCAACCATAAAAAAGTAATCATGGAAATTGGAACACTATTTGGATTCCTCTATTTCTCTTATATCCATAAATACCTTTTAGCTATGGAATATACATTTTGATAATGTCTCATATTTCCACAATAATAACACTTGATATGTGGCATATTTTTATGTGTTATTGTTTCATTACTAGTTATCCCTTTGTGTCTCAGAATATTCTAATTCTTATTTGTACTCAAATCAATATTCATCCCCATAGCGTGTTCTTATGGTCTAATACCAATCATTACAGCTTTCTGCTTGCTGTTAAGCCCCATACTAGTTGTACTGCTCAAATGAGTAATTTTGATTGCATGAAATTACTTTCACTATTCTACTAGACCTCCAGTCTATAATTTTTATTTATATGTATCATGTTTAGAATCCTTTCCTGATATCATATAAGGATTCATGGTTTTCTCCTTATTGTTTAACATTCCTCATAGACCAACAACTTCTTACTCAAGTTTGTTGATATGTTTGACTTGATATTTTACTATATTGGTCAAACTATCGATAACCCTAGTATTTTCTTCATCCTAGAGTTTGTAATTAGTTAATTTATTTGAGTTTTATAGATTTTTAGATACAATATTCTCAATTTCATCCTTCATCTCAGACTTCTCATTTTCCTACTATTTCATATAGAGTTTATCATCATAAACCACTCTATTGGATTTCTTCCTTTGGGATCTCTGGACATCATTTAATCTTATAATTCAACCATGACCTAAACTATACCTTTGATTTATCATTAATCATTGTCACTTTCTTTCCTTATTTATGAATTACCCACTACTTCCACAATCTCATTTCCTTTATTATCTATGCAGTTTTTATCTCTTCTACCTCAAATTCTTCTGAACAGTCATTTTATTATGAATATAAATTCTTCTTTCTAATTAAATATCACTTAGTTTTTTTACCTTTCACACTATATAAAGTCTTCTTTATGGGATTTTCATCTGCATCCTCATAATTTCCTTGAAAATTATTTGGAAACTTTTCTACAATATTTAAAACCTTTTCACAAAGAAATAATGTGAGAGGAGTTTTCCTTTTAACCCTTCATTTCCCCCTTTGTATATTTGAGGAAATAAATGGCATAACCTCATCCACATCAACTTCTTTATAACCATATTCAATAGTGATATTCTTTATGGACTTGAATTCTACATCTTTAGATTTCCATTTTCCCAAAAACTCATTATCAACATATATCATCTCGTTTATGAGGAGAGTATTATGTAAGATATCCAATTCAATCTTCTATGGGTCTTTATCTTCTAGTATATATACTTTTGGATTTATTAAAGGTGGAAGTCTTCATAATATGTGCTTAATGATCTTTAAATCTTCAAAAATTTCTATGAAACCATTCATGTCATCCATTAAAACATTCAAGTGATCAAATACTGCATTTACATACTCATTCCGGTGTATTTTCAGGACCACATATTTGTTCCACATAACCTTCAATTTAGCTTCTTGGATTTTTAAATCACATTAATACATATTTAGGAGATTTTCCTACATAGTATGTGATGACTTACATGACATCACATTTGTGTAGATTATATTAGATAGTGATCTTCCTTAGGAATTGATTCCTATGACATCAACATCCAATTATCTTATGTGTTCTTCTAAAAACTCCACTATCCACACTGTTAGAAATAACATGAATTATAGTAGTAAAGAAAACCATTACTAATGATCAGAAGTAGTGATTCATCATATTATTCCATAGATGAAAATTGATCACATCAAAGATTAAGATCTCTTTGTGATTAAGAATTTCCATTTCTTATGCTAAGAGATAACCTCTAACAATAAACTTTCACTTTGATATCAATTGTCAACCCAAATAGGTTAAATACCCTGAGAGGGGGGTGAATCGGGGTATGAACGATTTAAACATATTTTCCTTTGGAAATTTTTTTATCATTAGAAAAAAAATACCTTCTATCTTTTTTATATAAAACATAATAAGTGGAAATTGAATCATGTATAGGATATATAATTTTTACTTAGTTCACCCTCCCTGAGATAAATCCAAGGATAATATAAATAAAATGTGTTGATGTACCAAAAGCACTGAAAGACACAAATATTATATGTTTTGGGTTGTACTCACTATCCCTCCCAGTTTATAGTCATTCACAATTCAATACTTCACTTATCACTCAAAAAAAGGGAATGCATATTTCCACTTGTAGACTCTTCTAAAAATCAGTTCTAAGGTGATTCACACTTGTGTGTTTCTCTATTTTCATATTTTATCAATGATATTAAAACCATATTTGCATGATACCCCTTTGAGAGACCCCTATGTGAGACTCCACCATGAGACTCCTTTGTGAGATCCCTCCATGATATCCCTCCAAGAGACATCTATGATACACCCTTATAATCATGTGGATCACATGCCTTTATAGTTTACATAGACCGTGTGTCTTTTTCCTATTCATGGGAATCATGAGTCTTTGTTATATTCATACAAATCCTGAGTCTTTGTTCAGTTATCACAGATCTTGTGACTCTATCTTGAGACCTTTTTAGGTTACATAGATTATATTGTGAAAATAGGTCTGCATATTACTATCACAAAGTTCCCTTTTCAAGATACCTTCATCAGACTACTTCATGATATCATTTTATTGGACCCCCTACTAATTATACAGATCACATGACTCCAGTGGATGAATTTTTTCAAATCTTGTAAAATACTTTTATTCATATCAAACCACTTAAGAAAACTTCTCTGAACTATTAGGAATGGTTTAAGGGTTATTTACAGGCTTAAATACACCGCTTTAACTCCACAAATCATAGCTATCCATTAATTACATTTCCTCAACAATCATGTTTACACACTTCATGTGATCTCTTCATGTGATCACATATCTTTTGTCGCAAGTGATTTATGTGATCCCTTATCGCATGTCACAAGTGATTCACATGATCAAATATATTTTATTTGAACATATCATGTGATCCAATCATGAGATCAATTTAAAACCATGATTTCTTCGTGTGAACACATCACCACGTCCAAATAAAATCATGAGGACTATGATATTTTCTTCTCTTTCTTCTCATGATCCCATTACGTGATCGAATGAAAATCATGTTCTCATGTGATTTAGAATGAATGTGAGATATATCCATCATTTCTTGCCTCATTGTATTCATGTTATAAACATGATATCTTCAAGAGATCCCATGAGAACCATGTTCCCTTTTCCTAATCTCTCCTTGAGATCCACTAACAATCATGGGATGCATTCAAGTTCTTCTCACGATCTCTTCATGAGATCCTCTTAAAATCATAGGGTGCTTTGTATGACTCCTTTGCATGATAATTTCGGACATTCACACTTTGTGTAATCAATTATAACATTCTCACTTCATTTGATCAGTTATGGAATTCATAGAAACTCTTCACACTTTCTTTGAAAACCATCCTTCATCCACAACATCAAACCTGGTCAACAAACCCAATCATCCCAAAAGCATTATCAAGAGATAATTTTTCCAAAAAAAAATATCATCCACCTCCTTGGAAAAAAACATGGATTCCCAACAGAACATAATGGGTCTAAAAAATCCCATTCTCAACAAATTCTCTAACTACACATTTATCTCTTGTAGTACTACATGGGTCATCAGATATGCTAGAATATTTATCGAGCCATCCCAAGGTGTGGGTCTATGCAGAATTAAACATTTTGATGGGTAGGTATGACTAGAAAATCCTCAGGGAAGATGTTATCATACTTCTCTAACAATTAGGAAACTGAAATTTCATATAATTTATAACTCCAAAGGAAATACTATAAAACTAAATACAAATAATCATTATCCACCTACATATAAGTTCACCCTCACCTTACTAGGATTCATTCTCACCAAAGAAGGAAAATTTTATCCCACTGGATTGGATACACTACCACCCTCACTGGTTATAGTAAATCTAGGCATGGATAATAGCAAATAGTCCATACCAATGAAAACATTATAGGGCCTCATTACCACTACATAAAGATCACATGTGAATATTGACTCTAAGATTCAAATAAAACTGCTATAGGGATAGTTTGATCATCAAAACATCATAAATAATAGTTTATAGGAACAATGATTGATTTATAGCCTTCACTATAAAATCTAGGTCTCAAAAAAGGGATGTGATAAGGAAATAGTGGTTCATGCTTGTGTCTACCAAAGTTGTGTCTAATGTTGGAAAGATGTATTTCTTACCTCATATCACACCTCCTCTTAGTTATCTATCACTATATCTCATAGTTATCCATGCCATTTCCCGCCTTCTCTCCATAATAGGGTTCACTCTAAGACCATAGAACATCCAAAATGGTCTCAAACATAAAAATCAAAGGAACTCATCTGCCACACCTCAATATTATTCTATTTTGGTGGAACAAACTATCTTGTCTTGACCTGGATTACTCTAGAAATAGTAATTAGACTAGTTGGAGACAATTTCTTAAGAACACACCCCCATGCACCATAGCCTTTTGAATAGTTGTAAGGGTATAGGGTGTGATAGTGGGGATACAATTTCATCATATCAGATTAATAAAATACTGGAAATAACTAAACATAATCCATAATAGTAAATCAAGATAGTGTAGAATAAATAAATGAAAATTGGTTATAAAAATGATATACAGGAAATTCCTGAATGTTCATGTCATACATAAAACATCTGATCACCAACTAAGCCCATCACATATACATGAATAATGAATAAATAAAAAAGAAAAATTATCCACTACAAACTCTTATCCCAACCACATACTCGGCCTCCATGACACTACCAAGATGCTCCAGGATAAATATAAGAATACACATGACTGTATCCACTCAATCATAAAACCATGGGCCTCATCCCAATCCATCATACATCCATGCCCAACCTGAAATCATACATAAGATATGAATGCACACTGAGTTTCATATACATGGGGTGAAAAATAATATTACTAGGCCACCAAAAATGTTGAACCTATAATCTACTTTCATAAGTACATGATAAAGTAATTTATTCATACTAGTCAAGACATGGATGAAATAAAATATAGTGAAGTATATCCATAGTCAATCCTTGGGCCTGGGATCCATATCAACAAGACATCTTGTGATGGGGAACTTAGAAAGATATCATATGACTCATGTCATATTTAATTAGGTTGATCCTTGGGTCCATAATATTGATTGACAGTACCTACTTCATCCAGTGCCATTAATGTTTTGAGTGATCTATATCACCATAGGGGGATACATGTCCTAGTCTCAGGCTCACCCGTAATCGCCTCCAATCACTATAATGAATGATTTTAGGTAATAACTCAACATTTAATAAATATGGTGTTGAGATAATCATCATTACACTCATTCTAGGTTAATCCAGTCCGATGTCTGAGTCCTAGGTTACATCCCATAGGAAATCATGTCATTGTCACATGGATAATATTTAAGGGGGGGTGACCCTTAGGTTATATATATGAATTCTCTCAGTATCCATTCAATATCAAAGGGTAATTCTATGTACAATAATTCTAATAACAACCATGGAACACCATGACCACTGTGGAATGTCATGTGCAAAAATTATAATAATGATCATGGAATGTCATGTCCGCTATGGAATTACATGCTAAATAATTTTAATAAAAATAAAAGAACATCATGTACACTATAGGAGACCATGTCCAAGATTTCATAGATAATTAGGATCATCATGTCGAATAATTTTTGTATACCCTAAATCAGGGAGAATCCAAATAAAGTAACATTCAATCTGAAAGGATCAAAATTTGTAACAACCAGAGATTTTATAAGATATGTTTTTTTTAATTTCTTTCATATATTCTGTTGTACGCTACACCAAGATTATCTTTCTCTATATGCAACACCGTATTAGCTTGCTGTATATGCAACACTAATCTTGGATATTGTTATACACAATTTTATGTTTGTTTGATAGTAGTTATTCTACGCAACATTGAGTGTATATATATATATTCAATTTATAAAAGAAATATGGTTGTATTTTGTTACCCGCAAATACAAAGGAGTCGTTCACTACATGCAACCCTAACTTGGCTTGCAGTGCACGCAATTGCGACCTTCCTCAATAGTGTGCGTTGTACGCAATCTCGGGTTTTACTAAAGAAAGATATATTATTATAATATTATTATGAACTAGAATTTATAAATATTATTAACTAAATTTTGAATTTTATAACATTATTATTCATATTACACATTTTCTAGAACATGGTATAAGAACAAAATAAAATTTTCGGGTAAAATAAGTATTTTTCAAAAAAATGCAGTTTCGCCTCCTTTTAATGGCGCACCCACATTAAATATAGTTTCTGGCATGTTTATAAGTTCAATTTGACAAAATAAAATTCTTCTTTGGAATATGGATATAAAAATTTAATTTGGATAAGTTTTTCATATTATTCTGATAACATTAATATTTTAATGAATAGTAAAAACACACTATATTTTAATTAAAAACAACTTTTTTCATCATAATAATTTATGTGGTTAAATTATAATATTTAATGGTTTTAAATTATAAATAGAATATATTTTTACCATTTAATATAATTTATATCATTATCATTGATTTTACATTGAATTCATAGGTTAAATCAATTCAATCTTTTGCAATGTTTTAAACAAAAACCTGTTTTCTTTCGACAACATGATTAATTTTAATTTAATTTCTGAAACTTCTTTGTATTGAATATGGAAAAATGGATTCCATATTTGGAATCAGTAGGTCCAAATTATATTAATAGACTACTTTTTAATTTTGGGCATTATGAATAGTAACTACGGTAAATTTTATTTACCATAGTAAAAGGTAAATCTGGTAATTAAGGGTAAATATAATATTATAAAATTACCCTAACACTTGTCTTAATACAATTGGATGACTATATTTCGTCATAAGTCATATTTTGGTCGAAATGGAATCCATTAGAACCCACTTGTAGGTGATTAAGACCTTTATTTTATTTTATTTAAAGGAAAGTGAAATATTTCTTACTCAAACTTTAATAATTAAAGTGTTTCTAATATAATGTTATATAGATTATAAATTCGGTTATAAATACTAATTTTAAATCTAAAATGCTTTTATTTATCATGGTAATTATTTTTAATTTTTAAGAGTTATTTAATTACCTTATTAGCTTATACATTAATGATGCAGAAATTATTTATTTAGTAAAAAAATCAATAATATTATTTTTATTGAAATAGTAATACATATTAAAGGGCTCACAAACCTGACCAAACATTATTGGTAGATTATATATATACACCATACGCATCCAATGACCGAATATATGACCGTTTGGAGTCTTATAAAAGTGATTATGACACTTGTATTATTTTATTTTATATGATGTCAAAGTTGCCACCTTCATAATTTAATAAATATAACATTTTAAAATTTGGGTCTTTTAGAAGATAAATCCGACTAAATGTATTATTATTAAATATATAAGAATTATATTTATCCTATTATTTTATTTTTAATTTTTTATACAATAAATAAGTAAATTTTATAATTATACAAAAAAGTTGTAGTAATTATTTTATTAAGAGATATATCAAATAAATGGTTTTACAAATAGTAAAATAAATATTATATGAACAATTTAATATTCTCCACTAATTTAATAGATTACTATGACATGTTAGGAACCTTTTAAATATTTTAGTTCGAATATATCCTCTGTGTGGATTTTATTTAATTTCAAATAAATGAATAATGTCAAAATTGACACTATTGTTATTTTATAAAAATAACATATTATTAAATTGTTTAAAAATCACAAAAATATTTAAAATTTATAAATTAAAATTTATATATTCGAAAATGTCAAAAATTATCTAATTATGGATAATTCAAAGCACATAAGTAATTATTAATAACAATTTAGAATTTAGAATCTTATTACCACAAATAAAATTTAATAGATTAAATAAGGATAAATCAAGTTGATAATGTTTAAAATAAATTCCCTACATTTCTAAATTTTATTGGTTGATGATATTACAACCCTATATCATCTAATATTCGAATATGAGTCATTTTTGGTGGTTTTTAAGTGGGGTTAGATTTATTATAAATTAATATTTTTTAGATTTCCAAAGGTGCCCCTCCTCTCCATTATAAAAAGGGCACCACTTCCCTCTTCTCTTCACACCCTTTTGTGCCTTGAAGCTCGGAAAAACCCTGCCCATTTCCATTATCAACCTCCTTAGAAACATACTAGACGTCTTGGTATTATTTAAAGACCAATCTTAGTGCCCTAAGAGGAGGTTTCAAAGAGGCGTATCGAAGAAGAGGTAATATTCGTTACCGATTCTTTCATGTTTATTTCTTCTTCTAATTCCACTTCATTAGTTGTTTCATTATGAAGTAATAACATCAGTATTAATTATATACTGATATGTTATTATAAATATGAAACAACCATATTTCACCTTCTATCCATCCTACGAAAAATGAAATCACCACGTGTGCGTACGTACGAAATACCGTCTCCACGCCGTGGTGTAATCTTTTTTTCCACCACCACCTAACTTGGATGGGTATAATGGTATAAATAATAACTACATATGATTATTATAACATCATACTGATTCTAAGATATTATATCATTCACTCCAATTCCATTCAATAAAATGGGAATGATATCATCGCTCGTGCGTACGTACGGATTACCGTCTCAACGACGCGATGAGATTCATTCTTCATGTTAACCTTTCATGAATGATTATAAAGTATATATAATGAATAATAATGAAATATATGACATAATTAAGCTACTAGATTTATTTATACATATATATATATATATATATTTCATCTACTTACTTCCATTCAAGTCAATAAGGAAAAAAACAGCGTTCGTGCGTACGTATGGCCTACTGTCTTCATGAACGGTGTATTTCATTTCATTTATCTATATTATATATTTATATATACTGAATATATATGATATATATATCATGATTTACATTCTGGAAGTAATTAAATCATTATATAAGTAGTAATAATATCAAGAAAAACAAGTCCAAACACGTATGATAAATAAAACGTTTTAGACAAAACGTTGCTTTAACATGAAATTTACAAAAGAATGGGTAATATAAACTCATAAGTGAACCATATATGATATCATAACAATGAATATGATTCTTTAATAAGTTAATGACATTATTTATATCATTATACAATATTTTAGGATACGTACAAAGCATATCAGACCTAAGGTAAGGGATAACTTTTCCAATCTCATTTTTATCCGAGATTGTTTATTCTTAAGTATTTACTGGGGTTATTGTTATCATCCAAGCCCATGTTTCCTAAAAAATGTTTTTATGTATGTTTAAAGTCCTTTTTAACCATTTTTAACTTTTACTACATGGTATATATAGAATTATTCTTTTTTTACCATACGAGGTACTTTTTTACATTTCCAGCAAAAGTATGAGAAGAATGTTTTTTAACTTATATGGCATGAAAGGATTTTTACGGTTTTATAAATCATTATTTTCGTGAATCTTCCTTAAAAATATTTCATAAATATTTTCAAAAAAATCTATTTATTTTAAAATTTCATGACGTTTTGTGAAAAGAAATTGATTTTGAAGAAGAAAGGATATTTTCCACAAGAAATCATTTCAAGTGTTTTATCAAAACCATTTTCCATATAAGATGGAATTATTTCAAATGTGTATGTTTCAAGTATAATGTCTCTATGATTTACATGGTTTCACTTTTCTTATAATTAAATGATATTCATTTGTTTTATATGGATTATGTTATGATGGGATGATGTTTGTGAAACCCACTTTATTGTTTGGGTTATGATGTATGATTTATGATTTTGTGGCACACATAAGAATGGTTTCATTATGAGATGGGTGGGACCTATATATCCCACCAATGCATTGGGTAAAGATTTATATCTCATGAGATAGACATGGCTGGAACGGTAAGTTAATCTGGTTCAGTGTTACAGGACTAGAACGAGGAGTCAACTCGATTCAGAATGGGACTTTGTCCACTAAGATGGTCTTTGCAGCAATGCCTTGGATACTATGGAAATAATAACATGTGCTTAATGGATTTCACAATTACATGTTTTATTACCATGCTATTTTATCATGAATAATGTTCCTTTATGGTCTATGCCTTGTGTACTTCCAAGATTTATGTCGTTGCTCATGATTTTGATGTTTAGATTTTATGTTCATGTTTTTTGCATTCAAATTTTTATGGATTGTTTTATGTTATCTATGATTACCCTTAATGAGCATTTTAGCTCACCCTTTTTATGTTTTCTATTCCCCAGGATTTAAAGAAAGTTTTTAGGTAAGGAAACAAAAGTGGAAGATCTTTATGGGAGATGTTGAAGATCTTTCACCACGATTACAAGATTATTTTCTGAGTTTCCAAAGACACTAAACTATTACGGTCCTTGTGTGTCTGTTTTCATTATATATTATGTATTCCACAAAAGTAATTTAATTTCCATGTACATCATGATTAGGGTCTCTACAATTGGTATCAGAGGAAAGGATTAGTTAACCTTTGAAAACTAGGATGTGAAAACTTTAGTGAGATCCCTAGAGATATTTCTATGGTATGTCTAGGGATGTCCCTAAGGATAAGTATACATATAGTTTATAGTCCTAGAATTTCTCTAATGATCTTAGAATTAAACCTAAGATGTTATATATTGAAGGTACTCCCCCTTTATTATGTTTTTTTCCTAGCATGATTTTTTCCTCTCACGCTATTCTTTTTGGGTTTTAGAAAATGGTTGGAAACAGGAAGATTCACGATAATAGAGGATATGATGGACAATGGAATGATATTATTCATTATCAACCAAATGAAATTGGATCTGGAGGTCCACATATCATTATTATGCCTAATCAGAAATCTCATAATGTGATCAATAATCTCAACTTTGGTAGGTTTCCTGACTTAGCTAATAAGAGAAAGATGAAGTTTTATGATGATCATAGAGGAAAGAATGTTCAATTCCCCTCATGTAAATCATGTGGGAAGAGGCATCAGAGAGAATGTTTCAAAGGCACTAGATGATGCTTTGGGTGTGGAAAAGAAGGACACAAATCTAGTAATTTCAAAGAAAAAGGTTTAGTTAACACCATGGACAAGGATAATGCGATTTCTAAGACATCAACAATGGTTAAATGTTTTAAATGTGGAATGTACGATCATTATGTAAACCAATTTCCTAAGGGAATGTATCATGAAAAGAATCATCATGGTCGTATGAGTAGTATTTATATTGATGATGATGAAGAGACTAAAAATCATATGTGAGATAAAAGAATTGTTGAAGCTCGGTCAATGGTTTAAGAAGGTAGTGTAATGATTCTATGTTTATCAAGAATAATGTATGGTACTATGGAATAAAGAAAAAATCTATGGATTGTTACACTATTTCCTTTGCTTGAGTTTTGAATGTATATGATGAATGGTACCGGTAACCATGAAAGGTTATTCAAATATTTTTGGAAGGTATATGATATGTTCATAATGAAAGGATAAGGATATAATGAGTTGTTTGATAGTATTAATGAGCTCATGACTGGTATAAGGACAAAGTGATATCATGGATTGAGTATATTGAAATTTTGGGATTTTGGTTTGTGGAAAGTGCTAAATTTTTACAGCACTCATGTTTTCACTAAGGTTCTATGGTAATTCATGTTTCAAAAGAATACATGATTAAGGTATTCACATGTTTGGAATGTGACCAACAAGATATATCGTATGATATATGGGGGATAAATGATGATATTCACGTTCTTTTTATTTTACCTTTCAAGTAATCATTTTCTTTATACTATGAGCTTGGACCGAAGCATTTTGGATAAACCTAAAGATTGGAATGAATTATAGTAAACATAAGATAGTATTGTTTAAGGATTTAACTTTTTTCAATATTATTTCAGGAATGTTATAATAATGTAATTTTAGAAAAAGGGACAACCAGCAGGACGGGAAACAACCCGTCGCGTCAGACAAGGCTGTGGGAATCGAACCCACAACCGAAGTGAGACATGCCATTATCGCCTACCACTGGCCTACAAGAAGTCCCTATTTAGTATAAATTATTTTTAATTTATTAAGTGGTTTGATATATGATGTTTAAGTCCATTTTAGGAACCAAATATGACTAATCTCGCTATATATGGACTTATATATATTTGATAACTTTTTCAAACCATTTTTTTTTGAAACAGATGGAATGACTCATCATTCTATCACATGATCTTCTAACACTTCATGAATGACAAATTCAACTTCATTTCTTTAGGATATGAAGTGGAAATTGTTCAAGGCACAAACAACGGTGATATTGTACCAAAATCAAGTAAGTATTTATTTTGAATCGAAAATTCTTCATCATTAGGGAAATGACCTTGAAAACCAAAAAAAATGTTGTCCTAGTGCCCTCATATCTAATGAATCAAATGGTACCTTAGAAAATCACAAATTTATGGCTTTGTGATTGTTGGCTTTTCCATAGCCATGTTCTCTACCACTCTCCATCAGAACATGTTGGTTAGATTTTTCTCCCATATCCATATTTTCAACTATGTTCTCCTATATGGAAACCCAATGATGAGTTACTTTGGTTAATCGTTACATTTCGTACTTAAGTTTTTAAAATTAAGTTTTAGTATTCCTTTTTACAATGTGGGTTTCTATGAATAGTAAACAATTTATAACGCCGAAGAATTTCGAGGGAGAAATTCATATTAAGGGAGGTAGAATGTAAAAACCCGAGATTTTATAAGATATTTTTTTTAATTTCTTTCATATTTTCTGTTGTATGCTACACCAAGATTATCGTGCGCTATACGCAACACCGTATTAGCTTGCAGTATACGCAACACTAATCTTGGATCGTGTTACACACAATTTCATGTTTGTTTGATAGTAGTTATTCTACGCAACATTGAGTGTATATATATATATATATATATATATTCAATGTATAAATGAAATATGGTTGGATTTTGTTATACGCAACAACAAAGGAGTCGTGCACTACACGCAACCCTGACTTGGCTTGCATTGCACGCAATTGCGACCTTCATCGATAGCGTGTGTTGTACGCAATACTGGGTTTTACTAAACAACGATATATTATTATAATATTATTATGAACTAGACGTTATGAATAGTATTAACTAAATTTTTAATTTTATAACATTATTATTCATATTACACATTTTCTAGAACATGGTATAAGAACAAAATAAATTTTTCAGGTAAAATAAGTATTTTTCAAAAAAAATGTAGTTTTATCGCCTTTTGATGGCGTACCCACTTTAAATATAGTTTTTGACAAGTTTATAAGATCAATTTGAAAAAAATAAAATTATTCTTTGGAATCAGGATATAAAAATTTACTATGGAAAATTTTTTCATATTATTCTGATAACTTTCATATTGTAATGAATAGTAAAAACATGCTATATTTTAATTAAAAACAACTTTTCTCATCGTAATAATTTATGTGGTTAAATTATAATATTGAATGATTTTAAACTATAAATATAATATATTTTTACCATTTAATATAATGTATGTCATTAGCATTGATTTTACATTGAATTCGTAGGTTAAATCAATTCAATCTTTTGCAATGTTTTAAACAAAAACCTGTTTTCTTTCGACAACGAGATTAATTTTAATTTAATTTCTGAAAATTATGTGTATTGAATTTGGAAAAATGGATTCCTTATTTGGAATCAGTAGTTCCAAATTAAATTAATAGAATACTTTTTATTTTTGGGCATTATGAATAGTAACTACGGTAAATTTTATTTACCATAGTAAAAGGTAAATCAGGTATTTAAGGGTAAATATAATATTATAAAATTACCCTAACACTTGTATTAATAAAATTGGATGATTATATTTTATCCTAAGCCATATTTGGGTCGAAATGGATTCCATTATAACCCACTTGGAGGGGATTAAGACCTTTAGTTTATTTTATTTAAAGGAAAGTGAAATATGTCTCACTCAAACTTTAATAATTAAAGTATTTCTAATATAAGGTTATATAGAATATAAATTCATTTATAAATATTAACTTGAAAGCTAAAATGTTTTTATTTATCATGGTAATTTATTTGTAATTTTTAAGAGTTATTTATTTACCTTATTAACTTATACATTATTGATGCAGAAATTATTTATTTAGTAAAAAAATAAATAATATTATTTTTATTGAAATAGTAATACATATTAAAGGGATCACAAACCTGACCAAAACTTATTAGTAGTGTATATATACACCATAAGTATCAAATGACCTAATATATTACCGTTTGGAGTCTTATATAAGTGAATATGACACTTGTATTATTTTATTTTATATGATGTCAAAGTTGTCACCTTCATAATTTAATAAATATAACATTTTAAAATTTGGGTCTTTTAGAAGATAAATCCGAATAAATGTATTATTATGAAATATATAATATTTATCTTCATCCTAGTATTTTATTTTTAATTTTTTATAAAACAAATCAATATATTTAATAATTATACAAAAATGTTGTAGTAATTATTTTATTAATAGAAATATCAAATAAATGGTTTTAAAAATAGTAAAATAAATATTATATGAAATATTTAATATTATCCACTAATTTTATAGATTACTATGACATGTTAAGAACGTTTTAAATATTTTAGTTAGAATATATCCTTTGTGGGGATTATATTTAAATTCAAATAAATGAATAGTGTCAAAATTGACACTATTGTTATTTTATAAAAATAACATATTAATAAATTGTTTAAAAATCACAAAAATATTTAAAAATTATATATTGAAATTTATATAGTCTAAAATGTCATAAATTATCTAATTATGGACAATTCACAGCACATATGTAAATATTTATAACAATTGAATATTTAGAATCTTATTACCACAAATAAAATTTGATAGATTAAATAAGGATAAATCAAGTTGATAATGTTTAAAATAAATTCCATACATGTCTAAATTTTATTGTATTATACGATTAAAACCCTATATCATCTAATATTTGAATATGAGTCATTTTTGGTTGTTTTTAAGTGGGTTTAGATTTATTATAAATTAATATTTTTTAGATTTCCAAAGGTGCCCCTCTCCTCCATTATAAAAAGGGCACCCCTTTCCTATTCTCTTCACACCCTTTTGAGCCTTGAATCTTGGAAAAACCCTACCCATTTCCATTATCAACCTCCATAGAAACATACTAGAGGTCTTGGTATTATTCAATGACCAATTTTAGTGCCCTAAGAGGAGGTTTCAAAGAGGCGTGTCGAAGAAGAGGTAATATCTGTTACCGATTATTTCATGTTTCATTCTTCTTCTAATTCCTATTCATTAGTTGTTTCATTATAAATTAATAACATCAGTATTAATTATATACTGATATGTTATTATAAATATGAAACAACCATATTTCACCATCTATCCATCCTGCGGAAAATGAAATCACCACGCATGTGTACGTACGAAATATCGTCTCCACGTCGTGGTGTAATCTTTTTTTCCACCACAACTTAACTTGGATTGGTATAATGGTGTAAAAAATAACTAAATGTGATTATTATGACATCATACTGATTCTAAGATATTATATCATTCAATCCAATTCCATTCAATAAATATGGGAACGATATCATCGCTCGTGCGTACGTACGGATTACCGTCTCCAAGACGTGATGAGATTCATTCTCCATGTTAACCTTTCATGAATGATTATAAAGTATATATAATGAATAATAATGAAATATATGACATAATTAAGCTACTGTATTTATTTATACATATATATATATATTTCATCTACTTACTTCCATTCAAGTCAATAAGGAAAATAAAACAGCGCTCATGCGTATGTACGGCCTGCCGTCTTCATGAAAGGTGTATTTCATTTCATTTATCTATATTATATATATATATATATATATACTCAATATATATGATATATATATCATGATTTATAGTCTTGAAGTAATTAAATCAATATATAAGTAGTAATAATATCAAGAACAACAAGTCCAAACACGTACGATACATAAAACGTTTTACACAAAACGCTGCTTTAACATGAAATTTACAAAAGAACGGGTAATATAAAGTCATAAGTGAACCATATATGATATCATAACAATGAATATGATTCTTTAATATGTCAATGACATTATTTATATCATTATACAGGAGTTTTTGATACGTACGAAGCATATCATACATAAGGTAAGGGATAACTTTTCCAATCTCGTTTTTATCTGAGATTGTTTATTCGTAAGTATTTACTGGGGTTATTGTTATCATCCAAGCCTATGTTTTCTAAAAAAGGTTTTTATGTATGTTTAATGTCCCTTTTACCCATTTTTTACTTTTACTACATGGTATGTATGGAATTATTATTTTTTTACCATAC
This sequence comes from Viscum album, assembly GCA_963277665.1. NCBI lineage: Eukaryota > Viridiplantae > Streptophyta > Magnoliopsida > Santalales > Viscaceae > Viscum > Viscum album. Next base: position 309,124,460 of record OY728161.1, read on the forward strand.
GAGGTACTTTTTGACTTTTCCAGCAAAAGTACGAGAAGAATGTTTTTTTAAATTATACGGACTGAAAGGATTTTTACTGTTTTATAAAGCCTTATTTTCATGAAGATTCCTTCAAAATATTTCATGAATATTTTCAACAAAATCTTTTTCTTTTAAAATTGCATGATGTTTTGTGAAAATAAATTGATTTTGAAGAAGAAAGGATATTTTCCTCAAGAATTCATTTCAAGTGTTTAATCAAAACCATTTTCCATATAAGATAGAATTATTTCATATGTGTATGTTTCAAGTATAATGTCTCTATGATTTACATGGTTTAACTTTTCTTATGATGAAATGATATCCATTTGTTTTATATGGATTATGTTATGATGGGGTGTTATTTGTGAAACCCACTTTATTCTTTGGGTTATGATGTATGATTTATGATTTTGTGGCACACATAAGAATGGTTTCATTTTGAGATGGGTGGGACCTATATCTCCCTCCAATGCATTGGGTAAATATTTATATCTCATGAGATAGAAATGGCTGGAACGGTAAGTTAATTTGGTTCAGTGTGACATGACTGGAACGAGGAGTGAACTCGATTCAGAATGGGACTTTGTCCACTAAGATGGTCTTGGCAGCAATGCCTTGGATAATATGGAAATCATAATATGTGCTTAATGGATGCCACAATTACATGTTTTATTACCATGCTAATTTATCATGACTAATGTTCCTTTATGATCTATGCCTTGTGTACTTCCATGAATTATGTCATTGCTCATGATTTTGATGTTTAGATTTTATGTTCATGTTTTTTACATTCAAATGTTTATGTATTGTTTTATGTTCTATATTCTTACCCTTACTGAGCATTTGATCTCACCCTTTTTATGTTTTCTTTTCCCTAGGATTTAAAGAAAGGTTTTAGGTAAGAAAAAAAAAGGGGAATATCTTTATGGCAGATGTTGAAGATCCTTCACCACGATTACAAGATTATTTTCCAAGTTTCCAAAGACATTAAACTATTACGGTCCTTGTGTGTCTCTTTTCATTATGTATTAAGTATTATTAAAAAGTAATGTAATGTCCATGTACATCAAGATTTGGGTCTCTACAAAATTTGTATCCTTGGAAGTAAATTTTGGCATCCTAATAAACAATTAGTTATAAAATCTAGATCCCAATAAGTACATCATTATCCAAAGACTAGTAAATACCTCTAGAAATTGTAGTCATATAAATAGTAACATCATGAAATTATAAATCAAAGAGTGAGTGTGGTCGAATTAATAAATACACCACTATTTATATAGCCCCTTGGGCATACATGTTGGGTATGGGTTCTTAGGTGACACCTTCTACCACATCTATCCAAACACTTAATAGACTTTCTATGATCAGTCAAACACTGGGGAACCCACTATGTTCCCTAAATCAATCACATGAGAGGTATCCTACTTGGTATCCTCATAGTACACACATAAGAGTAGGCATTCCTCTTAGGATCCTTTAATTCATCATGTAAGAAAATAAATACCTCTTGGAATCCATGTAAATAGTAAGCTAGTGGAGTCATCCTATATGGTATCCTTAGAAATAATAAGCAGAGGCATCCTACATGGGATCCTCATGGTTGAAAAATAAAGGATCCATCCTATATGGGATACTCAGAAGTATTGGGAAAGCAGATACATCCTACGTGGGATCCTCTAGGTAAAAACATAAGAGGTGGCATCCTACAGAGGATCCTTGGTCACACACTAATCTCTAATAACCCACAGCCTCACCGATCTAAAGAGGCACACCTCAAAAGGGGATTTCCTCAAGAGAAAATATGAAAAACATTGGTCTAGGGAGATAGATCATGGCCCATATCAGATAAAATGTATCCCACTGGGTTATTCCAAATAGATAACCAATGTGTCTCATCAACTAATGTCTCTGTTGGGAAAAAATCCATTAAGGCATCATTGAAGTATTTTTGAGGTGATTGTGTTTGTTGATAAAGTAGACATATGTGTTGTGATTGTTGACAAAGCAAAACAATGACATACAAATTTGTTGACAAAGAGGATTTCATGATGGAATGTCAAGTTCAAGATCTGAGGTAAACGATCCGTGTTTGACTCAAGAACATCGACAAAAGGAATGGATGATCGAGAGGTGGTACAAAAGAACAGATACATGGTGGCGCTGTTTTCCAGTGTTTGCCAAATTTTTAGGCCTGAAAATCGACAAATGAAGAAAAGTGTTTTTGGCAAAGGGACTTGTGAACCGAGGACTTGGAGTATAGGAAACTTGCACGCCATATGTTTTTCAAGATCATAAGATCAATATATGCCTAAGGAAACAGGTTCGCGCAAGTTTGGGAGTTGGTCGTGCAACTGTCTATGAGGATATAAGACTTGCGCGCCGAGACTGGGTCGCGCAGGTGACTTGCGCGTTGTCGCGTAGTGTGGTCAATTTGCCTATAAATACTGGACCACCCCTCTTTATTCCAAACCGGAGTTTAACACTTTGAGAAATCAGAGCTCCCGTCGCGCAGGTGTGGTGGTCGTGCAAGTGGTGTGTGTGGTCACGCAGGTGGGACTTGCGCGCCAGGTTGGTAGTTGCGCGCCAGTGTTTGAAGGTGCGCTCTAGTGTGGAGTTGCACGCCAATATTGGATTGGGCGTAAAAGGAAGTGAGTCACGCAGGTTTGGAGTTGAGGAAGCTTGAGTCGTGCAAGTGTCTGAGGAGGACTTGTGCACCCATTGTGACTTGCGCACTGATACTTGCGTGCCGAGTTAGACTTGCGCGCCAAGTAAGGTTTATTTCCAGCTGTGATTTTCGGGCTGCGTGGAAGCTGGAAGTTTGCCCGATTCCTTCGGTGCAAAGAGATATTCATCTATGGGTGAAAATTGGGTTTCAACAGAGCATCTACTTAAAGAGGAAGATGCATTCCTTCATGAAAATGAAGAGACCTACAGGTCTATAAACTGTGAGGGGATCCTTTCCGAAGCAGTGAGAAAAGGAAGAGGAAGAAGGTGATCCTCTCCACCGATAGTGAGCCATAGAGAGAGAAATAGGGAGTGACCCTTGGGAAAGCAGTGAGCTGACCCTAAACTTTGTAAAGGCAGTGAGTCGGGGCATTGAAGTGATCTAGCCCGAATTTTGAATCCACATCTATTGAAGATTAGTGGAATTTGGTATGACCGACAACTTGTCGGTGTATGCTCCTTGGACGTAGCCCTGTGAGGGTGAACCAAGTAAAAATATTTTTGTATGCCTGCTTATTTGCATGTATTGCATTTAAAGCATCATCATCAGATAAAGATGAAAGTAAGTGATCATAACAAACACACAAGTGAAAACAAATTGACCCTTGTAACAAAGAGGTCAAGATCCAGTGGGGCAGGAAGAATTTTGAAAAATAATATCCATACCCTGATTCACCCCCCCTCTCAGGGTATATAGGCCCCTATTGGTCCTACCAATTGGTATCAGAGGGATAGTTTTCCTTTATCAGATTTTTTTTGCTCGATCGTAGTGTGCCATGGAAAAGGGATAAACATCAAAAAAGAATCAGAATTCAGGTGGTATCCCTCAGTGTTGAAGTGTTTATGGTAAAAGTGTGATTCAACTAAAATAATCCAACAGCTTACTGAAGGAAGGCCTGGATGAATCTGATAGGGAAAAGATTGATTTACTCAATCAAGATGTTGGAATGAATAAAGTACATTAACATCAAAGTGATGCAGGAACAACTGATGATGATGAAGTTTCAAGAAGGAGGCCACTAGTAGATGTGGTCAACATGAAAAAGTAAGTGGACCGGAAGTTGGACGAAGAAGTCAAATCTAAAGATATCCGGATCAACGTATTGGAAACTGAGGTCAACAAGCTAAGAGTCTTAAATCAAAGGCTTATTGATATAGTTACTGACCTAACAGAGAAGAATGATTCACATGCCAAAGAACTACAGAAGATGGCTAAAATGAAAGGAAAACAAAAGGATAATGATTATGAAGAGAATCAAAATTCAGAAGATGTTCTGAATCAGCAAGCTAGAAATGGTGATCTAGCAACACAGTTGTCTAAAGAAGTTCATAAGAATCGAAGGCTACAACAAGAGAATGAATCTGTCTCTGAATCTGTTTCTAAGGAAAAATTGAAATTAAAAGAGCAGAGTAACATGGTGGATAAGCTGACACGTGAACTAGAAGATGAGTTATGTAGCGGGAAGAATCTCAGAAAAGAACTCAATTCTAAACTTGAATCAAAAGGTAAGAATATTAAACAATTGGAGGAAGAGATAGAAAAATCCAATAAGGAAATGGAGATATCAAAAGACAAAGGAAAACATAAGTTGAAGGATGCACTGCACTTACTATTCAATTGTCATTCGAAAGGTGATGATAAAATGAAAAGGAAGTATGAGATTTATGAGGAGAAACAACAAAATATTTGTTCATCTCAAAGACCATACAGTTTGGGAAAAACTGGTATTGGATTTGATGAATCACCTCCCACGCATGATAGAGAAAGAGTTATGAACAGTTCCAGATGTGGAGAAAATCATGTAGGTGCTGGAGATAGGCCTAAGAGGAAAATTACAAGAAGTAGTGACGACATGTGCTATTTCTTCTGGATTCATGGCCACACATCAAGCCTTTGTTCAGAGGCTCTGGAATACATTTCAGGCTGTGAAAATAGAAACTTTGATAAATCTGAGAATAAGAAGAAGTGTCATGAGAAATCAAAGAGAAGAGTATCTCAGAGGAAAGCATAAATTAGATGCTATTACTGTGGAAGAATGGGACACACCATGAGTATGTGTCAGGAAGATGAAGAGCCCCATATCAGAAGAAGAACTCAAGGTGTATCAGTATCTCGACATAGAAATGACGAAACAAGGTATGCATTTGATGGAAAATGTTTTATATGTTCTGATTATGGGCATTTTTTCAGAAATTGCAGTAAGAGGAAAGCAGGAAAAGGAACGGAACCTGAAAAGAGATTCTCTACACCAATGATGCTTAATGAGAAATCGTACATTGGGAGACAATGTGGAAAGTTAGAGAATAGGCTTAGAGCCTCAGGGGAATCTCATGGAGCTGAACGAAATGTGTATCTGTCACCTACTCTGTCACACTCACAACCTCCCCCTAAGAAAAAACATGAACATATCTGGAAGAAAAAGGGAGGAAATGCTACAACTGTGAGTAAGAAGAATTTACGTTCATTTGAGGACCCACCACCAATGAAAAATAGTGTGGTGACTCATAAATCTGATAAAAGGAAGATAAACAAAGAATGCATTAAAAACATTGCATGTCATGTGCCACGGAGAGAACTGGAAGAAAAAGGAAAATCCTTGCAGTAGTGGAAGAAGGAAGGGAAGATGACAAGCATGGAGACTCCTGCTCAGAGAAATAATCAAGGAAAATGGAATTTTGGTGAAACATCAAAGACGGAACTATGAACTAGTGGGTATAACCCACAAATGGTGAGAAAGGCCAAGCCTACAAAATCTACATATCGGAAAAAGGATCATCATGTGGGTAATGAATGCTTAGTCATATGGCCAGAGTAGTTGAATTTGGCTAGGCAGCTAGAAGAAGCAATGAAAGCGTGTGATGCTCTGAAAGAAATAATCAAAGGTTTGACCCATTGGGATCAACCACAATCCTCATCTTGAGGAGTCCAGAAGTATCCCCTCTCCCTATGTATATAAATGAAATTAACTAATGATTCATGTGTTTTAGGTTTTAGGGAGATACGATCCAAGGGGATGTGGAATCTAAAGATGAAAAGTGTGGATCTGATATGATTCAGTGTTTTGATTGACTCAAATCAGGTATCAATTTTGATGATGAAATGGATCAACAGAGCACAACAGGAAGTGATGGTGTTATTGACATTGTCACTTGTTTCCTATACCGAGTGTCAACTCAGTAGGCTTAGATATTTTGTTAATGGCTCAATTCTGATTGGAATATGAGAATAAATGATGCATGAGGAAAAGAATGGTTATGGGTCTATAAATTAGGGCCTAACAGATGGAAGAGTTGCATAACACAGGGGGAACATTCTATATCCTAATCAGATGCAAGATCACAATGTGATATGAAGGATGAATGTTTCTTTCATGATGAATGATTGGGGGCCAAGTAGTAACACACAAGATTTCATGATTATCTATTCTATTATAACAATGTTGTATCAGCTGACTGCTTTCAGGATACCAAGATGCTGCAAGAGAAAATCAAAGGCATGTCAATAGAAATCTGAGATAATAAGTTCAAAGAAAACACAGCATTGAACAATGACCTAGTGAGAAGTTTTCTGTTAAGAGAGATGAAGTGGTAAGAGACTCAGGGGGAAGCATATGTGGCTTATGATGATTTTGAAGAAGACACCGATGATGAACAAGAAAGTGTCTAGTCTATTCCTATAATGAATCCAAAGAGTTGAGCTGAAATTGATTGGCAGAATATCATTTGTGATCAAACATCTCCAGTTCAGACTCGAAGAATGAAGTCATTACATCAAACATCGTTTTTATCTTAGGTGGAGCCAAAAAAAAATTCTAATGCAGCTGAAGATGAAAACTGGGTTCAGGCTATGAATGAAGATCTTGATCAAATCGAGAAGAACCAGACATGGGAGATTGTTTCGAGGCCAGCAGACACGAATGTCATTGGTACTAAATGGGTCTATCACAAAAAGATGAATGAATATGGAACTTTTATTCGAAACAAAGCATGACCAGTGTGCAAGGGATACTCCCAGATAGAGGGAATAGATGTAGATGAGACATTTGCACCAGTTGCAAGGCTGGAGACAATCAGATTATTTTTTGACATAGTAGTGCAAAAAAAGTTCAAAGTGTTCCAAATGGATGTCAAATCCGCATTCGTGAATGGTGTTCTGGAAGATGAAGTGTATATTGAGCAGCCAGATGGTTTTATCATTTATGAGGATGAGAACAAAGTTTGCAGGCTGAAGAAGGCATTGTATGGGCTGAAACAAGCACCAAGGGCATGGTACTCATGGCTTGATCAGTACTTGAAGAAACATGGTTTCCAGTGTGGGTGAGTTGATTAAAAAATTTATTTCAACAACAATAGTAATCAAATTATGATGGTGATGGTCTATGTCGATGACATAATATTTGGTGGATCAGATGAAGCTCAGTGCAGACAGTTTTCCGAATTCATGAAAAATGAGTTTGAAATGTCATTGATTGGAGAGATAACATTTTTCCTTGGTCTACAGGTGACACAAGGAAGGAATGGAACATTCATTTCTCAATATAAATATTCCAAGGAGGTCCTGAGAAGGTTTGGAATGGAGAATTCCAAGGAGATGAAGACTCCGGTTGCTACCTGGATAAAATTATCAAAAGATGATAATGGAAAGGTAGTTAATATCACAGAATACCGGCAAATTCTCGGAAGTTTGTTGTACTTCACTGAAATAAGGCCTGATATTTTTTTCGCCACATGCCAAGCAGGGAGATATCAGAGTAATCCCAGGAAATCCACATGCTTGCAGTGAAAAGAATAATTCGGTATATCAAGGGTACCGTGGATTTCGGTTTGACATATAAGGACAAATCTCAGACAGAGTTATTAGGATATACTTATGCAGACTGGGCCGGTTCAGCAGATGATAGAAAATCAATGTTAGGTGGTGCATTCTATCTTGGTGTATTGTGTATTTCGTGGCTAAGCAAGAAGTAAGATTTCATTTTGTTAAGCACCGTGGAAGCTGAGTATATTGCGGCCACTCAAGCATGCACACAGTTATTATGGATGAAGAAGAAACTTGAAGATATGGGAGTTGAAGTGAAGTCTCCGATCGGAATCCAGTGTGATAACTCAAGTGCTATAAATCTTAGAAAAAATCGTGTTCATCACTCAAGGACAAAGCACATTGAGATCAAATATCATTTCATCAATGAGAAGTTGGAGCAAGGCATTGTGAAGTTGGAGTATGTGCCTACAGATCTACAGGTTGCAAACATTACGACAAAGTCCTTACCCAAGGAAGCTTTTGAGAGACATCTACTGGCTCTGGGAGTTCAGTCGACTCCCCGCACTTGAAATACTATGAATGCGGACCCCCTCTCCCCGAGGTATGATGTGTTTTTCCCTAATGTTCTGTTTGTGTTCTCTACTATGTTACAAACTAAAAAGGAGTTTCCTTTGGGTTCGTTGACAAAGGGGGAGAAAATAGTGATTGATCAAGGGGGAGACAGTGTGTCTATTTGCGAAATCATGAGAGATACGTGGAGAAGCTGACCAGTGGAGTAGCCAGATAGGGGGAGAAATGAGAAAGGGGGAGCGTATTAAATCTGATGATGCTAGAAGTGATCGATCAAAGGATAGACATCACGACAGCTGAGGATCGTGATAAAAGAAGAAGAGTGGTGTTAGAGAGTGGTGAGAATATTTCCAAACCAAACATTGGCCTTCCAAGAAGTCATTCAACAATTGGTATCAGTTTAGTACAAATTGGTATCAGTTTGGTGTCAACAGTGGATGTTAGAGATGAAGTGATTCATTGATGAACTTTCCATTTAATCTTGTTTCTCACGCCGAGCATTGCTCATGTGGGCTTAGAGTATATGTTAAGTAAATCCTTGATCACTATAAGAATCGCAAAAGCCGAATGGTGGATGAATAATTAACGATGTATCTTTCCATAAAAGAGTTGTCAACAAACCCAAAGAAGCAGATTGTTGGGAAAAAATCCCTCAAGGAATCATTGAAGTATTTTTGAGGTGATTGTGTTTGTTGACAAAGTCGACATATGTGTTGTGATTGTTAACAATGCAAAACAATGACATACAAATTTGTTGAAAAAGATGATTTCATGATGGAATGTAGAGTTCAAGAGATGAGGTCAATGATCCGTGTTTGACTCAAGAACGTCGACAAAAGGAATGGATGATCTGGAGGCGGTACAAAATAACAGATACAAGGTGGCACTGTTTTCCAGTGTTTTCCAAATTTTTGGTCCTGAAAATCGACAAATGAAGAAAAGTTTTTTTGGAAAAGGGACTTGCGCGCCGAGGACTTGGAGTATAGGAAACTTGCGCGCCATATGTTTTTCAAGATCAGAAGATCAAAATAGGCCTAAGGAAACATGTTTGCGCAAGTTTGGGAGTTGGTCGCGTAAGTGTCTAAGAGGATAGAAGATTTGCACGCCGAGACTTGGTTGTGCAAGTGACTTGCGCACCGTCGCGTAGGGTGACCAATTTTCCTATAAATACTGGACCACCCCTCTTCATTCCAAACTGGAGTTCAACACTTTGAGAAATCAGAGCTCCTGTCGCGCAGGTGTGGTGGTCGCGCAAGTGGTGTGTGTGGTTGCGCAGGTGGGACCTGCGCGCTAGGTTGATAGTTGTGCGCCAGTGTTTGAAGCTGCGCGCCAGTGTGGAGTTGCGCGCCAATATTGGATTGGGCATAAAAAGAAGTGAGTCGCGCAGGTTTGGAGTTGAGGAAGCTTGAGTCGCGCAAGTGTATGAGGAGGACTTGCGTGCCCGTTGTGACTTGCACGCCGATACTTGCGCGCCGGGTTATACTTGCGCGCCAAGTAAGGTTTATTTCCAGCAGTGATTTTTGGGCTGTGTGGAAGCTGGAAGTTTTCTCGATTCCTTCGGTGCAAAGAGATATTCATCTACGGGTGAAAATTGGGCTTCAACAGAGCATCTACTCAAAGAGGAAGATGCATTCCCTCATGAAAATGAAGAGACCTACAGGTCTATAAACTGTGAGTGGATCCTTTCTGAAGTAGTGAGCAAAGGAAGAGGAAGAAGGTGATCCTCCCCACCGGTAGTGAGCCATTGAGAGAGAAACAGGGAGTGACCCTTAGGAAAGCAGTGAGCTAACCCTAAACTTTGTAAAGGCGGTGAGCCTGGGCATTGAAGTGATCTATCCCGAATTTTGTATCCACATCTATTGAAGATTAGTGGAATTTGGTACGACCGACAACTTGTCGGCGTATGCTCCTTGGACGTAGCCCAATGAGGGTGAACCAAGTAAAAATCTCTGTGTCTGCCTGCTTATTTGCCTGTATTCCATTTAAAATATCATCATCAGATAAAGAAGAAAGTAAGTGATCATAACAAACACACAAGTGAAAAAAAAGTTACCCTTGTAACAAAGAGGTCATGATCCAGTGCGGCAGGAATAATTTTGAAAAAGAATATCCATACCCTGATTCAGCCCCCCTCTCAGGGTATATAGGCCCCTATTGGTCCTAAAAGTCTCAGTATCACTATCTAGGGATTATAACAAGATACATAAGAAGTACATAGTGAACTCATTCCATGTCCAATGACTATTTTATATGAACCTTGATTGTGTCTTATCTCATGTCTCACTTAAAAGAGATAGTGGTATTCAATTACTAGATGAAAAACATCTCCATCAAATATCACTCACACAAAAACTCATCTTTTGAGTCCTATAATCACACAATAGTTTTATCCATCGTGATCTAGGTAAAAAACACTCAAAAGTTGACTAATAATATGTCTAATTCTAAAACCATGGTGTAAGAACATGAAAACCCCTAATAAAGGTATCTAAGGAGTGGTACACGACATGCATACTTGATTACAAGGCTTGTACTCTCAATTCCCCACCTAGTAATACACTTAAGTAGGACAAGGCATGTAAAATCAAAGTACATTGTGTGTGTAAAATTTACATGAAGTGTACCCAACATGGGGTTCCTACATGTGTACCTTAAATATCCTGGTTGTGTGACCTTATTGGCTAATTACACCTACTTGGAATGCATTTTATGCGGGGTCATTCCATGTACCTTATACAGCCATGTGCCCCTACATGGGTTGTCTATCCATGTACTCAACTACATGGTTGAGTACCACTACATGACATATACCTCACATACATGGTGTTTACCTACAATAATTCATATTCCCCAAATAGATAGAACACATATCATGTGTTCCTAAACTAAATATCGTGTGATTGGGATTCCCATATAAAAAATCCCCAAAATTTTCTCGAAACTCTCGTTTTCCATGAAATAGTTATAAATAGACCCACTGAGGGTCATTGTAAAGTATTTAATGTCCTTAAAACAAATATGTGGTAAATATATGTGTATTTATGACAAAAAAAATCAGCATACCTTAGGGGGGAATTCACCGAAGCATCATCCATATATGTGTTCCACCATTAACATGCGATGATCTGACACCTCCTGTGCTCCATGGTGGATCCTCCCAACCTATATCATTATCTCTCTCTCTCTCTCTCACACCATTTGTGTCACTCAGTCATGAAAACTGAAGACGCTATGGGTTGTACAAGGTAATCTAGGGGGCAAGATAAGAAATAAAAAAATAACACGAAAATAAAGATAACTGAAAAGAAAACAAAAATTAAAATGGGTTCAGGGTCTAACCCTAGTTCCCTACTAAATTTTATTCCTTGACTAGAAAAAACCCCCCATTATGGACTCAACTATAGAGATAAAATCTCAATATGACGCTTCATTCAAAAGATATCACCTAATTAATGTGCTGAAATAAAATGAGATTTAGTTTATTAAATATTTAATATTAATTATTCAAGGAAAATTAAAAACATATTAGATTTATAAAATACTACTATCCTAGTGTAAACACCCTTTTCTAGGAAAAATGGGGTGGTGAGAAAAAAAATTTATGAACTTGTAATAGTATAAAATTACCATTTCTTCCCTCACAAGAATCTAAAAGATAATATTCAATTTTATGCTCAATTTCACAATTCAAAAAAACATGGTTCTTTGAAACAAAACCACCATAATCATTCTTGTCCCTAAGAATAATTTTTGGTCAAACAATATCCATGATCCCTTACCAAGCAGTTGCATAACTATGAAATCTTGATTTTCCAATGAATGCTCTCATAGTTTCCACAACTCTCCCAACATGAGAGATGTTTAACCATGAATGATCAGTTACTCTCCACCATATAAATGCCCTTATCATCACATCTCAATCGAGCTCCATGATCCATGGGCTATTCTTCATCCATCACAAAACACAATAAATTGCATGACCAAAACCACTCACTCATGTCCACCAACTCGTAACATAAAAACACCACTTGTTCCAACATCCTAAGAATGGTTTCCATGAAAAAAGTTGAATTTGAACTCATAATGAGTGTCACCACTTTAAAATGGCCAATGGTACACTCCCCACCATATGGATTACCTCATACCCGACCTGAATGGCCCGAAGACCTTCATTTTTATTGATTTTAGATAACACCCCTTTCAAGGGAGGAGGGGGAACCCTTACAAGACATGTAGGATTAGTAATTATGAGGACCATAGTCTTAAGAGACATTATATGACCTAATGGTTTTAGGGAATTCAACCAGACTATAACTATAAGGAATTGCCCCTCCCCAGTATCTATATCGTGATGGTAGCTCTCTACCATTTCATGGCCTTCTAGCTAAGCTTCCTGTGAAAGCATATGTTGGTCCCGATGGCATAGCCATACCCTCTCATTCTTCCAAATCCATTGGATCTACTCTAGTGAGTGAGCCTACTCTAAATTCTCCTCTAGGGCTACTCCTTTTTTGTAGAGTGTGTCTGGGGAAACCGCATGTGGCACAAAGGCCATGAGGTGGCCCGATGGCAATAAAGGTATCCCAAAATCCCTACAAACCCAAAGGCCTAGGTGGCCCGAAGGCCTTCAGGAAACAAAGCCCAAACTGGTGGCCCAAGGTGAATAGTTCTGTCTACTAGAGTACTGAATAATACCTTCTACAATTCTTGCTATAGTACATGCTACAGTACCGCAACAGTGCTGCTACAGTACCCAGAAATATGCCTCTGCTTGGTTTCGAACCTGGGTCTCGTGGATGCACTTAAGGATACCTCAACAATTGGATGAGGCCCATGTGTGTCTTGACTCATACTACTCTTTGAGAATAACTCCCATGGAGTACCACCATCAAACCAAAAAATACATTTAATTAGCTCAGTGCATACTTGATTCTCTTTCAGCATACTTAGGATGGTGTTAATATATGGGGTATGATCGCCTCTAAACTATGAGTACACTGAGATTCTATTGCTAGGAATGTATCTTTCTCCAGATAAACTCTCACATAAAACTAGGCTATACTTTCCTTTAACCATCCCCTAACACTATATATCCTTGCAATGTATGATTAGGTCCAACCACAAGTCAACAGCTTCACTTACCCCAACCCAAACTTGATTTATCCTCTACCATGGAGGGATATTCATAATTTTTTGAAGACTATAAGGTAACCAGGCCTGCAACATCCTCTTAAAATTATCGGTCCCTAGATCGCATAAGGCCACTCACATATTTATGATTTAAATGGTACCATGCATAAATTATACATACCTTTATCACCCAACTCAAACTGTTTCAAGACTCCCATCACCAAAATAAGGTAACCGCACTGCATGGCATGTTAATATTAACATTCCAAGAGATCCCTTGGAACACCTATTTAAAAATAATCACATCACTCATGCCACGGTTTATTCCATGAATTTTACCTCACAACATCATTTCTAGTCATAAGAATTTACCCACAGTCTAAATAGATTATAAAAATCACTCATTGGACAATATTTTCAAGTACCCAAATAGTCCTTCCCATCAAAGATAGTCTTAAAAGAAATGTAACTTAGGTTCCTTTCTCAAAAACTAAAGGAATCATAATTCAAAAAATGAAAAAATCAAGAACCTCCCATGAATCAATCACATAAAGAGAATACAACCAACCTCACTACCTCATACGGCATCTGTAAACATTTTCTAACCCCTCTTAGAAGTTTCCCTCAATAAAAAAAACATAAAATTACAAGGGTTCGAGTCAAAAGTAAGGTATTATTAGTCTCTCACCTAACCCTACTGATTATGTCACATAGTAGGGAAACTAGGTATAACTATATATCCCCAAAGACCGAACCTCTCTGAGGTAGGTAAATCCAATATTGACTTATGAGGTTCAAAACTTATCAAGAATCAACCTACATGGACCTTGATTCTCTTCAAGAATCCTCATGAAGAACTACTCCTTGAAATATTATGATATGAAAAAAGGAATATAATGAAGTGATCCTCATTGGGAATCTGTATATGGTAATAACCAAAGAGGTTCCAATTGACTATAAATGTTTAGGTATCTATTAGAATCATAGTTTAGTATCCGACTAGATAACCATAAATGAAGGTTAGTTAAGTAAACTGTCATAACATGCTAGATGGGAAAACTCCATGTAGTTTGTTATGAAATTTTGTTAATCTCACCTAAAAATGATAAACCCATAGGGGGTATAATAGAAAGGAATTAATTGGAAAACCTTACCTACATGGGTCAACATTAAACACACAATATCATCTCAGAAATCTTTTTCGAATAAAACTTATATGGTCTGGTTAAGTAGAATGTTATTCCAATATATGTAGGAAAACATCAGATAGGTTGTTACTAACACTTTAAATAACCAAACCTAAGAAACAACACACTAATATGGGTATAACACTTGGGAATAGAGTTCTTCATTGACCTACTAGCGTCACATAACATCTCATGCATGAGGAATAGTCCATCAACCTCATTGTTATATATAAAACTGTAGACCCACCTGACTAACCATCAGAAGGAAATATATATACATGTCGGTATAATTGAGTATAATTCCACCAAAAACATATATGGTAAAAAACCAATAAGGTTTTTGAAAACACTTTAAAAAAATCCTTTATCATCAATAGAATCTCACACTATCATGCCTATAAAATGTGAACCCTACATGCCAAATATTATGCACGAAGGATGGATGTTTTCCCTATTAGATAAGAGTAAAAATAAATAACTGGCCTCCTCTCAATAGGATGAGATCTAAAAATTAAAAATAAATCATAAAAATCACACCACATGTGCATCACTCAAATTAAAAAAACATATACAACTTCAACATTTCATATCAAGAATTGAAATCCCTTAACCATGGAAACTAGAACTTCTTTCTGGAATAGGTGTTCTCGACACACCAGTATGATATCCATCACAGGTTCTAGTATATTCTTAATTCTCTTTTCTAACATATCCCATATAGTAAAACAACATGAAAGGAATTTATCTGATACCACTTTGTCACATCATGACACAAATCACTCTATGAATTGTAATTAGACATGTTCGTGAAGAGGCCTCAAGCGTTCCACCCTGTATACCGGTGGCTAACGACTAGTAGTGAGGGATACAAGTGTGATAGTGGGGATAATATTCACTAATATTAAAGAAATAACACAATATAAATAACCAAACATTATCTATATAATGAAATAAATAGAGAGTGGAAGCAATGAATGTTAATAAGTAAATGATGGAATTGTTGTGTCATGCGTACAACATCTTATCACCCACTGGGTTGATAACATGTACAGGAATAAGGAAATAAATAAAATATTACAAGGGTATACTACTAACTTTGATCCCAACCACATACCGTATATCTATGAAATTGTTGATCTACTCCATATCAATCATAAGAATACAAATGAGAAGATCCCTTCAATCATGAAACCATAGGCCTCATCCATATCCATCATGCATTTGTGTTCAGCCTAAAGGAATAAATAATGTTTTTGTAGAGACCATGGTGTATGTAACTGGGGTGATAAATAATCTCATTAGTTCACCCTATACAGTTAACCTATAATCTATTTTCATAAGTTAATTCTCATGAAATATGATCAGACTAGTTGAGACACAACTCGAAACAAATATAGTTTAATATATCAAATGTCAATCTCTGGGTTTGTGATCCTAGTTGACTAGAAATCCTATGACAGGGAATTGAGTTATATTTCACTCCACTCAAGATGGGTATAATTAGTTATATACTTGGGACCATAATATTGATCGACAATACCTTCTACAGCCAGTTCTAGAAATGTATTTGAGAAATCTATGTCACCACAACTGGGATACATGCCATATTCCTAGGTTCACCCGTACTCACCATTAATCACTATAGTGATGAATTCTAGGTAATAATTGGGAATATTACAAATATATATCTGATTTGGATGTCATGACACTCCAGCCATGTAAATATAGTACAATTTCTATATCCTGGGTCTGACTCCAAAGGCAATCAAAACATCATAACTCGAATAATACCTATGGGAGATAAAACTTTTGAAATATATAGGAATACTTTTGGGTTCCAATTATATTATTTTCCTATTTTCAATATCAAATTGAAACACCATGTCTAATAATTATAATAACAATCATGGAATTCTATGACCACAATGGAACACCATGTCTAATAATTCTAATAACAACCATGGAACATCATGTCCACTATGAAATTCCATTTCCAATAATTATAATAAAAACTATTGAATTTCATTTCCATTGTGTAATTCCAAGTCAAGAGATTCATAGTTAACAAGGATCATCATTTCCAATTATTTCTATATACCCCTAATATGGGAGTATCCTATTAAAGTTGCATTCAATCTATAAGTATAAAAAACTGGATCCTGAGAAGTATGTCTAGGAATCCCAATAAATAAGTAGTCTTAATAGCCAAATCCTAGGAAGTACCTTTGGTCATCCTAGACATATATCAAATCAAGACAGGATTATCATCCATATATATCTTTTTGCCTCTATAAATCATAGCTACATCAACAGTAACTAGGTGAAAGTATAAATCAAAGAGTAATGGTAGTCGAATGCCTAAACCCTCAACTATTTCCACATACCCTCAAGCTTACATGGTTGGGGTGGGTTCTAAGGTGATACCTATTAATATATCTATCCAAACCTGTAATTCACTTTCTAGGATCGATCAAACATCAGGGTACCCTCTGGGTTCCCTAAATCAATCTTTGGAGAGGAATCTTACTCAGGATCCTCATACTATACAAATAATAGAATTCATCCATCTTGTGATCCTCTAAGTCATCATGGAAGAAAATGAATCCCTCGTGAGAACCTCAGAAACAATAAGCTAGTGGATTAATCCATCATGATATCCTTAGAATGAGTAAGCGGGGGCCACCTTCACTGGATCCTAAAGGTCAAAATATAAGTAGAGGCATCCTAAACGGGGTCCTAAGAAATATTAGGTAAGCAGAGGAATACTACATAGGATCCTCTAGTTAGAAACATAAGAAGAGGCATCCTATAAGGGATCCCCAGTCATACATTAATCTCTAACAACCCACAGCATCATGGGACTAAAGAGGCACACCTCAGAAGGGGAATGTCCTAGAATAAAAATGCAAAAAACATCAGTCTAGGGAGATGTTGCATCGAGCATCTCAGATTATGGTCTCCCTCTATATTGGTTAAAACTCCCAACTAATATATCTCATCAACTCACTTCCCATACCGAAAAGCATGGGATATCCTGAGATATATTATACATGGACCCTAGTAAACTATTGACAAGTCCACTGACCATTTCAAATGATCCTCAACTAGGACTTATCCCATGTCTCACTTATAGGAGAAAACATTATTCAATTACTGGACAAATAAAATCTTCATCAAATATAACTCATTGAAAAACACCTCTTAGGGATCCTCTAATCACCCGGTAGGTTTCGTCATCATGGTATACGAGGAAAAATCACAAAATAGACTACTAATATGTCCAATTTTAACTCAAGGTAATAAGAACATTAAAACCCATAAAAGGGTATAAATGGGGAAGTACATGGCATGAATACCAAAGTACATTGTGTGTACTCTCAATACCCCCTCTAGGCATGTACTTCATCCAAAATTGGCATATAAACCCCATGTAAATGGAATGTGTAACATGTACATGGCATGTACCCTGAATGGGTACCTTTACATGTAACCCACATGGTATAGCCATGTGTTCTACCTATCCATGTACACCGACATGGCATATATCCCACATTGGTTCTGATTGTTTACTCTATACTACTAGGTTCCCCTACACGGTCTGTCTAACCATATACTCACAGCTGAGTGCCACTACATGAAATATACCCTATATACATCGACATTAATACAAAAAAGTGGTCTTTTCGGAATATAAAGAACCCATGACATGTGTTTCTGAAATACAAGTCACTTGATTGGGATTCCCAAATGGGAAACATAAGAAATTGGCATAAAACTACCTTTTTTCCCACACTAGCTATAGATCGACCAACTGGGGGTCCATAGAAAGAATTTAAGGACCTTAAATCTAGAAATAAAGAAATGTATGGGGATTTATGGAAGAAACTAAAATCATCCAACATTTTGGAGGAATTTTTCAATTCTTTTCCCATATATGCATTCCACCTTTTCAACATGATGATATGGCTCCTCTCAATCAATACAGTGGCACCTCCCTTCCTCTCCCTCTCCCTCTATATACCTATACATTGTTATCTCTCATTTTCATAAAGGGAAATACATAAGAATTATGTGTGAGATTCCATGGGAGGAGAATAAAGAAAATAAGAAAAAGAAAAGGAATAAAAAAGGAAAAGGAAAATAAAATTAAAGAAGGGCCCAATCCCAGTGCCCAATTCAAGTTTATGCCTTGACTAGAAAAAAACCCTCATTCTGGACACAACCATGGGGAGGGAATCTCAATCAGATGCTCTGTTTAAAAGATATATCTAAATGAACATTTATTAATAAATTAATATTTAATTTAGTAAATTTTCATCATTCATTGTTCCTTGAAAATTAGAATGAATTTGATTTCTACCAAACTCTTATTTTAGGGTAAAACGCATATTTTGGGACCAAAAGAGTGGATAGAAAATTTATCCAAGAAATTTACTATTATAAAGAACCATTTTACCTCTAAAAATCATCCAAATTTAAAAATTCAAATTTCTACTCAATTTCACAGTCCAAAAAAATATGAGTCTTTTCATTGACTCACCTCCATTGTTTTAAAATGCATCAAAAATAAAATGTCTCAATTGGGGAACTATTCCTCTTCTTTACATATATGAATCCATATAAATCATCACTAGAATAGGTCCAAACCAATTACCATTATCTCCTTGGATAAGTCTCACCACTAATACCACCATCAAGAGGGTTCATATAAAATAGGAATACTGACACCAAAAAATAAATCCAGACAAAAACTTCTTTAAAAGGGAGTTTGGATCACCATAGAACCATGGAGTTATCAGACTCTAACACTCATAATGTGCACCCAACATAGGTGAATCATCATTGAGTATGTTCATAACCAACTGATTCTCAATATAATTGGGTGAATCCACCTGAATTGCAGGATTTGGTTCAATATTCTACTTAATGGGTGGAGGAACCACATGTTATCCCCTAGAGGAACCACCTCTAATACATGTCTCTAAACTGAAGCCTCATCATAAAGAAGATCATAAATACAATCATTCTATAGAATATTAGCCATCTTTTTTCAGGGAGGAATCATGTGATAGATATGATATAAAATGTTAAAAAGTGTATGCCTTGGTAGCTGACTCAAGAAGGGCAGAGAAACCAAAAATCATTCTTATATGATGCATGTAACTTTTATTCCCTGTAACTAGTTCCTACATGTTCAGAGTCAATAACCTAGTTATCATATTCTTGATGACTAGACACATCATCTTCATCATCATCACTAGGTTTCCTGACTAGATATTTGAACTCAATGACCTTTAACATTGTTTCCCTACTTCCCAAACCAAACCTCTTAGTGAGAATATCTCCAAATTCCAATCATATGATGACATCCTATGATACTAATATATCATGAAATGGCCCACAAGACCCTATTAGATAATAATAATATAATAATGACACCTCATGCCAGCATTTAATAGGCTAGGAGATGAAGACTAGTGTTGAGTTGACATAACACACATATAAGAGAACTTAGCCTAAAGTACCTGTACACATACACACATCCCCATAAACCAGCATATTGAAAAAAAATAAACAACTGATACTTTAATGCATACATAAAAAATAATCCCAAATCCTATTAAAATAAATGGAATGATAAAAATATAAAAGGGCTAAAATAATCCCATTAGATATATAAAAGGGTCTGTCCAACTAACAAAAAGGTGATTGATATCAAAATGAAGCTCTTGAAACTATCTATGGCCTATCAAGAATGATCAAGATCCACATAATCTTGTTCCTCCTTACAATCCATCGAAATTCATGTTATCTTCATAATACCTGGAATATATTGGAAGATACCATGCATGGGTGATTATAATTATACTCGATAGAACACCTTGAAATCACCAATCACAAAGCCTCAGGAGAGTCAGAACTAAATCACAAAGCCAATGGAATAGAAAACATAACCAAGATATGCTCAAAGGATGACTCCAAGTATAAAGGAGATTTCATGACCTAACTGCCATCCAAGGATTCTACTCCAATAACCAATGTATCATTTGTAACACCCTGAGTTTTTATGAATTATTTTTTTCAAATAAATTATAATTATTTGACGGCTTCTATTGCACGCTACAAAACTTTTTGCATGTTCTATATAAAACACTAAGTTAATAATGCACTATAAAAAAATGATTTTATCTTTTGGTGCATGTAACACTACATTTTTCTTATGTTACACACAATACTGAGTTCATTCGATAGCTTTGATTACATGGTAGATCGAGATTTATCAAACTACAGTATACTATTAATATTATTATTTTAGTATGATAGTTATCATCTAGTTATTGGAATATAGTTAATGAGTAGTTTTAACTAAATTATAAAATTATATATTTTCAAATTTTTATTACTTATATACTTATTATAAATAAAATATAAATCATTTAAAAGAAAAATAATATTTTCTCTAAAAAATATTATTTTTTCTAAAAGACGGTTTAATCATCCTTGGAACACATAATTTAAAAATATATTTTACTATATTTTCAAATTTTATTTTAAAAAATAAACCAATTTTTTTAAATATAAATATCAAAATTATCTTAGGGTATTTGTTTTGTATTTTTATGAGATGTTTCATTTTTTGAAGAATAGTGAAAAATAATTAATTTTAATTGAAAATTGTCGTTCCATTTAAATAATTTATAATATTAAACTATATTTGAAATTGGTTTTAAACTAAAAATAGATAAATTATACATATATTAATCCATTTTAGATTATTTTACTCATTTTATTATTTAATTTTGATATATAATCATTGTTAAATTTTGAACATTTTCAATTTAAAACCTCGCTTTCTCATCACATCAGCATGATTAATTTTAAATTTAATTCTGAAAAATTGTTGAATTGAATATGTAAAAATGGATTCCATATTTGAGATAATAATAATTTATAATTTCTAATAACACTAAATTATTTTTTCCCAAAGTGGTTATTCAGAACATTTAAAATTAATTACATTGATTAAGGTAAAAATCAGTTCACTTTGTGGTTAAACATAGAATATAAGGTGTAAAATGACCCATAAACTTGTCGAACACCAATTTGAAAGAAATATTTAAATACATAAAACATTATTAAATTTTTTAATGAGTTATTGGGATACTATTACATGAAATAAACGTATATAATAAGTTAGGTAAAGAAAAAGACAAAAAAGTTACCATCCTTTCCATTAATATTTATAAGATCTGGGATAGGGAAAAAACATCATATGTTCGTTTATAAATAATATTTTAAATTTAAATTATTTTTTTATCATGATAATTTGTTTTAAATTTTGTGATGTATACAAATTACTTTAAATTCTTAAGAAAATCCAATGCATGAATTATTTAGTTAATAATTAACTAAAATAAATGATACTAAAAATATTAAAAGTGAGTTCAATGGAATGAATTATTGTCTTAAATTATCTTTTTAGATAAATATATCATGTCACATGGGTTATAAATTAATATAATAAAATTAAATTTTTGTCTTGATATTTTTAAATTCAAATTAAATAAATCACATTAAAATTGACATTAATGTTATTTTATAACAAATGATACTTTATTAAATGATTTAAAATTAAAAAAAATATTTTATGAAATTTTATTTTTAAATGTTAATAAATATAATATGTGTTCCATTCATGGACCAATTTATCTTTTATAAAAAACATATTCACCCATAAATAGTAAAAACAATGTTAGTGTGGTTATGATTAAAGTAGTGTTTTTTGTGCATTACGTTTACTTATATTGAATTTATCTAAAAAACATATAGGATTCTTATTTTATAAATTAGATATAATATTTTAGAAACATTAGTTCTAATTTCTCTATTAATTATCAAGTTAATTAATACCTAATGGATAAATTACCTAGGGTGAAAAATTATTTACCTTAATAAAAACCCAAAATGGAAAAAATATGGAAACATAGATTATAAGGAATAACTTTATAAAAATGATTTTAATTTTTTTTGGATGAATTTATTGACTAAATATTCCATATCATCCATTATTATAATATTTTGGATCCACATGAGGTAAGGGAGACATCCCAATAGGGAATACTTTTGAATATTTATAAGAATGTAACTCCTCGTCAACAATAAAAGGGATCTCACTCTACCCCCTTATTCACACATATAAATGCATTGGGATAAACAAATACCAGAAAAAAAAATCACTTCCAAATTTCCATAACCTCATCCATGAATCCTTATTTTGGGGATAAATTAAACCTTTGAAGGTTTTTTTTGAGAACCTAAGGAGGATAAATGAATAAGAGGTAGTGTTCCTCTAAAATTATTTTTATTTCATTTCCTTCTCCACCTCCATCAATTATTTTTATATCGTTATTATGTAATACCATTAGTATCTCCCATATAATTTTATTTTTTAGGTTAAGGGTAAAAATTACAACCACACAAACTTCCATCAAATGGGTTACGAAATCAACGTTCATGTGTACGGTGGACTACCACCTCCCAAATCAATGTCATTTTCTTTTCCATTACCGCCTTTCAAGGTTGGGAATAATGATGTACATAATTTTTATATATGATATTTATGATATTTATGATTTATTTATTCTTATTTAATTATTATATAACACATACCTTCATCCTTTCCATTTTATGGGAATACCCTAACGTCGTTCGTGTGTACGGCGGACTACCGCCTCGCGAAGTGATGATGTTCATTCAGACTTTACATAAAATGTGTTAAGGATAGGTTAAATAGAAATATGTGATATATATGAAATAAAAAAAATTCCTAAACGATAATATATATAGAATTTAATTTCATTTCATTCAATATAATAATAAAATTGAAATAACATTCTTGTGTATGTATGCCTTACCGTCTCAATGAATGGTGCATTCCATTTCATATCTCTAAATTTTATGGATAAATATAAATACATATGTAATGAATATATATAATTTTTATGTAATTTTTATCATTATTTAGGTTATAAAATCATTATTAAACTAATATAATAAAAAATATAATAGATCAAAATATTTATGAAAAACAAAGTGGTTATTACCTAAAATGTAACTTTAACATAGAATTTTTTAAAAATGAGTAACAAAATGTCATAAAAATCATATATGATTTTATAAATATTAATATAGTTTTTTAGTATATTTATAATAAAATTATATGTATTATATAGAAATTTTTATTTAGTACGATTAGAGTCAAGACTTAAGGTAAGGGGTTTTTTATTCACTTTTTACTTTTGTGAGACACATGCAATATTCACCACATATTTCATATATGATGTGTATATAATTCTCATGAATTTATATTATGATTATTATAATAGAATTTATCTTTAATTTCATATCCATTTAGGATATCTCTTTTATGGGGATTACGGTTCAAAAGATACCAAATTGGTAAGGGAAATTTGTCACAATTTTCATTATTTGAGATGTACGTTATGTTATGCACATATAATATTTAATGAGGTGTATAAACAGACCCATTGAAATAAAATATAGTGAATTTACTCAGACTCATGATATTTTAAGTTTCATTTTATTTTCTTCCTTCATAGTAATTTTGATTCTACGTAACCAAGTTCATATTGTTTTATGTAACAATCTCATCATTTATTAGGATTGTTTATGATTATGGTTCCATTCATTAGATCATATGCTCTATATATCATGAATTATCATTAAATTTCTTATCCTCTGTTTATTCATGATATCTTCAATTAATGGTACCATTTTTTCCCTCTTTGGTACTTAAGATAATTAAGAAAATGTGTTTTATGGAAATCTGACTTTATTTCCCTCTTTGGTCGGAAATCTTCTTTTCTTCCAAAAAAATGTAATCTATAAATGTTTTAAAATATTTCTCTAAATTAAAATTTTATATATTTTTTATGGAAATCTATTTTCAAAATGTTTTATGTTTTAAAAATGTTTAAAAATGTTTTAAAATCTTCTTTTATATATTTTTAATGTTATTTTCAATGAAAAAGGTTTTCAACAAGTTTTATATTATAAAAAACATTTATTAAATGGGAAATTATATTATCCCTAAGAAAAAAAATTTAAAAATTTTATATCATACTTTATATTTTTTAAAATTGGTTTTCAAATAAAAGTATTTTGAAAATGCATTATGTTTTAAAAAGTGATTTTCAAAGAAAGACAGTTTTTCCTTAAGAAATATTCCAAGGGATATTTCAAAATCTTCCTCTATATAAGATTACAAAATTTGATATAGTTTATGATTTACTGGGGAAATTATCTAAGTAATCCATTCTTATTCTTTATTTTAATGGTTTATTTTTTAGATGACAACTGTTTATGAAACCTATTTCTCTTCCACGGGTTATACAATGTTAAAATGCTTATGAGACTCACTTATTTTCATGGGTTATGTAATGATGAAATGATTATGAAAATTTTCACTTTTCCATAGGTTATGATATGATGAAATATTTATTTTACCCATTTCATTTCATTAGTTATCATATTATTAATTTATACGGTATTGTGCCACACATATGTACGAATTCATTATGTGATGGGTGGGACCTATATTTGCCTACAATGAATTAGGTAATGATGGATAACTTATAAGTATATTTTTTTTAATAAACCTAATTACATGCTCAAAATTTTATGCATAAACCTGATTATATGTTTATAATGTTTTGTGTGAACCTGATTACATGTTCACAATGTTAAGCATGAACCTAATTATATGTTTAAAGTATTATGTGTAAACCTTATTACATGCTGACAATGTTATGTGTGAACATAATTTCATGTTCACAATGTTATATGTGACACTGATAACATTTGAAAAAAATTTATCTATGATCCTAATTACATGTTTTAAATGTTATGTGTGAACCTGATTACATGTTCATAATGTTACGCGGGAACTTAATTACATGTTCACAATATTAGGCATGGATCTGTATTTCATGTCCATAATGAAATTCATGGACATGGATTAATGTCCATAAGTTTATGTGGGGGCTTGATTTCATGTCCTTAACTTAATAAGTGATCCCATTTCTATACATACATGTTAAAAATGTTATAATATGATGTGTATGTCGCAAATATATGTCTTATGACAATGTTATGCTCTCATGACTCGTGTTATTTGATTATCTTATTATTCATGTATTATAACCTACCCATATTTTTTCCATGATTCATGATTATTATATTGAAAATATTGGGAATGGTTTTAAAATGTTAGGATCGTGTTCTCATACCCTAATGTTCATGTTAGGCTTACATATCTCCATTATTTACCATTACTGAGCATATATGATCACACATTCTTATGTTTCATTTACCTAGGTTATGAAGAAAGGTTTTAAGTGGGTGTACTAAATGGAAATATCCTTATGGGGTGTATTTATGATATTTCACCATGTTACAAGATTATGCTTCCAAATTTCTAAAGAAACTAAACTATTACGGTACTCGGGTGTGTGTTTTTGTAATGTAATTAATATTTATAAAACAATGATGTAATATCCATGTATGTT
Source organism: Viscum album (assembly GCA_963277665.1). Classification (NCBI taxonomy): domain Eukaryota; kingdom Viridiplantae; phylum Streptophyta; class Magnoliopsida; order Santalales; family Viscaceae; genus Viscum; species Viscum album. The sequence continues at coordinate 309,150,445 of OY728161.1, forward strand.
AATCCTGGGTCGTTATAGTTGGTATCAAAGGAAAGGATTAGTCAAACTTTAGACACCAGGATGAGAAAAATTTAGTTCAATCCCTAGGTGTGTTTAGAAAGATATTTCTAGGGATGTCTTTAAGTATAATTCTAAGGATGAGTTAAAGTATAGGAAAATGTCCTAGAATTTTGGTAAAGGATAGAGTGATTAATTTCTATGAAATTAAATCCCTATAGGGATACTACGTATGGATGTGGATTCGGGATAGATGTACCTAGGGGTAACAACCTTGAAAATACAATATTATTCTAGACTCAATCAGAAATCAATGCATGATAATGGGTCTTATTTCACACCTAGTTTGAAACACCTAGTGGATATGATTTGGAAATTTACAAACTTTTTATGAACCATAATAAAGGATTTAAATAGATTATTTTCATGGATTTCATAGATGAATCATAAGGTTTCATAGATTTAAAAGAAGGTGTCATGTTTTTGACATCCTATAGGTGATTTATCATGATTATGTGGTTTTCCCTATAATAAGTGTTGATCACACTATTCTTTTGGTTTTTAGTTAATGGAATGAACCAGAAGGAACTGGGTTCACATTGAATATGATTGAAAATTTTCTAATGAGCATTCAAATTTGATTAAGACTGAATAGATGGATGTTGTGATAATGCCTAATTAGTTTTCACGAAACATGGCTAACAATGTATACCTTAACTAACTCTCTGGATCAACAATCAAGATAAGGAAATAGTTTTTAGAGATTTTAGGTAGTGGAGACAATGGAGGAAAGAAGATCTAGTTTCATACATGTCGATAATATGGGTAGAAAAACCCATGTGGATGTCTAAGAGGAGTAGGGAGATGTTTTGATAGTGAAAAAGAAGGACATTGAGCAAGTAACTGTAAAGGAAAAAATACACAATTTTGTTAACGGAATGGGTGTTAATATTTTTCTCCCTAAGTAATTATCAATGGATTAATTCTTTAAATGTGGAAAGTATGGTCATTATGAAAATTTATGTCCTTGGGGAAAAGTTTGTGAAGAATATATGCAAGGTGAATGAGTAATTTTTATATTGCTATTGATGAAGAGACCACAAATGACATGTGAATGTAAAGAAGTGTTAAGGAACAATATAATGAAGATTGGTTAATCGTTTGAGAATTAATTTGGATGAATGAAGTATTTATGTATTGGAAGTCAAATATTATGTTATATAAATCATGAAATATGTAATTATTGTTCTGAATAAGTTTTTCATTAAGTATTTAAATGAATATATTGAATGATTCTAATGAACTTGAAAAGCGATTTAATGACAATGTGATATTTTGATTATGTGAATGTACCCCTAATATGTTTCGAATGTTGAGAAAATGGTGTTTAGTTTGGATAAATAGATGCTTTATTTTGATAAAGTAAATTAGATGTTATTGATGACCTGAAAAATAATAATGGATTTTTTGAAAAATTATTTCATGACCTCATTTATGGAGTTTAAAAAATTATTGGATTTATGGAATATATTCAATTATTTTTTGTTTTATTCAAGGAATGAGGAATAATTCTTGTTTTTATTGATGTTTTATTGTAATTCAGGTTATTTCCACATTTTAAGAGAATACATGATGACGTTATTGAAATGTTGGGTATAAAATATGTCGAATCAATGTTAATATGATTTCATAAAATTTAGTGAAATTATTTAGCAATTTTTGGATTTTCATATTTTAGAAGGGTCAAAAGGTTAACCATTTGGTAAATGGTTTAAGTTGAACTTTTAATGAGATTTTTAACTTCACCATATAATGTTTTAGGAATATTGGATAACATGGAGTAACCATAGTGGTTTCCAAAAATATTTATATATCGACAGAAATAATTTTCACTCCTTAATGGATCTTACAATCCATTAAAAGTTAATTTTAGTACTTCAGTAATAAAAAAACATTCTTGTATATTCATTTCCTGGAAAAATGGATGAATTAGAAATTGATATTAGAAAAACCAAAGGATAAAATTATGATTATGAAATATAAATATATCATACAAGTATATTTCCTTATATTATTAGATAGTAAAATAATTCCTCATCAATAGGATAAGGATCTTGAAACAAAATTTTTATCCTAGTACCTTAATTTCTTATGAACCGATGGTGTTTTTAATCATAACAAATTAATGATTTTATGCCCCTTAACTTTTCATTGATAATTCACTTACTTTTGATTAATGAAATCAATAATTCTCTATAATTATTTATGCTTTTCTTATATATTTATATCTTTAATTTCCACCTATGTTATCCTATGTGGATACATTTATATAGTTACTTCATGTAACCATTATGTTTCCAACTTTCCCATTTTAAATTAGGATTAGTATTCATGTTTACAATGTGGATTTATATGAAAGTGACTTTCTTGTATTGAACATTTGATGACCCACTTGAATTTTGAGGGTGAAATTCATGTGAAGGGGAGTATAATGAAACACCTTGAATTATTATGAATTATTTGTTTCAAATAATTTAAAAAAATTTATCGCTTGCATTCAATCCTATACCAAGTTAATCTTGATTTATAAGAAACATAGAGTTAATAATGTGATACATGAAATAATAATTTTTTCTTTCAGTACAAACAAAACTATGTTTGTCTTGCATTTCACATAATATCGAGTTCTTTCAATAGCTTTTGTTGCACATAAAATCGTGTTTTACCAAAATACAATATATTATTTGTTTTATAGTTAATATCTAACCATTGGAATAGTGGTAATGAATAGGTGTAACAAACCTATGAAAATATTCAATTTTAACATTTTTATTAGTTACTTATAGATTATAAATAAAATAATAATCCTTTATAAGAAAACAATTTTTTCTGGAAAATAGTATAATTTCCAAAATATGGTTTAATCGTGCTTAGTGCACGTAATTTAAAATTAAATTTTACCACTTTCATAAAATTTATTTTAAAAAATAAATTTCATTTTTTAAATAGTGATATAAATATTATATTAGGGTGAATTTTTTTAAATTTATCTGGTAAGTTTCATTTTTTGATGAATAGTGAAAATACTAAATTTTAATAGAAAAATGCTTTTTTGTTTAAATAATTTATAATGTTAAACTATATTTTTAATAGGTTTTAAATTAATAATAGTTACATTTTATATATATTAATATAATTTCTGTCATTTGACTCATTTTAATTTTGAATTTTGATATTAAAGCATTATAAACTTTTGATTTTTTTCACATTATAACACACTTTCTCGTCACATCTATGGGATTAATTTTAAATTAAATTATTCCATGTCTAAAAATAATGTTTTTATATAATGGATTTAAAATTTAGAATCATCATAATTTCTAAAATCTAATTATTCCAACTTCATTTTTGACCAATGTGTTTAGTGAAAATTTTTAAAATTAATTACAGTGATGAAGGTAAAAATGAGTTTACTTAGAAGTTAAACTTAGAATATGAGGTATCAAATGATGTACCAATATGTTCAACACCAATTGTATGGAAATATTTAAACCCCTAAAACATTAAGACCTATTTTTATGAGTTATTTGGGAATTATTCAATGAAAGTAACCAATATAAATAGTTAAGTAAAGAAAAAGGCAAAAAATGAACCTTCCATGCCATTAATATTTATAATGTTTTGGGAAAGGGAACAACATCATATGTTCAGTTATAAATATTATTTTCAAATTGAAATTATTTTTTTTATCATGATAATTTATTTTAAATCATTATTTATACAATAATTACTTTAAATGGTTAAGAAATCCAAATGCATGAATTATTTAGTTAATAATTAACTAAATTAAATGATGTAAAAAATATTAAATGTGAGGTAAGTTGAATGAATTATTTTCATACATTTTTTTTAGATGAATATATCATGTTACATAGATGTGAACTTAATATATTCAAATTTCATTATTTTCTTGATATTATTAAATTGAAATTAAATAAATAATTTCCAAATTGAAATTAATGTTATTTTATAATAAATGATATTTTATGAAATGATATAAAATTTCTATAAAACTATGTTCATCCAAGTGATTTTAAAATGCTATTAAATATAATCTATGATCCATTAATGGAAAATTTGATCTTTTATTATAAACATATTAACTACTAAATAGTAAAAACATTGTTAGTGTAGTTAGGGTTGAAGTAGAGTTTTTTTTGTGCATTATGCACACTTCTGTTGAATTAATCCACAACACCTATGGGATTTTTATTTTACAATTTAAATATAATATATTATAATCAGTGGTTATAAATAGTATAATAAGTCTTGCATTAATTTATCCCTAATGGATAAATTACATGGGACCTAAAATTAGTTACCTTAATAAAAAAATTGAAAAATATGGAAACTTAGATGTTAGTAAATAAAATTATGAAAATGAATTTATTTTTTTGTTGTAGAGGTATGTCTCAACAACATCCCCTCAAATATGAAAGGGAACTCACTCTCCCCCATTCTTATCACCTCTCAATCCATTTGGCTCGACCAAAACCTATAAAAATCTCTTCTCAACTTCCCTCCCCTCATCCTAGTAGCCTTAGTTTAGTAAAAAATCAATCCTTAGAAAGTTTTAGTTAAAACCTAAAGAGGATACACTAAGAAGAGGCAATGTTCTTCTAAATTCATTTTTATTTTATTTCCTTCTCCACCTCCTTCAATTAATTTTTTATCATTTTAATTTAATGACTATAGTATCTTTCATATATTAAGACGTTGTTATATTAGGGTTTTGATATACAACCACACAGACTTCAATCAAATGGGTTAAAAATCATTATTTGTGTGTATAGTAAATTGTTGTCTCACAAACGGATGTCGTTATTTTTTTCGTTACCACTTTTCAAAGTTGGGAATAATGATGGAAATTAAATTTATATATGATATTTTTGATATTTTTTATGTCTTTATGCTTATGTAATTATTATATAACACATACCTTTATACTTGCCATTTTTTGGAATACGATAACGTTGTTCGTGTGTACGACGGACTATCGCCTCTCGAAACGATACAATCCATTCACATTTTACATGTAATGAATTAAAGATGGGTTAAATAGAAATATGTGATATATATGAAATAAAAATTTTATTAGAATGATTATATGTATATATATATATATCATTTAATTTTCATTATTTAAATATGATAAGAAAATGGAAATAGCATTCATGGGTGCGTACGACCTACCATCTCCATGAATGTTGTATTTCATTTCCTATCATTAAATTTTATGGATTACTCTAAATACATATATAATGGATATATATGATATTTATATCATGGTTATTATTCATAATATGAGTAAATCATGATTAATGTAATATAATTGACAATATAATAAATAAAAACATTTACGAAAAACATAGCAGTTATTACCTGAAACACAACTTTAACATGGAATTGTTAATAAATATTTAATAAAAGGTCATAAAAAATAAAATCTGATATTAAATATTTTAGTATGGTTTTTTGCTATATTTATAATAAACTTATATTTATTATATAGTAATTTTTATTGAGTATGACGAGAGTCAAGACTTAAGGTAATATATTTTCGTATCGCTTTTTACTTTTGTGAGACACGTGCTATATTCACCACATATTTATTCTATGTAATGTACATAATTCCAATGAATTTATTTAATGCTGATTATACTAATTTTTTTGGTAATTTTAATGTCTTTTTGAGGTTCAATCTTCCACGGGTATTACGGTTCAAAAGCTTCGAAATCAGTAATGGAATTCTCTCTCAATTTTCCTTTTTTGAGACGTACATTATATTATGAATATATATTCTTCTAGGAGATGTATATAAAACCAAATTGACCTATAATATCTTTAATTTACTCAAAATCACTATATTTCAAGTTTTATTTTATTTTCTTCCTTCATGGGGATTAAGATTCAATGTTATCAAAGTCATATTGATTTTTGTTACAATCATATCATTTATCAGTATTGTTTATGATTATGCTTCCCTTGATGAAGTATTATGATACATATCTCAATAATTATCCTAGATTTTCTTATTCTATGTTTATTCATGATATTGTCAAGTAATAGTAACATTTCCCCACTCTTTGGTACTTAAGATAATTAAGAAAAAATTTAAAAATATGACTTTATTTCCCTCTTTGGTTGAAAATATGTTTTCTCCCAAAACCATGTTTTATAAAAAAAAATTATATTTTTTAAAATGATATTGTAAGAATATTTTTATTCAAAAGGATTTTAAAAATGTTTTACGTTTTAAAAAAATTTAAACTGGTTTTTAAATATTCCTTTATATGTTATCAAGGTTATGTTCAAAGAAAAGGTATATAAAAAGGTTTTATATTTAAAAAAATCAAAGCAGAAAGTATATTTTCTATAATAAATGTTTTAAATTATTTTTTAAATCTTACTTTATATGTTTTCAAAGTGGTTTTTAAAGAAAATTCATTTTGGAAATTCTTTATGTTTTAAAAATTGATCTTCGATGAAATCTTATTTTCCTTAATAAATGTTCCAAGTGATATTTTAAAATCATCCTCCATCTATGATAAAAACTGTTGATATGTTTTATGATTTAATGGGAATATTATCCAAGAAAACAATTCTTATTCTTTCATTGAATGATTTATGTTTAAGATGAAATTTGTTTATGAAACCCATTTTTCATCCATAGGCTATACCTTGCTAAAATTATTTGGAAACCCTCTTCTTTTCACGGATTACACATTGATGAAATAATAATGAAACTTGTATATTTTTCAAAGTTTATGATATGATAAAAATTTTATGATTCCCATTTCATTTGATTGGTTATTATATGATGAATTTTTATGATCTTCTGTCACACATATGTATGATTTCATTATGTGTTGGGTATTGCCTATATCTCCCTCTAATGCATTTGGTAAGGATGGATAACTCATTAGTATATATGTTATACGGGAACCTGATTACTTATTCACAATGTTATGCATGAACCTAATTACATTTTCATAATGTTATGCATGGACATGATTCCATAGTCATAATGTTATGCAAGAGCCTGATTACATGTTCATAATGTTATATGTGAATATGTTTACATGTTCACAATGTTATGTGTGAACCAAATTACATGTTCACAATGTTATATGTGAACCTAATTACATGTTCACAATGTTATGAGTTAACCTGAGTACATGTTCACAATATTATGCATGAAAATGATGACATGTTCACAATGGTATGCATCGAACTAATTAAATGTTCACAATATTATGTGTAGACCTGATTACAAGTTCAAAATGTTATGCGTGGACCTGATTACATGTTCACAATGTTATGTGGGCACGTGATTACATGATCACAATGTTATGAATGAACCTGATTACATTGTCAAAATGTTATGTGTGAACCTGATTACATGTTTACAATTTTATTTGTTAACCTATATTCCATGTCCATAGTGATATGTGTGGACCAGGTTTAATTTCTATAAGATTATGTGATGGAATGATTTCATGTACTTAACTTAATGAGTGAACCTTATTCAATTTATACATGTTCACACTATTATAAGATGATGTGTATTCCAAAAATCTATTCCTTTTTCCAATGCCATTCTCTCATAACTCATGTCCTTTTATTATCATATGATTTTTATCTTATTAACTTCTAATCATTATGTCATGATTCATGATTATGATCTTTGATATGAAGGATATGGTTTTAAAATCTTAGTCTCGTGTTCTCATAACTTTATGTTTATGTTATGCTTAAATATCTCCTTTATTAACCCTTATTGAGCATCTAATCTCACTCTTTCTTATGTTTCCTTTCCCCAGGTTATGAAGAAATGTTTTAAGAAGGATCACTTAAGGGGTATATATTTATGGGATATATTAAATATCATTCACCAAGCTATAATATTATGTTTCCAAGTTTATAAATTCATTAACTATTAAGTTCTTCGAGTGCATGTTTTTGTAATGTGCTGAATATTCATAAAAAATGATCTAATATCCATGTATGCTAAGTTTGGGTTTCTATATCATTCATATGAGAAAAATCACGCATCAAGTCTCTCTATATTGATGGAAATCATTTGAGGGGACATAATTGTTAGGTCTTTCCATGGAGAAGTATGTATGAACTGGGAGGGGTCATTCAAGATACTCACATGATCAGAATACACCTCACTGAAGGAAAACAAATGTCAATACACAGATAAGGGATCATGCTCATGGCCTATATGGGATACCTACCTCTATCTGGGATAACCCACTTTGAAGGGGATCACAAGCCCTATGTGTCAGAGAAAGGATATTTAACCCAACCTGGGGAGAAATGATAAAGGACCACACCCTGAGCCTCAAGAATAGATACCTAAATCTATATGAAACTAACACACAGAGGGGATCTATCATCCTATGCATAGGTAATTGTGAAGACCCGACTGCAGAAACCCATGATTTGGTTCCTTCTGAACATGATGTGTTGTTTTGAAATAAAAACATGCACTGATAAACACACATCATGTCCCATACAGAGGATCGAGTTAATTTCAGGCTCTAGGAAACCGGAAACTTCAGGGTAGTTTCATCTGATAAAAGCTGTTACCTGAAAATTTTAAATCAAATCGTAGGGTGAGCATAATAATTCCTAGAATGGGGTTTTAAAAAAACCAATGTAACATTAGAAATAATTCTTTAAAACTATCCATAGAACATTATCTTAAGGAAAACTACAACACATGTAACATAACATAAAAGTACTGAATCAAGATTTTCAAGGAATACGTGAATTAATTATGAATTTTTTCAAAGGACTAATAAAGGTCATCATAAAAAATTATGACATATGATTATTTGATCACAAATTAACGAGTTAATAGTAATACATAATCATAGTTGCACATGAAGGAAACAACTACAATTTCATATGTTGGTTACTAACTTATTGAGTGATAAACACAAATCATGCCCTAAACCTTAACTTGTGACATCAATATGAACATCATAAAAATAATAAGGACAAGATTAGTGAAAGAATGGGAATATAATTTAGAAAAGAATGTGTAACATAACTTGAATATGTGTCTTCAACTTTTCATTTAGACATTCATGAACATATCACCAAGGTCCATCCCCAAGGTGTTGTGAAATTACCAAGGTTATTCACCAAAGTATCACAAAACTTGGCATATCTAGAGATTGATTCTTTACCCAATGCATTGGAGCGCTATCAGGTCACACCCTTAATTAGTCCTAACCTCCATGGGCGCCACATAGATCATACTTTACTTAAACAGGGTTGTATATTAAAGATGTCCCATACCACCTTGAATAATTCATTCATTTTCAGATTACCCAAGGTGTCCCATACCACTTTGCGTAACTTATGTTCATTTCTCATTACCCAAGGTGTCCCATACCACTTTGGGTAACTTGTTTCTTGGTTAATTATTTTGATGTTTCATAATCATGTAGTATGATCAATGGTATGGACAATGAAAAACCATTATACAATTGGTCTACAAACACATGACATGACAAATAACATTACAAACATGGAGTAATTGATCAAAATAAGGCATGGTATAGTAAACATTCTATGTACACGGGACAATTACTAAACCACATCAAATGGTAGATGAAAAGGGGTTGTAACATGAAATGATAAAGTGATACTCTTTAAAATTATATCTTCATGGAAATGAAATACATAGATACTTGTTATTAAATATTCTTATAAACATGGCACTGAACATGCAAATAGGCTAAATCTTAAACATGATTAACCTACAGTAAACATTGTAGTAAATTCATTATGTGTTAAAATTTCATGCGAGCATAACAAAATTTACAAATCCATTTATTTTCTAATACATTTGGGTCAAGTCATAGTATATCCCTTTGACCTTCACCACAGTTAATAATATTAAAATTACTTTAATCAATCCCATTAATGTACACTTAGATACAAAAATACAAAATATTATAGACAAACACAAAAATCCAACATGTATTAAAATATTAACAACCATTACTTGAAATTAGGGTTTCAAATATTAATCTTAAAAATACATACATACATAATGATATATACACCAAGTGTATATATGGGTTTTCTAATACATTAATAATGGTCCACTAAATATCTTAAAATCTGAAAACCTCTAACCCTCAATCATTTATTTAGAATAAACCAAACCATATAGGGTTTATTATATATAAATGAAACCATATTTACATAAATTTATGAAAATGAGATTTTAAATGATAACATAACTATAATTAAACCATAAGCCTAATTTTCACCTAGAATATTATTCAAGGGTTAGTATTCAAGTCTAAAAAATGAAAATCATAAATGATTGTATTGGAAAACATATATGTATAAATAATTATACACAAAAAAATTTTGCACATATAAAATAGATTCAAAACAAACTTTATAAGTATATAAATCTCTATATATCATGATGATTATTTGGAACCCTTAATAAAATAGTTTGGATTGGGATTATATATATATGTAAATACACTCGAGAATATATATACAAGATATATAATGGTTCAGTTTAAAAGAAAACCTTTCTCAACTAATCTTATATAAATACTTGAGTACAAAAAAACATAAACAACCTCCTTGGAAACCCTTAAACAGGGATAGTTTTAAGGTGTATATATAAATATATATAAAATTATATATACACATATAGTATCATATGGTTTATAAAATAAAATCTCAAAAGAAACAAAACCCTTAAATCCTTTAGGAAATACTATTTCAAATCCATACACCCAGTATTTTAAAAAAAGACGAGAAAAGATTCATATTCTGAAAATATATATTTATATATACATATCATATAACTAACTATACACAGTGTGTGTATATTGGGATTTTCATCACAAAAAGGTGGTCGTATCCCCTTATATTTACAGTTACAAAGTCAATCACCCTTGAAACCCTCTGTTTAAACTAAAGGGTTTTCATGGTACGTATATACATGTAAACATAAACCGTATATATATATATATATATATATATACTGAGGTGTAAGGATGGGCTTTGAAAAAACATGAAAACAGAGCACCCATACATAGCTTTAGGAGGAAGCTCGAACCAGGGGTAACCTTGCTGGAATTGTTGGGAGTTCGAGGGACAGAAGGAGAAGAAGAAACATGTGGGGTTTCATGTAGAATGGGGGTTTATGTAGAATATTTGGTGCACTTAATGAGACTCGGCCCAAGAGTTAGGCCAGTACGAGGGGGAAAAGACTATAGTTCCCTATGAGGTGGGGTGTGAAGAGTCAAGGGGTATAGTGCAAAAGGAGGTGATAGTGGCGTCCTCGGGTGAACCACTGTGCTGGTAGCAGAACTATGGCATGAGGAATAAGACAAAAGAGATCGGGCGTATAGGAGGGAATGAGAAATAGAACGTGGGATTTAAAAGAAACAATGGCTGGGATTTGATCGTGAATAGATCGGACGGTCATGGAGAGATGCGGGTGTTCATGAAGCTTTGATCACGCGGATGGTTTCGATCGATCATGAGATGCAATGAACAACTCGGATCACATGACACCACAAATTCGGCATCCCAAATCGAAATGAAACAAATAAGGGGAACCGATTATAAGCTAGATCACACTGATCTCATGGAAATGACATGAACACATGCACAAATGGGCCTTATACACGGGACCCTACGGGCCTTGGCCCATCCTCACGGACCGTGAGCCGTAGACACGGGCCTGCGTACGACCTGGCTGAAGCTCTGCTCGGCTCATAATAAGCTGGGCCGCACCATGCGTGTGCTACTCCGGAGCCTATGACCCTGATGGTCACTGCATCAGGTGTCACTGGGACTCGGTCTTGGCCTTGAGGGCTTGGCCCTAGGGCTTCCCTCAGTTGGCTGGGTCTCTCTATGTTTTTATAAAAAAAATTATTTGAGTAAAATTGTAATGTTTAGAAAATATGGAAACAGAATGGTTTCATTTAAAAAAATTATGCAATTCTAATAGTTAAAAATTGAATTTGAATAAACTTTTTAAATTTTTAAGAACTTATAACTTTTAAAATCTAAAATCCAATTTATAACATTCTCTACCATTTGATTTAATCTATAAATAGTTTTTCCTAATTTAAAATACATAGTTTTAATGATCTGACAAAATATATTTTTCAATAATCATTAAAGGTATATGATTATAAGATTATACTTAAACATGACTTTCCTAACATTTAGAAGGTGTTAAAATACTAGGTTTTCAACCATTTTTATTTTGTAAAATCAATTAGGTTTCTTTATAAGAGTAATCTTTTATTTTAAAATTATGATATTTGAAAATATAATTCAAATAATTTGAACATTTTAACATACTCGAAATACCATAAGGTTATAGAAACCAAGTTTTTATAAAAAGATAAACTTTAAAAACCCAACAGTCATATATATATAATGGTCATAATTTCTAAAGGACCCCTATAAAAACTGTGGGGTAGGGTGTTTCAAACTCAAGGTAACCGAAGAAGATGGTGCTCCCAATCCCACAAATGATCATCATGATATTCATGATTAATGTGGTGATGTTTTTTTCTTTATTTGACTCGAAAGATATCCATTACTTACTGGGCCTTGTTGTGGTGATTGGGGGTCTTCCAGTGGATTTGATAGGGTTTTTAATAGGTATTTTTGGTTAGTATGTTTACTCTTTTCATCTTAGTGTATTTTTAACACCACAGTGTTCTTAATTAAATAAAGAGCCTTATGTTTGACCTTTAAATTTTTGTTTGGTTAAAAGGACTTCCAAAAATGTAAATTCATAGTATCATCATTATATGATACACAAAATTTGGGGCGTTACATAATGATACCTCATTATACCCTCTTAGAGATACAATAAGGGAAGACACCCACACTGATATGGTAAGAGGGAACTCACCCAAGATTATATTTCAACTAGTCTGAGAAAAACAAGGGCTCTAACCTTTCCTAGAAGGAGTGCATTGTGTGTCCCATTAGGTACACAATGTGTCTCATCGAATATAATACTTCTCATGTCCTGTCATCTCACACGTCATGTACATCCCTTGATACATGATGTGTAGAGGTTGGGATGGAACTTGGCATGTGCCACCTACTCAAGCTCGTGCACTTTCTAAAGTACATGAGGTGCACTCAGTCACCCATGGAATATGGATTCACATAGCTTCCTCGGCGTGTTCTCACTATACACACCGAATTGGATGGTTAATGACTACACTGTATGTGGGTCCATAGGATGGCATGTAATATTTTACCCACCACTTAAATCCTAGCCACCACACAAATGGGTCCACATTTCATGTGTTCATCCAATGTACACGACCTGTATATCATGTTTTCATAGAAACTGATGGTCATCACACGTACCTCCCACATCACCTCCTCCTCCAATCTAGCATGGAAATCCACTATTAAACTCTGATCAGGTGTTGATGGAACCTAAATCGTCACTTTTGGTGAGATTATGGCCACCCCATACATAGAAAATTAATCTTCATCAATTCATCAAATCCCCATGCATTAAAATCACATTGATGGAACCATTAATATGCCTTAGAATTTTGTCATCATCATTGATAATCCTCCACTACCAAAATTCACGTTCTTGATGCCATAATAATGATATTCAAATCTGGAGAATCATGCATCAAATCATGTTTGTGAATAAATTAAAATCACCGATCAAACAAAATTTCAATGATTAATGAAAAATGGAGGGATAAAACAATGAAATAAAATAATGAGAACAATCATTGGTTGTTGTTTGTCCGACCATCATCAATGGAAATAGAAGAACAAGTAAGTTTTATCAAAACATAATATTGGAAAATTCAATCTCAAAATCCAAATTCTAGGAACATAATTAACCAATGAAAATTAAAAAATCTTGATACGCAAATTGATTTATAAAAAATTAATTCATGTTCATCATTGAAATGAAATAACAAGAAATAATCCAATAAAACAAAAGGTATACCTAGATTATGTATTGACCATTATTTAAGAAAAAAATTTCATCGATAAAGTTGATGAGACCAAAAACACTCGTTGTTGGTTCTACAAAATTATGTGTATGTTCATTGTTGATTATCCCTGCAGTGTCGTTCCCAATGAGGGTTCGCTCAATCCTATCAATATCTCAGGGTTATGCATCTAACCTTGGAGTTTTCACATAACTAGGATTTTATAGGAACATTGCTTAATTAAAACATTTATTAGATAATCATTTCATAAAAAAATTTATTTCATTTATTTTATCTAATGTTCCTCTGGCAATTTCACTATCCCGAAATGTGGGACGCCAACAAGGCTTACACACTATCTAGGGTAAAACCTACATTTTAAATTTAATATAATTCTCATTTTTCTCCTCTGATAAACCATTCAATAGTTATTCCATTATCTTCAGAAAACTATGTGATTATGATATATTATATTTATTTTTTATAATATATCAACATCGAGCCTCTACAGCCCCTGTAAACCCTGTACTGACTCTGTGTTTAACTTTTAAAATATTAATTTAAATATCTGATAGTGTTAAAAATAAATTATTAGTCACTAAAAGGAATAATTTCTTCCAATCCCAACTGTCTTTAGGTGCTTCTCTGACCTCATAAATAGTCATGTTACACTCAATAATTACTTGATTTAGATCTTTTTCATATCTATTTCTTATCTTATAATCCATTTTTTATCATGTTTTACTCTTTTTTAAAATTAATATTATCTATCACTATTTAGTGGTGGTTTGATCCATAGTTAAAAATCACATCAATATAGAGGTAATGATTGACATAAAATGTCCAATGATTCGAAAAACACTAGAATTTTCAAGGTGTATGGTTCACATCATTCTAGAAGTAACATAGTTCGAATCACTCTATTGTTCTACCCCACCTAAGGGGACTAGTATCCATATTTTCTTTAGAAAATAACTTCTCCTCCATTAAAACAGAAGTGTCAAACTTAGTGTCACTACCTTGACTACCCACATACTCATCACCCTGTGAAGAGGGCTGCCCACAATGAGAGGGCACTAAATCCAAATAATCACCCAAGGGCAGTGCACCACCACTATTTTTTCCATCAATAGGGCTTCCAGACATATCAGACACAACATTATAAAATAAAATAGTTTTCTCATTCTTTGAACCAAGGAAAGAGCTGGGAAGTAGATCCCCATTTATGGGTGAATAAGAGTCCTTCTCACTATTTGGGAAAAACAGCTTCCCAAACAGTGCAACATCAGGATCACCCATCAATTTGGATTTCCAATGATCAGAAAGATGTCCATATCATTTGTAATTAGAGAAACATAATCCTCTATTACAATTGGATTTAACATTCCCAATAGAATAATAGTTTAGACAGAAATAAAAAGCATTCTCATACTCAATCTCAAGCTCAAATTTAAACTAACTATATATCAGAAAAATTGTCTCAATAAGAGATAGAGGCATGTCAAATTAAACCAAAATGTGAGAAAAATTTCCATATCGAACCAACCTAGTACCTTTATCAATCTTGATGGGTGTCCCAACAGCCATGGAAACATCTCATAGTATCAATCCTCATCCCTCCCCATAAGGATTGAAACTCATCCACTGGACCTATTTTTATTTCATATAGTGAGTCAATGGCCCTGCATTTATGACCCTTTGAATTCCCACTTTATCTATCCCAACAGAGGATCCATATTTTATAGATTGTGAATGCTTTTTTTTACTCTGACCCAGAATATCTAGTTGATGATGGTGTCCACAAAGTTCCATGGTTTTGTCCAAGAAGACCCGCCTTTTGACTAGAACAATTATAGCCCATGGGGCATAGAAAATTCCCTTAGGGTTACTAAATGTGGAAACTAAAAAACAAAAATCAAATAGACCACTAAAATACAGGGTAGTATAGTAAATCCATGTCCAAGGTCGACTCCACAGGGATAGGGTTGGAGAAAATATTAATTTAATAAAATAATTCTAAACTATTTTATGAAAGAAACCTAAAGTAATTTATTGAAATAAGAAATGATTATTTCTTTGTATTTTATGAAAATAGAAAAACATGCTTGGTAATTGAAAATCCACGTTTATGATTTATTTGGGCATAAAATAATGAAAATTCAATCATAACTGTCAGAACTGAGTTTTGGTGAATACAATTTTCATGGTAGACAACTCCCAAAATCACTAATGTTCCCTTTTCCCAGTGATTGGGTTACATTGGGTATTCAATGAACTAGAAACTCGAAAACATGTTTAAATATAGAAAATAATCCACTCAATGGTTATAGTGTGACATGTTCTCTAGTCATTGCATTAAAAGAATCACTCTCTCACCAACAATGAAATGGTAATGAAGGACAAAGAAAAGAATAGATTTAAGAAATTAGGGTTGCGAAGAAAAAACCAAATGTGTTTCATTTAAAAAAAATACCTTAAAACAATCAATCATACTTCATAAAAATTTCATTTAATAGGGTCGACCTCCTCATGATAGTCATGAGGGGGTAGGAAAATAAACATCCTATTTGACAGATCATGGGAGCAACAATCATTGATCCCATTAGCAGTGACTCCCCAAATGAGTCTATTAAAATCAATATGACCCTCTATTTATATACTCCAAATAATGGAATTCATCTATAAATAGCATTTAGGATGGGTCAAAATGTGTTCATAAGTAGGTAAAGGGTCATAAAACATGTCAACAGCCAAAAATACATCGAATCTGGCCGTTTTTTGGGCCATCGTGACATTTACACGTTGTGTATTGATTGCACGACATGTAAATGTCATACAACAAGTACGTAATTCATTACCTATGGTCATTCTATGTATTCTTGGTAGGTTTCATGCCATAACATAAGTGATATTCATTCCAAGATGGATTCCTCCACTTCATGACTTGTATTTCTTTCACGGCATGCACCATCTCACGACATGTAATGATTACATCGTGTTTAAAGTTAATTCTCAACTCTGAAAGCCTTTTTTTGGCTTGAGTATTTAGTTTTGTTCCATGGAAGTGCTCCATGATCATCTTTCGTTGTAGAAAACCTTCTTTTAATTGGATATCATGATTGATTCTTCTTCTATTTCTCATCTCCCATAACTTATAGAATTCTGACAAAAATAAAGATAACATCAGGTGTACATGCTACATTAATAATTAAATCATCAAAATCATTGCATTTTATTATAAAACATGTATGTAATAAATTCACTAATCAAATCCCCCAACACTATAATTTATACTTTTCCTCAAGGATGAAATCTAAATACACTACAAAGGACATTCACATTACCATTTTTTAAATTCAATATTAACAAAAATCAATTGATCAAATGGAAAGTTAATGTTTGTGCATCACATGTATAAAATTAATCAAGCCTCATTTTTTAAAGAATAAAAATCAATAATGTATTTTAACTTTCCTCTTTTTAAATAGTTTGGTGTTTTTGTTAATCCATTTTAATTTTTTAATTCATTATCAATATGAAAAAACTTTTTAATTTACCTCACATGGATATTTCTGCTAGTCATCAAGGTATGAGTGAATATAGTGATGCAAATACCTCAAGAAAATGTCACATACCATAGGATTTCAGGGAATCTAGTGTTGTGGTTGGGGGGGTAGTCCAAAGATAACTAGATAACCAAAATATTGAGATAATTGAATCCGGTGTTGTGTCACATCAATAAAAGAACAAAAATCATAGAAAGAAAATGTGGAATAGTAAAGAGACATATTGATTTAATGTGATTCACACCCTTAGGGTTCCTACTACACAGCAAGAACAACACACACACCCATTCACACATTTTATTTCTTTCAAAAGAAATGAAATAGTACAAGATAAATGGATCTGCAAGAAGGAAATAATCAAAAAAAAAATTGAAAGCGTGATTTACAGCTCTTAAAATATAGAAAGAAAAAATGTAAACATGCGCTTATATTGTAGGATTGTGAACAATACAGCGGTCCTGATCACTTCAAGAGCCTCCTTGATCTGGTTCGAGGAAGCTCGGGTGTTGGCCTATGTGATTCAAGGCTGAAGGAAGAAAGGTTGATGTTCCACCAACAATGATACACCATCAATGTAATGTAGATACCTCATGTTGTCTGAGTCATACCATGGAGACAAGGGTTCAAAAGTAATGATCCAAGGAAATGTGAAACAACCAAAGTGATGGAGAGGAACAGTCTCTAGAAGATGAGAATATGAGGGGTATATTCGCCTCAGGAAGCACCAGAGTAGAGGTGATTGAGCCCTCTACAAATAGAGGTTCCCATAACTGTATGCCGAATATAGGGCTTCCTTGAATCCAATATGTGCAATGGCGTCCCAAAAAAAACCATGACTCAACCAAAATCGAGAAATGCAATGGATGGATAGATATAAAAGGCCAAAACAAATAATAAATGGTGCATAATCTTCCAGACATTATAACACGGATCACCATCATATGATGCGGGAATGACGTGGGGCTCAAACAGGTGACCCAATAATAGATAATAAAACCCAACAAACACATTTGACCAATTTCACATAAAAAACCAACAATAAAAACAATACAAAAAATGGTGTACAAATATTTAAATAGAAAGAAACATTAATCATGTTAAAGAAAAAAATTAACATGAAAAGTAAATTAATTAAGAAAAGTTAATTCTTAAATATAAACCATTTTCAATTAAATTTGGTGATGTTATTTAACCTGGGGTCATAGAACTGGAACCATGTTTAACCTATCTAATAAAATTTAACTTAGACAGAACAAAAACATTAGTCAAACTATCAGGTGGGTTTATGTTAGTGTGTATCTTATTGATACACATGGTTATAGATTCTATGAAATCTCTAATAAGGTGTAATCTAATATATATATGCTTAGACATACCATGGAAAAATATGTTTTTAGATAAATGAATTGATGACTGCCTATCAGAATAAAAATTGATAACATAACTATAAATGCTATGTTTAGAAGCCATACCATTGATCCACAAGGCATCTTTAACTTCTTCAATTAATGTAATGTATTTAAATTTTGTAGTCAAAAGTACAACAACAAACTACATGTTTCACTTCTAGGAAATGGAACCTCTTAAATTATTAAACACATAATCGATTAATGAATTATGAATTTCTATATTTCTAGTATATTCAACATCAACATTACCACAGATAAGTATAATAGAATATACATTTCTACCATGGAATTAATAGATTCTATAAGTACAAGAAATATATCTAAGAATCCACTTAAGGGCATTCTAGCGTGGATTCTATAGATTGGCCATTAACCTACTAAGTATGCAGATAAAAAATAAATATCAAGGTGGTTACAAATCATAGAATACATTATGCTTTCTACAATGTTAGAATAATGTATTTTATACATGAATTCAATATCTACTGCAGCAGTAGGGGATTGAGTCAAAGACAATTTAAAATGTTATGAAAGAGGGATATTAATATGTTTTAAAGTTTCAAGCTTATACCTCTTTAACACTTTTAAAACATAAGCATGCTGAGTGGGATAAAGTAATTTTTTAGGTCTATCTCTTATTATTTCAATGCCTAATATTTTCTTTCCTGCACTTGGGTCCTTTATTTCAAATTTTCTTTTTGTTGGGGATTTTATAGAATAAATGAGATTTATATCCTTGTATATGATGATAATATCATCAACATTCAATATCATATAAATAATGAATGTTTTATTTTCATTGAAATAAATGCAAGAATCATACCGACTCTTGGTGAATTTTTTACCTGGAATAAATGAATCAAACTTCATGTACCCCTATTTTGAGGCTTACTTCAATCTATAGAGAGATTAAATCAAGAGGAATACTTGATTTGGTTTGAATTAAGTAGGATATCAATCATGAATATTCATATTAATATTTTCATTCAGATCACCAAATTGATAAGTGGGTTTGACATCTAACTACTCTATATGAAGTGCATTATAGGTAGCATAGGATAAAAGGATACAAATAGAAGAAAGATAAATTATTGGGGAAAATATTTTGGAATAATCAATTCCCTATCTCTAGAGGAAGCCCTTGGAAACCATACTGGCTTTGAATTTTATTTTCCTTACCTCAGTGTTGTCCTAATTTATTTTTAAGATCCATTTGGAACCAATTACTTTAGAAATAATTGGCTTTTTCACAACATCCCATGTATGCTTCTACCTTAAGGATTGCATTTCATCATTCATATAAAAGACCCCCTACCTTAAGTCTTTGTCTTTCAAATCTTTCTTATAAGACTTAGGATCATCATAAATAAGATACTGAGACACATGAAAGGAATATGAATCCATATCATACTAACTAAAGAGGTAAGGAGTTCTAGGCACCCTCCTTTTCCTATTGCGGGTCAAATGGTAGTCCTGATGAGCTACAGGAGGTTGAAAATCTAAATCTGAACCAGAGCTAGTCTCAGAATCATCTGAATTAGTGGGATGTGGAGGATGTGTATTAGGATAGATATCAGTCTCAACGTGAGACGGTGGATGATCTTCATCAGGCTTGTGAAGGTTTGGTTCACAACTACAAATTATGACAATCCTAGTATTAGGATCATATTATTCATGAAAGATGACATCCCTACTAATGATGCACTTTTGGTATCCGAGTTTATCATCCTAGAGTTTGTATCCCTTTCCTCCATCAGTATAACCAATTACAATTCACTTGACGGATATTGGTTCTAATTTATCAATCTTAACATTATCATAGGCTATAGAACCAAAAACTCTTATGTGAGAATAAGAAGGGGTATTTTAGGTCCAAAGTTATTTAGGAGTTTTAAACTGATTCACAGATGAGGAACACCTATTGATAAAGTAGTCAACGGTGATAGTGGCCTTAGATGAAAACTATTTTTGGAGGCCCGTGTATGTGAGCATACTCCAGAATCTTTAAATTATAGTCTGATTTATCCTCTCTTCCAGGCCATTCTGTTGGGGATTTTCCCTAACAGTTTTTTGCCTCTTAATTCCTTCAGACTCATAATATTGAATAAACTCAGTAGACATGTATTCAATCCCATAATCCATTCTCATAGTCTTTATTTTCATTCTAGTTTGGTTATCAACTGATTTATTCCAGGTCTTGAAGGTTTGGAAAACATTAGATTTATTTTTAAGGATGTAAACCCAAACCATCATGGAGAAATCATCAATTAAGGTGAATAAATATGATCCTCCACCATGAGAGGTGGTCCTTGATGACCGCATCAAATTTGAATTGATATACTCAAGTGTTGTGGAATATTTGAAGGAGGAATTATTGAATCTCATCTTTTTATCCTTTCCCATTAAAAAATCTTCACCGAATAGAAGATTAGAAGGTTTGATGTCACTCAACAACCCCTACTTGTTGAGTTCTTCTAACACATTGGAGCTTACATCATCAAATTTACTTTTTTATTAAGAAGGAAAAATCTTATAGAAAATAAGAGAAAAAAAGAATCCTAAGGAGGTCTAAAATGATGCAAGACAAGGGCATCCCCTTTAATCAAGTTTACCCCTTCAGGCTTCAAGGTGGAAATGTCATGAAAACAGACCGGATCGAGCCCCACGACTTCCATAGAAGCAAGATGGTCTGCCACCTAGTTACCCTCACGCCAGGTGTGGCTGATTTTGGTATCGTTGGAGAGTATACCTTTTCACTTTCTGATAATATTGATAATAGAACATGGAGTAGAGAAGATATCCTTCAAATAATCATGAAGAATTTTTGAATATGTTTCAACTTCATCTAAAGAAAATCCCTTCTGGTGACAAAGGCTGATAGCTATGAGCATGGCCTTGGCTTCGGCCTGAAGAGAGGAGCCATGTCCTAAACGGGAGGAGAAGGCAATGAGGACTGATCCATGCGAATCCCGGACAACCCCACCCCCTTGCAAAACTCCCATAGAGCAGTACCCATCAGTATTGAGTTTAAGACCCCTGCTAGGGGGAATCCATCTAACCTAGAGACCTCTGTCAAAACCAGCTCTCCGCTGGACAACAAGAGGACTGGAAAACATGCAGCTGAAGGATGGTGCATCACACCAGTTAGAGAGAAGGCAAGCCATATCAATGAGTATATTTTTCGACCTGATGATAAGAGACTTACCCGTAGACCGTAACCCCTCGTGCCTGATCTTATTCCTAGATTTCCATATGGCCCAACACCCAGCAAGGAGAATCAAATAACGTGTTGTCTTTTTCAGCCCTCTGTCTCTCGTCCCATGAAACCATTTGTCAAATAAGGGTAGTTCCACCAGGCTAGGATCAAAAATCCTTGTCAAGTCCCCATAATAACTCCATACAGCATTCTCCCATTCCCCAGAGAAAAAGAGATGCTCTGTTGTTTCTTCTTTGTAAACTATGCATCATGTGCACCGAGAAACAAGAGGGATTCCACATTTTTTGATGTTTTCTTCCATGGGAATGGCGCGGTTCTTAATTCTCCATAATAGGAAACTAAATTTCGAGGGAGCCACCTTGGGCCACAGAACATCGTTCCAAGTATCATGAGCATCTGACGTTCCCCGCATGTGATGAAAATCTCAAGCAGAAAAGATCCCCGTTGAGGAAGGAGAAAACACGCATCGGTCTGGGTCATGTGATAAAACAATAAGGTTGAAAAGGTCATGTTGTTCCTCATCCAGCACCGCTTTAATGGAAGTCGGATGTGCACTTGCTTCCCTAAACGTGATATTTGGAGCAGGACTTCCAGGGAAGCCAAGAACCTTCCCCACCTAGATGTTGTGCCAGAAGGAAATCTCGCCCCTCCCTATAACCCATTGCGAGTGACCAATAAGTTCAGAGATGAGGAGCGGCAGGTTGAGCCAAAGCGAAGAGCCTCGTCCCACCACTGAGGACTGATGGAAAAACAGAGGGTGCATTGATTTCCCCCAAAGTGTACTCTGATCAACAACTTCCTAAATGAGTTTAGCCTGCATGCTTCTGAGGGTGTCATCCAAACAGCGAACATTAATACCACCTTCCCTAGCTGGCCTAGCCACTCTTCTCCAGGATGCCCAGTGTCTTTTCCTTTCGGCCAGAGGATCCCAAATGAACCCAGCAAGAAGTTTGTCAATGTAGTTGATGACGCCTTTCAGAGGCATGACCGCAGAGAGAGCATGAATTGGAGTAGCCAACAGAACACTATTAATAAGAGCAATACGACCACCAAATGATAAGTACCTGTTTTTTCGGTTGAGGATGCGATCTGCGATCTTGTTGATAAGGAAATCAAAGTCCCAAATCTGAAGTCTTCTAGGGAAAATAGGAGCCCCAAGATATTTAATGGGAAAACATCCTCTTTGCATGGAAAGATTGTTTTGAATATCAGAAATCTGACTGGAAGAACATTTGTTGGAGATGAAGAAGAAGCTTTCCTCTTTATTGGTAAGTTGTCCACTCCAGTGGCTGTACTCCTCCATAATCCTGTTCAACTCATAGATAGAATTTTTTGACAGTATTAATAAACACAAGAGTATCATCTGCAAACATTAGGTGAGAAATGGGCGTAGTCCTCATACTCCTCCGATATGAAAAAATATCTCCATTGTTGATGCTTCTATAGATGAGCTTGCTCAAGACCTCCTGAGTGAGGATGAAAATGCTAGGGGACAATGGGTCCCCTTGACAGAGGCCATGAATGGACTTGAAGAAGCCATAGGACATCCCTAAGAACGAAACCGCCATCCACGAAGAGCTGAAACATCTAAAAAGAAGGTCAATATTCAAGGGAGAAAAGCCCATATTAACCAGCACCTTATTGATGAAGACCCACTCCACATGATCATAGGATTTATTCATATCTAACTTGAGAGCCACATTTTAACCACGAGTTTTAAAGTTATTATCCCTTATCATATCATGAGTAAGGGTGATGGCACCTTGGATAGACCGACTCCTCACAAATCCATGTTGCTCCATGGAAATCCACCGCAAAAGATGAATAGATAGCCTTGCATTAATGAAACTCATGAGGAGTTTTTATGGGAAGTTACACATACTCACCGGTCTGTATTTCATGATAAAAGAGGGGCTCCTGTTATTTGGAATAAGAACCATAGCGGTGGCGAAAGCAACCCGCGACAAGCTACATCCCCTAAAAAGTTCTGAATAGCTGAGATGATATCCTCCTTAACAACAACCCACAAGCCTCTATAGAAGGATCCTGGAAAACCATCTGGTCCCAGGGCGCTCTCTGGGTGAAGGTTCGTCATGGCTGTGTAGATCTCCTTTTCATCCGGAATTGAACTCAACCTCTCATTTTCCTGGTCAGAGACAATTAGAAACAATCTCAAAAAACCCATTGTCCCTTCCTGAGTAACCATTGGGCATACGAGTATTGGGACCAGCCAACAGGTCCTTGAAATAAGAGTGAGCCATACCTCCCAAAACATCCATGTCCTCTGTATAAGATCGATATTCCAAAAGAATATTGAGCTTAATAGGTCTCTTTCTCTCTTTGATACATGCATGAAAAAACACAGTGTTTTTATCACCCTCTTTAAGCCATTTAATTCTTGCATTTTCCATGGCATGTCGTTCCTAGGATATGAGAATTTCAGCAAGAATTTCCTTCCTGTTAGCAAGTTCCTCAAAGGTGTGGTCATTCCACACTTCTTCTAACCGCTCTTCAAGAATTTCAACCTTCTGTATTGATCTATCAATCTCACTGTCAACCCGAGGTAAATATTTTGCCCACGACTGGAGAAGAGTCTTGAGACGCTGCAACTTATTATGAATGGAAATCCATAATTTTCCATGGCCAGGAGTGTTCCAAAGATGACCAACAAGCTCCTGATAACTTGGTTTGCTAACCCACTATTGGAGAAAATGAAACCTCTCCCGATAATCATGCCCATCCAAAATTAAAACCTAAAGGGGGGGAGTGGTCAGAGATTCCTCTGACCAAATGACGCACCTTAGTGTTAGAGAACTTATAAATGGATTCCAAGATAGCCAAACACCTATCCAGGCGGCTCTAGGAATGGAGCGCTCCCCTTTGGTTGTTACACCAGGTAAAACAGTCACATGAATATCCCAGGTCCATAAGACCTTTCCCAGCCATGAATTGTGTAAAATCTCTGCTAGTTGTTCTCTAAAAGGGTCCTCGTCCTTTCTTCTCTTCTGGATTGGCAACAATATTGAAGTCCCCTCTAAGAAACCATGGTAAGTTTCCTGGGAGAAATTCATTTAACTCACTCCATAGCTTAACCCTTTGAAGAGGGTCACAACTCCCATAGACAAAGGTCCTTAAGAAGATGATATCGCTTGTACCCACCTTACTGGTCATAAATTGATCCCCAGCATGAACCATCTTGACAGAGGTGTTCTTGTTCCAATGAATCCAAATATTTTTGTTAGTTGGATCATCTTGCAAGCAGCCAAACATCTTGATCTTCCATGTGAACTCCCGAATTCTGAAGGGTTCTGTTTGTGTTCAATAATAGCGACCACTGTAGCCTTATGTTCTCTCATTATAGAGGCAATGAAATCAGTTTTAACTCGGGCACCGAGACTGCGGGCATTCCAGATTAAGATAGGAGTCATTGGAAGGAAAGGGCTCGGGCCTTGGCCCCAGAACTAGTAGCCAGCTTGAAATAGGAGAATGGACTCTCCTTGCGACTCCTTGCTTGTGAGCGTGTGCAAACTCCCTCATGGTTAAACACTTTCATACATTCCAAGGATCCAGGGCCAACAGGGCAGGATTTGGGCCTATCTCGAAACTTGGGATCAAACAAGGGTGTCTCCTCTAGAGTCAGGGGAATAGAAGCTTGTTCTGCCAACCGCAACTTCTGACCAAGACCTTGAGGGAGACCTCAGAGAAGCCATTACAAAAGATCTGATCCACCACCGAAAGATCCCCGGAAGCTTCAGGAAACACACCGGACGATACAGAGAGCAGGGGCGGCAGCACTAGGGGACCTGAAAGATAGGGGCTTAACCCCTGCAAACACTCCTCCATGAACATACTAAGCAGCGGATTTGAGAAGAGACCGAGAGAGACAAAGCACATACAATCCTAAGGGGAAAGTCCAACTTTAGGAACAAAGGGAACTAGATCCTTACACAAAACCACAACACCTTCGTGATCAGCGCCCGAGAACAGTTCTGTATCCAGACCACTAAGAGAAGAAACCTGCATTGGTCCACCAACAGAAACTAAGGATTTCCTCTGCAGAACCTCAGGAGGGGAATGGCGAGGCCGATCCAACACCTTGTTCCTAAGGGACGAGTTCTTAGATGGCCGAAGCCATTCTCCTTGTCGTTGTTTTCGACACACCTGAATGGAATGTCCCTGCAACAAGCAATGGGAACAAAACTGGGGAAACACAGGGGAAAGGATCTCTTGGTTCCAGCAGGTTCCATCCTGAATACAGAGCGCTATCTTGTCCAGTGGGAGGATATAAGTGTCCATTTCCACACATAAACGAGCCACAGAGAAGTCCTCACCACTATAAGATCTGACATCCGAGCACATAAATCCCCCAAGAGAATCTCAAATCACTCTGAGGAACCCCCCATTCTGGAACGGAAGAGGGAGTCCTGGAAGATGGATCCAGACCGCAGCTATCGGATTTTCCTTTCCCCTGCGCACATCCCAAGATCAGCGAGACAAACTTAAACTCCATAGGCCAAAAACACGAGGAGACCTACACCACACCTGTAAAAAAATCCGCTTCCGATGACATAACAAGGCAGAAGGACTTCCTATGAAAATCCAAGATCTAAACTGCAGATAGAAGGCCCCAAGAGAGAACGACGTGTTTGAAGGCCGCTAAGGAGGGCTTCGCTGATCCAAAACGGTCCACAAGCGTCCACTTTAAGCAAGCATCCGCCTCGGCAAAGGCAGATGTAGGGAACACCAAGGAGGGATCACCACCAGCAAGAGAAACCTTCGGATCCGGGACGCTTATGTCCGGGAAGCAAGCAGGATGAGTGTCGTGCACCGATCTGCAAAGAGCCTCCTTGAACGAGCCGGGCCCAGGGGGCGGAGGAGAAGGGCCTACTCCTTCACGGGGAACTGGAAAAGAGGGCGCCTTGGCTTGGAGGGACTCCGATGAGGTTGGTTATTGATCCTTTACTGATCTTGATACATCCTAATTTATATTTGGAGGTGAAACCTTTCTGATCCAGGACCCCTAGGAAGATTAAATTGCATTAATGGTTGGGGACCCACCTTACATAAAGTAAGGTGGTGATGGATTGGTAATCAAAATATATAATAAAAGATCCTTATACCTAAACATTACACCTCTTATTATTCTCTAAGAGGTCATAACTTTCCACTTGTTTTACGAACTCTAAAAATGACTCTCAGTATGGACAGATATGAAAAGAATAGCCAGATTTGGGTACTCACTCTTGATTGAGTGTATGGATTGAGACGTTAAGTACTTCATTAGTGTCATAGACTGAGTGGGCTAACAGAGACTGGTCAGTGGGTTTTTTGTGTTCATTCTCACATTTGAGCTTCATAAAATCAGGCTTAAAGAGCTCAGGTCCACCATAGTGGAAGTAACTGACTTTTGGATCTTTGGAATTACCCTTCGATTTTGGTTCTTTACTTCCTTTTCTCTTATCTTTATTAAACGGTTAATATTTACCTTTTACCTTAGGTCTACCCCTAGTGAATAGACTCTTGAACTCACCTTTTACCTTTGGTTTGGGATGAAGTTATTTATATAGAAGGGATGATTTGACTTCTTCTTTCTCACATTTGATGGTTGGGTCCTGATCTACACTGATGTGGACTCTGATTCGGTTTACCATCCATCTAGGGGGTCTGATTGCGTTTGGAGCCTCCAAAAATATCGATCCGCGACCATGAGGATCTAGTGGTCAAGAAATAATAAAGTGGGGGAGAGAAAATCATGAAGAAAAATATTAGGAATGAACCTAAGCCTTTTTTCAGCCTTAATCATTTTTTTATAGAAAGAAAACAAATGTCAAACTTGAAATTTTTTGGAAATAATCCACAAAAATTAATAACCATCCAACAACAATCAAACAACATATCAATTTATATGGGGATTGACCAAAATTCTTCTTAAAAATAAAGATCGGGGAGAAAAACAAGAAATCAATCTCCCTACCTCGATTCGGATCAGTTGCTGATGAAGGATCATTGCGTCATCATCATTGTTGGCGAGATTCCCTTGAATCGGCTACACATCGGTCATTGATCCCTGATATGTCGTCATTCATTGGAGAGAGATCTTCCACCACGTCATAGAGAAATTCTAGGGTTATGGTGATAACCATGAATTCCGGAAAAGATCATAATATTAAGGAAATGATTATAAATCAAAATAATTTTTATTTAAATTATTTTATAATGGTCACATAGTTTTTGAGTTTTTCCACATCAGACTTGTGCCAGCCAAAGATAAGTCGCACCTAGGGTAAAACCTATATTATGAGCTCAACGGTGCCCTCAAATTTATGATCTGGACACCCATTTAAAATTTATTCCACTTTATTTAGAAAAACCCACATGTATGTGCTGTTAAAAGTTTAATATTTTTCAAAAAAATTATTCTTATAAAACCAGGCCTCGGAATCACACGCCATCTGAGCACATTATCTCAAAATAAATACCTATAATTTTTAAAAATATTGCATGGATAATCCAAGATTTTATACATTTTTATGGGTTTCATAGGCCAAGATCGGGCATCAATAATACCTTATTCAACAATTAATTCCATCACATTAATTCGCCATAAATTGAAGTCATTATTTCCATCAAACTTCTTGACTTTTTATCACATTATAGACATGTTTATCTAGATGAGTGGAAGCTGAGTGTTTGGGGACAACATCATGCATACTCCCCCAAGAACCAACCAATCTCAATAGGAAAAAATTTACAGTGAGATATGAAAAGAAAATAATTTCAATGAATACAATTATTTCAATTAAAATATATAGTAACAACAACAATATACAAGAAGAATTAAATAAAAATTAAATGTTGAAGAAATAAGGCATAAAAACCAAAATTAATATACTGAATACAAGGTGAAATATGATATAAATATAATAGAACAAGACAGATTATAAAAAGGATGTAAAAAAAGGGGCTACATATGGTTTGAACAAAATTGCAACCAGGATGCTGCAAACCAAATAGTATCAAAGTTGTAATAAAAAAACACATCAATGTGAAATTATAACAGCTAAAAAATTTGTTTTAAAGCCACAAATAAGTTTTATATCACTATAGATAGTGGTAGTATGAAAGAAACAGTAGTATTAATCATGAATATTAAATAGACAATTAAGCAGTAATGCAATTTGAGAGTTTTACAAAGGCTGTAAACAAATTACAGAAAGGAAGATTGTAGAAACATAGAGAACCAAAGGAAAAAACAAGAAAAATATTGAAATTGAAACAAAATAGAAGCCATGGACCATATGATACCACTTTTTTGGTTTAGGGGGTAGTACAATGATTACCGAACAACCACAATATTGAGATAATCAAATCTGGTGTTGTGTAGTGATAATGCAAGAACCAAAATTATAGAATAAAAAGGCAGAATAGTAAAGAGACAAATTAATTTAATGTACTTCGGACCCTTAGCGGTCCCACTGCACGACAAGAAAACCACACATACCCATTCATGTTCTTTATTTCAATTAAAATAAATGAAATTGTACAAGATAAACAGATCTGCAAGAAGGAATGAATCAGGAAAAAAATTGAAATCATGATTTAAAAGTCATCGAATGTAGAAGGAAAAAAACATAATCATGTACATAAAATTCTGAACTAAGAACATTTTTATGGTCCTGGTCACTTAAAGTGCCTCTTAGATGTGGTTTGAAGAAGATCAGGTGCCGGCCTATACGATTCGAGGTCGAAGAAAAAAAGGTTGATGCTCCACTATTGGGAAAACATCCCTCAATGTAACATTGATGAATTTTTTGTGTGATTTTGTTTCTTGACCAAGAGGATTTCCAACATTGTTTGTTGAGTTTGAGAGATATTTTTGAAAATCTATATTAACAAATAACCATTACAATAGAATGGAAAATCTGGAGGCCATACAAAAAGAACTTATATATGTTGGTACGATTTTCCAGTGTTTGTCATATATTTGGGACTCAAAATCAGAAAATAGAGAAAGGTTTTTTTGGAAAAGGGATTTCCACATAATATTGTAGTTTTGCGCAAGATAATAAAGTTGCACATAAGATTGTAATTGCACATAATATTGAAACTATGCATAATACAAGGTTTTGAATTCAATGCATAAAACATTCACGCAAGGTGCAGTAAAGGTTTCATGAATGATTTGGAGTTTCCCAGTACATATGTGGTAAAGAAGTATTCATCAATTTATGAAAGTGGGACTTCAATTTTGAATCTAAATATAGTGTAGGATTCATTCATTAGATATGATTAAGGGGCCTATAAGTTTATAAATTGTGAGTAGCTCTACTGAAGAAGCAATGAGAATACATCAGTTGAGAGAGTAGTTAGCTTTCAAATTGTGATTTCTTATAAACTAGGTGGGATAGTGAGTTCACTCCAAACATTGTTAACAGTAGTGTGCTTATAGTGGATTTGGTACATCGTTACATTGCGGGTTTATGCTCCTTGGACGTAGCCTAGTGAGGGTGAACCAAGTAAAATTGTTGTGTCTCTTGTATGCTTTATTTTTTGTTCATAATTTTTATTGGGAAAGAGATATAAGAGAGTTTTGTTTAGTATAAAAACAAGATCAAAAGGGAATTTGTTCTAATATATTGTACACTGATTCACCCCCCCCCCCCCCCCCTCTAAGGGTATTTAACATAGTGGGACTAACAATTAGTATTAGTGGAAAAGGGTAATATCATTGTATCTCTCTCAATGGAGGTCATAAATCACAAAAGAGTTCTGATATTTTATGAGAATAATCTTAAATTATGGAAGAATCAAATGCAACACTACTTCCAATCATTAGGAATGGATGTGTTTACAGCATCAATGCATGGTATTTCAGCCAATATTGATAGTTGTTCTCTATCAGAAGATGAACAAAGATAATTAGATGCCAACACCATTATAATCAATGTGTTCGGGGGATCCATATCTAATACAATCTCTATGAATGATATTTCATGAAAAACATCGCATTCTATGTGGTAAAATCTATTGAATATCTATGAAGGAGATTCAAAGGTCGGAGAGGAAAAGCTGTAGGTTTTGTGGAACAAGTATGAAGATATGTGGATGAACCCAAATGAGTTTGTTGATGCTTTCTTTGACAGGGTAAATTTTATAGTGTATGATATGCATGGTCTTGGAGAAGTCACTGAATATATAAATATTGTGAAACGTATCTTGAGGAAACTTCCACCTCTATTCAATTCTATAGTTTCAGCACTATAAGATAAATATTTTAAAGAGCTAAAATTGTTTAACTTGTATAGTACCCTTGTAGCATATGAAGTGAGAAATGATGATAATGATGTTTTGGAAAAGGGGAAATCTAAGAATTTGGAATTCTAGGCCATGTAGAATCTCACCATTGAAAATTACCAGGAAGAAGAAGAGACAGATGTGGTGATGTCATTCAATTCTTCAAATCTATAATGTGGAAAAGGAATGTTCAAAGGGAAACTTCCACTTTAGGGCTTTAGATGTTGAATGTTTGGTCATCTTGTAGAAAAATTCCCCAATAACTTCCAAGAAGATGATTAGGATGATGTTGAAATCTCTATGATTAAGTCTTCAACCTATGTGAATGGAAAGAAAAATTTTAAGAAAAATTTCTTCAGGAAAAATAATCTTTTTTCATAAGAATGTGATAGTTCAAATGAATCTGAGGTTAATGAGGTTTAAGATATAGAGAACTGCAAAGATCAGGGAGAAAATTATATGTAGGCATTGTAGGTATCACCCAAAAATGGAAAGGTAGTGAAAATGACAAATAAGAAGTTGAAGGAAGATTTGATATAGAAGCTAAATTAGAATCATATCTTGAGGAGATAGAAGTTTAGAGAGACAAAATAAAGAAATCCTACAAAGTGGATCATGATTCCAAACTCTATATGTAGTTGTAAAAATAAGAGAAGTCAGATATGATTAAAGAAATATAGAAACTTTTGTATTCAATGCTAGATTGCTCAGAAAAGTCTGATGAGTACAAGCTAAAATAGAGGAATAGAAAAGAGAAATCAATAGTCTCACTAACATTGGAAGGTATCAAGTCAAATATATCAAATAACATGATGAATAAGTTGTCAGTCTATGTTAAAAAGTTAAAGATCAATAAACTATTTTGACCCCTGTTCTGACAATGGGAAAGTAGATCATTCAAAAGACATAAAAGTTGAAATTGGAGCATAAATGTCTAGTAGAATAAATGAAACCACCAAATCTAAGTGATAATGCTATTATGGGGCTTGATCAAAAAAATAAGGTAGTCATGGTTGAATTCATGCCACAAGAACCCACTCCAAGATTAAAAATTGATTTGGGTACAAAGAAGAATAAAAATATTTAGAGAACCAAAGAGACAACTAAAAGTACATAAGTGACATGTAGGAATGCACCCTATATCTGGTGTTATTGTTGTGGAAAGATGAGAATATCACAAAACATGTGTTCCATAGCCAGGAGATATCAAATGGAACAAGAACAATAGTGGTATCCAAGAAGACCATGATACTTTAGAATATATTTCAAAGCATATTGTTTTGGTGTAGAGGTTTTGGGAACATGGCTAGATATTGTACATCAACCAATCAGAGGAATGTGACAAAGAAGAATCAAGATAATCGCAAGAAGAAAATCAAAGAATCAACAGGTGATTTGAAAATGGAAAATTGATTGGCAGCTTTGAAATATGAATATGGTCCATCATACTCTTAGAAAGATCAATATTTTCAATCTATGCCGAGTGTGAAGAGAAAAACATGGATTAGAAAGAAAAGTTCTAAGTAGGGAGTGGTTGTAGAAATTTCCCTTAAAGCATCAGTCTTTTATGGTTGTATGGATCCTTGAAAGTGGTTTCACATCCCTTATAACAAGAAATAATCATATTCTTACAATCATAAAATATATCAAATAAGTATTTGTCTTGTTTGGAAATAATGATGGCCTGATGATAATTGGCCCTAGAAAGGCTAGGTTTGGGGAAAAGAAATGAGATGTGATGATGTCTTAGTAGTAAATGGTTTTAGTCACAACCTTCTTAGTTTCATTCAACTACATGAATAAGGTAATTCTATAAGATTTACTAATAATATGTGTATCTTCAAAGGAATAGATAATACAGTTGTTCTACAGGGAAAAAGAACAAAGGGAAATATCTACCTTGTAAGTGGAGAAAAAGATATGTGATTTTTGTCAATAGTGAAGGAAAACAAGATGTGGCATAAATGATTTGGTCATCTATGGAAACCATCCCTAGAATATTTGTTAATTTTTGATGCATCTTGAGACCTCCCTAATCTATCGCATGATCGTAACCATACGTGTGATGCATGTCAACAAGAGAATATCATCACAAATAAGTACAAGGAAAAGGAATAGAAGTCAACAAGAGTTATTTAATTAGTTCATGATGATGTATATGGACCTATTTAATGAAGTTCCATTGATAGAAAGTGATATTGTGTTCTTTTCATTGATGATTGCAGAAGAGTGTCATGCATATTTTTCATTGACGACAAGTCTAATGTTTTCAGTTTCATAAAAAATACTATATGGAATGTGAAAGGATTCTTGGATATAAATTTCTAATGTTTCATACTGATAATAGTACATAATTCACAAATATTCAAGCAGAATAATATACTGAGAAGCATGGAATAAGGCATCAAGTTTCTTCAGTGATAACTCCCCAGCAGAATGGAGTGGTTTAGAGGAGAAATCATATCATCAACAACATGGGAAAATGATGCTTATTTAAAAGACCTACTAGATAAATTTTGTAAGGAATAAGTCATGACATCAGTCTTCGTTTCTAATAGGTCTCTATTGTGTCTAATGGATGGAAATAATCCATATGAGATGTGGTATGGAAAGAATACAATGTTAAAATACTTTCAAATCTATGAAAGTAAGTTCATTATTGTCGACAAAGAAAAACACATTAAATTTGAGTCATGTGGAGATGATAGGATATTAATTGGATACTTAGGAAAAATTAAAGAATATAAATTATTTAATAAAAGGTTGGGAAAGTAGTTTAAATAAGTTATGTCACTATAGTGCGAAATAAAGAAAATATTCAACAACACAGTGACCAATTTTCTGATGAAAGTGATGAGGAGGTAAGAAACACCGGAGGATAAGAACTGTTAGATACTGATTCCAAAGAAGATAATGATGATGAGAAAAAATATGTCAAGTCTTTATCTGTAATGAATCCAAATAGATGAGATAAAATTGACAGGAAGAATATCGTTGGTGATCAGATAATGCTATTTTAAACAATAAGAATGAAGTCATTATAGCAGACACATTTCCTATCTTAGGTAGAGCCTAAAAGTTATTTTGTTATAGCTGAAGGTGAAAACTGGGCTTAGGATATAAATGAGGAACTAGACTAGATTGAGAAGAATCAAACATGGGAGACTATTTTGAGGCCAACAGAGAAGGATTTCATTTGGAAAAAAGGGTCTTGAGAAACAAAACGAATGAATATTGTGTTGGGATTTAAAAAAACATGACTAGTGTGAAAAGGATACTCCCATATAAAAGGTAATGATGTTGATGAGAAATTTTCACATGTTCCATGGCTGGAGACATTGATATTATTCTTGGACATAGCAGTGTAAAGAAAGTTCAAGGTTTTCTAGATGGACTTCAAGTCATCATTTATAAATGGGGTTATGGAAGAAAAAGTTTATATTGAGTATCCATATGTTTTTCTAATTCATGAAGACGAGAAAAAAGTTTTTTGATTGAAGAAGGATTTATATGTGTTGAAGCAAGCACCAAGAGCATAGTATTCAAGGCTATATGAGTTTTTAAAAAATCTTAGTTTCCAGTGTGGTGGTGTTGATTACATTTTAATTGTAAAAAATACAGTAATCAAATTATGATGGTGTTGTTATGTGTCAAGGACATAATCTTCAGTGGATCAGATGAAGCGCAGTGCAAAAACATTTCTAAATTCCTGAAAAATGAGTTTGAAATTTTAATGATTGGGGAGCTGACATATTTACTTGGTTTACACGTGACTCTAGGAAGTAATGACACATTAATTTCTCAGTCTAAATATTTCATGGAGTTTTGGAGACTGTTTGGAATGGATAATTCCATGGATATAAATACTATAGTTGTTACACATATGAAACTATCATGGGATGATGAAGGAATGGATGTTTATATCATATAGTGTAGGAAAATAATTGGAAAACTATTATACTTGATAGTTAAAAGGCCTTATATTGTCTTTGCGACGTGCCCAGCAGTGATTTATCAATGTAATCTTAAGGAAAGACAAATACTTGCATTGAAAAGAATAATTTGATATATCAAGGGAAGTGTGGATTTTGTTTTAATGTATAATGAAAAATATTAGCCAGAGTTATTGGGATGTATAGATGCGGATTGGGATGGTTTAGTAGATGACATGAAATCAATGTCAGGAGGTGATTTATATCTTAGTAGATTGTGTATTTCATGGATAAGTAAGAAACAACATTTTATTTAATTGATCACAATAAAAATTGAGTATATTTCATCCACTCTAGCATGCAAACAACTATTGTGGAGGAAGTAGTAGCTGGATGATAGGGGATTTGTAGTGAAGTATCTGATCAGAATCCATTATGATAATTCAGGTGCTATTAATCTTATCAAAAATACAGTCCATCACTCAAGGACAAATAAGATTGAAATAAAATATCATTTATTCAAGGATAATGTGGATAAAGGTATAGTAAAGTTGGATTATGTGCCAATAGAACTACAGGTTATAGACATTCTGGCATCTTCATTACCCAAAGATGCATTTGAGAGGCATCAAATGGCTCTGGGAGTTTAGTCGACTCCCCGAACATGAAAAAGTGTAGATGTGGGAACCCCATCTTCCAATGGAATTCTGTGTTTTTTCCTAATATATTGATATGTGTTCTTTACCCATTTAAGCACTCCAATGAAGTGTTCTTTGGGTTTTTTGAAAAAGGGGGATAAATTTGTGAAAAGGGGATAAACTTTCGTAGTCATGACACAGTGATAGGCTGACAGGTGGAGCAGCGAGATAGGGGGGATAGTAAGATAGGGGAGTATTAAATCTTAAGATGATAGAAGTGATAAATCAACGGATATATATCACAGAATATGGATTTTGTGATGAAATAATTTTATTAGTATCAATAATGAAGTGTTTCATTGATGAACAATGCATATTACTCTTGTTTCTCATGATGAGCATGACTCGTGTGGGCTTAGAGTATGTGTTGACTAAATCATTGATCACTATCCGAATCACATGAAGAAAATGGTGGTAAAAGAATGATGATGCTATAAAGAGGTAGATATTTATGAAAGAGATTTAAATAAACCCAAAGGTATCAATTTTTGGGGAAAATTCCTCAATGTAAGATTGAATCATTTTTTAGGTGATTTTTGTTTGTTTAAAAAGAGGGTTTCCATCATGGTTTGTCGAGTTCTAGAGATATTTTTGATAATCTATGATGAAAAATAACAATGAAAAGGTAATGGAAAATATAGACGTGGTAAAAAAAGAAAATATATAAGGTTGATCCATTTTCCAGTGTTTTCTAAATTTTGGGCCACAAAATTAGAAAATGGAAGAAGGTGTTTTTGGAAAAGGTAGTTGGG
The DNA here is from genome assembly GCA_963277665.1 of Viscum album. Classification (NCBI taxonomy): domain Eukaryota; kingdom Viridiplantae; phylum Streptophyta; class Magnoliopsida; order Santalales; family Viscaceae; genus Viscum; species Viscum album. The sequence goes on from OY728161.1 coordinate 309,187,367, forward strand.
CGCAGGATTAAAGGTGATTAGGAAAAGTTTTTTCAAGAAATGTTTTAGGATCATAATGTTGAAATATGGAAAAGGAATGAAGTGCACGAAATATTTTGAAAAGTAAATGAAAGAGGTTTGCATGCCCAATGTGTCATCAAATGGGTTTTGTGTGCTCGAATAGGATTTTACACACACATAAGGGTTTTTTATGCAAGGGTTGGTGATGCCTACAAATAAGATGTAACCCCCCCCCCCATCAGTTGAAAAGATCAAAACTCTTGGCACCAAAATATGGTCAGAGGAAAATCATCCCAAAGAGAAAACCTACTCACAAGGGGCTGCCTCATGTGGTCCATTTACAGAGCCTCGCACTGTGGTTGGTGCGAAGTCAGAGCACCACACAGTGGTCACCGCGGAGCAAAGAGGTGAGAGGATCTATTGTTATGACACAATTGACCAGAGGCTTCACTCTGCGGAGGGAGCCAGATCAACCTCTACGAGCCCATCAAACTTGATGGAATCCATTGCAGGCACCGCGTAGGGCCCCCAACAGAGCATTGCACTGAGGAGGGGATGATGGTCGACTTCGCGGTTTCAATGAACTTGAAGTAATCTGCAGCCGATCGTGGAGCGCCACATGGATTCACACAGAGCTTTCCCTACTTCATTTCGCCCAACACCTATAAATATCGGGCGCCCTTCGAGCCTAAAGGACGAATACTCCAAAAATTCACTTTCTCCTATCTCCAAACATGCAGTACATTATTCACTATGAAACCTTGAAAAAAAATGAGCTTTTCTAGGTACTTGAGCATTTCAAATTACCATTCCCTTAGCTCAAATATAACCCCTCTTCAAGCAAATATGCCTTTTGCAGAGCCCACGAGCCACCGCTAAGGTGGTAGATCCTCAAGGAGACTTAGTTATTTTAAAATAACTCATTATTCATGAAGTACCCTTAATAAACATGTGAACCCCATGCTAAGGTTGGGTCACTGTGCATCGCGAAGCACATTGATTCACAGTGATATTATTTGCAATGTGCCCTGGCTTCACGAAGTCCTACTCCATGAAATTCTTTACACTTCGCGAAGCAGCCCTCGTATGCATGTATTCCCAATTCCTAGTCTAGGCCACCCCACCTCGCAAATCATACCCCTTAATGAAGCCCCTCCACTACATGGGGAACCAGAGGTTCACATGGTCCCTTCCTGTGAAACCACTTTCTTTGCACACACTTCTCTCGTACGACCCTCCAGGTCTGTACGAAGTGATTTCAAGGTACGTTGGGTGGTTATTTACATTGTGTTTCTTATCCATATGATTCTTCACATAGGAACACTTTACCACAACATTTTCGGTGCCTTCCCTTCACAAAGGGTTAAAGCATGCCGGTTATGTAAGTCATAGGGGTTTAGAGTGAACATGCCTCGTCCGAGCAGTTGGATGTTAAACTAGAAAGAACCTTCGTCCTCAACACATCACATTAAAATGTGGCCTTTCCATGTTCCATACACATAGGGACCCCCGTCTCAGGGAAGGGAAACCATCTTGGTGCAATCCCCTGGACTTTCTTGGGGGAGGCAGCACCCCTTCTCCTCCTTTCTTTATCGGTGCCAAAGACTATATGCGAGAGGGGTACATGGATCTTCGTTACCCCATCCCTCTACCTCGAGGATTTTTCTCCATCGGTCCTACATTCAGGATTATATCCCAATCTCCATATCCCAAGGCCACTAACCACATGTAATCCTTTGTTTCCTCTTTCGACTGCTAACCACATATAAGCCCCATTCCACTTCCCGTGGACACACCTTTCGTGAAATGACTGTCAGGTCTATGAAGCCTCTTATTTCTCACACCGAGCATGACTCATGTGGGATTAGAGTATGAATTGACCATGGAAACCTTTCTGAGCCACCCCAGATCTTTATCCCCAATCTACCATTCTGAACAATGTCTAATTTGATCCTTGACTCCTAGGAAAGGTATGTAGGAAGCCTCCCTGAGGTTCAAGCCCAACACCTACAAGTCCCAACCCCCTCACATCAGTTTACCTTCCTCCCATATAACATTAAACTGTATACATCATTCCAAACTACGTTGAATTTGATCTTTATCTCCTAGGAAAGGTACGTTGAAAGCCTCCCTGGGGTTCAAGCCCAACACCTACTTTTCCTAACACCTTCGCATCGGTTCACATTCATCTTCATGACATTAAACTATAGTCTACATTAAAAACTATGTGGACTTTGATACTTTCCACCTGGCTAAGGTACGTAAGAAGCCTCCATGTTGTTCAATCGCAATACCTACTTGTCACGACCCCTTCACATCGGTTCACCTTCATCCCATATGATGTTAAATTTTATCCACCATTATGAACAATTTGGACATTGATCCGTGTCTCCAAGGCATGGTACGTAGGAAGCCTCCCTTAGGTTCAAGCCCAACACCCATTAGTCCCGACTGCTTCATGTCGGTCCACTTTCATCCTGCACGACATTAAAATGTATGCCCCTTTTCATCCCGCATGAAATTAAACTGTACCCATTAGAACTACATGGGCTTTGATCCTTATCTATTACACATGGTACATAGGAAGACTCCTTGAGGTCCAATCCCAATCGACGGTAATCCATTATGCCCCAATTAGCGGTAAGTCATTATCTACCCTAATCAGCGGTAAGCTGTTGGAACCTCAATTGAGGGTAAGTTGTTATAGTCCTTAATTGTCAGTAAGAAATTGTAGTCCCCTTCACTGGGACCCACATCTCTTGTCCGCCCCTCATGTTTCAGACCAAAGTGGGATTCTAACCACGCATAAGCCCTATTATATCGTCGGTTTGTTGTCTTGTGCACACACCTCGGTTCTATACCCCATCTTGAACTACATGGACTTTGATTCCCTACCTTGGGGATATGTAGGAATCATCCATGAGGTTCAATCCCATCACCCATGTCTCATCCTGGTCTCTCCCTTGAGCCCATGTGTTTCAGGGAGGTCACAAACCAACCAAGAGGTTTCACTTACTCCATGTACCATCCAGGTTTCCATTCTCATGGGCCACCTCCGCAGGTGTCCCATCACCCCACCGAAATATGTGTACTTTGATTCCATACCATGGGGATATGTAGGAAGTCTCTTTGAGGCTCAATCCCAACATCACCATCGCCCCCGTGTTGGATCCATCACATTCTCCAACCACTCTCAACATTCCATATTCATCCTGATTATTACCCGGGATGTCACATCCCAATGAAATCATGTCACACCCTTCCTCACTACTCCTAACAGTAATTGGGAAACTAAACACATGTTATCCCCAGCCTCAGTGTTCCCTATAAGGGTTTCACCCACCCGATCCATTCCCATCAGTGTTCTGATCAATATGATATGTCTCCGATAGACATTAAACTTATGAAATACCTTGTGTTAGACATGGTAAGATGAGGAAAACCTCAGAGACATTCTTATGGAATAAAATTCCCCGCATTCGAAGTGGGACAACTCGGGCTTCCACCCCCTTGAGAATCCTTGTTATAAGGTGATGAAACCCTGATGCATCAGTGTTCCAGCGTCCAGACACGCCAGCGATGTGCAACATGAAAAATCCCTGACCAAAGGTTTCTACCATGTCAAGACCACTAGGAATGTCCTGATGGAGATAGTGTAATTAACCAGTGTCCACAAAGACATGGAACTAGGAAGAGTTTCACAAACAACATATTAAGTCCATGAGGCAGACCTGGACTAGGTAACGAGCTCTACGGAGGAATCCCTGGAAGGGGAGACCTACATCCCATAATTCAATTTCAATCAAGGAGAAAACTTCCCTGAATAGGTGACAGATGTAACCACCTTTGGAAAGAAGGAATATGGGGAAACAATTGTGCGTCCTCTGAAAGAGACAGATGTGTTCCCCAGAAAAAGCATCAGAAATAGAAAATGGTGAGATCGATGTGAATTTCTTCTCTTCATTGTAGAGATTAGTAGCGCTTGAGATATCAGTTGATTATCATTTCATCAGATTCAGTTATCCGACGCCAGGTACCTCCATGAAAATAGTTGTCCTGGTGTGAAACTCACCAGAAATTAGGGCATTTGAACGTTGGACATCACAGTCTGTGATGTTGTCAGTGTAGATCCTCCATACCAACCATGAATGACAGAATAGAACTGGGGAACTGAACGTCTCTTTCCTTCTTTCCACACTAATGGTTAAATCTCCCAGCTTTCTAGGACCCATGTTGTTAAGACATAAAACCAATCACCACCCACCCACTAACACTGGGGAAGCAGCAACATCAACGTGACAATCCCATGTAGCTTTCTATCTCCCATAGTATCCTCTATGTGCACAGCTTTTGGGCTCCCACACCTCATATCCCCAACTAAATTAATTTAAAGAAGGGTGATTAATGACCTCATTCGATGATATAAGGATGAGAGGATTATCCCAACCCAGGATATGAACCATCAATACTTAGAGTCTTATGTGCCTTGTCTCCACTACCACCACCATGGACCATGTAGGGAGACACTGCTCCCCACTCTGACATATAATCATTTCAAGAGCCTCTCCCCATAAGGCTTCGATGAATCCCTCCCCTATGATAATGAGGTGGCAGATGTCTGGGCCAGCCCGACTGAGATCCCATTCCAGGGGCTCCCAAAGAAGGATCCCCCCAGGCCGCGTTAGAGCCGCCACCCATCCCCATAAGATGAGGAGCAGGTAATTTATGCACCAGCACCACCCGCCCCAGTCTGATTAACCTCACACCAGCGTCGAGCATAGGCTAAGGAGGACACTTGCCGAGGGGATTCAACATTAATGACTATCATGGCATGTGCCACCGTTGACACAAACCATCAGTCCCCTATTCAAGCTAAGCAGGGGAACTCATATGCCTGACTTAGATCGAGGCCCTAACCACCCCATACGTAGGATGGGTCGACTCTCCAGGTTGCTAACATAGGTGGTGCCCACGGCGGGCTTACCCGTGGTAATGCCACCCATTAAAGAGGTCATCCCCATACCATCACCAATGAGAGCGCAAGGCCTTCATGCTCCTAGGATCGGCGTGTAGATCCTCCCCATGCCACCTTCAATCCGAATGTGGGCCATCTCCACTATAGTGACGATCAGTACGGAAGACTCATCTACACCCCTAACCTTAGGTGTGGAGTCATTCCTCCTTTCGCAGGTCACCAATGTGAAGATGCTATCTATTCGGCCAACCATTAGTGTGGGGTTCTTCCCCATGTACTTACTGCAACCCGAGAAGGTCCTCCCCGTCCCAACAATCAGAGAATCATAGGTTTTCCTCGCTTCATGGGTACCCAACACGGAGGTCCTACCCGTGTGCAGATCAACCAGTACGAGGACCCTCCTCACACCGTCACTACCAAACGAAATAAGAATAGAGGCCCTACCCATGGACCCACTAGCGCCAATAGATGTCCTACCCAATCCAGCACTTCCTGAAGATATTACCTCTATGCTTTAGCCAATATACACATAGTTTCTCCTCGTGTTCCCTTAGACATCTGTCCAGGTGCTCCTCACACCCTGGTTCACTGAGGACGAAGTCCTCTCCACCCTCGAATCAATCCAGCCGAAGTTCAACCCTGAGACAAAAATCTACCCTGTCTTGAAGATCCATCCTGAAGAAGTAGGGCGGGTCACTTATTCCATAAGAAGAGAGTTGAGAAGATTCAGACTATAATGAGTCCCATCTACTTCTCTGATTCTGAGGCAGAATATGATTCAACAATGTAACCCTCACCTAAATCCTTTATGTCGAGGGACAGGGAAATAAAATGATGTATCATACTCGTACTTTTTTAATGTGAGGTTCATCAGATTCTGGCCTCCCTCTGCAGATACATCTAAGAGGAGGAAGATTTGACCCCTTCCAAGTGTCTGGCAGTGCAATCCTCCCTATTGTCAACAGGGTCATTCTCTACCTCAACCAGAGATCATAGAGAGTTATTCTGGGGACCGGTAAAGGATGAACAATATAATGGCCCACCATTAGTGATTGAATCCCCTACGCCAGAAGTAGTAGTCACCATCCCATCTTATAGTGGCTCAGTCATCACATTCATTGCAGGACAGCCTGAGATGTAGTGGCTTGTCAACACATTCACCGTATTCTCCACCTGCCAGTCTACCATCTCAATGGTACGATTCGGTGCCTCTATCGGTCCCCCAGCCTCCCCCAATTGATTAGTGGGGAATACAAGGGCCAGATCCCGAGTCTTGGCCAAGGAGATTTTGGGACATCCATGAAGTGGATCATTTCCCAGAAATGTTCTGGCCGATTGCGACTGTGAACATCAATGCGCTAGAATCACTTAACTAGGAGGATGTAACGTTCTTTATCCAAAATCTATGGTTAATAAACTTATGTATCCGTTATCAGTGAGTGGATTACCCCAAGAGTCAGATACACTTTGAGGAAATTGGTCAGTAGTGTCTTATGGTTGACTTTACTGCACTCCATGTGGCCCAAAGCCCTGAGTTTCCTGGTGCCTCCAGACCCTCCAGCAATGATGAGTTCAGAGCTTTAAGGTGCTATGTAGAATTATCAAGGAGTCTTCCCTCCACATTCAGGTTTGTGGTTGGTGGCAGCATGTCTCCCTCCATTTCAGTTCTATCCAGCGCTTGCTCTATTTTACAGGAGATATCGAGGATATGCCTCCAGGTAGGATCACCGTTAACACAGTCGATCTATCAAAGGGGAGAATGAACTAGAGATCCTCGATGATAATGTACCCCCTGGGGGAGTGTTAAAACTATTGGATCCATTGGGAAGGGACACTCACCAGCTGATAAATCTACGGGGTCTTCCCATTCCCACTGAGGAATTAGTCCTCAACTGGAATCCCAATGAGGTAAAAGAGAACCTTGGAGCTGTCAAACCCTCTGACCCATATGGCTGAGTGAAGAAGATGGAGGATTATCCAGAAAAAGATGCATTGCATCAATAGCTCATGGAGCACAAGAATATGGTCAATGACCACCTTTCTGAACGCACCACAGAGAGGCAACCGGACAATGGTGATCCTTGATCGGGGAAGGTACAACTCACCCTCATAGAATTTCCTCCAAGTGACCCTGAACATCCTTCCCACATAAACAGGATAGAGGCTGGAACTTATGGAATGAAGGAATAGTATGTTTCACCAAATCTACCTAAGCGACGTGATAATCCTTGGGACCCATCTCAGGTTCCCCCAGCTACTCTGCAGGTCATCCCACCAGTCGCTCGATTGTAACATCCCCAAATGATAAACGGTTAAATGGCTAAATGATATGACTCATGTCAACAAGGTGCGCCTTACTTTTCGAGAGCCTACCTGATTAGAACTCCATAGTTAAGCGTGCTTGGCCTGGAGTAGTGATCGGGATGGGTGACCTCCTGGGAAGTTTCTCAGGGTGTGTGCGAGTGAGGACAAAGCACACTCGAAAGGACATGCGTTCTCCTGTGGGGACTATCATATTAGTCAGATAACCCGTTCAGGCATGTGGGTGGACCCTGGAGTGGGCCCCACGTGTTTGTGGGGCAACTGGTGGTACCTGATGGGCCAGGACCCGACGGCCATCTTAAGGCGGGGTGGTTGTGCTGTCACCGGGACCCTGTTGTCACATTTGGTATCAGAGGAGGAACCCAGCCTTAGGTGCGGTGCACTGCCTGGGTTGAGATGTAGGGCACACAACGAGGGTGTTGTGCTCTAAAGGAGGGTGATTGTAACATCCACAAATGAGAAAGGGTTAAATGGCTAAATGATATGACTCATCTCAACAAGGTGCACCTTCCTTTTCGGGAGCCTACCTGATTAGAACTCCATAGTTAAGTGTGCTTGGCCTGGAGTAGTAATCATGATGGGTGACCTCCTGGGAAGTTTCTCAGGGTGTGTGCGAGTGAGGACAAAGCACACTCAAAAGGACATGTGTTGGCCTGTGGGGACTATCATATTAGTCAGATGACCCGTTCAGGCATGTGGGTGGACCCTGGGGTGGGCCCCACGTGTCTGTGGGGAAACTGGTGGTACTTGGTGGGCCAGGACCCGACGACCATGTTAAGGCGGGGTGGATGTGCTGTCACCGGGACCCGGTTGTCACATCGATGATCCACTGGGCCTGCTTACAATGTTGAAGAACCTGCCAATGAAATGGTGGTCAAGGATCCTCATCAAGATAGAAACCCCCACCCATATGATCTGATGGTGGTGCTCATTGCTCACCTAGAGACATTGGAAACTCGGCAGGTGTAAATCCATCATGATGGCAGGCCATATTCGTCATGGGTGGATGATATGATAGCACCCCTGGGTTTCGAAAATCCCACCTTCTCCCCATTTAATGGGACGATAGACCCGCTCTAGCATTTTTCCCACTTTATCTCAAGCTGTTGACCCGTGTTGGGAACTCTAGCATAGCAAGAAGCTTCCAAACTCCAGCGTTTCGTATAGACATTGGAAAGGCCTACATTTTTCTAGTAAAACCAGCTACCCATCGGGTCTGTAACAGGATGGGATGATCTTCGTAGATAATTCCTTTACTATTTAAACTCCACCACCCTTAAGAAAAGTATTGCAGACCTATTCAAGTGTAAGTAGAGGCCTGATGAGTGCGTTGCGGACTTTGTCACCTGGTGGAAAGGCCTCACCTACTCATTGGATATGTCACTGACTCAGGAATAGCTGCTGACAATGTGTGTGGGGAATGTTAAGACTGAACTGGTCCCCTCTCTCATTACCCAGAATTACCTTGGGGGATTCTGAGACTTCTCTAGTAAGGCCCAACGGCTATAGGAAGCCTTACCGCAGGACAAGTAGGCAAGTATGTTGCCTCCCTCAATTCTCGAAAGAAGGACGGCTAAGGTTTAGCCCACTATAATGGCCCAAATATATGCCCCCTGGAAAATTGAGATATTACGGGTGGATCCGCCTCCATAGCCCCGCAGGGGCCCTCCACCTCTAGCACAACCTCCATCCTAGTAGTGCCCACCTCAGAATCGGCATGCACTCCTATATAATGCGCTACCACTGCCTAGGTGAGATAACCAGGTCTCACCTCCTTAACAGGCTCCTCCAGTCCCTCTTTAGGGCCAGGATCCCAGATCCCAATTCCTAGACATGAGAAACCATACCTACTAATTCAATGAGGCTTATGTTCCTGGTTATTTAAAATTTTCCTTGGTATAGGGACTCATTGGGTTGCCTGAATGCAGGAGGTCTGAAGAGGCAGATCTCACTGATCACCCCATTTTCTGACCCTATCAACCAATCCCGCGTCACACCCTTAAAATAGTTCAATGTGTTTAAAGACTGGTTTCAATGATCTTCGTAGATAATTCATTTACTATTTAAACTCCACCACCCTTAAGAAAAGTATTGCAGACCTATTCAAGTGTATGTAGAGGCCTGATGAGTGTGTTGCGGACTTTGTCACCTGGTGGAAAGGCCTCACCTACTCATTGGATATGTCACTGACTCAAGAATAGCTGCTGACAATGTGTGTGGGGAATGTTAAGACTGAACTGGTCCCCTCTCTCATTACCCAGAATTACCTTGGGGGATTCTGAGACTTCTCTAGTAAGGCCCAACGGCTATAGGAAGCCTTACCGTAGGACAAGTAGGCAAGTATGTTGCCTCCCTCAATTCTCGAAAGAAGGACCGCTAAGGTTAACCCACTATGATGGCCCAAATATATGACCCCAGGAAAATTGAGATATTACGGGTGGATCCGCCTCCATAGCCCCGCAGGGGCCCTCCACCTCTAGCACAACCTCCATCCTAGTAGTGCCCACCTCAGAATCAGCATGCACTCCTGCATAATGCGCTACCACTGCCTAGGTGAGATAACCAGGTCTCACCTCCTTAACAGGCTCCTCCAGTCCCTCTTTAGGGCCAGGATCCCAGATCCCAATTCCTAGACATGAGAAACCATACCTACTAATTCAATGAGGCTTATGTTCTTGGTTATTTACAATTTTCCTTGGTATAGGGACTCATTGGGTTGCCCGAATGCAGGAGGTCTGAAGAGGCAGATCTCACTGATCACCCCATTTTCTGACCCTATCAACCAATCCCGTGTCACACCCTTAAATAGTTCAATGTGTTTAAAGACTAGTTTCAAGACCGTGTTGATAAAAACATAGCCAGGTTAGGACCATCCCCAAAACAGGTTGAATTTGTATTCTTGAATCCCGATAGTGGCAGTGACAGTAAAGGTGAGTGGCATCAGGTACTTAACTGTAGGTCCCAGAAGTATGATGGTTGGATGGATCAAAAGATAGTTGCTCATCCCCATGGTATTATCAGTGCACGTCTGAATTAACCTGAGCCTTCAGGAGAGGTTGCGTCACCCACACCCAGTACTTCTATGTCAACAGCTCAGCCTTCCTCTTTCCAAAAAGAGAAGGCATCAGTGACGCAAGGGAAACCAAATTCCCCAACCGATTCCATCATCATCTCGTACTCTCTGCAAATTTTTTCCCCCAGATATGGATATACCTCCCAAAATCTGTCTAGTAGTGGAGGATTCATCAGGCGATGATCATGTGTATTCCTCGATTAACACCATGGAGCTGGTAAAACCTTACATGATTTCTGATGGCGAGGAGTGCCAAGAAAATCCTTACAATGTCCCCAACCATTGCCATCGCCGAAGAGGTAATAACTATATGGGTCATCGGAGTGCCTCGGTCAGTACTTCCATCCAGGATGTGCATGCCACCGAAAGCAGACAGTAGGCCCAGCGCAGAGTTCAGCATGCACAACCTTATAATCTGGCATCATCAAGTCCGCCTTCACTGTAGTTTGTGTTACTTGATCAGGAAGAGTTGTCCCGACTGCATCATGATTATCCATGCTATCTTATGGACCAAACTCAGTTATATGATCCACATCCATTAGTCTCTTCGGGAGTTTTGACTAGTGAGCAGCGGGACATTCCCAACACCAGTCAGCCATCGATCCAGCCAAAAGGTCCTGTCATGCCTCCTACCGCATAACGACCTCCTAGAAGCAGAAGCTCATGCCTGACATGGAATTATGATGTCTTTAAGCATCTTTCCAGCATTCCTATGAGGATCTCTATCCTTGAGTCCCTTTACATGTTAGAAGATATGTGTGAAGCCCTCACCAAAGCTTTAAGAAGCCCCGTCCAGTTCGAGACGGTGGTATAATCCACATAATCCTTCTATGCCAAGGTAGTTTAGCATGCTGAATTACAGTCCATTATCTATTTCTATTGATAAGATGAATACTCTCTCATATAGGGTCAAACCCACCAATTGAACATAAACATCCACTTCAATGGCATGGAGGTTCGTCATTTTCCTGTCGACACAGGCTTTGGGATCAACCTAATCCTGACCTGAACACTTCGAAATATGGGGCTATTCGAGGATGAACTGAGTCCCTCTGACATCTGAATCTATGGTTATGACAGGATAGAACAAACATCGGTTGGAAAAAGTTTCCTAAAGACCAAGTTCGGTGGCCTTGTTTCTAATACTGAGTTCATGGTTTTCTACCAATAATGAATTGATGGGTAAGACATGACATCATTTTCATGCGACGGTCCCTTCATCGTATCACTCGTGCCTTAAGTACTCCCTTAATGGTCGATTGGGCATACTCCAAGGTGATGCATCTCCCTTTTCCTCTAATTAATCTTGATATATAGATTTCAACTATTATAAGGGCAAGTAAAAGAAGATTCAAGATAATGAGATTGAATATACTAAGGCTACGACCGACCCGTGGACAGACCTAGATGATGCCTACATTTTTCTGATCCAATGATTGGAGGTTAAAACCCCAGATATGGGGAAATGATTCATTGTTTTGGGAATGAGGGGGAAGCTCATTCCCATTTCTAAGAGATGTCAGAAGATCGCTTCGTATTCCTAATTGAATCAGGATCGAGTGATCCTAGATCCCCTACCCACATAATGTATCAGAATGTCCACCCCATTACAATGTTAATACGTCATATGTGATTGTTTCATCGGGTTGGGATAAACCATCTCAATACGATGCATCAATATTGCTTTGATATCATTAAGAGTGGCCCCCTGGGCCGAAGACCAAATAGTATCAGCTTGATAGCTTTCATCACTATGGTTTTGACAGCATAGGAGTCCCACGATGTAGTGTCTACCACCACTTAGGCTCGCACTGGCTTCCCATCAAGATATGTTAACTTAGAGGAAACTCCTCTTACTGAGGATCCATCCTCCATAAGTGATGAAGAGGATTTGTAGGACACACATCCTTCATTTGAAGAGGGTGTCTCTACCACAGTTGATGAATTGGTATAGGAGAACCTCATTAGCGAGATGGATCTGAAACCCACAATGATTACTGCAGCTATGCATGTCGAAGAAAAATAGTAGTACGTGGATTTTGTGAAGCAGCACCATGACGTATTTTCCTAGATTTATGATTAAACACTAGGACTAGATCCTTATGTTACCGTATTCTTCCTTGGTCTTTCATCAAATCACTATGGGTTCAAAAATCATCCTAGGAAGATGCACCCTTCTCACGGTACCATGGTTGAGGTCAAAATTGATAAGATCATCAGAGCCAATTTCATCAAGGAGGTATATTACCCCAGATGGTTTTTCAAAATTGTGGTCGTTAGGAAGAATAATGTATAGATCAGAGTCTACATCAACTTCCAGGACCTCAACCGTCACTCTACAAAGGATTATTTTCCCCTTCCTATTCCAAAACTATTGGTTGATGCCACAGTTGGGTTCTAGGACCTCTCCTTCATGGATGAGTATTCCGAGTATAATCAGATCTGAATGGCCCATGGGGATGAAGAGTCTACATCCTTCAGGTAACTACAAGGTACTATTTGTTACTTGGTAATGCGCTTCGATCTAAATAATGAAAGTGCCACCTATCAGCGTTCCTTTCTTTTCATATTTAAGTTGATCCTTGGGACATTGGTGGAATGTTACATGGAAAAATCGGTGGACAAATCCCTCCAGCATCATGACCATATCAAAGACCTTGAGAAAGTTTTCGACTTCCTTTGTTACCTTTATCTGAGGATGAACCGATTGTAGTGTTCCTTCGGGGTCACCTCTTGAATGTTTCTCTTCATTGCAGTCAGATACTGGGGCATCGAGATCGACCTGGATAATATCAAGGCCATTAGTCAGATGAAACCTCCATGAAACATTCAGGAGCTTCGACGCATTCAAGGAAACTTGGCCTACATAAGTCTATTCATTACGAATTTCACTGGATAGTGTAAGCCCTTTTCTATGCTCATGAATAAAGCCACTATCTGTTGGTGGGATGAAGAATGTCAGACTTCATTTGAAGAAATCAATCAGTATATTATCCAGCCTCTGGCCATGATGACACCCATTTCTGGAAATCCAATGATCCTTTATGTCACCGCCTTGGAATGATCTCTCGGAACCCTTCTCACCCAGAAGAACAATGAGGGAATCGAGAACAGTCACTACTATCTCAGCTGCATTCTCCTCGATAGAAAGACTAGATACTCCCCCATCGAGAAGAGGTACCTTGCACTGGTATTCGCAGTGCATAAATTGTGACATTACTTGAAACACCATAAGGTATATCTAGTGTCCCGAGTGGATCCACTGAAGTACATCTTGAACCTCCCCATTTTGGAAAGATGTATAGCTTGGTGGTCAGTGATCCTTCAGTAGTTTGATATCAGGTTTTCCCCTTAGAAGGCTATTAAGGGGAAAGCATTGGAAGAAATATTTACCGCCCATCCATCTCCGGCAGACCAGTCTATGGACCCTAATTTTCCAAATGAGTAAATCCTCTCATTAGACCAAGACATTATGTGTTGAAAAATTCACTTTGATGGAACTTCCCAAAGCCCCACTAGAAGAAGGCTCAATGACCCGAGACTCAACAAAGTGGGCCTAGGTATCGCCTTCATCACTCCATCACAAGATGTTCTTCAATATTAATTCCTATTATCGGAGGGTTGAACCAACAATGAGGTAGAGTACTAGGATCTTTTCCCTGGCCTTGAGCTGGACAATGATATTGACGTTCCCCACATGCATGTGAAAGGTGCATCCGAACAAGTCATAAAGAAGATTAATGGTGATTATGTCGTCATAAAGACAGAGCTCGTACCGCTATTGGAAGGTACCCGCTAGTTGATGGCCTAGTTCCCATCTCAGACAGTGTTTACTCATATCCCTTGATCTCAGAACGGTTGAGCCGATTCCTTGTCTAGCCTGTCTTCATCTCTTGGGGAGCCAAATCATGATGATTAGATTATTCATGTGGCACACTAGAGAGTAATTTCCCCCGTCACCTGAAATTACAATGATATCCCATAGGTAAGTCACTTTACCATTGTTTCCTCCAAGTCAAGACCTCTAGGTCTCCCTGATGTAGTGAAGGAAGTGATTTTTGACTGGAGGACCCCCTTTACCGAGTACCCCCAACATAGTAATCTAACGGAAGATCGAGCCAAACAGGAGAAAATTCAGCACCGAGCATTACATTTTACTCTCCAATGTGGTCCCGGTCATGAGAATATCCTCTACAGGAGATGTTTGTATGGGGTTATCCTCCAATTCATTAAAGGAGGTGATATTACTTAGGTCATGCCGGAGGTTCATGCCGGTTACATGGGGACTCATTGGACCAGGCAGAAGTTGTCTAACTAGATCCCGAGGGTGGGGTATTCTTGGCCCTTTTCTGATCCAGGACTGCATCAATTTTTCCAAGAGGTGTCATGCGTTCCAGATCCATTCCAACTTTGTGTATCAACCGTCAAAGATTCTACACACTACCAAATACTCTTGTCCCTTTGTGGTCTGGGGACTCGATGACATGGGGCCATATCAACCAATGAAAGCTCTCCAGTGTAGGTTCATCCTGATAGCTACAGTTTTCTTTTCCATGTGGGTAGAGTCAATTCATATCAAGGAGGTCATGTCTTATTCTATAATTGAATTTCTGAGCTCCAACATCATCTATCAATTTGGAGTCCTTCACGCCATCCTCATCGATAACGACACCAACTTCCAGGAAGCTGAGGGAAGAAATTGTACACCAAGTACAAAATCCATTTTATCCATACCTCCTCCTATCATGTGAAAGAAAATGGGATTATCGAGGCATTAAAAAAACCCTCTCTATCATTTTGAAAAAATGGTTGGTCATAAAAAGAAGAGTTATCCAGACAAACTCCCCAATTCCCTTTGGGATTATTGAACAATAACTCGTAAATCCACACAGGTGACCCCATATTCCCTGGTGTATGGAATTGAGGTCATCCATCCCATCGAGATTCAATTACCTTCATTACACATAGATATCTATGATAAAAAATCACTAGATAATGTCATTAAAATCCGTATATCTGAATTGGAATCCCTCGATGAGAACATCCTTCATGCCCTGCAAAATATGGAAAGGCACCAGAACAAGATAGAAAAATCTTTCAACAAGATATTTCACCTCTGTTCATTCTTGCAAGGTGACCTGCTTTTGGTTCTGAGAAAACCAATGATACATGGTAGGAAACCACCGAAGTTGGAGCCCAAATGGGAAAGACCTTACCTCATTCAGAAGGTTTACCCTAGTGGTGCGTACTCCCTGGTTACCATGGAGAGATCGCGTATAACTCCTCCCACCAATTCCAAATTCCTCAATCAATTCTTTTCCTTAGTAGCTTGGTCCTACATGTCCTTAAACTGTCACCTCCTGCATGACATTAAACTACTTTTTTATCCCACAAGATAATAAACTACAAGATGGTCCAAGCTCTACGACCATAAACTAGGATTCCCCCATCTTCATTATCCCTCAAGATGTTAAACATCACCTGATGAAATATGTATGGATTGATTCCCATCCTCATGGGATACATAGGAATGCTCATACGCCTCTTCTTAGAGCCCAACCCTGAACTCTTCTGTTTTACTATCCCACCTGGGTGTATTTCTCTTGGAGGATCCCTCATGGTGTAGTGTCATCTTCTTTGGCCCCCACTCATGCAAGGGATTTTGATGATCATATCATGTGTCCCTCCTCATTTTTCTATCCTCCCACGTCCTCACCGCACAACATCAAACTGCATGGACCCTTCAGAACTACGTATTCCTTTATTCCCATCCACATGTGATACGTAAGAACGGCCAGAAATTTCATCCATAGGCCTAGCCCCAAACTTTAGGATCCTCCATGGGTTGCAACACATGGTGGGGTGCAGAGATTATCCCTTATTCATGTCACGTTCATCATGACTTCACCATCTATCTCTCTCCTTGGATATCTCCACCTCTTTCTTTGTCTTGCATGACATTAAATAGCATAGGCACATTTTGGCTTCACACACTCCCTCTATTTGGTTCTTCATCATCTTTCCCATCCAAAAGGACCCCTGAATGGAATGGATTCATGGACTAAAGCCTCTCCTACCATTTCAGGACAATGTCCTCAAGGGTATCAAATGAAAAATTGATACAAGTCATGCATTGCAAATATGGTCAACGATCGACCATTATTTGTTGTTCCCATTTTAGGTCACACGATATGGATGTTTTGTTTCGAACACAGTCAACACCCATCCTCCATCATTATCACCACCCTAGTATGCTCCAAATATTGGGTGAAGTGGTTCATTTTGTCCCACTATCCCTTCAAATGTCATTATTCCTCGAGCAGGAGTGTTGGTCCAGTCAAGTTCAACCCAACCTGATATCCTTCCCTTATTGATGTACCCTTATATGTTGGGGAGAGCCTGGTCCTATTCTGTGCTTCCCACACTGAGCATTTCTCATGTGCGCTTAAGAGCTTTGGTAATGAAATAGCCACATAAAGGGTTACGTATCTATGGTCTGCATCCTATTACCTTAAACTAAGATCGCCATCATCCTCACCACAAGACGTTAAACTGGGAATTGTCTAGGACTTTATGTCTCAAATCCTTCATCCTTTTTGGACCCGTATCCCATGATCTCATTTGGGATTGTATGGTGTGGTATGGGATTATGTTCTCATTCACGTCAGGTTACCCATTGTGTTGTGCACATCCCTTGTTGAAATACCTTACCCATATCTACGTCCCTACTACATGATGTAAAATAGCACGACATCCTCAAAAACTAAATTAGGATTGATTCTCATCCTTGTGGGATGTGTAGGACCATCCAAACATCTAGCCTTTATGTCCATCCTAATTTATTAGTAACCTCCTAACCTTCTTGGCCCCCTGAACAGAGTACTCCTAGGAGAGGGGCATGCAGTATGGTATGGTCTTATGTCATCATTCACATCGGGTTTGTAAGAAACACACCACATACCCCTTTCTCATGATATCTCTTCATCCCCCCAGCTCTATACTCATATTTTTGAGTTGGATTATCTTTAGTTGGGCCCCTTGAACCTTGTAGGCAGTACACCAATGTTCCCAGGAGCACTCTGGTTTAGGACCTAGAGTGTTGGATTCTAAAAGATATGTTATCACCCATTTTTAGGCTTCATGTTTCCCTTTATTTTGGATTTCATCATCTTTCACGTCCAAAAGGACCCCCGAACGGTACGGATTCTCAGACTAAGGGTTATCCTATCATTTCGGGCCAACGAATTGAAGGACCTTGAGAGACAAATTGATACAAGTCCCACATTGCAAATATGATTAGCATTCGACACTCATTTGGTGTTCCCATTTCTGGTCACACAATATGGATGGTGTGTTTCGAACATAGTCAACAATTATCCTCCATCATCACACCACCTCCATCAAGACCTAAATATTGGTTGCATGATTCACATCATTTTCCACTCTATCATATCCAATTGTAATTTCGACACTCTTTGTGCTATCCCTCAGTGTGCATTTATACATTTGGATAAAAAAACAACACCGAGTCGTCATTCAGGGCTCTACACCAATTTCTACTTTTCATGCATTCCTAGTGTTGAAAATACCTTCTCCGCACTTGTTTCACACACCGAGCATAGGTCATGTAGTCTTAGGTATTTGTTCTAGGTTTCCACCCATTTGGGAGAGTCTAGATTTTTTATGGTCCATGTTATAAGACCTTAAAAATAAGATCTCTTCAAGTCCTTACCGCAAGACTTAAAATTTCACGACAGACTTAGAACTATGTACATCTTGATTCCCATTATCATGGGATATGTAGGAATTTTGGAGCATCTCGTCTTTGGGTCTTGCTTAGGTTCCCCTGATTGTCTCTTCTGTTCAGCATTTTGGCCCTGAATTTCATATGATTTCATGGTGTGTCATGTATTGGCTTATGTACTCACTAATGTCTGGTTTGCAATAATCGTATCAGGTACTCCCTTCATAGGATCTAATATATCCTACCTCTCATCCTTCATGATGTTAAAATGCACCCTTAGAACTATTTATGTCTTGATTCCCATCTTCATGTGATACATAAGAACACCTAGACGTATCTTCTTCAGGTCCGACCCCATATTCTCTGACCTTTTTTGGCCCCTTGGCCTACGATTTCTTCCCCAAAATTATGTGTGGTGCGGTATGGGCTTACGTCCTCATGCATGTTGGGTATGATTTATCATGCCATGTGCATTCCCTTAAAAAACTCATTTCTGTTGTATGTGTCCAACCCATATAACCTTAAACTATGCTTCCTAATTTGATATAACTTTAATATGTTGCATCTTTATTACACAACATTAAAATTAATTGGATGGTCTTATCATATGACCCTAAATTATGACATTATCATCATGGCTACTTGATGAAAAATGACATTGCATCATGATGTACTCACTTAAGGGGTGATAAATTTTGGTAGTGGTTATCAACCATGCCATTTTTCAATAACTATATATGGATTGATTCTTATAGTGATGCCTGGACTCTCTGTCATAGGTTTATTGCTTCACAAAAAAACTCGCACCCATCCTATAGAACAAAAAAGATACATAAAATGATGATTATTTTTGTGTGTTGGCCAAAACCGCATGAATGTATTGTCCCTTTAATTGGTACCCTACCATGCCACCCCTAGAACTATGCGTGTCATGATTCCCATATTCACGGGATATGTTGGAATGCCCAAACATTCCATCCGTAGGTCCAGCCCCAGGAATCCTAAATCATTCCCCCCCTTTTTCCCCCTTGTCCAAAACTCCATTGGAAGAATTTGGTCTGGAAAGAACCTCTTGATTTATCATTGACGGTTTGTTTTGAAAAAATAGCACAATGTTTCTTCCATGTCTCTCCCAAACATGGTCCATGTTCTATGACCCTAAATTAAGATCTCCCTATCTGAACTATGCATCAGGCTTGGCTACTTTACCACCCTTTTTACATTCTGTCAATCTAGGTCCAATATTAATAGTCCATTCTATGTCCTTAAGTTAGGATCATGTGACCCCAAGACCCTTTTCCCTTGGAAAGGGATTCAACTCCCTCTATCTGATACGTCTTATTGTCATACTCAAATGCATTGTAATAGAGCCCAATGTGTTAATTTTTCACATTGAAATTACCTTGTTTCATGTTGAAGATTAATGAGACCTTTTTTTAGGATCTCCATCCTCTTAAATGTCTTAAAGGACCCCCCCTTTTTATATCCTTGTTTCATGCCACATTGGCTCACCTACCGTCTTTGGCCAACGCCCCTGAATACCTCAGAAAACATTTGCAACAGGTCCTGTATTTTGAACATGGTTAGCGGTCGACCCTCATTTGTATATCACCATTATAGGATAATTCAAAGATAATACTATGTTTAAAACATGTTCAAAAGTTATCCTCTATCATCCCACTACTATCATTGTGATCCAGATCTTGAGCATCCTGGTTCACATATTTTCACCCCCCATTATGTTCAAGTGGAATCCTAGCACACTCGGTTCTATTCTCCCGACGCATGTAGGTGCATTAAGAAGGTGGGTTAGTGATAGTGGAACATCAATCAACTAGTGTCTCGTCACTAATAATGTGTTCCTCCCTGCATCAGGTAAATCCCATCGCTACTCCTTATTTCCCACATCGAGAACCACTCACGTGGGCTTAGTAGTTTTGGTGGGGTGTGTACCAGTGCAGCTATGCCATACAGACCTTTCATCCTGTATGACGTTAATTTGTGATCCTAGAAATATGTTCGGCTTTATTCCCATCCTAATGGGGTATGTAGGAACGCCCATGCACTTTTCCCTGGGCCCCACCTACGTTTAACTTTTGGTCCCCTAACCTAAAAGACTTCCTCCAGGGATACATAGTGTGGTGTGGAATCATTATGGCCTCATTCACATCAGGTTTATAGCTACAACATAACTTACTCCCCTTTGGGGAAGTCTTCATTCACTACCCTTCCTTTCGTATGACTTTAAACGTCATGAATCCGCATGTCCTCGATGCTTGATACTAAACTTATGTTCTACCCAAAACACATTCCGGATGCCACATGTTAATTATGGGATACGCCAGCTTCCTCGCTAGAGAGGATTCCCCCTACCAGTGTTGCTCTCTAACCACACCGTGTTTTGAGAAAAATTTTTGGATTGATTCTCATCCATATGGGATACAAAGAGACGTCTGGTCCTCTTACCTTGGGTCCAGCCCCAGGGTCAATATTGCTTCTGGCCCTTCATCCTCGATCTCAGTCCAGGTAGTATGACTATAAAACTATGTGAACCATCCTCACCATACAACATTTAAACTATGTTTTTATAATCATTATTAGAATGATGTAAAGATACAGAGCATTCTTGGTCCTTACTTGAGAGGTCCTATTCAGATGTAAGAATTGTCCTAGATCAGACCGATGCACCCACCTAATGTGTTTCCACCACGACGGCGTAATTTCAAGGGTGTTGGACTTCATTTGAACAACCCATCACTCCAACCTCCATGCTTTGTGTTCCCTTTATTTGGAACCTCGTCCTCTTTAACATCTAAAAGAACCCCCTAATAGTATGGATTCTTAGCCTATGGATCAGTTACTATCTTGGACCAACGTTCTGGAATAATAATGGGTGACATTTTGAGTCAGGCCCTGTGTTTTGAACATAGTCACCAGTTGGCCCTCATTTGTTATCCTCATTTCAGGATAATTCAATAGGTATACTGTGTTTTGAACATGGATAGAATTTATCCTTCCATATCATGACACCCCAATAGTGTTATGAATTTTGGGTATCATGATTCACCCTTTCCAGTCTCATATGTTTGGATTTATTCTGACATCCCTAGCGTTACCCCCACTCGTTCACTAGAGCACATTGAAAAAAAGGAAATTCAACTATTCTGAGAACCTTATCCTCTATTCAGGCCTCCCTATTTCTTCTTAGAAATCTAAATTTTTTGTTCAAACCCTGGATTCCAGAAGCCTGGTTGGTACTCTCATATTTGGATGGAATAAGGATACAGTCATACATTGTCTCTCACATCGGGCACGACCCATGTGAGCTTGGGGATTGATCACGGGATATTTCACGAATGTGATGGAAAGGAAATAAACCCAAAAAATAGTGAAACCCATGTAGGCTTCAATCATAAACCATCAAAGCATGAAATTACATTTAAAAGTTTACACTCATTACAAAACCCAAGGATCGGACCCCCCCCATGGATGGGTAGACCTCTCCAATAGAGCATTCCAGCTCCACCAATCTATGGCCTGTGGCGTCCAGGATCCAATTTCACCTATTTAGATCATACTCCTCCTCAGCAACAATGTGGAGTAGTTCATCATCAACGATCTGTGCCCACTCATCATCGGTTTGGATGATATCCATATCCTCAGAGGCTTGCTCCATATGTTCTTCAGCCTTAGCCAGCTGGGCCATTAGGCATGACACACGATCCAATTTTGCATTAAGGAAAAGAGAATGATCATTATGTAGTACATGAAATTTCTAAACGTCACTTTTAGCTTCTTGGAGCCTCTTTGTAAAGACCCGTAAATTTCAAGGAAATTTTTTTCTTAATTTTCTTTGGAATTTTACAAGAACACAGTTTCTGACGGCGCCTGATTCCGAGGCCCGGTGTGCCCGGAATCATTTTCTGAAGTTTGGCTCGGGTACGTTCAGTGAACGGACGAGCTGGTTTTTCTAACTTTTGAACCGGTGCCCGGAATCGAATTCTGAGGGCACCGATGAAATCGCAGCGCCGGTATTCACTTAGAAACGCCTCTTCCGGAGTTGCGTTTGCTCGGGTGTGGTTTTTAATTTTCGGGCTTAAAGTTAAGAAATAAAATAATTTTGCGACAGCTTTATTTTATTTCACTTAAGCCACTTGGAAGCCACTTGAAGCCACCTAAAGGAGGCTTGAACTGAGTTGAACTGGATAGGATGCTATCCAGAAATATCCTACCCCCTTGGTAGGATATTTGTGAGGTGGGGCCCGCACGAGCCCCGCCGTTTCTTTCCGCTAAGAAACGCATCCGTGAAAACCCGTCTTAATGAAAGTCAACCGACGCGTTTTCTAAATTCTTAACAGACCATTTAATTGGGCGGTTTATTTCGTGAATTAAATGGGATGTTTCTTTCGTGAATTAAATGGGTCGTTTCTTTCGTTGAATTAATTCAACGAATTGATGGATCGTTTCTTAACCAGTTTTTCAAATTCGTTGGCGTAATAATAAAATAAGACCAACGCTTAACCTCTGGTTATTTGCGCTTGAGAAGATTTGGGAGAACCCTCGCAACTTCTTCTCCCTCGCGAAGAACGCGAAGAACGTGAAGAACGCGAAGAACGCCGAACCCGGAAATCGACGACGCCTTCGCCCGAGACGTTCTTCCGATCTCCGATCTCCGATCTCCGATCACTGACCATTCGAGGTGAGTGCTTTCGGATTTCCTCTCAAGTTACTTTCTTTGGTTTTAAACGAAACATAGATTTAAATATTAATAATTTAAATCTGTTGTTCTTGATTCGTTGAGCTCGCCGACTCAACGCCGGAATCTGAGATGACGCGACGCCTCCCCGCGACTACGCGACGATCGATCTCTTCCGCGACGGTCTTTTCCGCGAAGAACGCCCGCGCACGACGATCATCAAGGTAGGGATTCATTTTGGAAAATTACCCCTTTTTAATTTTCTCGTGAACGTTCTTGAAAATTAAAAAGCCGGTTTTCAATGAACAATTTTATTTTAATTAAAATTGTTGGATCATGTGTTGATCGTTTTTCTCCCGGTTGTTTATCTCTAACGCGGAGGGTGCGGGCCGAACGAACACGGCCCGATGACCCTCCGCCGTTCTTCGTTTTGTGCGGATTTGATGGTCGACGACGGAACGTGCCGCAGGGGACGGTTGACGATCCCGCAGTAAAGAACGGATCCCGGGAGGAGCAACGGCGCAGACGGGAAAGAAAACGGGCCACCGGAGCGACGCCGGCGGCCGGAGGCGGCGGCGCCCCGGCGCGCCGCCGGACGAAATCCGCCGTGGCTGAAGCCGCGGCGGCGGCGGCCAAACGGACCCGCGGCGCGCGGGTCCGGTTCATCCGGGCGGACGCGGCTCAGCGCGTCCGCGGCTCGCCAGCGCGGCCCGCACGCGGGCCGCAGTCCTTCCTCAAGCCGCGGGTCAGCGCACGCGGCTTCCACCCGCGCGGCTCGGCCAAGCCGAGCCGGACCGGCCCTGGCCGGGCCGGGCCGGGTCGGCCCGGGCCCGTACCCCCCATCTTCGGACGTTCTTGTTCAAACAACCGTATCTTGAGCTTCATGCCTCCAAACGACTCGCTGTCAGCGGCAACACGATCCTTGGATCGAGACGGTCGTTTCGGTATATCTCATTCAAGGTTTCAGAATACTTTGAGTTTGGCCGGGTTGGTTCGTACACGAGACCAACAGGGCCCTCGGAACGGAAACGCTCATATCTTGAGCTGCGGACGTCCGATTGACGTGCCGTCAGCTTTGTTGAATTCCTCTAAGTGAGACGGATCTTTTGGCATACTCCGCCCGAGGTTTGGATGCAGGTGGAGTGCGGTCGGGTTGGTTTTGCCTTAAAAACCAACCGGGCCCCTGGGACGAAAATGCCAATATCTCTCAGACCGGGCGTCCGATTGACGCGCCGTCTGCGACGTTGAGTTCCTGTTGACGATACGAAACTTTTGGATACATCAACTTCGGACTTCGTGTCAGTTGATGTATCAGCCTCTCGGCTCGTGGAGCGGACCTTCCCGAACGATCTTGCTGTGTGCGGGAACCCTAGTGCTGGCTGCGACTGCTACTTCGACAGCGACGACCGTGCAGAGATCCTCAGTGGACTGCGGCGACGACTGTGCAGAGATCCTCCATGGACTCCGACGAAGACCGTGCAGAGATCCTCAGTGGACTGCGGTGACGACTGTGCAGAGATCCTCAGCGGACTGCGACGACTACTGCACTCAGCGATCCTACGTGGATCAGTGCTACCGATCCTGTGTGGGTCCGATCCTGCGTGGGTCAGCGCTCAGCGGTTCTGTGTGAGCCAGCGCCTACAGGTCCTGCGTGGGCCCGGTCTTGTGTGGGCCCGATCCTGTGTGGGTCATCTCTCAGCGGTTCTGTGTGAGCCAACTTCTACAGGTCCTGCGTGGGCCCGATCCTGTGTGGGTCACTGCAAGGTTAGTACGTATCCATCCTTTGTGGGTCCGACGACTTAGATGGTTCAATGATCATCTTTATCGTCATCCGAAGAAGTATACCTGTGTGAGCTGAATCTTGTGTTACTCTCCTTTGTGGATTGTGTTGAGCTATCATGTGTGGATTTACTGTTTACTCTCCTTTGTGGATTGTGTTGCTCTATCCTGCGTGGGTATACGTTTTGCTTTCCTGTGTGGACTGGGTTGTGCTTGGGCTCGGACGTTGGAGTCGAACGGGAATTGAAGACTTAGGTATATGTATGGGCATATACCTAATCCGTGTCAGATGTTACTTCGTGATTGTATCTTTCCTTTGTGGATTATCCTTTGTGGATTTCAGGAGACCTTCGGGGGTCTCGGGGTCCCTACTGAGTAGCTTATACTCACCCCTGCACGGGCTATGCCCTCACTTCGTGGTGTTGGTTGCAGAAGACGGACAGCGCTGATCGTGGAGGAGGCGTGCAGAGCAGGACAGTACCTGGAGGTGGACCACTGGGCGGGACGTACTCGGAGCGGTTAGGTGGACCCGAGGAGCAGTGGAGGCATCTGTACCCACCCTTCAGGTGGGACTTCCGGAGGACGGCTCGACGCTGCAGTTTTCCCTTTTCAGTTGTTGTTTTTCCTTTCAGTTGTACTTTACAGTTGGTCTTGTATTTCCGGCCCCTTTTTACTTTCAGCACAGCTTGTACAGTTTTACTTAGTGTTTACTTTTCCGCTTGCTTGCTCTGTGGTGCTTGTTTACTTTTCAAAGGCATTGCCTTCCCTTTTTGTTGGGATTTACGCTTTGGTGCTAGTCGCCAGCCCCTGGCCTATGGAAGGCTGGCTTGGAGTAGTCACGACACGGGCCCGAGGACGGGTCGTGACAAATTGGTATCAGAGGTGGTCGGTTCTACCGCAGACTCTGATCTTTCTTCTATGTGAAGCAAAAGTGTTTAGTGTATTGAGTGTGGTTATCAGTCCAGGGAGTCCAGTGTTGGTGCGGCGGCCGACGTATCCATACACCAGGACCCTGACTTCTGATTCCTGACTTAATGTACGAAAACATTGTTTGCATGTGTGTTTCAAGTTTTCTTTGTGATTACTTGTCTCAACTCACCATGTATACTGTTCTGACCGTGGCATACTTGTTTCCTTTTCAGGATGGCACGACGATAGCAGCCAGCTAGGGTTCCCAGAGTAGGGCGCGACGACAGCCCGCCGAGCGACGAGGCCTCGGTACATGGCCCGTTGACAGCAGAGGCACCGGTGGTACCTTTACCCGCCGAGCCCCCGATGCTTCCAGCACTGGAAGCTGACGACGCACGACGCCTCGGAGCTCTGCACGAGTTCCAGCGCCAGCGACCACCCAGGTTACATGGGGAGTCGGACCCCCAGGCAGCCGAGGACTGGCTGGAGGCGGTCGTCCGAGTTTTCAGGCTAGTGAGGACGCCAGCAGACCTCATGGTGATCCTCGCGGAGAGCTTACTGCACGCAGCAGCCAGACGCTGGTGGAGCCTGATGCTCCAGGTACACGATGAGGCCTCCCTCATCTGGACGGATTTCGAGAGCCTCTTCCACTCAGAGTTCGTCCCGGCCACCCTCCGAGCGGTGCGCATCTAGGAGCTTCTTCAGCTGCGGCAGGGCAGCTTGACGGTCGCTCAGTACGTGGCGAGGTTCACCGACCTTTCTCGGTACTCGACAGACATGGTATGGGACCCATTCTTCCGGGCCCGGACCTTCGAGCAGGGTTTGAGACACGAGATCAGGGCATCGCTGATCTCCCTCAGCATCCCGACCCAGGCAGGCGTACTGGAGCGAGCCCTCCTGATCGAGAGCTTCCTGGCTGAGTCCACAGCGAGACCCACCATAGGGCGGCAGATAGCGGAGTCTTCGACAGCTGGTAGCCGGTGGATGACTCAGGGTTCCAGGCGGACCAGTCCTTCCGGCAGGCGACCTCGGGATGCTGGCTCAGCAGTGCAGGGCACCCGGCCCAGAGCCAGTCTTCCGAGAGGCAGACAGTGCTACGAGTGCGGCGGGCAGGGCCACATGGCTCGTGACTGCCCGACCCGTCGTACCGAGGGGCAGCAGACGGTGGAGGGGCCACCCAGGCAGAGGCAGATGGTCGACCGTGGCGGTCCGCAGGGAGGAGGCGGACGAGGCAGAGGAGCTGGCCGAGCAGCAGGTGGTGGGCGACGCTTTGAGGCTCTACCACCACCACCACCAGGAGGCCCGCCCCGACCACAGGGAGCTGGCAGGCAGAGACAGGCTCAGCTCCAGGCAGCGGAGGCCTACGACCACGGCGCGCCAGAGATGATTCGAGGTACGATCTGTGTCTATTCTACCCTTGCTGCAGTTCTGATAGACACAGGAGAGAGTCACTCTTTCATAGCCACTGCCCTTGTTCGGAGCTCGGAGATTCTGACAGATCCATTGGCTCGATCCTTACGGCTAGAGACTCCTACGGGAGCAGACTCGACGATTACGCACTGGTGCCGGCAGTGTGAGCTTACTCTAGGAGGCGAGAGCTTCGGCTGGTATCTTCTTGTAGCAGCGTCGAGGCCTTACGACATCATTTTGGGCATGGATTGGTTATCTACGGTCCATGCTCAGATTGACTGCTTTAGGCGCAAGGTGCGATGTGTGCGCACCGACGGGAGCAGGTTCACCTTCACCGGCGAGATGGGAGCCTTAGCAGCACAGGATGGACTCACGCAGAGGAGAGGTCAGCCCATCACTCATCAGTTGGCTAGCCTCATCCTGGGAGCAGTTGACGTGCGGAGTCCCAGTTTCCCTGCAGTGGTGGATCAGTACGCGGACGTCTTTCCCGACGGCGTTCCAGGACTACCTCCTCACATAGAGGTAGACTTTTATATTGACCTCTACCCCGGGACAGCCCCGATATCCACTCCAGCATATCGGATGGCCCCCGCTGAGCTTCGAGAGCTGCGAGTACAGTTGGAGGACTTGCAGGGCAAGGGGTTCATCCGACCCAGTGTTTCGCCCTGGGCTTCCCCGATTTTGTTCGCCATGAAGGCGTACGGGAGCTTGCGACTGTGTGTCGATTATCGTCGCCTGAATCAGGTGACGGTGAGGAACAAGTATCCGCTACCCAGGATTGATGATCTCTTTGACCAGCTCAAGGGAGCACGGTGGTTCTCGAAGATTGACCTCAGGTCAGGCTATCATCAGCTTAGAGTTCGAGACGAGGATGTGCAGAACACGACCTTCAGGTGTCGGTATGGCCACTTCGAGTTCTTGGTTATGCCTTTCGGCGTGACCAACGCTCCAGCAGTGTTCATGAGCCTCATGAACAGGATCTTCCAGCCATACCTTGATCGATTTGTTGTGGTCTTCATCGACGACATTTTGGTGTACTCGACGACGGAGGAGGATCACGCCTACCACCTGCGTGTTGTACTAGACAAACTCCGAGAGCACCAGCTTTATGGCAAGCTCTCGAAGTGTCAGTTCTGGTTACGTGAGGTCCACTTCTTGGGGAACGTCATTTCTGAGGCGGGAGTTGCAGTGGATCCCGCGATGATCGAGGCAGTGCTAGCTTGGGAGCCACCCAAGAGCGTGACAGAGGTGCGGAGTTTCTTGGGCCTAGCCGGATACTATCGGAGATTTGTGCCGGACTTCTCCAGAGTTGCGGCCCCACTCTCAGCGTTGACGAAGAAGGGGAAACCCTTCGTGTGGTCAGACAGATGTCAGCAGAGCTTCCAGGAGCTGAGGCAGAGGTTGACC
This sequence comes from Viscum album, assembly GCA_963277665.1. NCBI lineage: Eukaryota > Viridiplantae > Streptophyta > Magnoliopsida > Santalales > Viscaceae > Viscum > Viscum album. Next base: position 309,215,682 of record OY728161.1, read on the forward strand.
AGCGCACCTATCTTGAGGTTGCCTGAGGAGGGAGTTGGTTACGTAGTCTACTGCGATGCATCAGGGACCGGACTCGGGTGTGTCCTGATGCAGGAGCGGGCCGTGATTGCCTACGGATCACGTCAGTTGAGGCCTCATGAGCAGAACTACGCTACCCATGACTTGGAGTTGGCAGCAGTAGTCTTTGCCCTGAAGACATGGAGACACTATCTGATGGGCGAGCGCTTCACAGTCTTTTCTGACCACCAGAGTCTCAGGTACATATTCTCTCAGAAGGACCTAAACCTGAGACAGCGACGATGGCTCGAGTTCCTCCAGGACTATGACTTTGAAATAGTCTATACTCCTGGGAAGGGGAACGTGGTGGCTGATGCCCTCAGCAGGAGGACGGGCATCCAGCTACTTGAGGAGGCGACAGAGCAGCTAGCCGCTTTGCAGATATCCTTCGTGGATAGAGACGGAGCAGCCTTCCTTCAGTCTCTCACAGTCTCTCCTCCACTTCTTCAGCGGGTCAGAGAGGCACAACATGGGGATGTTGACTGTGAGACGCAGCGTGCACCGATATCCTCGGGACAGGCACCTGATGGTTTCTCCCTTAGAGCAGAGCACGATGTCCTTTTCAGAGGACATACCTTGGTACCAGTCGCCTTACGAGAGGAGGTGCTGAGAGAGTTTCACAGTTCTCCGTTGGCGGTACATCCTGGAGTGACGATGATGTACCAGGATCTCGGGCGACAGCACTGGTGGCCGGGCATGAAGAAGGCTGTGGCAGAGTTCGTTTCACGGTGCCTCACTTGCCAGCAGGTGAAGGCAGAGCATCAGGTACTAGCAGGCTTGGTACAGCCCTTGGAGGTCCCGGAGTGGATGTGGGACGGGATATCTATGGACTTTGTGACTGGACTTCCACGCACTTCCAGAGGTCACGATTCCATATGGGAGATTGTTGACCGACTCACCAAGTCGGCACACTTCTTACCCATCCGAGAGCAGGGCACAGTGGAGATCATGGGGCGTCTCTACGTTCAGGAGATTGTAAAACTTCACGGTGTGCCATCGACCATCGTCTCCGATCGGGACGCTTTTTTTACTTCCCGGATTTGGAAGGGGTTGCAGGAGGCGTTCGGGACGCGACTACGTCTGAGCACCGCCTTTCACCCTCAGACAGATGGTCAGACGGAGAGGACCATTCAGACTCTCGAGGACATGCTCCGTGCATGTGTCCTCGACTTTGGTCGCAACTGGGAGGACCAACTACCCTTGGTGGAGTTCGCGTACAACAACAGCTACCACTCCACCATCGGGATGGCACCCTACGAGGCGTTGTACGGCAGGCCTTGCAGATCTCCTTTGTGCTGGACAGACCCTGGAGAGTCCGCACTTGTGGGACCAGAGATGGTCCGGGCCACGACAGAGAAGGTCCAGCTCATCCAAGAGCGGATGAGGATAGCACAGAGCCGGCAGAAGTCATATGCTGACAGGAGGCGGAGGACACTAGAGTTTGAGGATGGTGACCACGTCTTCTTGCGGGTCTCACCTCGACATGGTTTGAGGAGATTTGGCCGAGGCGGAAAGTTGTCTCCACGCTTCATCGGGCCTTTCCAGGTCCTCAGCAGGATTGGCGAGGTGACTTATCGCCTGGCTCTGCCACCTCAGTTGCACCGGGTGCACGATGTCTTCCACGTATCCCAGCTGAGGAGATACGTGCACGACCCGACGCACATCATTGACTATGGGGAGCTAGACGTGGATGATGGAGCGACTTTTACGGAGGTCCCAGTGGAGATAGAGGATCGACAGGAGCGGGAACTACATGGGCGATCGATTCCTCTTGTGCGCATCAGATGGCAGCACATGAACCTCCAGGAGAGCACTTGGGAGCGGGAGGCTCAGATGCGTGCTCAGTACCCAAATTTGTTTCCCTAGTTTTTGATGTATCTTTACGGGGACGTAAAGTCCTGAGGTGGGAGTAATGTAAAGACCCGTAAATTTCAAGGAAATTTTTTTCTTAATTTTCTTTGGAATTTTACAAGAACGCAGTTTCTGACAGCGCCTGATTCCGAGGCCCGGTGTGCCCGGAATCATTTTCTGAAGTTTGGCTCGGGTACGTTCAGTGAACGGACGAGCGGGTTTTTCTAACTTTTGAACCAGTGCCCGGAATCGAATTCTGAGGGCACCGATGAAATCGCAGTGCCGGTATTCGCTTAGAAACACCTCTTCCGGAGTTGCGTTTTCTCGGGTGTGGTTTTTAATTTTCGGGCTTAAAGTTAAGAAATAAAATAATTTTGCGACAGCTTTATTTTATTTCACTTAAGCCACTTGGAAGCCACTTGAAGCCACTTAAAGGAGGCTTGAACTGAGTTGAACTGGATAGGATGCTATCCAGAAATATCCTACCCCCTTGGTAGGATATTTGTGAGGTGGGGCCCGCACGAGCCCCGCCGTTTCTTTCCGCTAAGAAACGCACCCGTGAAAACCCATCTTAATGAAAGTCAACCGACGGGTTTTCTAAATTCTTAACAGACCATTTAATTGGGCGGTTTATTTTGTGAATTAAATGGGCTGTTTCTTTTGTGAATTAAATGGGTCGTTTCTTTCGTTGAATTAATTCAACGAATTGATGGATCGTTTCTTAACCAGTTTTTCATATTCGTTGGCGTAATAATAAAATAAGACCAACGCTTAACCTCTGGTTATTTGCGCTTGAGAAGATTTGGGAGAACCCTCGCAACTTCTTCTCCCTCGCGAAGAACGCGAAGAACGCGAAGAACACGAAGAACGCCGAACCCGGAAATCGATGACGCCTTCGCCCGAGACGTTCTTCCGATCTCCGATCTCCGATCTCCGATCACCGACCATTCGAGGTGAGTGCTTTCGGATTTTCTCTCAAGTTCTTTTCTTTGGTTTTAAACGAAACACAGATTTAAATATTAATAATTTAAATCTGTTGTTCTTGATTCGTTGAGCTCGCCGACTCAACGTCGGAATCCGCGACGACGCGACGCCTCCCCGCGACGACGCGACAATCGATCTCTTCCGCGACGGTCTCTTCCGCGAAGAACGCCCGCGCACGACGATCATCAAGGTAGGGATTCATTTTGGAAAATTACCCCTTTTTAATTTTCTCGTGAACGTTCTTGAAAATTAAAAAGCCGGTTTTCAATGAAAAATTTAATTTTAATTAAAATTGTTGGATCATGTGTTGATCGTTTTTCTCCCGGTTGTTTATCTCTAACGCGGAGGGTGCGGGCCGAACGAACACGGCCCGACGACCCTCCGCCGTTCTTCGTTTTGTGCGGATTTGACGGTCGACGACGGAACGTGCCGCAGTGGACGGTTGACGATCCCGCAGTAAAGAACGGATCCCGGGAGGAGCAACGACGCAGACGGGAAAGAAAACGGGCCACCGGAGCGACGTCGGCGCCCCGGCGCGCCGCCGGACGAAATCGGCCGCGGCTTCAGCCGCGGCAGCGGTGGCCAAACAGACCCGCGGCGCGCGGGTCCGGTTCATCCGGGCGGACGCAGCTCAGCGCATCCGCGACTCGCCAGCGCGGCCCGCACGCGGGTCGCGGTCCTTCCTCAAGCCGCGGGTTAGCGCCCGCGGCTTCCACCCGCGCGGCTCGGCCAAGCCGACCCGGCCGAGCCGGGCCGGGCCAGCCGGGTCGGACCCGGGTCGGGTCGGCCCGGTTCGGGCCGACCCAGGGGGGGGGGGGGGTCGGCCCGGGCCCGTACCCCCCATCTTCGGACGTTTTCGTTCAAACGCCCGTATCTTGAGCTTCGTGCCTCCAAACGACTCGCCGTCAGCGGCAACACGATCCTTGGATTGAGACGGTCGTTTTGGTATATCGCACTCAAGGTTTCGGAATACTTTGAGTTCGGCCGGGTTGGTTCGTACACGAGACCAACCGGGCCCTCGGAGCGGAAACGCTCATATCTTGAGCTACGGACGTCCGATTGACGTGCCGTCAGCTTTGTTGAATTCCTCTAAGTGAGACGGATCTTTTGGCATACTCCGCCCGAGGTTTGGACGCAGGTGGAGTGCGGTCGGGTTGGTTTTGTCTTAAAAACCAACCGGGCCCCTGGGACGAAAATGCCAATATCTCTCAGACCGGGCGTCCGATTGACGCGCCGTCTGCGACGTTGAGTTCCTGCTGACGATACGGAACTTTTGGATACATCAACTTCGGAATTCGTGTCAGTTGATGTATCAGCCTCTCGGCTCGTGGAGCGGACCTTCCCGAACGAGCTTGCTGTGTGCGGGAACCCTAGTGCTGGCTGCGACTGCTACTTCGACAGCGAAGACCGTGCAGAGATCCTCAGTGGACTGCGGTGACGACTGTGCAGAGATCCTCAGCGGACTGCGACGACTACTGCACTCAGCGATCCTACGTGGATCAGTGCTACCGATCCTGTGTGGGTCCGATCCTGCGTGGGTCAGCGCTCAGCGGTTCTGTGTGAGCCAGCGCCTACAGGTCCTGCGTGGGCCCGGTCTTGTGTGGGCCCGATCCTGTGTGTGTCATCTCTTAGCGGTTCTGTGTGAGCCAACTTCTACAGGTCCTGCGTGGGCCCGATCCTGTGTGGGTCACTGCAAGGTTAGTACCTATCGATCCTTCGTGGGTCCGACGACTTAGATGGTTCAATGATCATCTTTATCGTCATCCGAAGAAGTATACCTGTGTGAGCTGAATCTTGTGTTACTCTCCTTTGTGGATTGTGTTGAGCTATCCTGGGTGGATTTACTGTTTACTCTCCTTTGTGGATTGTGTTGCTCTATCCTGCGTGGGTATACGTTTTGCTTTCCTGTGTGGACTGGGTTGTGCATGGGCTCAGACGTTGGAGTCGAACGGGAATTGAAGACTTAGGTATATGTATGGGCATATACCTAAGCCGTGTCAGATGTTACTTCGTGATTGTATCTTTCCTTTGTGGATTATCCTTTGTGGATTTCGGGAGACCTTCGGGGGTCTCGGGGTCCCTACTGAGTAGCTTATACTCACCCCTGCACGGGCTATGCCCTCACTTCGTGGTGTTGGTTGCAGAAGACGGACAACGCTGATCGTGGAGGAGGCGTGCGGAGCAGGACAGTACCTGGAGGTGGACCACTGGGCGGGACGTACTCGGAGCGGTTAGGTGGACCCGAGGAGCAGTGGAGGCTATCTGTACCCACCCTTCAGGTGGGACTTCCGGAGGACGGCTCGACGCTGCAGTTTTCCCTTTTCAGTTGCTGTTTTTCCTTTCAGTTGTACTTTACAGTTGGGCTTGTATTTCCGGCCCCTTTTTACTTTCAGCACAGCTTGCACAGTTTTAGTTAGTGTTTACTTTTCCGCTTGCTTGCTCTATGGTGCTTGTTTACTTTTCAAAGGCAATGCCTTCCCTTTTTGTTGGGATTTACGCCTTGGTGCTAGTCGCCAGCCCCTGGCCTATGGAAGGCGGGCTTGGGGTAGTCACGACACGGGCCTGAGGACGGGTCGTGACACTCTTGATGTTCAACGATTTCCACTATTTCTATCCCACACCAAGCCCACAGTCATGCTCCTGAATCTTCTCTTCCATGAGGTATCAAATTAGAATTTTAGGACATTGTGCATCTGCTATCCCAGCGCACAGCTCACGTAGCCAAGAATGAATCCTCCCAATCAGGTCTATACAGTGCGCTTGAGGGGTCTCCTCGATGAAGTGCTTGATTAGATTCCATGATTGACGATGGATGATCTTGCTATCTTCTTCATCAAAATATTTCTCGTCTAGGTCTATGGGGTCAGCAGGGTTTATAGGTTGGGAACACTTCCAAGAACTCATCTACAAGATCTTCATCTGGTGCCTAGTCAGGTAGTTCAGGACCCACGTTGTATGGTTGATCCTTTTTGTCGAACTCCACCTCAATGATTTCAGGATCAGTCCTACTAATGACCCCACCTGTGATCGAGATCATGGTCGTTTGGTCACCTAAGGCATCTGCTTCCACGACCACCAGTGTTCCTTAGGGAAAGGAAGTTCCAGGGGATCCAACCAACCTTGCCAAGGATGCCCGCACCATTTGAAGAACTGTGCATAAAAGAGGCACATAGACATCTGTTAACCAAATTAATGGATGACAGTTACGTATTCTGTGAAGAATACTTATAGAGATCAAATAGTTGGTCTCTCTCCTACCTTGTTGTCATCAGAACCCCGAGGCGTGGTCCCCAATATATTTTTGGGAATTACAAATGCTTCAGGAGGACCACCCTTAGTGTCACAGCCCCTCCAAGAATGATGATTGTTGTATCCGCAGGCACGGGTCCCAAAGTTCCCACAACTGCATCTACTATTGAGAGGGAGTTGGTTTTGCATATTGGGCCCTCCTGCATAGGTCAAATGTTAGTAGAGAAGTCCTAAACAACCCGAGTGAAGACTAAAGGGACGTTTTTTATGTTTTACCTCATGGGACTCTATAAATGATTCCATCTACATGCCTGAGTTGTTGACCTCACCCTCCTCCATAGGGCTCCCTCCACTAGCCTCTTCCCCCCAGGAGGACTCGTCTGACTCTTCCGATAGAGGGATTACCCCTCTCAATTCAGAGGCCAAAAACTACGAAGGGTCCATTCAATTTACAATCCCCATTGTTCAATCATTAATTGGGTGAAGAGCACCCAAGGAGTTAAAAAATTCTTCCATCTCGGTTAGGTACTGTAACGCCCCGACCCCAGTTACCCAGAGTCAGTGCATTAATTACATAACATTGGCATGATCACAAGAAAGATCAAATCTCGAAAGACCGATTGGTTTAGTAGCCTTGGAAACACTAGATATATTCATAAGTTTTACATTACGTCATAAAATGAAAAACTAATACAACAACATAATGTTTCCACAATCCTCACTATTATCCCCTCATAATATCCCTGCAGGTCATTCATAACTTACTTCTTCACATCCTGGGAAAAATAAAAGATAGAAAAGGGGTGAGCTCAAATGCCCAGCAAGGATAACAATATAGAGGAACATTCAAAATAAGCATAAACATTTAAGGCAATGCATTACTAAAACAAAAGCCTTTTAAACATGAACTTCAACATAGTATGGAAAAATTAAAATGAAATAATGCCATTTACTTATTCACATGGATATTCTACTAATCGAATAATCACATGCAAAAATCAAAAACCACTTTCATAAGGTTGGAATGCATAATGCCAGACTATCATAACCACATAGTCAAGGCCTCGTGCCAAGACTACAAATAAGATTTTTCCAAGCCCTTGTTCCAAGACACTAGTTTGTCTCATGAGGCCTACCGATGCATCGAGGAGCTATAGCGGGCTCCACCCGTCACATATTAAGTCCAATGCATTCCCATATGAAAAGGTTTAAACATAACATAAACATTCGTATTAAAACTAGCATACGAAATGTCAATACTTTCACCATAAACCATGAATGGTATATAAAAAAATAGCACATCCATAGTCAAACATACCACAAAACCATCAATAAAATATAAAAGTTTTGTATCATAATATATCATCCTCAAATAAGCGTAAAATCCATTAAAGGATGTTGACATAGATGAAATCAAAACTCTTTTTAAAGAAATATCTCTTTCTATTTTGAAATCATTTAAGAGACATATATTTATAAAATAAAACATTTTCTTTGAAAATATTCTTATAAGCTTGTAAGGGAATCTTTGACGATTTTATAACGGCGGAAAATAACCGCACCCGCCGTATAAGTTAAAAAAACATTCTTATCTTAATTCTGTCGAAAAGGTTAAAAAGCACCTTGTTTGGAAGACGACGGAAAGATTCCTCTTATAAAAAGTCAAAAAAGGGTATAAATGACTTTAACCCATATTCTTGTAAAAATGTTTTGAAATACATTTTGAAGAAACATGGATGTGGATGATAACGAGATCCCAGTAGATTATTACGTATAAACAACCTCGGATAATGAAGAGATTGTGAAATAACCCTTACCTTGTACTTTTCCTTTGTTGGGGTAGGTTAAACTCCTGTATAATGGCGAAATAATTGTTATTAAATTATACAGGAATCATATACATTAATATGATATCATATATGATCTTTTAACATTTCTTTATTAATAATATCTTAGTATTATCGTCATTTCGGGTGATAATCGATTCGTTCTTCTTAAATGTTTGGTTACGTAAGACATGTTTGTAAAGGATAGGTTGTATATTATTCATATCCATAATGATATAAAGTCCTTAAACATCATTTTTAAATCATCAAATGATAATTATACTTGAATGGATACGATGGAGAATGAATCTCATCACGTTCGTGGAGACGGTAGTCCGTACGTACGCACGAGCGACAATATCATTCTTTCGATATTAAAATAATATATAAATGGATGGTATATCATATATACAGAATTATTAACATGTTATATTTATTATTTATCTGAATTAAACATCATTATTATACCCATCCAAATAATATTATATTGAATAACAATTACACCACGACGTGGAGACGGTAAGCCGTACGTACGCACGTATGGTGACATGTTATTAAAAGGGTGGATAGAATAATGAATATGGTTGTACCATATTTATAATAACATCACATTATATGTGAGATACTGGATTTATTATTTTAGAATTGTAAGAACAAATAAAGAAGAAGTGGAAGAAGAAAGGAATTTGAAAAGGGGTGGTGAAAACATTACCTCTTCTTCGGGTTCTTCCTTTTGATTTGATCAAAAGGGCTCCTTAGGTTGGATATATGATCAAACTAATGCCCCTAGGTTGTAGTGAGGGAAGTTGGGAGAGTATTTGGGCAGAGTTTGGCCGGACCAAAAGGCTTTGAAGGTGTGAAGAAATGAGAAGGAGGAGTGCCCTTTTATAAGAGGGGTGAGGGGCACCTTTGGAAAATCTAGAAATATTAATTTATAATAAATTCATATTCGGTTTATAATGGCTCCAAAGTTGATAATTCAAATGTTAAGGTGGGGATAGGTAGAAAACCACTCAACCAATAGAATTTAGACAGGTTTGGGTACTTGTATTAACCTTATCTTTAAGTATTAACTCTATGTTAATTAGTTTCACTTTTACAATGTCTCTTTGTATTTTTATAAAATATGGTTAATAAACTTACTATATACATACAAGCGACCCCCAAGTGGTCCATTAATGATGAACCTATCATGATATAAGTCTCTTGTCCGAACCTTAGATTTTTAGGAATTTAATATCAATTAATAATATAATATTTGTTTTGAGAACTCTTTTATGTCAATTTTGACACTATTCAATAGTTGATTTTTGTGAAACTCATAACAGGTTGATTACTTCGAAAAAAGTAAATTACATCAATACTAATATATCATATTATCCTATAAAATTAGTTTAATTCATTAAAAGTTTCATATTATATTTATTTGGGTATTTATAATATCAATTATTTTAATTTTTCACTATTATAGTAATTACTGCATCATCATTATGTCATAAATAAAATAAATTATTTAATGTCTAAAAATTATAAATAAATTATCATTATGTAGGAAATATTTTTGTCTTTCTAATGAATATTTATAATCTAAAAGCCAACATATATAACCCTATGTAACAATTGTTTTTCTGAAAGATATATGCTTGTGTCATTTTTGTATTCATTTTATCTTAATTAAAATAAAGTGTCATTATCACTTACAAGTGGATCCATGGGTTCCCAAAATCGACCCAAAGATGCCCATGGTCGACCATGTATCAACCAATAGGGTTAAGACACGTTTTAGGGTAATTTAGTATTATTATAATATTATTTTTAACCCTTATTTACCGGATTTACCCTTAACCATGGTAAATAAAATATTTACCGCAGTAATTATTCAAAATGTCTAAAAATAAAAGTTACCTATTTAAACAATTTGAACATCCTGATTCCAAATATGGAATCCATTTTTCTAAATTCAAAACACAGAAGTGGCATAAATTAATTTAAAATTAATTCCCGTTGTTAAAATAAAAAGCGTGTTTTTAAGAGGTAATAACTATCAAAAGATTGACACTTGTTTATGTTCGGTTTAATTGTAAAATTATGTCCAATGACCAACATTATATTAAATGGTAAAAATATATTCTAAATATAATTTAAAACCACTCAAATTCATAATTTATCACTATTAATTATTTTGATTAAAAAAGTTGTTTTTAATTAAAATTTAGTAATTTTCACTATTCATCAAAATATGAAAGTTATCCGAAAAGTACCAAAATTTCACCTTAGGCTAAATTCGATATTATGAATCCAAAAATGAAGTCCATTTTGAAATATAAAATATATATGATTTCAAAAAGTAGGTATTACTATTCACAACGGCTAGTTTAATTAGTTGTGGTGTGTGTTAGAACTCGAGGTTGCGTACAACACATGCTATCGCATTATTCGAAGGGAAACGTACCGTGGAAGCTTGGGGTGTTACATTCTCACCTCCTTCAAATAATTGCGTCCTCGCCATTTCTAGGGTATTACTGCATAAAAAGACTCGTGTGGTTCTTCATCATAAGTTCCTCGGGTTCCCACATTGCCTCTTCCATCTTATGATTTCTCCACAAAACTTTTACCAGGCACGTCATCCGGTTTCTCAGTACTTGTTCTCTTGTATCAAGAATCCTGACAGGCTCTTCACAATAAGACAGATCAGGTTCCAGTTCTAATTCCTCATAGGTGAGTACATGCGTTGGGTCAGACATGTAATTTCTCAACAGAGATACGTGGAACACATCGTGAACTTTGGAGAGACTTGGCGGCATTGCCAATCGGTAAGCTACAACCCCAATCCGTTCTAGAATTTCGAAAGGTCCGATGTACCTGGGACTCAATTTACCTTTCTTACCAAAACGTATGACTCCCTTCCACGGAGATACCTTCACGAAAACATGTTCACCGACTTTAAATTCCAAATCCTTCCTTCGATTATCGGCATAGCTCTTCTGCCTACTTTGAGATGCTTTGATGTGATTTTGGATTACCTTCACCTTTTCCACCATTTCCTCCACCAGTTCTGGGCCTACATGTTTTCTTTCACCAACCTCATCCCAAAAGGTTGGTGTACGACATCTCTTTCCGTATAACGCTTCATATGGTGCCATCTGAATACTCGAATGGATGCTATTGTTATAGGAAAATTCTACCATAGGTAAATATTGATCCCACATACCCTGAAAGTCAAGTGAGCAAGATCTCAACATGTCTTCTAAGGTTTGAATAGTCCGTTCTGATTGTCCGTCTGTCTGAGGGTGGTAAGAAGTGCTCAAATGAAGTTCAGTATCCAGGGATTTCTGAAGACATTTCCAAAATCTTGAAGTAAAACGGGGATCACGATCAGAAACAATTGATAAGGGTACTCCATGAAGTCTCACAACTTCATTAATATATAGTCTTGCTAGACGTTCCAGGGGTAGATCTTCTCTTATAGCAAGAAAATGTGCTGACTTGGTAAGACGATCAACAATAACCCATATTGCATCATTCCTTCTAGGATTCTTTGGTATCCCCATGAAAAAGTCCATCGTAATATTGTCCCATTTCCACTCCGGTATGGGAAGAGGTTGCATGACTCCTCCAGGCTGTTGCCTTCCAGCTTTCACTTGTTAACAAACCATACATCTTGACACAAAATCAACAATCTCCCTCTTCATGTTGTCCCACAAAAAATGTTCCATCAAATCTCTATACATTTTTGTGCTCCTAGGGTGTATAGAGAAATTGGAACTATGAGAATCATCCAGCAATTCCCTTTTTAGATCAGGTAAATCGGGAACACAAAGTCTCTTCCCGAATTTCAAAATTCCATCTTCATACACAAAGTCTCTCAATCTCCCATCATTCACAGCTTTAATCTTCTTCTGAAATTCTTCATCATCGATCTGAGAACTCTTAATCCTTTCTAGTAAAGATGGTTTGGAAACCATTTGAAAAAGCATTGATGTTTCACCTTCCCTGGTTATTCCCATGTCCATCTTCACTAGATCCATGAAAATTGGATCCCTTTAAATTCTCATATTGTTCAAAACTCCATGGTCTTTTCTACTCAAAGCATCTCCCACCTTGTTTGCTTTCCCCGGGTGGTAGTGTATCGTGCAATCATAATCCTTGAGTAATTCAAGCCATCTCCTTTGCCTCATGTTGAGTTCTTTTTGTGAGAAAATATACTTCAAACTCTTGTGATTAGTATAAATCTCACATTTTTCACCATAGAGGTAGTGTCTCCATATCTTAAAATCAAAGATCACAGATGCTAACTCAAGATCATGAGTAGGATAGTTTTGTTCATGAATTTTCAACTGTCGTGATGCGTAGGCAATAACTCTATCATTCTGCATAAGGACACAACCAAGTCCTTTCTTTGATGCATCACTATAAATAATGAACCCATCATTCCCCGATGGTAGAGTCATTATAGGAGCATTGAAAAATCATCTCTTCAGTTCTTCGAAACATTCTTCACACTCTTTTTTCCAAACAAATTTAACCCCTTTACGTGTGAGCTTCGTTAATGGGTTAGCCAATCGGGAAAAATTCTGGACGAAACGTCGATAATAACCTGCCAAACCAATAAAACTACGTACCTCAGTTATACTCGTAGGTGCTGGCCATTCTTGGATTGCCTTGGTCTTAGAAGGATCAACAGAGATTCCATCTTTAGAGACAATATGGCCAAGAAAAGAAATCTCCTGAAGCCAGAATTCACACTTGCTAAACTTCCAATATAATTCATGCCTCCTCAGAGTCTTCAAGATAATGCGCAAGTGATTTTCATGATCTTCGTAGGTTTTGGAGTATACCAAGATATCATCAATAAATACCACCACAAATTCATCGAGATACTCCTTGAAAACTCTATTCATCAGATCCATGAATACAGAGGGTGCATTAGTCAATCCAAACGGCATTACGGTAAACTCGTAATGCCCGTACCTGGTTCGAAATGCTGTCTTCGAAATGTCTTCCTTCTTCACACACAACTGATGGTATCCAGATCGAAGGTCAATCTTTGAAAAGTATTGATATCTATGCAGTTGGTCAAATAAATCATCAATACGAGGTAGGGGATACTTGTTCTTTATCGTTATAGCATTGATCTCCCTGTAGTCGATACATAACCTCATAGATCCATCTTTCTTTTTAACAAAAAGAACAGGGGCTCCCCATGGAGAAACACTAGAGCGAATAAATTCCTTATTACTCAATTCCTCTAGTTGTTTCTTTAGTTCGACTAATTCTACAGTGGCCATTCTATAAGGGGTCTTCGATATAGGCCTTGATCCAGGAATCAAATCAATGGAAAACTCAACTTCTCGTTCTGGAGGATGTCCAGGTAAATCTTCCAAAAATACATCTACAAATTCTTTCACAATAGGTACATCCTCTATTTGATCATTCCTTTCCTCGCCGACATTTATTTCATTCTCTTCCTCCCAAATAATTGAATTTAGTTGACCTATTGAGGGTGGATCTAAATAAGAATTAGGTGGTGACGATTCTTCTCTAAAGATAAGGTGTTCCTTATCATTATCATCAAGAATCATAACCTCTTTCTTTTTACAATAAATCTTCGCATCATAGTCCTAAAGCCAGTCCATACCGAGGATTATATCAAACTCCATCATAGGTATGACGACGAGATCAGTAGATAAAGAAAATTTATGTGCTCTAATGGGGACTGATTCACAAAACATTGTTGCAATGATACTTCCCTTAGGAGTTTTAACTGGCAACTCCCTTATTAAATCAAATTGGAAATATCTAATTTTCTTAGCAAACTGGGAAGATATGAAACAATGCGACGATCCAGAGTCAAATAATGCATTTGCTAAACTTGAGGAAACCATTAAATTACCTACCACCACGTCCTTCGGAGCTTCTACCTCAGCAGTAGTGATAGCATAAGCTTGGCCTTGATCCCTTGGCCTTTTCTGAGGTAAGTTCTCCTGACGCTTAGGACATGTATTTTCATAATGCCCCATCTCCCTACAATTGTAGCACTGAACATTGGTAGCTTCCATCTTCCCCTTGCAATCACGAGCTTGGTGGCCTTTTTCACCACACTTGTAACAGACTCCCATTCCCTTCAAGAAAGTACCGGGATGTTTCTTCCCGCATTTAACACAAGATGGATATTCAACCTTTCCCTTCTTCCCCTTATTTCCATTCCCAGATTGATCAGCAGGTCTCTTCTTCTCTTGCTTTTCTTTAAAGTCATAAGACTTAGAGAATTCCTTTTCGGTCTTGATAGCACATGAGACAATGTCTTCGTACAATGAAAAGGATTGTGAGACTAACGCTCGACGGAGAAATGGTTTTAACCCATCAAAGAAACGATCAATCTTACTTCTTGGGTTGCGAATATAATCTCCAGCATACCTCGCTAACCTTGTAAAGTTAGCCTCATACTTTGTGACATTCTCATCCTCCTTTTGTCTCAGACTCAGAAATTGCCTTTCCATATCTGCTCGATGGTCACGAGGAAAGTATTTTTCTAAAAACAGATCTTTGAACTCCATCCATTCCATATTTGATACTGCATCATCTTCCTTCATGTTTTGAATCAATGACCACCATTGATCAGCATCTCCAATGAGGCGGTAAACTGCCATGATAACTTTTTCCCTTTCACTGCTCCCCAAAGCCTGAAATATTTTCTCTAGGGAATTTATCCACTGCTCGGCTACTAAGGGATTTGTATTCCCATTGAACGTTGGTGGTTTTTGCCTTATGAATCGATCTAACATTGATCCTCCATGCTGCGGATCAGGGTGCTCCATACGGGTAAGGTTATTATTCATAACCTGAGTAAGTTGTCCCAGTATGGTGATTAGATGATCGGAACCAGTTGCATCACCAGCCCCACTATAATTATCTTGAGCAGGAGGGCAATCCCTACATGGAGTGCGTGCATTGATACGGTTTCCATTTCTTCCACTAGGCGCCACTTCTAAACAATGGCATAAACTAGATTAGTTTATGAATCAAAATACATAATCCCATACTTATAAAACACTTAACATAAATTGAACTATTTAGGGATATAATCCATAATCATAAAAATGTTTTCTTTGAGGAAGTATATACTCATAAACCCTTCATAATGATTTTTAAAGAAAATGAGAGTTATCCTAAGCATATCCCCCGGGAGTGGCGTAACCAAGAGTGCAGCAAGACCCGTTGTCGTGCACCAGTTCCCGTTCGAGTCTAGCTCAAAGCGGTGTTTTCGGGTTTTACCCCTAGGTACATCTGTGCCAGAGCCGCCTCTACCTGCTCGTATCCAGACAGGGATGTATTGCTCAGAAAACTCACAAAATCTCTACAATACCAAAATTCTAGGAAGTTCTTCTATACTAATCCTCAAAGTTCATCTTAGGTCTACGTGCTCTAATCAGAGTTTATCTAAATCTAGCTTCCAAGGTTTGTACTAAACTTCCTCTGATACCAACTGTAATGCACCGACCCCAGTTACCCAGAGTCAGTGCATTAATTACATAACATTGTCATGATCACAAGAAAGATCAAATCTCTAAAGACCGATTGGTTTAGTAGCCTTGGAAACACTAGATATATTTATAAGTTTTACATTACATCATAAAATGAAAAACTAATACAACAACATAATGTTTCCACAATCCACACTATTATCCCCTCATAATATCCCTGCAGGTCATTAATAACTTACTTCTTCACATCCAGGGAAAAATAAAACATAGAAAAGGGGTGAGCTCAAATGCCCAGTAAGGATAACAATATAGCGGAACATTCAAAATAAGCATAAACATTGAAGGCAATGCATTACTAAAACAAAAGCCTTTTAAACATGAACTTAAACATAGTATGGAAAAAGTAAAATGAAATAATGCCATTTACTTATTCACATGGATATTCTACTAATCGAATAATCACATGCAAAAATCAAAAACCACTTTCATAATGTTGGAATGTATAATGCCAGACTATCATAACCACATAGTCAAGGCCTCGTGCCAAGACTACAAATAAGATTTTTCCAAGGCCTTGTGCCAAGACACTAGTTTGTCTCATGAGGCCTACCGATGCATCGAGGAGCTATAGCGGGCTCCACCCGTCACATATTAAGTCCAATGCATTCCCATATGAAAAGGTTTAAACATAACATAAACATTCGTATTAAAACTAGCATACGAAATGTCAATACTTTCACCAAAAACCATGAATGGTATATAAAAAAATAGCAAATCCATAGTCAAACATATCACAAAACCTTCAATACAATATAAAAGTTTTGTATCATAATATATCATCCTCAAATAAGCGTAAAATCCATTAAAGGATGTTGACATAGATGAAATCAAAACTCTTTTTAAAGAAATATCTCTTTCTATTTTGAAATCATTTAAGAGACATATATTTATAAAATAAAACATTTTCTTTGAAAATATTCTTATAAGCTTGTAAGGGAAGCTTTGACAATTTTATAACGGCGGAAAATAACCGCACCCGCCGTATAAGTTAAAAAAAACATTCTTATCTTAATTATGTCGAAAAGGTTAAAAAGCACCTTGTTTGGAAAACGACGGAAAGATTCCTCTTATAAAAAGTCAAAAAAGGGTATAAATGACTTTAACCCATATTCTTGTAAAAATGTTTTGAAATACATTTTGAAGAAACATGGATGTGGATGATAACGAGATCCCAGTAGATTATTACGTATAAACAACCTCGGATAATGAAGAGATTGTGAAATAACCCTTACCTTGTACTTTTCCTTTGTTGGGGTAGGTTAACCTCCTGTATAATGGTGAAATAATTGTTATTAAATTATACAAGAATCATATACATTAATATTATATCATATATGATCTTTTAACATTGCTTTATTAATAATATCTTAGTATTATCGTCGTTTCAGGTGATAATCGATTCGTTCTTCTTAAATTTTTGGTTACGTAAGACATGTTTGTAAAGGATAGGTTGTATATTATTCATATCCAGAATGATATCAAGTCCTTAAACATCATTTTTAAATCATCAAATGATAATTATACTTGAATGGATACGATGGAGAATGAATCTCATCGCGTTCGTGGAGACGGTAGTCCGTACGTACGCACGAGCGACAATATCATTCTTTTGATATTAAAATAATATATAAATGGATGGTATATCATATATAAAGAATTATTAACATGTTATATTTATTATTTACCTGAGTTAAACATCATTATTATACCCATCCAAATAATATTATATTGAATAACAATTACACCACGACGTGGAGACGGTAAGCCGTACGTACGCACGTATGGTGAAATGTTATTAAAAGGGTGGATAGAATACTGAATATGGTTGTACCATATTTATAATAACATCAAAGTATATGTGAGATACTGGAGTTATTATTTTAGAATTGTAAGAACAAAGAAAGAAGAAGTGGAAGAAGAAAGGAACTTGAAAAGGGGTGGTGAAAACATTACCTCTTCTTCGGGTTCTTCCTTTTGATTTGATCAAAAGGGCTCCTTAGGTTGGCTTTCTGATCAAAATAAGGCCCCTAGGTTGTATTAAGGGAAGTTGGGAGAGTATTTGGGCAGAGTTTGGCCGAACCAAAAGGCTTTGAATGTGTGAAGAAATGAGAAGGAGGAGTGCCGTTTTATAAGAGGGGTGAGGGGCACCTTTGGAAAATCTAGAAATATTAATTTATAATAAATTCATATTCGGTTTATAATGGCTCCAAAGTTGATTATTCAAATGTTAAGGTGGGTATAGGTCTAAAACCACTCAACCAATAGAATTTAGACAGGTTTGGGTACTTATATTAACCTTATCATTAAGTATTAACTCTAAGTTAATTAGTTTCACTTTTACAATGTCTCTTTGTATTTTTATATAATATGGTTAATAAACATACTATATACATCCAAGCGACCCCCAAGTGGTCCATTAATGATGAACCTATCATGATATAAGTCTCCTGTCCGAACCTTATATTTTTAGAAATTTAATATCAATTAATAATATAATATTTGTTTTAAGAACTCTTTTATGTCAATTTTGATACTATTCAATAGATGATTTTATTGAAACTCATAACAGATTGATTACTTCGAAAAAAGTCAATTAAATCAATACTAATATATCATATTATCCTAAAAATTAGTTTAATCCATTAAATGTTTCATATTATATTTATTTGGGTATTTATAATATCAATTATTTTAAATTTTCACTATTATAGTAATTACTGCATCATCATTGTGTCATAAATAAAATAATTTATTTAATGTCTAAAAATTATAAATAAAATATCATTATGTAGGAACTCTTTTTATCTTTCTAATGAATATTTATAATCTAAAATCCAACATATATAACCCTATGTAAACATTTTTTTTCTAAAAGATATATGCTTGTGTCATTTTTGTATTCATTTTATCTTAATTAAAATAAAGTGTCATTATCACTTACAAGTGGATCCATGTGGTCCCAAAATCGACCCAAAGATGCCCATGGTCGACCATGTATCAAACAATAGGGTTAAGACACGTTTTAGGGTAATTTAGTATTATTATAATATTATTTTTTAACCCTTATTTACCGGATTTACCCTTAACCATGGTAAATAAAATATTTACCGCAGTAATTATTCAAAATGTCTAAAAAAAGTTACCTATTTAAAAAATTTGAACATCCTGATTCCAAATATGGAATCCATTTTTCTAAATTCAAAACATAGAAGTGGCAGAAATTAATTTAAAATTAATTCCCGTTGTTAAAATAAAAAGCGTGTTTTTAAGAGGTAATAACTATCAAAAGATTGACACTTGTTTATGTTCGTTTTAATTGTAAAATTATGTCCAATGACCAACATTATATTAAATGGTAAAACTATATTCTAAATATACTTTAAACCCACTCAAATTCACAATTTATCACTATTAATTATTTTGATTAAAAAAGTTGTTTTTAATTAAAATTTAGTAATTTTCACTATTCATCAAAATATGAAAGTTATCCGAAAAGTACCAAAATTTCACCTTAGGCTAAATTCGATATTCCGAATCCAAAAATGAAGTCCATTTTGAAATATAAAATATATATGATTTCAAAAAGTAGGTATTACTATTCACAACGGCTAGTTTAATTAGTTGTGGTGTGTGTTAGAACTCGAGGTTGCGTACAACACACGCTATCGCATTATTCGAAGGGAAACGTACCGTGGAAGCTTGGGGTGTTACAGGTACTACTCCCCCTCTTCCTAGGATACCACAATGTCGGCCCTGATAGAGATGATCCCCAGAAAATCCATCCTGGGATGATTTAGATGTTTCCACAACTCGGAAGGATTGAGGAATTTTATTTTGACATCCCACATATCCCAAGCCTCTAGGAAGACAACATTCTCAGGCATGTCTATTTGGTGAAGCCGGTTCCCCGGAGCTTGGGTGGGTTTCCTATGAAATCCGTTTTATGGCCTCCCCTATAGATAACTTTTCTCCTCTTGGACTTCCAGGTATGCCGATGTCGCGTGCCTCTCGATCTGTGCGTGTCTCTCCACCATTGCAGCCCTGCCACCATGGGATGTCCTCCCCACCGTTTCCCCCAACTTTGAGTTTGGGGAGGCACTCTATCACTGTCACGGATGGTCTTCTACTTTATAATTTCCCCTAGGTAGGCTTCCTCCCATCTCTTGGCATATTCCTTCACCATTCCATAGACAGTTGTGGGCGGAGGCATCTCATTCTAAATTTTCCCATCCCCTCATGTGAACATGAGCCAAATTTTCCTCATCACACATGGGTGAACCTCATTGTGCATTCCCAGGTAGATCTATGGGGTCAGCCTCTACATGCACTAGAACTACCTTGTGAAGTGGTGTGGGGTGTATGGATCACGGAGAGGCTCATGGTCAACCCATTCCACAAGGACTCCACCAGGAAAGGCCAAGAGGTAGGATTGATGATCCCCCATTACCTGGGCATCGTCGATGAAAAAGCATGTTGGAAATTGTAATTTGTGGAAGTTGAACTCCTCTGAGTTCATGCTACAGTTTAGCACCAACTGCAAGCTCATCTTGGTCGGGAAACACAACACCGCGTTCAAAATGGATGGTCGGAAGTCTGATTCTGGAGGGGAAATAGGTTTAGGATATTCATACACAACCCTAATATGTGCCTCTATCCACCCATATAGTATATGGAATGGAATAAATATCCTATGTGGCTTCTTCCCTTCATTAATGTGGCACAACACCTTATGCATCATTGTGAGCATTAGGATTCCCAGGTTGACCCACTCCCTGGTTGCCAATGAAAATTCCATGATGTACGTTCTTAGTCTCACGACTATTCTTGTACCCCTCACTGGTAGAATTCATCCACAGATAAGGGCCAAGACGGAGGCATCCAACCTAACCACCAGTTGCTTCTTAGTACTGACACTGAATCCCCATGTCTTCCACTGGATGTCGTCCAGGAGTCACTAATATGAGTGCTCCTTGCCACGCTGAACCCCCTTAGGGTAGGTCTGAGGACTCATGGGAAACCATCTATCTTCAGGGAAATTCAGGAACTACTTGAACCACCATTTAATGTGGACATCCATCACCGACTGCTTGTCCTCCCCCAGCACCAGATCCATCAATGCCTTTGTCAGTGGTGAAATCTACTCCGGGTCTTCCCATGTATCTATGATGGGGAGGAACTCGTCATTAATTTCCCCCAGTATCAGGACCCTTGAGGTCTATAACAATTACCAGAGGCTGATACCAACCTCCTCATAGTGAAGATAGAAGGTATTGGTCCTCGATGACCACCTACTCAACAACTTTGGCATCAACTACTTCAGCTGGTAGATGTGGAATTGGGAATCCAAAGCCACCTCATACAGGCCAACTCACCTAAAATGAATCTTGAACTCCTCATATGAGGCAACTACATAGTAGGCCTATGCCCTGTTGTTTGTGAATTTTCCACCCTGGCAAAAATCCCACTCATCGTCCACCCCTTTTCTGGGTTCCTCAGGGCCACCTTCCGAATGGTGTGGTATAGTTGAGGGGATGTCTCCATTTGCAATGCCTTCCTGTAAATTTTATTCACATGGTTGTACAGATAATCAACATTGACGAGTGTGAAATCCTCCCAAGTGTGTACATCAGCTGCCCTAAACCACTGGCGCCAGAATGGCGTACTCTTGAACCAGTAGTCCATCTCATCTCTACTCACTTTAGGAATTAAAATGTCACACCTCAGACCGAAACCATATATATGTAGCCTTTTTCATAGTGGATAGTTCTTCTGAACCTCTGACAACAGCTCTTATGGAGACTCATGTTTTGAATGGATCTGTATGTACTCCCAGATCCCTAGGTTATTCAATATTTCTTCTCTACAAGAAGCATCTGCATGGCCCCCCTAGAAGCCTCTTGATGAGCCATTCAGTCTTCATTTTTTTTAAAAAAATTCCTTGGTCATGGTGGTCAATCACAAAGCTCAATCTTGATAACTGATCACACAAAAAGTTTGTGGAGCCCTGCCACAAACCTAGAAAACACAATCCATCAAGTGAAATATTGCAGAGTGGAAGGACTCGCTATGTGCTGTGGAGCAAAGAGGCTTGACATGAAAAGAACAATCGCAGGGCATGTGGGGCTTCATGAATCGAGAGCACAATGAAAAAAAAAGAAAAGATGATAATGGAAAAAAGAGAGGTCATCCTCTGATTTTTATAGGCAACGACCCCCTTTTCTTCATGGAGCTTCTATCCACATCGAGCTTCATGGTGCTCTCAAACGTGTGTTGCCTCTCCGCAGCGTGATCCTGCTTCACGACCTTGCTTAGGGATTGGCCAGAAAATTTTGGCGATTGACCATCAGACTTAGACCCTCATTTTTTACTCAGCTCCAAGTCTGAGGGGGGAATTTTTTGGCGCCAAAATAATGGAAGAGGAAAATAATCACAAAGCGAAAACCAACTCCCAAGGTGATGCCTCACGAGGCCCATTCGTGGAACGTGGAACCGCGGTCGGCGCAAAGCCAGAGCCCCGCATTACTGTCGTCGCGGAGCAAATAGGCGGGAGGATCCAGGGTTACGATGCACTTGACCAAAGGCTTAGTTCCATGGAGGGAGCCGGATCAACCTTTGTGAGGCCATCAATCTTCACATAAGCTGTTGCGGGTGCCGTGAAAAGCACCTAGCTGAGCTCCGCATCGAGGAGGGGTGGTGGTCAACTCCACAGTTATGAAGAGCTTGATGCAATTCACAACCGATCATGGATCACCACATGGATTCTCACTTAGTTGTCCCTACTTCATGCCACATCATGCCTATAAATATCAGTCTCCACTCGATCCCAATGGACAGATACTTTGACCTTTTTCCTTCTCCGCCCAGAAAATGCAAAGCACCTTCTGCTCTGTGAAACATTTAGAAAAATGATCTCTTCTAGGTACTTGAGCATTGTGAAGTTTCCTTCCCATAGCTCAAATATAACCCCTATTTAGGTAGGGATGTCCTTCGTAGAGACCACATGTCACCGAGAAGAAGGGAGATCCTCAAGGGGACTCGGGTCTTCGCAAAGAACTCATGCTTCGCGAAGTACCCTCCATACACATGTGAACCCCATGCTAGGGTAGGGTCACTGTGCTTCGTGAATCAGATTGCTTCATAGTTCTATGCTTTGAAAGGTACCTTGCCTTTGCGCATTCCTACTCCATGAAAGTCTTTCTAATTCGCGAAGAACCCCCCCCCCCACCATATGAACCTATGCCCCATGCCTAGGCTAGTCCACCCCACCTCGCGAAGAGTACCCCTTCACGAAGACCCTCCACTTAATGGAGCACTAGATCTTTACAATTTCCCTTCCTATAAACCCACTTTCTTTACACACGCTTCCCTAGTATGACCCCCAGGTCTGTACAAAGTGATTTTAGGTCCCTTGGGTGGTGCTTTACACCATGTTGCTTAGCCTTATGCTTCTTCGCATAGGCACACTAGTGGATATTACTTCTTCACATAGCCATTCTAATGTGGGATGCTCAGTGGATCAATCCACAACACCCCTTTACCAAGGCATTGTCAGTGGATTCCCTTCACCAATTTTTAAAGAATTCTGGTTATGTAAGTCCAATGGGTGTGGAGAGAAGTCGCCTCATCTGAGATACGAGACATTAAATTTCCAGGCACTGTCGTCTTTAGCACATGACGTTAAATTGAGGCCTCGTCCTATTCCATACACACGGGATGCCCCATCTCAAGTAAGGGAATCCATCTTGGTGTAATCCCATATGCTTTCTTGAAGGAGGTAGAACCCATGCTCCTCCTTTCATCTTCGATTCCAATGACTATAGGCGAGAGGGGAACATGAAAATTTGTTACCCCATCCCTCTCCATATAGGCTTTTTCACCATCAGGCCTCCATCCTAGAGTAAGTCCCAATCTCCATATCTTGGGGCCTCTAACCACATGTAAGCCCCTATTTCCTCTTTGGGTTGCTGACCACATGTAAGACCCATTCCACTTCCCACAGCCGCACCTTTAGCGACTTGACCTTCAGGTCTTTGATTCCTATTGTTTCTCACACCGGTCATGAATCACATGGGCTTAGGGTAAGCATTGAACATGACATACATCCTGGGTCACCCTAGAACGTAAGCCCCAATCAACCATTCCAAACTATGTGGACTTTGATCCTTGTCTCCTAGGAAAGGTATGTAGGAAGCCTCCCTGAGGTTCAAGACCAACACCTACTTATCCCAAAACCTTCACGTTAGTTCACCTTCATCCGACATGACATTAATCTCTATCCATCATTCCAAACTACATGGACTTTGATCCTTGTCTCTAAGGAAAGGTACGTAGGAATCCTCATGAGGTTCAATCCCAACACCTACTTGTCCTGACCCCTTCACGTCAGTTAACCTTCATACTGCATGACATTAAACTATATCCTCCATTATGAACTATGTGTACTTTGATACTTGTAACCCAGGGAAGGTACATAGGAAGCCTCCTTGAGGTTCAATCCCAACACCTACCTTTCATGACCCCTTCACGTCGGTTCACCTTCATCCCACATGACATTAAACTATATCCACCATTCCAAACTATGGGGACTTTTATCCCTTTCTCCTAGGCAAGGTACGTAGGAATCCTCCCTAAGGTTCAAGCCCAACACCTATTGTTCCTGACAGCTTCATGTTTGTCCACTTTTTTCCTACACGACGTTAAACTATATGCCCTTTTTCGTCCCGCATGACATTATACTGTACTCATTCGAACTATGTGGGATTTGATCATTTTCTCCTAGACAGGGTACGTAAGAACCCTCCCTGAGGTCCAATCCCAATTGATGGTATGTCGTTGTGCCCCAATCAGCGGTAAGCGATTTGAACCTTAATTGACAGTAATCTATTGTAGTCCGTAATTAACGTTAAGACATTATAGTCCCCTTATTTGGGACCTACATCTCTGGTATTACCGTCGAGAGTCAGACCAAAGTGGGCTTCTAACCATGTATAAGACTCAGTATATCATTGGGTCACTGTTATCTTCACACACCCTGATTCTATACCCCATCATTTACTATGTGGAATTTGATTCCCTTCCTCATGGATACGTAGGAAGCCTCCCTGAGGTTCAATCCCATCACCCATGTCTCATCCCAGTCTCTCCCTTGATCCCATATCTTTCGGGGAGGTCATATACCAACCCAGAGGTTCCACTTCTTCTAGGTCCCATCCATGCATCCATTCTCACAGGCCGCCTCCTCAGGTGTCCCATTTCCCCACCAAAATACAGGTACTTTGATTCCCTACCACAGAGATACGTAGGAAGTATCTTCGAGGCTCAAGCCTCATATAACTGTCGCCCCCACATAGACTCCATATCATTCTTCATCCACTCTCAACAATTCATATCCATCATGATTCTTACATGGGCCATCACAGCCCGATGATATCATGTCACCAACTTCCTCACTGCTCCTTGTAGTAATCATGGTAACTAACCATGTGTTAGCCCCAGAATCAGTGTTCCCTCCATGGGTTTCACCCATCAGATCCACTCTAGTTAGTCTTATGATCAGTTCGATTCAACTCTTCTAGATGTTAAACCCCATACATACCATATGATAAACATGGGAAGTTGAGGAAAACATCAGAGACATGCCAATGGAATAAAATTCCCCACATTTGATGTGGTATTCCTTGGGATTCTTTTCCCTTGATAATCCCTATAATAAGGAGAAGAAACCTAGATGTATCCGTGTTCGCACGTCCAGACACGCGAGCGATGTACAACGTGACTACTCCCTTGACTGAAGGTTCCTACCATGTCAAGACGCCTTGGAATGTCCTGACAGAAGTAGTGTAATTAACCAGTGTCTAAAAATAAATGGAACTAGGAAGAGTTTCACAAACAACGTATTATGTCTATGAGGGAGACCTGGACTATGTAACAAGCTCCGAAGAGGAATCCATGGTAGGAGATACTGACATCTCATCTTCTTGTTTTGATCAGGGAGAAAACTTCCCTGAATAAGTGATGGATTTCACCCACCTTTGTAAAGTAGTAATACGGGGAAATAGTAGCCCGTCCTCCTAAAGAGACAGATGCAGACCCCAGAATAAGCATCAGAAACAAACATTTAGATTAAATGGGAGCTCTAAATCGCATAATAATTCCATGAAAAGGGAGTTTCAAGTAATATTGGAGTTTCACACAAGCTAAAGAAGTTGCACATAAGATTGGAGTTGCATGAAATCTAAGGAATTTTTACATAATATTTGATTTGTGTGTAAGATTGAAGCTATGGGTAAGAGGAGGTTTTGCACACAAAGCATAAAACATTCACGTAAGTTGTAGTAAGGGTTGTGCAAAAATATTTAAAGTTTCCTTGTATATATGTGGTAAAGTGCTATTCATCAGTGGTATTCATTAGTGGATGAAAGTGGGACTTCAATAGAGCATCTACATACAGTGAAGGAGGCATTCATTAGAGATAATGAAGGGACCTACATGTCTATAAACTGTGAGTGAATATTTTGAATAAGCAATAAGAACACTTCATTTGAGAGAGTAGTAAGCTTTAAAATTATGACTAGTTTTAAACCTGGAGGTAAAGTGAGTCCACTCCGAACATTGTAAACATTCGTGCACTTATAGTGGATTTGGTACATCAAAACATTGCTGATGTATTCTCTTTGGACATAGCCTAGTGAGGTTGAACCAAGTAAAATTGTTGTGTATCATGTATGATTTAATTTCTATTCATACTTTGTAGTAGGAAACAAAGATAAGAGAGTTTTGTTTAACAGAGAAACAAGATCAAAAAGGGAATTTTTTATAATCTGTCATGCACTAATTCACCCCCCTCTCAGGGTATTTGACCTATTGGTCCAAACATCCCCTAACATTGTCACACTAGTGATATACCAGTTAAACCTCTTGATTCTTGAGTCTTACCACTGAGACAATGGTTCGAAATCAACGATCCAAGGAAATGCAAAACAGCCACCATGAAGGAGAGGAATTGTCGTCCGGATCTGAGAATTTGAGGGGTTGATTCACCTTGTAAAGCACTGGGGTAAGGGGTGTTAAGCCCCCTATGAGAAACTATTCCCGTAATTGTATGATAAATCTAGGGATTCCACAAATCCAGCTCGTGAAATGAAATCCCAAACAAAACCATGACTCAACCAAAACCGAGCAATGCAATGGATGACCTGATGAAAAATTCCAGCACAAATAATCAATGGTGAAAAATAAAAAAATAATTATAACACATATCACCATCATAAGATGTGGGAATGAATTGGGCCTCAAATAGGCAGCCCAACAGTAGATAGTAAATCTTGTAAAACACACATTCCCAATTGCACATAAAAAATAATCATTTAAATCAATAAAAAATAGGATTTAAAAATATATAAATAGAAGGAAACATTAAAAATGTCATTGAAAAAATTTAATATGAAAAATAATATAATTATTAAAACATAATTCACAAATATCATATCTACCATGTAAATAAAAAATCACAAATAATCACGAGGGCTTCACCATTTGGGATCAACTAACTCCGAGGATTATAGAAGGTAGGTAAATTATGTAAATAAAGTAAAGATAAAAAGGGTGTTTGGTATCTTAAGTACATTATATTATAATAAAAAACCTCTCAATGAAAGTATCTTATTCCCCAAGTATCTCAGAGAAGGATCACAAGGTATTGAAATGCAATAAATGAAATACCCTCTTTTAGTATAATTTATTTATATTTTTTTTGTTTTCAAAATTTTTGCTGTGGAAAAAACTCACAACCATATCCAAAACCAAATTATCTACTCATGACACTACTTGTAATAGTTATAATACGATCACTAGTCAAGTAATGGGGATTTTTTAATTTCCCTAGCCACAAACCATTTTTTACAAGAGGGTGTGAAATTAATACAATGAATTTTCCTTCCCCAAATCTCATGAAATTTTCTATCATACTTATTCATTACAAAATATGAATCCCTTCCACCAATATCAATCTCTCTAATTTTTATTTTTGATAATCATACAAAATATTTATAGAAAAGAAGGAAGGGATAATATGGGTTTGTACCACGGATCTTCCCTGGAAAGGCTATTCATTGATTATATGAGGTTTAAAATGGATTAATGAAAGGTGGGTCTCAAGATAAGGGCTAAAAAATATTACTCAATCATATTAAAAGTGATTATATTTAGTTATATCGTTGATAAGATGCATAATAATTTCTAAAATATAACACGCTTGAGTTTTATAAGATATATACAGTAAAATGAATGAAAAATATTAGCTTAGTGGATGTATCATGAATGAAATTACTGGCTGGGAAAACTACTCATGGTAATGTGTGTGAATAATTAAATTAATTAATTAAAATATTATAATTTTAAAGAATGACTAAATCTCAGAAAAATATCCTTTACAATGATTAATATGCTCTTCAAATCATGATTTATGAGTTCCTAATCCACAAGTGTATCCCTATTAAATTTTCCCCATAATTCACATTCAAATTTGTTGAAAAATAATTTTAAATTCGTGGAATGGTAATAATCCAATGAATTTTATGTCTCAAAGTTTGGTTGATTAAATAAATAATCAAGTGTGGGAATACAATTGATAGTTAAAATCTCCAAACAAATTAAATGTGGGGAATTCCGCAGAAAAAATCAGAATTGAAATGATTACTCCCCTTCAAATGATGCTTTGAACATGGCTACATAGCTTCTTCCTATATTATATTCATGGTTTTTACTACTCTCACAAAATTTATTCTCTAGATTTCATGACATGAATGGGTTTCACAATGTGTAATGGTATTGAAGCTTATTTTCATCCCTCAAGAATCTTGCTACATGTTCCTTTGATGGACCAGAAAAAATAATGATAAACAAGTGAAAATATAGGTAATTTAAATAATTATAAAAAATATAAGGGTAATTAAAATTAAATCCTAATATAAAATTAAATCCTACGGAATTAATAAATCTAAATTTTCAAAAAGCAATAAAAATCGAGTTGCCTCTCAGAATCTTCTCTCTATTTTTAATGATATTATAGCTCGACCATACCTGGGTTAATTGATCATGGGTGCAATAGACCTAACCATGTTATTTTTACATAATTATGAATTTGAATTCCAATCAACACATATTGAATTCTCTTCAATGAAATTGGTGTAGAACTCTGAGTAGGTGACTTAAGTCTTGATAGTATGAATATAACCAACCATTTCTCATCATCAATCTAGACTTAGTAAAAATATTATTTTTTCAATTTCTCATTTTCTGTGTTGAATTTATTCATATTCAACATCCATCTATTCAAATTAATTTTTTTGTTTTTTATTATATTTGTTCCACCTTGTATTCATCAGAGGGTGCATTTTATTATTCTCCTTATTCTTGCATCACTCCGATATCTTCTTGAAATTTTTTTTAAAATGTAGAAGTCGTGTTTTAATATTACTATTCTTCATTTGGCTATCATTATAGTTTTGTGAGTAATATTTTTATCATCTCAGTATCTTAGGTTCCTTTTTATTTTTTGTATTCTTCTTGCATACTTTCATCTTCATGCATTTTACTGAAGTGTTATTTAGACCACTCTTGTTTTGTAGTAAGGTCTCTATCTCCCTCTAAACCTAAAAAGGCAAGGGCATCATGGTTAGAATAAATATCAGCTTCAGAATTGGTACTTACCTATAATATATTTTCCATTCTTCTTTTCTCGTAATGTGCCTCTTTGAAATTTTGAATCATGATTTAGGGTTCTGTGCAATCAAAGATTGGGTATGTTTGTGGGTGCTAATTGGATTGATTTTTTATAATTCTAATTTAATTGATTTGTTCTTCCATATCCTCCAGTAGTAGGGCAAACCTATCCTTGGTAGTTATCATTCCTTTCATAGTTCCCATCACAAATAAAAATACCCATTTTGTTAAAAAGTAATAAAAAATAAATGATCAAAAAATCTATGATAAAACCAGGATAAAGAAAAAATGCGAAAATATTTTTTATAAACTATAAAACAAATAAAATATCTTCTCATGTCCCCAATAACAACTCCAAAAAAATGATATCCTGTATTAAATTATTAATTCCATAAGGGTTTCTGAATTTATAAATTTTAAAACACGAATCAACAGATCACTATACTACACGGTAGTATAGGAAATTCAACTCTGTGGTCAAACCCACAGAGACAGGGTTAGAGAAAATATTAATTTAATAAAATAATCCTAAACTATTTTACGAAATAAACATAAACTAATTTATTGAAATAAGATATAATGATTTATTTAGATTTTAATAAAATAGAATAACATTATAAAAAATAGAAAATATGTGTTTATGATGGATTTTGGCATAACTTAATGAAAAAGAAATCATATGTGTCAAAACCGAGTTAGGTTGAATCTAATAGTCATGGTAGACAACCCCCAAAATTACCAATGTTTTATTTTCAAAAATTTTATGTTACCTTTGGTATTCAATAACTTGGAAACTCAGAACCATTTTTAATCATTGAAAGTAATCCACCTAATAGTCATGGTGTGAATCATTCACTAGTCAATGTGTTAAATGAATCACTCCCACATTGATCATGAATTGGTCACGAATGAAAATGAGAATAACATATTTAATAAATTATATTTTGTTATTAAACATTCATTCAATATAATAAATTACTCCCCTAACAAAATTTTCACTTAAAATGATTAATTTACATTCAATGTTCTTGTTTTGACCATAAACATATATAAATAGAATTGTTTTCATTTTTTGATAATATATTTCAATATAATAATAAAAATTTTGTGATTATTATTATTTTTGTTCTTGATTAAATTTCCGACAAATCTTTCACCTAGATTTGGGGCTAATTAGGCCATCTAAAATGTCATATCGATCACACAAGAAGGCTCACTGAATCTGAGATGAAAATTGAACCGTCCATGAAGATAGAATTTTTGGGCTCAATATAGAATTCAAAATTTTACTAAACTCTATAATATGTTCTTTAATATCCAAACACATCTTTGATAAAAAAATTGAGGCCCAAATCCACAAAAAATGTTCCAAATTAATGCTTTGAAGTCCATTCCACAATTCTATCCAAGAATTAAAAACATCTCACCATTACAGAATTTTCTCCCAATATAATAGACCAATTGAGTTGAAATTATGTGGTTTTAAATAAATTATATAGGATAACAACCTTTTATAATAAATTGTTCATATTTGATGGTATATTCATAGACATAAATTCATTCACATTTAGACCATGGAAAAACTCAACTCAATACATGAAAACTACACATGGTTTGGAAAAACCACCATAACTTTGGGTAAAAAAGTCCAATAGATTCCATATTAGGATTTTTTAATTTCAATATACATATATAAAACTTTTAAGGTGAATATTTCTCTATATTTGGCTGTCTAAAAGGTAAAATTAATGACCTAACTTGATGAGAAGTTTTGGAAGGCAAATAGTCCACCACCTTGGGTTATAAATACCTCCCCCTCTTCTCCTTGGAAGGGGTTGTAATTTCATAGAATAAGATTATACATTTACATGAACATAACATTCACAAAGGCACACTAGGAACTTAAAAAACTCATGGTTCTACTTGAGATACCTTTCCTCCACTCTCTTTTTTCATTTTCTTTTCTATTCACTTTCATTTGTAATATCATAACTGTTTTTGTTATAATTTTTTCTCAAATATTAATTAATGTCCCTTAATCATATCATATTCTAAAAAAACTTCTATTTTATAATATTAATGTTCTTAATTTTTTTATAAATAATTTTTAAAACCATTCCCTTCTTTCTCTTTCTTATTCAATCAAAAGTACATTTTTAACTCTCTTCTATATTCATCTGTGTCTTCGACACACAACCCTTTTCATATCCCATTATTTTCATTCTATTTATAAATCACCACCATAAAAGTTTAAAAGAGATTATGAAAAATTTAAAGGGATGAGTAAATATACCATTGGGATGATTCGTAATTTGGGGTTATTAAGTGATTGAGATCTTTTTCATTATTAATATTTTTTAAATTGATATTGTGTATATTGAACTTAAAATTTCATGGATTAATGACATGTTTTGTTTGAAATTTGAATTCCATAGATTATTGTATCCATAAGTACACATGGGTTCAGGAATATTGAACCTTTCATCAACAATAATTTATTGAGATCAATTCCCTAGTAGAGGCTTGGATTAAATGCAAAATATTTGGGAATTTTGATCAAAAATATTCTTGGGATGTGGGTGTTAATTTAATGAAATATATAGAAAATATCAAGGATATAAAAAGATTAAATAGGTAATGATTAACTCAACCTAATAATTATTAGAATTTTAAAAGATATATATATAATTCATTCATTTCACATATGCTCAGCAAACACCCCCCCCCTCAAAAGACAAAACAAAAACAATCGACTAAATAATACAATCGCCTGGAATTTGACCCATGTTCCACTATACACATTAGCATATCACATGAACCTTGAATTTTTTATAGGAGGAAATCATTCGTGCTATAAATGGAACCGTTTCTAGGGATGGTGTAACTTGTAGTCGATAGTTTTTTATTTAAAAAACAAATTCAAAAAAAAACCAAAAAAATCTAAAGAAACTAAAGAAAAAACTGCCTTCCCATAAAAATTATAAATAGAAAAAAACCAAAAATAAAAACCCACCATCTATAAAAAAATCATAAAATAAAAAAACACAATTAATACCGACCTTCTTTATCCTTCATAATTTCTTCGAATTCCCTGTAGCCTCCCAAAAAATTCCTTAATTTTTTAACTGAATATCAAGAAAACTATTTACCAAGATAGGAGTAACAATAGAGATAATAAAATCACCCAAGATTCATTCATTCCTCGTCCAATTAAACTAGGAAAGGAAAATCCTTGTTAACGAACCCTAAAATAACTCACTACCCCTAATACTAATTACCATCCCCTTGGAATTTTATATCCAAATATTGGGGTTGATTTTAAAATTAAATCAGGTTTGATTCATATTCTACTTTATTTCCATGGGATAGATAGTGAAGATCCAAATATTCACCTTAAATAGTTCCAAGTGGTGTGATATACCCAGAACCCTCAAGGGGTTTCTGACAAAGAAACTAAACTTCGAGAATTCCCTTTCTCCTTAGATGACTCTGTTAATTCATCAATCTATTACCTCCCTCCTAGTTCCATAACCATATGGAATGACCTGAAGAAAATATTATTAGATAAATTATTTCCTGCTTCAAGAACTGATTATATCTAAAATTTAATAAGTAGTATCCATCATTTCCCTAATGAATCACTCCATTTGTGCTAGGAGAGGTTCCAAAATATTGTGGAAACATCCCCACAACACCAAATCCTTGACCAAATCTTGATCCAATAATTCTATGAGGGGTTATTGTCTATGGAGCTAACTCTCATCGATATCTCAAAGGGTGGTGTCATTTTTGAAAAAAATCCTAAAAATTCATGAGATCTCATAAGAAACATGACTGAAAACATGAACCAATTCTGTACTTGAGCACATGCTCAAGTCAAAGAATTCCAATAGAATCAATCTATACAGCCTAACCAGATGATTGAGTGGATGAGTGAACTTATAGGTCTTGTTTTATAAGTAGTTGTGGATACCAAATCCCCAACCTCATATTCTCCTCAATCTATTCTCCCTAGAACTATCAAAACTTGTGGAATATAAAACTGAAAAGCTCATCCAAATGAATTATTCCCACAACTTCAAGATGATCGATCTGGTTCTTTTAATCTAATGGATATCAACACAAAATTTTCTCATAGTAACACAAAATCCAACAATCAGTCTAGTTTATAAGAAATTTCAACTAACCCAACAATGATCCCTTCACTTCCACTGATAACCCAAGATTGACGTATGGTAATCCATTCTCTCACCCCCCTCAATTCCCTCACCAAAATAAAAACCAATTACAATATGTTCCTGGTGGTGGTAACTTCTAACAACCTTACCTTTTTGTAACTCAACCTCAAAGGAGAAATCATCCTCCTACTCCTCCAACCTTCCACTATCCTAGTGAGCCTTCCCAATTCCCAAACCAATACAATCAATTTCCCATGACCAAAATCAAGGAAATCCCAATGCAGGACTTGGCTATTCTTATAAGAAATCATGGTAAAGTGTTTTATAATATCATTCATACTTCACCTATTATAGCCTTATAAAAATTGAAAAAAATATTTCAACATGCATCCCACCTCAACCAGAAACAACAATTTAATTCCTCCAAAATATTAGCTCAACTATTTCCTAACTATAAGGGAAATGTAAGTGAAATTTCACTTATATTTGTAAAGAAAATTTATATGCCTCGTGTTTAATCCTCTAAATACCATTTAAATATTGAGATAGAAAAAGAAGAAATATATAAGGCTGGAAAAGTACACAAAATCCACTCCCTAAACTCCTTCTATTTATCTAAAAACCCCAATTCCTTTTCCACATGTTGTCTCTAAAATAGATAATCCCTTTGAACCTGGTTCTAAAATGTTTGTGTTGTTTAAAAATGATGAAGTGAACATTCCCCTCTTAGATGAAATAAAAAAAATCCCTAATCATACAATGTTTCTTAAGGAGTTTTACACCCATAAGATACAAATCAGGACTATTGAAAATGTTTCAACTCAACAATCCATCCCCATGAAGTGAAAATATCTACGTACCTTTACGGTTTCATTCCAGATACGGTGTTACAACTTTTATTATGCACTCATATTCATAGGAGAATCAATAAATATCATTTTCAAACCAATCTTCTAAAACTTTGGTCTAGGCCAAATTCACCCAATGAGTGTTTTCATCTAGTTATCCAATTGAATAACATTCAATCTTGAGGGAATAATTTATTATGTTCTTATCAGTGTCAATGATCTAATATTACCAACTGAATTCTATTTCCTTAACATTGATGGTGATTTTTTTTTTCAGATATCCTATTATTCTCGGAAGTCCTTTCCTCATGAAATATAGAACCAAAATTAATGTACATGCTGTATTTTTATCCATGGAATTTGGTGACCCATTGGTAAAGTTTAATATTTTTCAATAAATTCAATATCCATTAGAGAATCGATCTTTATTATCTATCCATGATTCTAAAAGTCTCTCTGAGAGAGTTTCGAAGCCTGGTCCATCATGTTATTCGTGTTCTAATGGTAAAAGATATTTTTAATTTTTTATCCTTATTAACCAATTAATAAATGGAGAATTTGATGTTGAACATTCACGTGTAAAATCCATCAATATAATGTATTTTGAAAACTATTTGGAATCCCATCTCACCTGTGATCTCCGCTACACCAACTTGGACCGTAATAAGGAATATGAAATAGCATGATTATTTGTTGATTTAAATCAAATTCTACAAAATTCATCATTTAATACCCATGATTCTAAAAATTATCTCAAAATTCATGTGATTCATGATCAATTATGCTTATATTTTCCCAAAGGAAGTTAAGTTTTTGATATTTTTTCCAACACTAATAAAGTAATCACTGGTGAGGTAAAAATTTGAAATTATTTGAAAATAACATTGATATTAAGGATATAAAAAAACATATCCATTATAATTTTACCCTTAATAATTATTACTCTACATTGGAAATTGATGAAAAAATTAGTTAAAAACAACTAGGATCTCATAATCTATATTGGTGTTAGCTGAAACTTACATAAATGTACCATCCGAATTGAAACATATTCTTTAATTTCATTGCATAGAAAACTAGTACTTTTTGGATATCATAATTCCTTAAGTTGAACACCAAAGGGAGTATACTTGTATTACCTTTACACCCCCATTGAGTTGTAGGATAAAAAAAGGATGGGAATAAATTATCCAATGAATAATAGGGCCTCCCAATGGGGAAGTTTTTCTAGAAGTGCATTAGAGTTGAGAAAATATGATGGCCACCATCATACTATGGGTAATCCACTACCTCTATCCAGCTATAGACAAAATAAACATATTTCTTCTTGGCAGGAAACATAATATTTCTTTTACTTTTATGAAATTTTAATTTATATTTATATTTTCATTAAATTTGATAATAATTATTCTTTTTGATCCTCTTTTTGGTAATGGAACTTTTTAGAAGAGACACCAGAGAGGACACATGCCCCAGTAACAACATTTACATCCACCAACACACCACTGGATGCAGATCACAACCCACCAAATACAAACAAGGGGGAGTCTCTTTACCTTTAACTCCCTCTTTCTCTCTTCCTTTAATATCTCTCTCTCACAGTCTTTCTTCTTCTTCCTCTCTCATTCACCTTTTTTACCAATTTCTTTATCAAACACCTTTTTCTATAATTATATTTTTTCTGGTGTGTAATTTAGATAAAACAATACAAAAAATACAAAAAACAAATAGGGACCTAATTACTCACCCTTAAAATATTAAATTTTTTCCAACCATTTGGTGGGGAAAATATTTCTTTTAATCTCAATTTTTTTTTATTTTAATCATAAAATTAGATAAAAAATTTGTGTCAAGATCAATAAATTTTCAAAACTCAATTTTTTATTTGGGAAATTATTTTTACTCAACCGTGAGGAACAAAATTAGCTTCCATAACAAGGTAAAATATGGAAATATTGCAAATTGTACATTTGTCACCTTCGATTGTGAGTCTTGAGTTTGTGGACCTTCGAGCTGAATTTCCTACATTAGCATGCATTAATATGATAGAGGATTTTCCTGAACCACATGGGAATCAAAATAGAAAAATAGCATCACATTACCTTTACATTTATCATCCTTTTGAAAACCCCTTTGAGCATATGAAAATCCTTTTTATAGCCAAATTACAAGACCAAAATATTTTACCACCTAACAAATACATGTATTTTAATTGAACGGTTTATAAAAAGTTTTGTGTGGTAGAATTAATTTAATTTTGGGTAAAATTTCCCTGATTTTCAATGTGTCATCATATTCTTGAGGGAAAGCATCCATTAAGTGTGTGGGAGAGGTTTTCATTCAGTGAGTATTGGGAATGTATTAATTTTTATGTATTTTTTTGGGTTATTGAGAAGTGTTTAGAAAATAAAAAAAATTAAATAAAAACAATGGGTTATGTCTTGGATGGGTCAACAATAACTCTTCCTAAACTGTTGATCTTGTTATAAATATTAAAATTCATGTTATTGGGAGAAGTTTTGTGTTTTTTACACATTTAATAATTTCACCACCTTATAATTTTATCCATATCTTGTCTTCCTTCAAAAATCCATACCCATGTAAATATGTTTTTCTATTTCCTTCCATGTCTCATTTCAAAAAAATTGTGCAATGTTTTTTTCTTGTTTTTGTTTTACCACTATTTTCATATATTTTGAACATTATATTCCAATCCTCCCATATCTAGTGAAAAATAACTAAAATTTCTATTGATTAATATTCAATTTAAGATAGGTAATGGAAGATGATATCTCTTACAAACCTTATTATTTCACTTTTGGTGGGTGAATGTGTGAACCTCCATAAATAATTTTTTATCGTCTTTAGAGGAGTGAATTATGAGTGCCCAAATGTTGAAATTCAATTTTTCAACATAAAATATGAATTTTTTTACACATTATTGTTTTAATAATTATTTTTATAATTAATTATGTATGAGTGAACTAGTCTATACCTCTCTTGATTGGTAAAACAAAATTTTAATAATTGTGGGTGAGTGAAAATGATTTTTTTTTTGTATTTTTTTGTTTGTGTGCATTAGGAAATGCACTATATTATGTGTGGGGAGTTGTTATTAAATATTAATTAAATATGTTAAATTACTCCCATCAAATAATTGTCACATAAAAATGATTAATTTCCACTCAATGTTCATGTTTTGATCATAAACATGTATAAAGAGCATTATTTAAATTCATTTAATTAAACATTAGTTTAATGTTTTGATCATCTATTTCAACATACTAATAGAAATTATTCGATTATTATTTTTTAGTGTTTGAAATTAAATTTTATAAAAATTATTCAATTGGATCTTGGGCTAATTCGTCCATATAAAGGGTCATATCGACCACATATGAAGGCTCGTTGAATCCGTGATGAAAACTGAACCAACCATGTATTTAGAATTTATAAGCTAAATAAATAAGCCCAAATTTTATGAACCTCTATAATATGTTATTTAACATCCAAACACATATTGGATAAAAATTTGATGTCCAATATTCAGAGAAAATGGTCCCAACTGATGCTTTGAACTGCAGCCAACAATTCTGTCTAGAAATTAAAAACAACCCACCTTTATTGACTTTTCTCCCAGTAAAACCGAACATTATAGAGGAAAATTTGTTTTGTGAAATAGAATATGTAGGATCCTGATTTTTTAGAAGAAAGTTTTGTGATTTTATGGAATATTCATAGAAATAAATGCATTCACATTTATGATATGGAAAAAACTCGACTCAAAACTGGATAGATACACATTGTTTGAGAAAATAACCATAAAGTTTTCTAAAAAAGTCCAATTTCCACCAAATTTGGCGTTTTTACTACAAAGATACATATATATAACATTTAATAATAATATTTCTCCATATTAGGCTGTATAAAAGGTCTAGTGGTCGAGACAACTTGAGGGGTTGTTTTAGAAGTAAAAAATTCCACCACCTTGGGCTATAAATACATCCCACTCTTCTCCTTGCAAGGGGATTTAATTTTATAGGTAAAGGGATAAATTTTAATAAACATATCTTTTAAAAATTCATTGGAGGAACTTCCAAACTCATGTTTCTACTTTTGATACCTTTCCTCTGATCCTTGTTTTCATGTTCTATTCAGTTGGCTTTCATTTCTAATCATATAACTCTTTATATTTTATTTTTTAAAATATTAATGAAATTATCATCATCATATCTTATTATCATTCACCATATGTAGATTAATATTATTTTTTTTAAATCAATTTTAAAATCATTTCCTTATTTTTATTTCTTATTCAATCAAAAGTGAGTTTTTAACTCTCTTCATCGTTCGTGTGTGTGTTTGGTGAACAACCCTTTTCTTATATCATTAATTTAATTATATTTATAATTAATAACTATTAAAATATTAAACCATACTAATAACCATATATTTTCCTTAGTAAATCTAGCATTTGGTTGAGTCATAATTAGGTGATGTTAACTTTTTGAGAGCTTTTGCTCAATTAATTTTCCTTAAATTCATATTTTCTATGTTGAACATAAAATGTAATGGATTAATGAAATGTTTTGTTTGACATGTTGATTTCATGTATTATTGGAAGAAAAATTACACATTGATTCATAAAATATTTAACCTTCCATCAATAAGAATTGATTGAGATCAGTTCCCTAGTCCAGTCTGGGATTAAATCCAAAACATTTGGGAATTATGATAAAACATTAGCTTATTAAGTGGGTGATAATTTAATAAAATATATCGCAAAGGTCAAGGATATCACAATCTTAAATACCAAATGATTAACTCACCCCAATAATTATTAAATTGTTAAACCACGTACATAAATAATTTATTTCACATAATCTCTTAAAACAACCTCCCTTTCAAAAGACAAAACAAAAATTGTCAACTCAAAAAAAAGTATCATCGACGAAGATTCCACCTGAGTACCGATATACACATTACCAGAGAAACATACTTTTAAAAAATTTATTGGAAAAAATACAACATACTTTAGGGTTGAATAAAAATAAAATAAATTGTGTTTTATTTAAAAATAAAATACCTTAAATAATAAATCCTTCTTCCTCATAATTAATTTTCCCAAGGTTTACCCCATAATGCTAGTCACGAGGGGGTAATAAAATAAAAATCATATTTTCCATGATCCGATCTGATGGTGGTTAAGATGAAAATACCCCAAACCTACCTCCATAAGAAATGGGATGGTGACCAATGTCTAAATTCATACCTAACATGGTGATTCCTTTCCCTAATGTACATGTATGAACACACCTGACCATCTCAATACAAAAGTGCGGAGGAATAAAAATAAAATGTTACAACATCTAGAATAAAAACTAAACATGAAAAACCTATATGGTGTATATTATTAATATAGTATAAACTAAAAGTAAAGAGGAAAAATACACACCCAACCATAAAGATGTTCAACTCGACAAAACTGGAAAAGTAAACTGATGATAGAGCATAGCTTTGAATATCTATGTCTCGACCACCGTACACATTCAATGCACCAAGGTATCCCTAAGCTCCTCTGGTGTCACATATGTCCTTTCTGTCGTCTATATAAGATGTGATACATGTGGGAAAATCCCATGAATGTTTAAGTATATATATACCCAATATGATGCTCCAAAAGCTCAAGGGGGATCAGTAAGAGACATAAAAAGAAATTTAGATGCATATAATAAATAGAAAACGACATGCAACTAAACACAATGAAATAGAAATTAACCTCATACAAAAACAATTGGATCAACACAGTGTGTAGGTGGAGTGCATGTTGATTCTTCACAAACCATATTAGGAGAGTAACCTCATCCAACCATGAGGTTCTTTACACGAAGAGTAAGTGGACTACCCCATGCATATTTGCAACCCATAAAAAGAGAGTAACCAAATAAAAAGACATGGATATATATATATATATAAATATATATATATATATATATATGCTCAACCTAAAGAAACCCATACAAGAGAGAAGGGGATATCCATATCAAAACCCAGCCTAGAAAAGGGTCACCCTTAGTTCTAGAATTACATCAATGATGCTCAAAATTTCATGCGTCTTCCTAGAAGAAAACATCCATGTCAATCCACACCTCTCCATTGTGGCATACAGTTGAGGGTCAAAAATATCAATGTATAGGCCCCATTATTTAGTACAACAATAGGTTTCAACTGTCTAATTGTCAATAGAGGACCCATACCCTCATATAAGAGGAGGGTTCCACTCTCTAATACTAGAGGACCCATTCCCTAACTCCGCAATAGGGTTCCAGCATCTAAAGGACAGAGAACCCATGACCTCACTCTATAGGAGGTTTCCACTCTCTGTATGATAGAGGATACATGTCCTAACCCAATAGGAGGGGTCCACTTAGATGGACAATGGATCCATGCCCTATCCTAGTGGGAGGGTTCCACTATCTGATGCTAAATTACTCATGCCCTGACTCCTCTAGAGGGTTCCACTCTTGGAGACTTTAGACGACCAATTCCCACCTCTACAGGAGGGTTCCACTATAGACACTAAGGAACCATGCCTAGCCTACCTAGAGGGTTTCAATCTTGATGCCTATGGTGATACTACTTTCATTGATCATTTCTTAAATAAATGCCACACCTGGAACATCTCACATCATATCTCAAAATTCCAAAAGAAGTGCACCATCCCATTATAAAATAAATAACACTTCGGATAGGATACTCACCGGCCAAAATCCAAGTCCAAATAAGGGATATATGACAGATTGATGTTTTTCTCAAAAGGAACCAAGGGGTATATGGCATGTGAGGGGACCCAAATGACATGTGGTCCCATTCCACTGTGTGGTCGTGTCCTAGGAGGAACATATCTCACTATCCATATAGATATACATGGTGTGTAGGTGGTCTACTAAGTGTTTCCATGCCACTCAGGGCCCCACCAGTGTGCTTGGCCATATCTGTGTACTCCATACCATGTCCATATACTTTGGTATATGATGTGACTCTTCACATGTGTTCCACCCATGTATCTCGTCTTACACATTCATGTGTACTCCTAGATTACATGGTCATCCTCCAATTCACAGATCACATGGAATGTGGGGGTCTCACATGGTGTGTGATACTTATCTCACCTGAAATCCTAGCTACCACAGCTAGGGCCCTACACGTCATGTGTTATTTATGGAACATGTAGTGTTGTCATGTATTCCATAGATTATAGATCTATTTCCATGATTCCAGATCCAACCTCTGATGCTTTGGATCTCGCCTCCACACATCTTTAAATTTAAGGGGAAGGTCTCGGTTCATTGTTTCTGATCATCATTTCTTGGAAATCGGATTTCAAATTCATATGCATGATCATGTACATATGTTACCACCTGTTGATAATAAAAATTAATCCTAGGTTTAATCAAAACATGGTGGAGTAACTGAAATCCTACTAATCATCTAAGTTTATCACTAATTCATCATTCCATACCACAGACGTGCATTCATCATGATTCCAGGGGTCTGGTTGGGCTCAGTACCACCCGATAATGTCGAACCGAGATCGCGAGGTCCAATAGGTGAATAACATGAAGAAAATTTGGGAGGAAGGTATAAGAAAATATATTTAACAAGAGTTATCCAAGCATTTTTCCCCATAGATATAGAGAGGACAATCTTAGTGAGAAAAAATTTTGAATAAGTAAATAAACCAGTACAAATGCTCATTCCAAGGTTCACCAATTGGTGCAGATCAAAGAAGGGATGATCAAGCTCAATAAATCTAATAAAAAGGTAAAAATACATTGTTTTATGAGTCTTACCTCAATATTAGACCATTTTTATTAAAATAACATGCTCTCTAATAATTGAATGATTTCATTACATTTGATGTATCCTGATCTTCCCTGATCTAGAGCCTCATTGTTGTCTGATGTGATTTTCCAACGGAAGGAGGAAGAATTATCTAGAATCCTCCTAGGGTTTATGCTGCTAAACCTGGTAAAATTTTCATAGAATAATACTTATATATGTAATCTATTCCATTAATTAAATGAATTAATTAAATTAATAATTTAAATAATATACTAAATGTACCACCAATGGACGACTTACTCAAACACCATGCCCCAACCTCTTTTATGTCATTCCAAGCGTAAAATCACATTTTAGACACAAATGTGGTCTCATATTTAGGAGATGATATTCCATTTAATAGTTATCCTATTTTATTTACGATACTATACTGGTGAAATATGAGATATATTTAATATTTTTATAAAATTAATTTTGGTAAAATCGGGCCTCAAAATCACACACTATCTGAGTGAATGGCTCCAAAAATATATACAGAAATACTTAAAATTAATAAAAGGAAAAAACTGGGTCTCTACATAATTTCATACGTCAATATTTTCATCCTATAAAATCAAAACTACAAAAAAAGCTCGAGATATATAGCTCTCATTTGGCTCTCCCACTCCAAGGAGATCTCCTACACATTTCAATGCTACCACAACATGAAAATCAGGGGTATGGTCCATCCACATAGAGTCCACTCTTGTCAATCCTCAATCGCCACCAGGTGCTCCCCAAAAGTGGATTCGTCCTCAATGTCTAGCTCACCCCAGTTGATGAATTTAATGAGGTAAAGCACATATCTTCTCATCTAAAACACATGGAAGATGGTGTGCACCCACTCCCACTTTAGGTGTAGGGAAATGCGATAAGAATCCATTAAAACCCTCTTCATGATCTCAAATAGACCAATGAACCTCTATGATACATTTTCTCCCTAGATGAACTTATGCAATCCTCATTGTGGGGAGACACTCAGGAAAATGTGGTCTCCCTAATCAAACTCCAAGGGCCTATGATAATGATCATTATAAGATTTCTGACTACTCTGGGCTGTATGTATCCTCTCACGGATGACATGGACCTTCTATGTCTTCACCTTCCCAAACTCTAGACCCACAAGAGATATCTCACCAATCCCTTTCCATTATAAGGGTGACTAGAAGGGTCTCCCATAATGGGCCTAAAAATCTACCATGCCAAAAGTAGAGTGGTATCTATTGACTTATGAAAACTCTACAAAGGTAAAGTGACCCTCCCATCTTTGGATGAAGTCTAAAACTCAATACCTTAGCAAATCCGCTAACACCAGGATAGTAAAGTCATTCTACCTGTTGGTATGGGGGTGAAAGGTTATAGTCATCCTCATGTAGGTCAAAAATTCATCTTATAGGCCACTCCATGGTTATAATTTAGTGCTTCATGGTTAGAAAAAATATTCAAGGGCACACCATGAAAGAGAAAAATCTATTGTAGGTAAATCTACACCCAAATCTCCACTAAACACTACTCCCTAATAGCAAGGAAGTGTGTTAACTTAATGAGTTAGTCAACTATCACCCATATGGAGCCATGGACATTGAATTCCTGAATAATCCATATCACAATGTCAATGGATATTTCTTTCAACTTCCACTATGAGATCTCAAGGGATTGGAACAAACCTTCCCAAACCTGGTTCTTAGACTTCACCTACTAATAGGTGAGACACCGTGAGTTGAAATCATCCATTCCCTCTCTGATTTTAGACCACAAAAACATCAACTGAAGGACTATTTTTAACTTCTCTACACTGGTATGTATAGCCAAATGAGATGTGGGGAACTCTCACACCACCTCGTCTCACACCATGATTGGGACCATTGTCTGTCCCTAAAAAAATATGACTTTATTCTCTCCTTTATAATATCTATCTGGTGAGTCTCCCATGGATATCTCGTCATGAAAGACCTCATAGTTTATTTCTACCAACTAGGACTATCTCACATGCTTGAGAAGCAAAGGAGTCAACACCATCAAATAAAGAAAAGTTATACCCACCTGCTTCACCAGGGCCAGCTGCAAGGAAGCCAAATACTCAGAAGCATCATATACCAAATGATATTGGGACTTTATATTGAGGGAATATTCTACTAAATTTCCCTTCCCAAGAGTATAGACTATCTTGTAGTCATTTTAATACAATTACTCCAACTAGTGGCACTATCTCAGGTTCAAGTCTCTTTGTATGATGACATACCTGAGACTCTTCTGGTAAGATTAAACCACAAAGAACTATCCTAGAAGGTAGTTCCTCTAAATATATAGGGAAAAGACTATCACTACTATATCTATGTCATGATTCATGTTGTTCTTATCATGGAATCTCAATTTCCATGGTGCGTATATAATAACTACCTACCACTACATCAACACACAGCCGAGCCCGGCCCTAGAGGCATCATAATAAATTATGTACTCCACACCCTCCTCTGTTAGTCTCAACATAAGGTAACTTTT
Source organism: Viscum album (assembly GCA_963277665.1). Classification (NCBI taxonomy): domain Eukaryota; kingdom Viridiplantae; phylum Streptophyta; class Magnoliopsida; order Santalales; family Viscaceae; genus Viscum; species Viscum album. The sequence goes on from OY728161.1 coordinate 309,260,327, forward strand.
CAGCCTCAACCTAAACTCCTAGAGGGCCCTATGAAACTAATCAGTCTATGTAAAAGCATGTCCTTTAATCATTAGGATGGTCAATGGGGATACAATCCAATATAAGTCTACCTCAAAGCTCATGTAGTACCCTACCAAGATGAAAAAACTATTCACCTCTAACATGCTCTTGGGTGGCTCCCAACAAAGCACTGCATCTATATTCATGGGGTCTACTTCTAAACCATGTTCATAAATGACATTCCCCCAAAATGGAATCTCATGTATCCAACACTATAACATAGAGACATTACCATAAAGTCGGTGCCCCCAAAAAAAATATAAGGCCATCCCCAAGTTCTTTTCACATTCCTCATCTGAATTATAGTAGATGAGTATGCCATTAATGAATAAAAACAAATACTGGTCCATGTATGGATGGAATATCTGACTCATCAAGCCATAAATATGTTTGGGTCATTCATCTCACCAAAGGGAATCACCAGGAAATCTTAGTGTCTGTAGAGACATTGGAATGCAATCTTTGGAATATCAGCCTCACAAACCCTCAAATAGTTGTATAGAGACCTAAGCTCAATCTCCTATAACCATATAATACCACTAAAATGGTCAAATAGGTCTCAAATCATCATCAAGGGGTTCTTGTTCTTCATCATGTTCTGGATCAAGAGATAAAAATCCACACAAAGTCGCAAACTCTCATCCTCCTTTTTCACAAACAAAACGGGTGCTTCCTAGGGGACACACTAGTCATGATGAAACCCTTCTCTTGAAGGTTCTCCAACTACAACCACATATCCCAATGCTTGGTTGATCCCATCCGATTTTCCATAAAAGAAATCATAGTAGTCTAGGGATGAAAGTTGATACAAATCTTCATATATAGTCTCAAAGGTAGTATTACAACATCCCAAGGAAATGCAGCTACATAATCCTCCATAACTGAAGGAATATAGATTCTTGGTGACCCTGCTACTCCAAGGGTTATACTTTAAAACTAATGTGTGAGGGAAACCAGCCTCCTACTCGTAGAACCCAATTTCCCTACAATAATATACCTCTCACCCGAGAAGTAGAATCCCATCCCATCAATGCAAGGGAATATGACTTGTCTACAGTGACTGTTAATTGGGGTTCAGATCATGGAAAATTAATACTTACCCAATATTAAATCATTGGGTTCTATCACGATTGATAAAAGGCCCCACGTTAACCAGTCCCCACCAAGTTATATCTCACACTGCCAGTAGATAAAAGATATAGAAGAATCATTCTCTACAGGAACCTCGAGATGAAGATTCTAGGATAAAGACTCTACTGGGAGCTCTAGCTCTCACAGCAAGAGTATATAGATGAAGTAATGAACGGAACATGTGTTTATTCATACTGAAGAAAGTGTAGAAAATAAATAGATCTTAACTATAATCACCTCATGTGTTTCTAGTTCGTAAGCATCCATAGCATGCAGCTGTCTGCGGACTCACCCATTACCTCCTTGAGCCTGACATGGAACACCTAGTAGTAGTTCTGTAAGGATATCATATCATCTTCCACCACCCAAAATACATAATACTCATCTTCCATATCCGTCTCCCTTGGGGTCTCCCTGAAGTCTCCTAAATGGTCATAGATCAAAGTGTTGTCTTTGTCAGGGAGGTATTTCTGTTATCTTCCAATTCTCCTCAGCACATCTTTTCAGGCAGTCACACTCTATGGGATGTTTCCTTGTCAAAAGCATAGAACTAACTCTCTTTTAGATTCATTATACATGTAAATGGTCCCTATTATTCATGACCATGCATATGATTCTGATAATAATAAGATCTCTTGCGCCATGATCCTGATGACTAACACCTTCTAGTTGTTGCAGAAAAATCAGCTATATGATGGCCACTGCTAGATCTGGAATCCAAGAATCCTTGTGGGAGTAAACTCACTATCACTAGTTCCTGCAACAACACCCCAACATTAGTGGGTATGCATAAGGGTAAAATGATATAATGGATATCTTGGATGAGTCCCTTCTCAAACTGTCGTGATTGGAAGTATCCATCCCAGATCATGTCAAGGGAGTACTGTGTATTGTCTTTAAACCTCACTACATACTCATATTATTTCATCAATCATTATTGTAGCTCCTAAATATGAACTGATCATGGGAATGAGGGGTAATACTCCTCATGAAACAAATTTTCTAATTTAGGCCATGAGGGTGTTGACTCATTGTGCATCTAGGTAACAAGATGCCACCATCACTGAGATAGTCTAAGGAAAATACTAGATTCCAGTGTAACCACTTTATCCATCGATGTTTTAATGATCCTAAAAACATGGAACACCGAATCTAGATAATACTTCACTGCCTATGGATCTATATTGTCATGGATCCTCAATGGTCTATAGCACTAGAACTCACCAAGTGAGCTAATACTGCACACATCCTTAGCCTTCTCTGTGGGGATGATATGTTAATCAGCTGGTGGGGGTTCTTTTAGCTAAACAACTATAGGAAGGATTCGATATGATGAACACTGAAATGAGGCTTCATCACTTATAGAATCTTTTTCATGATAAAAAACTGGAATATTGTATGGATATCATCGTGCAGGCATCCAGAAAATTTAATCAAGAAGTACAACAGTGAGATGAACATATATATATAAATAATGAGGAGACGACTCAAGAAGGATATTCAAACACTCAATCCTTTATAATGAAAGCACCATTGATATATTCAAACAATGTATTGGTATATTGAGTCAAAAATTTGGTATTCCAGTTCATGGTTAATGGATAATTGATCATTTTAATAATCACTGGATTCCCTGTTGTAAGAGCCGCACTCGATACACATTGAATTTTTTTCCTTAAATCCCAACCAAATCCTTGTAAGGGGACCACACCAAACACCATCCCAAGGATTGAACTAGATCTGATACAAATATTTCATGACTCAGCCCAATGGGGCTCAAGACTTAACTACCCTAATCCCTCATGAATAGGCTAGGGGTTAGAGACAAGTGTTGAATGTCATATATAATATGGTGAGGCATTTACGTAATGTATCTATACATACACACCCAACCATATCAATATAGAAGTGAAGATTAATAATAATTATAATATTCAACAAATATAAACCAAACATGGAATATCTCTAGGTTGTACAAGAGTACTATAATGAAAAATGAATGTAAAGGGGAAAAATACACTCCCAAATAGAAATATGTCCCAACCTAAAAAAACTATACAAGTTAACTTCTAATAGAGTCCAAATATGAATCTCAAATCCTTGACTACCGTACATAGTCAATGCACCATGGTATCCCTAAACTCCTCTGAAGTCACCATCGATATGTCCATCATAGGAATAAGACACGTCACATGTGAGAAAATCCCATGCAGGGGTGAGTATATACATACACAGTAGGGAGCCCATAAAGATGAAGGAGGATCAGTAAGTGACACAAAAAAAATATACAGACATATAGTAAATATGAAACAAGATATAGCTCAACACAACAATGGGAGAAAGTAATATCATCCAAACACAAGGGGGCCAACATGGTGTGTATGTGGACTAGACCTCAAGTTTTCATCACCCATAGTATGAGAGTAACCTCATCCATCCATGCAGTGCTCAACACTATGAGTAGGTGGACTACCCATCGTATCTCTAAAACCCATGGCAAGAGAGTAACTAATTACAAAGGCATGGATATATATATATTCTCAAACCAAAGAAACCAAAACAAGATATAAGGGGATCTACATCTCATGTCCGAACCTAAAAAAAGACACACCATTAGTTCTAAAATTCCATCAATGATGATCAACATCTCATGTGTTTAACCAGAATAAAAAATCCAAGTTAATACGCACCTATTCATTATTATTCATAGTTGAGGGTAAACAATCTCTATGTAGAGGACCCATTCCCTAGTACAGTAGGAGGGTTCCACTCTATGATTGTTGCTAGAGGACCCATTCCTTGGTACAACATGAGGCTTTTAGTCTCTGATACTAGAGGACCTATTCCCTGACTCCATAGGAGTGTTCCACACTTTGAAGGATAGAGGAACCATGTCCTATATCCATGGGAGGGTTCCACTCTCTGAAGGATGGAGGACCCATGCCCTTCCCTAGAAGGAGGGTTCAACTTCAATGGATAGAGGACCCATTCAATGTCCAAGTAGTAGGGTTCCACTCTCTAATGCTATATGACCCATGCCCTAAATCTATACGAGGGTTCCACTCTAGGATTCTGTAGAGGGCCCATGCCGATCCCAGCTAGAGGATTACACTATAGTCATCGAGGTCCCATGCCCATCCTAGATGGAGGGTTCTTCTTAGGATGCCTCTAGTGATCACGCCATCTTTGAGCATCACCTAAATAACAACCACACATAAAAAATTTAATATCATATCTCAAAATCCACAATGGAAGGAACCATCACTTTCTATATGTAGAAATACTCAGGATAGTCTACTCAAGGGACAAAATTAGAGTCCAAACTAAGAAGATATGAGAGAATGTAGTTTTCTCAAAAGGAACCAAGGGGTACATGATGTGTCAGGTGACCCACATGGCATGTGGTCCCGATCCACCGCATGTACATGTCCTAGTAATTACACATATCATTGGATATTTAGGGGGTACACGACAAGTTGGGCGTCTACATGGTTTGTGCATACCACTTTGGGTCACACCCATGTGCTTGGTCGTGTCATTATACTCCATCCCCTGTATGTGTACATTGGTACACAACATGCCTATTCACAAAGTGTCTCCCATGTCTCTGGTCATTACCATGATCGTGTACTCCTAGATTACATGGTTTTCCTCCAGTGCATAGATCACACGACATGTGATACTTATATTTCTTTAATCCCAATCCACTACAACCAGGGCCCTACACATCGTGTGTTCATCGTAGTACATGATGGGTAGTCACATTTTTTTCACATTCTCATATCCATTTTCAGGATTTTAGATCAAACCAATGATGATTTTTTTCTTTCATCCACTCCTTGTGAAATTGAAGGGGAATAACTCGATGAATTTTTATCCCACCTTTGTTTTCCAAAAATAGGATCTCGTATTCATCTGCATGATCCCATACATACGTCACTGCCGTTGATACTCACAATTACTCAATAGATCAACAAAACCATGATAGAGTTACTTGAATCTGACTAATCATTTGAATATATCCATGATTCATCTTTTCATCCCACGCATGTGGATTCGTCAAAATTATAGGGGTCCAATCGGGCTCTGTATCTCTTAATAATGTCAAACCGGAACAGTATGGATCAATCAGTGAAGAAGACAAAGAAATTGTGGGAGGAAGGCACAAGAACAAAGGTTTAACCATTGTTGGACAAGAATTATTGTCCAATGGATATAGGTGGTATGATATATGTGATAAAAATGATTGAATAATAAAATAAACTGATACATATGCTCATACCAAGGTTCATCAATTAGCACAGATCAAAGAAGTGATGATCCTGCACAATAAATATAACAAAAAATGGAACAATCCATAGTTTTATAAGTCCTAACAAGATATTGGAACATTTTTCTTCCAATAATTTTCTCACCAATGATTTAAGGAAATTTTTGGGTTCACTTCATCCTGATCTTCCCTGATCCAAATCTTCTTCGTTGTCTGATGTGATTTTCCAATGGAAGGAGGAAGAAAAGTTTGGAATCATCACAGGTTTTATGTGACTAACCCTAACAAAATAGTCAGAGAAGTGTATATATATATGTAACCCATTTTAATAATTTAATGAATTAATTAAATTGATAATTTAACGAATTAATTAAATTTATATCTTAAAGAATTAATTAAATTGATAATTTAATTAATCCACTAAATGTGACACAAATGGTCGCCTTATCCGAATTCCACACACTAGCCTTTTTTAGGTCACGCCAAGGGTAAAAATCACATTACAGACTCAACCATGGTCTTAGATTTATTATTCAAAATTACATTTAATAGTTACCCCATTTTTTAAAAGAAACATATCCACTTCACACAAAATATATTTAATATTTTTATAATGTTAATTTTGGGCACACCAGGCCTTGAAATTGCATGTGGTCTTAGCACCTAGATCTGAAAATATATGTAGGAATATTTCAATGTATTTCAATGAAAAAACTAGGTCTCTACACTATTTTACACATCTAGTAAGAATCGGTCCTTCATCCCATCGGCGATGGATCCTCAAATGATTATGATAGAAACAACATGGCCCTCTATTTATTGACTCCAAATGGGATCATGAAATAGTCAATAGAATTTAGGACGAGGCAGTTGGTGGTCATAAGGGGGTCTAGAGTCATAAAACTTGTAAAATCCCCAAAATACAATGAATATGTCTATTTTGGGACATCTTGACCTTTACACATCATGTAGTGATTACAAGATGTGTAAATGTTGCACTACGTGTATAGAATTTCGACCTGCAGGATTTCTAAGCATTCATGGTATGTTTCATGGCATGAAACACATGTTTTGTTCCATGACAGAAGTGGTATTAATTCCAAGATGGTTTACAACACATCATGGATTGTAATTATTTCATGAATTTCTCCATCTAATGACATGTAATGATTACATGACGTGTAAAGTTAGTTTTCATCTCTCGAAGCCTCATTTTGCCTCGGTTCTTCAGTTTCATACCCTAAAAGTGCTCCATTACCATCCATATTTGTATAAACCCTTATTTTACATGGATATCATGATTGTTTCAACTTATTTTTCTCATATCCCATAGCTTATAACATCCTGAAAAAATGTAGAAAACATCAGGTGTGAAGGCATTCATTGACAATTAAATAATCAATATCACTGCATTTTATTATAAAATTTGTAAACAATAAATTCAATAATAACCTAGTGACCCTTCTGTGTAAACCAAAGAAATGATTTCTAGTACCCACACCAACACCCATAATCTTTCCCAACCATTAACCAAAATCATCATCCTCATTCATCCACTATGTTGATCACATGACCCATCCACTTAAGTTTACCTACATATTTACAAAATAGAACAATGTTCTTCATACATTCACCTATTAAATTTTTTATTTATTAAAATTTGGAACCACATGAAAAAAAGATGGAGGAAATTTATTAATAATTGGAGGGAATTTATTTTTTGTTTTAGGGAATCATACATTGGTTTTAATGTTTATATTCCCAAGGTTTTTTTCTATAAATAAAGTCCTTGAGAATAAAAACTTTTTCATTAAAAATATTTATGAAAACATTATTTGAAAAAATTATAAATATATATTTTTAGTTAAATGGTTTATTATATATATATATATATACCAAAAAACAAAATTAAAATAAAATAAATTATTTTTTAAAAATGACTAATGATAATATTAGTCATGGAGATTATATTACAAAAAATTTAAAATCTGATTGGTTGTATCTATCCATATTTTTTTCAATTGAACCAAAATATATTTTGATAAAAATTGTGAGATTGAATTTATGTGAGTCACACTGATTTTAATCATAATATAAGTGGGATCATGATATCATTTAGTATCAATCTCTTTGATCTGAAAATATCCAATAATTTCTTCCAACGTCTCTATAGTGAAACTGTCAGAATTTTTTTTCTTCTTTCATTAATGTTAATGAAACATTTGAGGGGAATTTTATATGAGAAAACTACATCGATAAGTGGAGGTGGATTAAACCTTTTTGGACTGTGAAATACATTCACACATCATGATTTAAATTTTTCGATCTTGTTCGTATGCATTATAATTTTCACATCAATCAAAAGGGGTTAAACAAGGAATATCCTAGAAAATGTATTTAGAATCCCTTAACTTCCTAAATCAATACATGGTCATGATTGAAGGTTTTGATAAAAATAGCTTCTCTTCATGGAAAGAAAAAATGATGTTCCTTCATACAATGTTGAAGATTTTTTACATTATGGAACCAAAACTCACCCAGTTCTTGAAAATCATGATCCAAATCATGATAGAATACCCATTTACGTGACTCATTTCAATGAATGTCACACAATAAGAAACAAAATGTGAATAAAAGGATGTTTTTTGTCAAGGAAATATTCTGAAGACATTATTAAATTGTCTTTATAAACATTTTCACCAAATGAAGTCTGCTCGAGAGATATGGGATACACTCAAATTCAAGTAAAATTATGATGAAGAATGTAACAATAAAATTATTATAAAAAATTATCTTAACTTCAAGATGGTTGATAATATACTGATGTTGGATAATGTTCATATGCTCCACATTATGTTAAACAATCTTCATTACCTAAAAATTAATATATTATAAACTTTCCAAGATGGTGATGTTATTTATAATTTTCAACCTATGTCTAATGATTTTGAAAAATCACTTGTTAAAAATTATGAGTTTATTTCCATAGAACAATTTCTAAAGCTTCTTCACATCGAAGAATAATCCTTGTTGAGAGATGTGTTTATGGATTTAAAACTTGATACCAAGGTTAATATCCTTGAGGGAAAGGCACCACTTAAAACATCCTTACATGTCAGGAAGAAAAGTCAAAAACTCAAGAAGAAAGGAAATTCATCCAATAAGAAACAAGAATAATTTTATTATGGAAAACCATGGAATTTTTACATAGAATTTATCTTTTTAATGAATGTAAACAAACCCACTAAAAATATGATGTCTAAAAAAATATAGTCACAATTTAATCTAAAGTCGATATGACTTTGAAGAAGATGGGATGGTAGATTTATTTTGGATTAACGGTGCATGTGTGAAAGGATCGTTCAATGTTCAAAACATTTGAAAAAATTACTATCATGGACTCGTTGAACTAGACTTTAATTTTGGGATGAAGTTGGATCTTCTAAATGTGATATATGTTCCTGATATTTGAAATAATTTAGTCTCTATTAATCTTTTTGTAATATGGGATTTCAGGTTTCATTTAAATATGATAAGGTTATCTTAAAAAAGAGAGGAATGTTTATAGGGAAGGGGTACTCAAATGATGGCACGCATTAATTATCTATTAATAATATGATTTATTCTTCTACTTACATGTTTGAGTCATATAATTTATGGCATGATTATTTGGAACTTGTTAATTGTAGTAAATTAAAAGTAATGAAGAAGTTATACTTAATTAAATTTGAAAATAAATTTAATAAAATTGAAACATGTGTAGAATCAAAAATAGTTAACAAACCATTTACAAGTGTAGAGAAAAATTCTGGTATACTAGAGTTAAAACATTCTGATATTGTTGAATTAAATGGTCTCTTGAATTTTGGAGGAAATTTTTTTCTTATTACTTTTTTTGATGATTACATTAGATATTTATATATATATCTTCTTATTATAAAATATGAATCCTTTAATTTTATTATGAAGTATAAAGATGAATTTTAAAACCAATTAAATAATAGGATTAATATATTACCCTCAGATAGTGGTGGTGACTACTTTATGAATGAATATAATTAGTTCTATAAATAAAATTCAATAATTTTTCAATGTAATTATCTTTACACACCTCATAAAACAACATTTTCTGAAAGGAAAAAAACATACATTAGTAGAAATGGAAAATTTAATGACTAATAAATCTATGTTACAATTAAATTTATTGGGTGAATATTTATTGGATGCTTTCCATATTCATATTAGGATTACTTCATGGAAAAGTATGTTATCCCTTTATAACATTTAAAAAGGTAGAAGACCTAATATTTTATTTTTTTAAAGTTTGGGGGAGTTTATCTTACTATAGAGGTCCTGAACCTAAAATAACTAAATTGGCCCCTGAACGATTGAAGGTGTTTCGGTTGGATATAAATAAAATAGAAAAGCATATAGAGTTATAGATTTGGAATCCAATATCCTTGTTAAATCAAGAAAGGTAGAGTATTTTTAAAATATATTTTATAAAGATAATGTAGATGAGGTTATTCCACATACCCATATCTCTTCTACCCCATATAGTATATATATAATAATAGAGAATAATGATGACTCTCGATTTGAACCTAAAAAGAGTAAAATACTTAAAAATGAGAAACATCAACATCTATATTTTATTTCAAAGTATTACATAAATTTTCTTTTTAAGAGAGTTTAAAATAATCATATTCTAAATAAGTATCCTATGGTATTGATTGTAGAAGATGACCTAAATACAAATAAAGAAACTATGACTTCTAGATATGATGCCTTTTCAAAAGAATAAAGTAATGATAAAATGGATTCCATTAAAGAAATTAATACTTGGGTCATTATGGATTTACCAAGAGGTTGAAAACCTATTGGTTGTAAATGGGTTTTTATAAATAATTATTATTCAAGTGGTATCATTCAATATTTTAAATCAATATTTATTATTGAGGGTTTCAGATAAAAAAATGGATTAATTATTTTGATACTTATGCACCTATAGTTCAGATTACATCAATAATGATATTGTTTGTATTTTCCTAAATTAATCATTTTTATGTTCATAAAATGGGTGTTAAAAATAGTTTTTTGAATGAAGACTTATACGAAGATATATACATGGAACATCCATAATGGTTTTTTACGAGGAAATGAAAATAATTTTTGTAAACTAGTTAAATCTCATTATGAACATATAAATGATCTAAATAAATATACTAAAAATGTTTATTCTATTATATTATCTAATGTATTTATTCACATTAATGCAGATAAATGAGTTTATTCCATGATTAAAAAATAATATGGTGTTATTGTGTGTATATATGTAGATGATGTGTTAATTTTTAGAACCAATATGGTTGGTGTAAATGATACAAAGAATAATTTATCCTCTATGTTTAAAATAATTTATCTTGAAATAGTTGATACCATTCTATGTATGAAATTTATAAAACATAGTGGGGAATATTCTTTAATTCAATATCTATATTGGGAAAAAAATTAAATTAAATTGATCATATTTATTTCAATGATGTTAATAATCCATTTGATTCTAGTGTAAAAAAACTTAAATACAGACTGATATTTATCACAATATGAATATACTGGAACAATTTGTTTTATAATGTACTAAATGAATTTTACAAGACCTTATATTACTTTTTTCTTAAGTACAATGATTAGATATACTAGTAATCTGGGTGTGAATTATTGTATATTTATAACAACAATCTTTGGATACTTTAGAATTACAAAGAATTAATTTTATACAACAATGATTATGTAGTTGTATTATAAGGATTAACTTATGTGAGTTGGACTACCATTATTGGTGATAATCAGTCTATATTTGGATGGTTATTTACTCTTGGAGGTTTTGTTGTTTCTTGGGAGAGTAATAAATAAACATTTATTTCACATTTTACTATAGAGTTAGAGTTTACTGACTTAGTGGATTGTGAAAATGAATATTAATGGATTATGAATATATTATTGGATATTATATTGTGGACTAGTCTAACGTCTCCAATCTCTATCAATAGAGATGGTGAAGAAACTATATCAAAATCATATAGTTTCATATAAAATTAAATTCTAAACATATAATTTTGAAACATGATTATGTATTATAATTTTTATAATATAGTTATATAATAATTGTCTATGTGAGATCATGTAAAAAACATAAATATCCATTTAAATAATATTTTCTGGGAGATATCATTCATACAACTAATAAAGTGACTGTGTTAAAACCCATAGAATAAATCATTTTTTGTAATGTAAACACAAAACTTTCTTTATGTTGATTCTAATAAAACTATTAAATGGGTAAAAAAAGTAATAAAGATGATTTCTGGTAATGAAAATTATAACTCCAAATAATTGGGGTCAATTCCATCTTTTATGACTAGGGGCTGAGAAATAAACTCCAATAAAATATTAACCATTGATGAGTTATGTGTTTTAATAATGGAAATACATTGTAACATATTTCGTATGTGAAATTCGAAGTGGTGTCTCTTTTTACAAGAGTTAATGGATTTACAATTTAGAGACATAATGAAAAGGATATAACCACATGGCCATAAAAGTTATATAAAATGAGATGATGGGAAGTTCATTTTATGTATGATATTTTCAGTTTATCTTAATAATTAACTAGTTTAATGTTTTTACTCTTTTAAATATTATAATACTTTGAGATATTGATACTATGTACATGTTTAAATCAAAAGATACCTTTATTATGTATAATTATCTATATTTAATCTAGATAATTAATATTTAATAAATTAAATTAGGGTATTGTTACATTTTTTTTTTATTAAAAGGTGGAACTATTTGAAAAAAATGAAGGATGGAATGTTTAAATAATTGGAGGTAATTTATTTTCTATTTTTGGGGATCACACATTGGTTGTGTGGTTAATATTCCCAAGGTTTTTCCCTATAAATAGTCGAATTAGGAATGATAAATATTTCATAAAAAATATATACGTCCAAATTATATCAAATTACTTTAAATATATATTTTTAGTAACATGTTTTATTATATATATTATATAAAAAATATCTTTTAAAACCAACCAATGATATGATTATTTATGAACATTGAATTTCAAAAAAAATTGAAATCTGATCGGTTGCCTCCCATAAAAAATTTCCATATTTTGTTCAGATAAAAATGTATTTTGATCGAAATGGTTAGATAAAATTGGTGTGAATCACACTGTTCATAATCTAAAAATTAGAGGGATATTAATATTGTTTAAAATTAATCACCATGATCCAAAACTCTAAGAATATTTCTCCATCATCACCATAGAGGGACTATTATAAATTTGTGTCTGCCATTCATTAACATTGGTGAAATACTTCTTGGAAATTTCCACCAAGAACTATACACCAATATGTGGGGGTGGACTAAACCCTTTCGGAAAGTGAACTATATTCACACATCAGGATTTAAATTCTCTTTTATACTTCGTCTTCCTTATGATTTTCACAACATAACTAGTTTCACCTACTAGAGACCACAATTTTATCATCAATAGATTACATCGTAGCTAGGAATATGGGATTGAGGTGAGCTAGGACTTTGTTTACTATAACCATTCCATGTTACATATGTGATGCTTGATCCCACCCCAAAAATTTCCAAACTCCCGACCAGCTATACCAATATGACCCTCAAGTTGTACTTGCAAGTGGGGCCATGTCGTGACCCCATGCAACACCTTTATGACACTCAATGAAAATTCCATCATTTCCCCTTTCATAGACATGTGAGGAGATTCCCTAAACCCACAAACCTATTGAAAAGTGGGGCACAAACATCTTCCCACACATTATGCGTGGGCCAAAAACTATTGTAGTTAGGCTTAGTTCCATCCAATCACCATTCCCAACATGTGAGATACCACAACAAGAATCGCATCCCATGATATTTTAAAGGATGGTTGAGAAAAAAGTTGGGGGTTTGATCCCCCAACCATCAGATTCAAATAGAAGCCCCTACCAACCGAGGAAGGGTTTATTTTCATTAATATATATACAGTGTATATTAATTAATTTAATTATTAATATAATATTATGAAATATAATTAAGATAATTAATATTATAATATTATTAATATAATTTATTCAATTAATACTACTATTAATACAATTATTATGTAATGTAATTAATATAATTAATACTATTATTAGTATTATTTATGTAGGTTTATCATTTGGGCCTTAGATTAATCTCTTAAAAGTGCCTTTGGTCCACACTCGGCTAGGCTATTAGGTCATCAAGTATATGGGCCTTTAGTTGTCTCAATATAATAAAATAGGTCCCATGAGAGTCTGTCATTTATTATGGGTAGGGATGAGTCTTCACTAATTAGGATTCATGGGTGGAGGTGTATTTGTGGTTTTTAATCCCCTGTACCTAATAAGTAATATAAATATATAAAAAATATTATATTTTTATTGTTGAATACTATTGTAAATAAATTTAATATAATTGTATTGTAATATAGTTATTAATATAATTATTTTTTACCATATATAATTTTTAATGTTATTATTTAGTAATTATTAATATATTATTATATAATACTATTTTTCATTTATTTAATTCTTAGTTAGGTTATAGTAGATCAATAATTTAATGTTAATCAACATTTACATGAATTATTCAATATTTATATTAATTTTGTAATTAACTTTTAGATTTATCACGATTTTATATATTATAAATTACATATAATGTGTGTATGTAAAATCATATAATGTGAAAAAAATTATATTTGTGTGTGTTATATAAATTGACGGTGGTGGAATAAATATTATTTATATGAATAGATCCAATGTGAAATTCATAAATACTAATAAAATCACTCTACTTACCAAACACTTTTCATTGACAATAGTTCTCTTGAGTGAAGAAATAGATTTCACCATCGTTCATGTAAGAACCTGGTTTTTCATGCATGCATGGATCCTTTAAATTTCGGTATAATTCTTTATTTTGTACCTAATATGGATGCCCAATTACTTAGAAAAGTTTTTAGGGGTGTTCAAGGCTTGTTCGGATCCAAAAAAATATCTCTTTTGGAAACAGTCCATGCCGCACAGTTGGCGCACGGTTGGCTTAACCGTGTGGATGGTTAATTTTTGGGAAGAACCATGCACCATAGATGGCGCATGACTGTGTGGGCTAACCATGAAAGTGCCTCCTCTTCCCAGGTACCCATGCATGGTTTTTGTATGGTTTTTAAAACCATGCGTACAAACAATTCATAGGATAATTTCAGGAAAATATTACAGTTTTCCCTTAATAACCTAATTAAGTCCCCTCCTTTATTCTATGAGTTCCAGTGGGATTTACATCCATGTCTTTCAATTTGAATTTTTATGAAGGCCAGGGCTGGGTATTGGATGATCTCCTTTTTTTGAAATCTTATCGAGCTTTTTTTTTCATGTTGGATGTGCAACAGTAAGTACTCAAGTCCAATTAAACATTTATCCTTTCCTATTTCTGTCGACCTAGTTATCGAGGTGTGAGCATTTTCCCTCTTTTTATAGATCTAATCTAGTTTGATACAAATCACGGGCCGATACTAGAGGATGGTATTCAAACAATTTTAATGTGGCTGTTCTATAACTCATCCCTAATCTTCATTGATTTTGGATTTTTCATGTGGGGCCTGCCGATTCCATCGATTTTCATTTATAGAAATTATATTCCATGTTTTTATTCATTAGAATTGTATCGTTATTGTCTTTATAAATATGTTATTAGTTGTTGGTAGTATATCCACAACATACAACACCCCATGTAGGTTTTTATTCCATTAATTGGGTTTTTAGTGTTTTAACACATTTGAGCCACCATTCGGGTCTGTATGGATTGATCATTATAAGGGAGAGATTTTGTATATTAAATGGATTGTTTTATAACGTGAATTAAATAATGGTAAGCACCATGTATTCTCACCACTTTACCCACCTAAAGTAAGTGCTTAAATTTTAACAATTAATGGTGAAACATGAATTAAAATGTATACTATGTATATGAATTGGATTAAAATGTAAATGAATAATATGTTGCATGTTCGTAGAACCCCTTACCACATTAATGGAAGGTAGAAAAATGAACCTTGATTATGGAATATGATTCAAATGTATTAAATGAATGGTTTCATGATACTTGGACTTGTCATAGTAATGAAAGTAAAGGATTGAACCAATGGGAATTATGCATGACTTCATTATCTAGTTGGAATGGCTAGACTCGAGTTTACCTTGGATTCTTATCGGGGAATGCCGTGGACACTCAGGAACCCCATTCCAATTCAAGGATGCATCTTTCTAAGGTTAAGTCCAACCTAGATCCCGATCATTTTCCATTCTTGGATGCCCAGTATCACACCATAGGATCCCTCAAATGGTATTAAATGTTTCCTTGGATACCCTCATTTGATCCATCATTGAAAAGTAGGTTCAATGATTAAATCTCATAGGTCCCTATTACTTCTTAGCCCCATTTTACCTTGGTTGATCACCTTGGATTCAGTAGGCATGTTATTGTGGTATGACTTTGACTATGATCTTCATATTACACTCTTACCCTTATCTATACCCAGTTACTACTAATTTAGTGACCCTTGAGGTCAACGTTTCCTTGATTATGACCTTTGAACTTCATTATTAAATTTCATTACATGATACCTTGCCATAAATTGGAACCTTAAATATTTTTAATAGGTGAATTATTTATAAAATTTTAATAATAGAATAATAACTTGGTAATAATTTAAGACACCAGTCAAGGGATGAAGTATTTACTTGGGTATTTAGTTAAATTGTACTTATTTACTTTATATATGCATGCATACACACTATTACATTTCCATTATATAGGGCTGATGTTATATACACTATTGGTGGTGTCCCCTTGAGATTTATCTCACACCCTCTCTGGGTGCTGATTGGTACTCAGGGTAGACTGTATGATTACAGGTAATGATGACGGTAAGCATACAACTTTGAACACTTGATTGCTTGCTATTTAGGATGGATCATGACAATAGATGACCAAGCCGGATATCATGATTCTTGATATAGTCTTTTATTGTCCTTTATACTTTTGGAGAACATGTTATGCCTACAACTTGTATCCATGTTGTCCAACATTCTAGTGAAATGAAATATCATCATTTTTTTGTTGAATGTTATTCTAGTTACTTCAATTATTATTATTCTTGGACATTTATTTCTTTTGTCTTCTTCCACTATTTACCTATATTGGTTCCACTATTTACCTCTTTTTATTTTCATTCGTTGTGCTACACTCTGGGTATAATGGAATAGTCTTCCCAACAACACACCCTAGGCCCTCACTGCTAGTCCGAATCCTTTGGAATTTGGGGATATTAACTTGAGTCCATGTGAACCGCCGGGCTTGGGGAACCAATTAAGTGACATCTGGGTCCGGGACATCATAATGTGATATCATAGGGGTTTCCTTTTCCTGGTTTACTAGTTAGAGACAATATTCCAGAGAATTTGAAAGCTTGTGAATTGGTCACAAGTTGTTTTTGGGCGTCGTGAACCCTTGTTAGGGATAAAATCCAAGTTACCCAAAATATAGTTGTTGTTCTATTTTTCCTATTACAATTGATAATATTTCACTGTTTGGTGACACCTGTGTTATGCAAAGTTGTTTATTTATATTCTAATTAATAATTTCATTATATTATTGGAACGATAATATAAGGAAAAGGAGAATTATTACATAAATCATTATAGGCACCGAGAATTTTTATGCCATGAATATTTCCATTCCATATGGGTACATTCCACTACCCACATTTCTTGATATGACTATAATTCTTTAGTGATGTTGTGATAGTTAGATTATGATTTTATTAATCTTGGTTGTGATTGAGTGATTGATAGTATCAATTCATGAGGTTTGTGGGCCCTCAGGGGTTGTAAAGAGTAATTTACTAAGTCAATCCATTATGATATAAATAAATGGGTTTTGTTTCCACTTATAGGTGTATGGTCATTGATTCACAAGAAATGTATATTTTATTACAAAGTGAATCATGAAATATAAAATGAAATGGTTTCACATTGTTATCCTGCATTGTCAATTTATGAACGGTAAATGAGTAAACCTGGAAATTAACTATAAAATTAAATAAAACTTATACTTGATCACATATTTATACCTTGCTGTATAAGCGGGAAGTTGGGGTTGTATGCATTGGGTAGTGAGTCTTCCTATGTTCAGCTTCATCTATTGATTCTATCTTTCTATTTAAGCATTTTCCAAGGCATGTTCTTGTAATTTGTATACCAATACCACCATGATGTCCTTGTATCGTATTCTAGAAGGGTGGAAATGACCATGCCCCAGAAGTGTTGGGACCTAAGCCAGCAGTATTACCTCCAAGAGTGCCACATGAGTCACCACCTTCTATACCTGATATAGGAAATGATTCCGAATTTAATGATAGTTTCCTACACCTGATGAAGTCCATGCATGGTGCTCCATGAGATTCACCTACGATGGCTAATCTGACATACAAGTTCCTATAGCATTATCTTCCTACTTTCACAGGGGATGGCCGTCTGCAGGCTGCTAAGTCTTGTCTAGAGGCCACCCTATCTATCTTTGAGCATGTGGAGATTCCTCCAAAGAGGAGTGTCAAAATACTACATTCATTTTTTTGGTAATTTTCCAAGTATTAGTGGGGCACGATCACCTAGGACGGTCATCATGAGGGAATGTTATGGGTTGATTTCCAGACTGCTTTCTATGATTAGTTCTTTCCTTAGATGCTTAGACCTGACATAGCCAGAGGGTTTATGCACATCTTGCAGAGTTCGGTGATAGTTATGGAATATTCTGTGTGTTTCACGGTGTTATAGTGTTTTTCACCACTTCTAACTGACGATGAGATTTCACGTGCTATAAGCTTTGAGGATGGGCCTTTGTACGACATTCTTACACAGGTGAATATCCTTTGACTTCCTAGATTATCATTAATAGTAAATCATGATCTTATATTTGAGTGTAACCTGAGATATGGTAATAGTACTGAGTATAGAGGATCAGTGTTGAGGTAGGATGTCAGTTCATTCAGTGGTAGGAAATGTTCCATTGAGGATTCTCATTAGGGTAGTGAAAAACAGATTGCCTGTTTTGATAGATCTATAGTGTTTCATCAGTGTGAATGATGGGGGAACCTAAAGCATAATTTTGATTGAGACTTAATGGAGTGATGGTCTTGAGACCATATAGGGCATATTCAGTGTTTCTATAGGACACTTCCACCATCCTCAAGTGGAAGAGGATACACACCAAATCCACCTTCAAGAGTGAGTTCTTTTACACCACATCAAGTGGGGAGATGGAATAGTATCAATAGGTAGGGATGAGAAGAAGGTTTTGGCTATGATAGCTAGAACCTGGACCACCAACAATGCTGTTAGAGTAGTTTTGATTATCATATTCCATCAATTTCATATGGATGTGGATCAGGCCAGTTGAATGCGCTTCAGCCGATACAGAAGGATCAGGGTGTGGGACCATCTACAATATGAGATATTATTCTTATGGAATCTACTATCATATCTTCTTTATTTTATATAGGTTATTAGAAAACTTTTATATCTATATCAATCCTAGAAATTATAATACTAGAGATACAGTATTACTATGGTGTGATGACCCTAGATACACCGTTAGGGGTACAGACAAAGGGAATATTTTAGTGCAGAAACTATCCCCTTGAGGTAGGCAGTTACCCTTTATTATTGAGTCTCTTTGTTCTCAAGGTTATAGGATTCGATTTCATTCTTAGGATGGACTAGTTGGTTCAATATCATTCTCTTGTATACTACTATCACCACAGAGTATCATTTACATCACCATAAGGCAGTCATTATCTACATAAGGGTGAGTGGGATATCCACAGTGGAAGAGATGGAACAAAGCATCATGGGCTAGGTGGAGTGACCACCCAGATTTTCAATCTCTTCATGGAGGATCATGGTTTACACAAAACATATTTCCCTCTAATACTGGATCATTTTGGGGATGTCTTTCCTGATGAATTATATGGACTACCTCCTAAAACAGAGGTTGAGATTATGATCAAGCTTGTTCTACGAGCAGATCTAGTGTCCATTCTTCCATATATCATGGCACCTACTGAGCTCAATGAGCTCAACCTATAGCTAGAGGATTTAGTGGCCAAAATCTATATAGGGACCAGTACATCCACTTGGGTTTTTCCTATGCATTTTTCCAATAAGGCTGATGGAATCTTACATCTTTTTGTGGATTAAAGGTTGTTGTACTAGCTTACAGTCAAGAACCGATACCCACTTCCTCTAATAGATGATATCTTTGAACAAATCTGAGGAGAAAAGGTGTTCTCTAAGATCAACCTATGATTGAGTTATCATTAAGTGTGACTTAGGCCGTTAGACATACCAAAAATAGCTTTTTATATCAGGTATGGTTTGTATGATTACCTTGTCATGTCGTTCGGTCTTGTGAACATGCCCTCCATTTTCATGGAATTTATGTATAGTGGTTTCCACCAATATTTTGATTCTTTTTTCATGATATTTGAGGACTACATCTTAGTGTATTTGCATACTCATAATGACCATTGTAAATATCTGGAGATCATTCTGAGTACACTGAGAGAGTATCATATTTATGCCAATCATGATAAGTGACACTTATGAATAAAAAAAATTCACTTCTTGGGTCATATAATATCATAATTAGGAGTATATTTTGATCTGAAAAAGGCCAGTGCTCTAGTTTCCTTTGATCAGCCCAAGAATGTGTTCGACATACGGAGTTTCTTGAGGTTTGTTGGATATTACAGATGTTTCACACAATACTTTTCCTTCCTTTATTCACCTCTTACTGGTCTTACAAATATGGTTTTCAAGTTACTATGGTAAGAATCACGTGAGAAATACTTTCAGGAGCTGAAAGGGATGCCTGTATTGGTAGCTATTCAGACTCTTTTAGAGCCAAGCATAGGTTATACAATATTTTGTGATGCCTAAGGCATCGGCTTGAGAGTAAAGTTGATGTACGAGGAAAGAGTCATTGTGTATGGATCTCGGTAGTTGAGACCTCATGAGAGGAACTACCCAACACATGACCTTGAGCTAGCAGCAGTTGTCCATTTCATACATTGTTGGAGACACCATTTTTTGGGTGAGTGCTTTGTGGTGTACATGGACCACAAGAGCCTCAAATATATATTTTATCAATGTGACATGAACCTCAGACAACAGAGATGGGTCAAATATCTACAATCCTTTGATATTGAGCTTTCTTATATGCATAGGAAGGGAAATGTAGTTACAGATGCACTGAGTCAAAAAACTCAGGCACGAGCAGTATGAGAAGATGGCGATGAATAGAAGTTAATGAACCTATTATCTAAGCTACACCTATAGTTTCATGATAGTTATTAGAATTCTTATAACTCATATTTGGTAGTTACAGCTTCCCACTTTGAGAAGGTGAAGAGTATACCATTTTTAGATTCTGAAGGCTTGGTACTTTGTGAGAGTATATCAAGATATAACCTACCTCTATATTGGTATGTAGAGATATATGACATCTAGCATATTCATGTACATGTCTGGGTCCCTAGGTGGAGTACCAGAGACCTGCAGGCTTGTTACAACCACTTCTCGTCATAGAATGGAAATGGAGAGATGTTTTTGTGGACTTTGTAGTTTTGTATCATAGGTCTTATAGAGGTAGAGATGTTATATGGGTTATTATTGACCGAATAACAAATTCATCCTACTTCATACCTATTCGAGAGACTTTCTTAGTCGATGAGATGTGAAGACTATATGTCTGTAAGATAATATGACTACATCGGCTTCCACATACTATCATTTTAGATAGGGACACTCAATGAATGTCACAGTTCTGGAAGGTATTATAGAATACTATGGGAACACTGGTGCTTCTAAGAATAATATTTCACTCTCTGACCGATGGAAAATCAGAATGGACAGTACAGGTCCTAGAGGACATGCTCTAAGCATGTGTCCATGAATTTGGTGGATCTTTGGAGAAACAAATCCATCTAATTGAGTTCACAAATAATAATATATTTCAGGAAACAATTAGATGGCTCAGTTTGATGTATTTTATTCTATGTCATTCCATTCACCCATGTGCTAGCAAGAGGTAGGTTATGAATCCCTTCTAGGTCATCGTCTCATTCAGGAGACTTAGGAGCAGTTTTAGCCGATTAGGAAGTGTATGACTATTGCTCAGTCAAGACAGAAATCATATGTAAATATCCATCTATGACCCCTATAGTTCGAGTTTGGGGATCATGTTTTCAATTAGGTATCACCCAGGAAATGGAATATATGGTTACAGAAGCAAGGGAAGTTATCTCCTCATTATGTAGGGACATCTGAAATTCTGAAGATAGTCAGGCCAGTAGCCTATATGTGGCTACTAACTGAGAGGTACTATGCCATGCACAATGTTTTCCACATATAAAAACTTCACAAATATCATTATAACCCTTTTAATACTTGTGATCCTTAGTAAGTTGAGTTGGATGTTGATTCTACCTTTGAGGAGTATCAAGTACGCATCATTGACCATAGCACAAAATCACTCCAAGGTTGGTTTTTCCCTCTAGTACAAGTGTTATGGAAACACGACGAGGTATAGGATGGGACTTTGGATAGGGAAAATTATGTACATTCCTACTGTCTAGAATTGTTCTCAGATAGTGTTTCTACACCCTTGGAAGATGAACATAGGGATGAGTTCTTTTAAGGGGGAAGACTGTAAGAACCTAGTTTTTCACGTAGGTTTAAAGCCCTTATATTTTAGTCTAATTATTTATTTTGGACCTAATATAGATGAATAATGAGTTATAAAAGTTATTAGGGGTGTCTGGGTCTTGTTTAGATCCCAAAAAACATCTTTTTGGGAAATTAACCATGTTGCATGGTTGGTGCGCAGTTTTCCTAACTGTGTGGATGGTCAATTTTCAGGCTAAACAATATTTCATAGTTGGCGCATGGTCATGCAGCCTAACCATGAAAGTGAGCCTTCTTCCTAGGGGCTCGTGTATGGTTTACACGTGGTTTTTCAAACCATTTGGACAAAACAAGCACATGATATTTTTAGGGCAATTTTACAGTTTTTCCGTTAATGAACCAATTAAGTCCCCTCTTCTTCCTATTATGAGTTCTAGTGGGATTTACCTCCATGGATCTCATTTTGGAGATTTTTAAAGGACAATTATTAGTATTTAAGGATCTCCTTTTTCTAGGATCCGATTGAGCTTTTTTCATCATGTTGGTTGTGTAATGGTAAGTACTCGTGTCCATTTAAATCCTTCGCTTTCTCTCGATCTCTCGACCTATTTATCGAGGTGTGAGATTTTTTCCTCTTTTCTTAGATCTACTCCTATCTGAGCCAAATATAGGGCTGATAGAGGATAAGGAGAGTCATAAAAGCCTAAGGTGGGTGGTTTATAACTCATACCTCATGTTTTTTGATTTTGGATTTGTTGTGTGGGACACACCAATTTCATCGGTTTCCATTTATAAAAATTATATTCCATGTTTATATTTATTAGAATCATATTGTTTTTATCTTTCCAAATATATGATTAGTTATTGGCAGTTATATCCACAAATTCCAACACCCCAAGTATGTTTTTATTCCATAAATTGGGTTTTTAGTGTTTTAACATGTTTGATCCACCGTTCGGGTGTTCCGTTGCTGGACCTTCCTAATGGTGAGATTTCTTATATTAAATGTATTGTTTTGTAATGTTAATTACATAATGGAATGTACCATGTATGCTCACCACTTGACCCACCTAAGGTAAGTGCTTCAATTTTTAAAATTAAAGGTGAAACTTGAATTGGAAAGTATACTAAGTATACTGTTGGGCTTGAAATGTAAATTAATAATAGGTTTCATGTTCATAACACCCCTTACCACATTAATGGAAGGCAGTGGAATAAACCATTAATATGGAATATGATTTAAATGGATTATATGAATGGTTGGATAATACTTGGCCTTTTCACACTAATGAAATGAAAGGATTGATCTAATGGGAATTATACATGACTTCATTATCTAATAGGAATTTTCTGACTCAAGTTCACCTTGGATTCATATAGAGGAATTCCATGGACATTGGGGAACCCCATTCCGATTCAAGGATGATACTTTCTTATGATAGACCAACCAAGATCCCAATATTTATCTATTCTTGGATGCCTAATATGACACTACAGGATCTCTCAAATATTATTGAAGAATTACTTAGATACACTCCTTGGATCTAACATTGCCAAGTAGGTTCCATGGTTAAATCCCATAGGGCCCTACTACTGCTTTGGCCTATTTTACAGTGGCTGATCACATTGGATTCAGTAGGTATTTTATTATGGAATACCTTGGACTATGCTCCTCAGATTACACTCTTAAACTTAGATAGATCCAGTTACAACTATGTTAGAGACCATTGGGGTCTAAGTTACCTTTGTTATTAACTTGGAACATCATTATTAAATGCCATTATAGGATTCTTTATCTTAACTTTGATCACTAAAGACTGTTAATAGGTGACATATTTTTAAAATAGTAATAATCAAATAATGACTTGGTTATATGTTCAGACACCAATCTAGGGATGAAGCAGGTACATCGGTATTTAGTTACATTGTCCTACTTTACTTTATATATGCAATCCTACACAGTATTACATTTCTATTAAATGGGGCAGAAGTTATAGATTCCATTGGTGGTGGCCCACTGATATTTATCTCACATCTGCTCCGGGAGCCGATTGGTACCCAGGGAAGACTACATGATTAAATGTAATGATAATGGTAAGGATACAGCTTCGAACACTTGATTTCTTGCTGTTTAGGATGGATATTGATAGAAGATGATTGCGTCAAAGCTCATGATGCTTGAGATAGTATTTTTTTGTCCTTTATACTTTTGTGGTACATGTTACTCCTACTACTTTTATCCATGTTTTCCAACTTTATAGTGACATAACATGTCATAATTTGTTTTGAATGTTATTTTAGTTATTCCATTTTTTATTATCCTTGTTCATTTATGCATTTTGTCTGATCTGCAGTTTACCTATATTGTTTCCACTATTTACTTCTATTTATTATCATCTGATCTGCTACAATCTGGTAATGTGGGCATATTCTCCCCACGTAAACACCATAATCCCCCACTACTAGTCGGTACCCTCTATCATTTGTGGAGATATTATTGAGGCCATGTGACCCACCAGGCTCAAGACACCTATTAAGTGGCATCCAGGTCTGGTAAGTCACAGTTCATGTCTGAGAGTACCCAATAATGAATTACTATTCACAATTTTCTTTTATACAACATCTCATGATTTAATTCATCCAACCCAAACCATTTAGGAACAACACATAATCCCTTCTAGGGCTTCTCCTAAAACCAATTAGTGATAGGAGTTGTATCCCATCCACCATTATATGTAAAAAATAATGTATGATGAATAATGAGATTTTTTCATGAGATGGTTAGTGGTTTCATTATTCAATGGGTTGTAGATAACATGAAGAACCATATTTTCAACATTTATCATGATAGAACCTTTTCAGGAAATGTTGAGACTGCTTATTCTTCTAAGAGGGGAAACAAAAAAAAATCTTCTCTAATAGGTGTGGAACATGAATTATAATGAAAGTGTAATTTTTTTATTATTTAATTCATTTTTAGTGCTATACTGATTCCTTATCTGGTGTGGGTATTTATATTAAGGATAAGGTTTTAGTACTTTGGTTACTTAATACATTAACAAATTTGTGGGAGTATTTTCATGTTACTCTAACTGATTATGCTTCTAATGGTGTTGTGACATATAGCTTTTCTAGGTATACTATTTTGAATAAAGAATATTGAATATGTGCAGATGAGAGATCTTCTTTAGATATTTTGATGATAAATATAATGGGTGTGGAATGGAATAAAAATATAACTATCGAGTTAAAAGAAACTATGGAAGAAAATCTAGGCCAAAGTAAAAGGATTTGAGTGTCATAATTACGGTAAGAAAGAACATGTCAATAAAATTACCTATTATATAAAAATGGAATAAAAATTGTTGGAAAATTAACAGAATAAAAATTGTGATAGATATGATCACACCACCACCACTATATGGGCGATCATTTTATTTTTTATGATCTATTTATTATTTCTTCGGAGGATTATTACTGATTATTTGACAGTGGAACCATATTTCACATGACATTAATTAAGGGTTTCATTACATCTTATAGAATATGTATTTTTTGAATTTTAATGATAGGAAATGATGGTCACACCGATCTTGTCAGTTTAGGGACCATTTTTCAAAGACTATCACATGAAGTAAGTTGATTTTGAATAATGTTTGACATGATCATGAGGTTATTCTAAGTCTCAATTACACTATTTTTCATGATGTTGATGGATTTTTTAGTACTCTTCAAGTTAGAAAATAGATGCTTATGAAGGTTTCCTTGATATTGGTCTGATCTAAGAAGAAGTTAGGTTTTTAGTGGACTAATGATTCTATTTCTTATGAAACTACTTATGTTGTTTAGTGTGGGATTTATTGTAATGTTCAAGACTGACTGAGTATAATACTAGTAGTCCATATAGTAACCACATGTCCTTATGTGTTCCTACCCATATGCGAGAGGTTTTTGACTAGAAAAAAGGGTCTAATGGTGGTATGGTGGGGAGACTATACCCTATTTATCATAGTAGCACAGTGGTATATCAGATTTGAATAATAACAGAAAATAGTAGAATGAGTTATAATAAAAGATAGAGGAGTAGAAGATAATATAATAATTGAACAACATGGCCAATGCCAAATATATAATAATTCATCCGGGTCAAATAATGCTATACTATAACATAAATGTACAATATCTAGTATAGTATAAAATAAAAAAAAAAATAATAATAAGCCTATAGGAATAACTACAAGAACATCCTGATCTCTGACTCATTCCTATTCTCCTATTCTACCATGTACAATGAAAAACAATAGTAATAGAATAAGGATATATGAATAAGAAGATATGATCGGGTACCCCGGTGCAATGAAGGCCCGAGAAGGGAGTGATAAATACTTAGGAGGCCACCACAAACAGTTTCAAAAACATAATCTAGTTTTTGCATCTAAAATAAGAAGTGTTTGTGTATATAAAAAGTAAAGTAGAAATATGAAGTAAAGAAACAACCAAATCAGGCTAAGGTTCCTCAAGGACACCTGGTCTGACCATACTATATTTGGAATAATCTATAAATGTATGAACCATAGGCAACCTGTACAAAAAAATATAGATTAAAGATAAATAAACATCATAAATAGGTGTCATGATATGGAATTAACCCAATCATGTGAATTTTCTTAGAGGACACATCCCTTGGATAAAAAATATGCATATTCAACCTTTACTATAAAAGTAACTATAAAATTTAAATAATAATCGTCATGGGCTTGTCCTAGGAGAACCATAAGAAGGAACCCATGTATCATACCAGGATCACCATAAATGGTCACTACCACCAGATTCCATCTAATGTGATCCATTAATAGCCTCTCAAGTATCAATCCTATCTTAATATGATACAATTAGCTCTGATCTCATAACTGGTATCATCATGTAGAAGACTAAGTCTCACTCATGGTCTGGTGTAACCATCTAGACATTGATCCCATCCAAGGTGTCTCCCCTAGGGAATCAGTATCACTCATGATGAGGTAAGATTAACACATCATGATCACGTCCTATCATACCGGTGTTACCCCTCTTATATAAAAAATAAATTAGTGAATCTGATCATAATCATGATGACCCCTTCCTTTTCTTTCCGGGGAAGGAAATCCTAGTATCTCTTATAATGTTCAAAATTTATTTAATCAATTAAATCGATGAATACAATAGGAAACATTAGTGAGCATGATATAATGTGAAACTAGGTTTTTTTTAAGATTTTAATGACAATTTTCCATTTCATTTTAGAATAAAAAGTTCCACATTCAAAAATCAACCCATATTAGGAATACAGAACACAAAATTGGTCCATGGAAACACCAATAATATAATTCCAAGAAAGGAATAACATGTATGTCAATTTTCTAATTTTAAGACAGTGCACCTCATCGAGGGGTTTTATTAGAAAACCTAATGTTTTTGTTCAAAAAACTCATCTATTCTACTTTAGGAAATTCAATTCCATCACAAGTAATAAATAAAACCACCTCAAAGGTGGTTTTAAATCAGGCGAACATCATAATTTAATATGTAAATAAGAAGCACTCCAAAAGGGGTGGATCTAAAAAAGTCAGACAATAATTATAAAATGTGACTAAATAAACCCACCTTAAAGGGGTTGTTTTGGAAGAGTTCATAAATTCCAACCACACCAAGGAGGGTATAAACACATCCTAATGAATTTTAGGTTATTTAATTAAATACAATTTATTATTCTGAAGTGACGTCGGGTATGTCTAGTGAACAAGACAAAAATGGTAATATAGTATGTGTCTAAAATTGTTTTAAAATCTATAAACCCCCTACCTTAGGCTTTAGAAGACCCACACATCTGATATCAAGTCTTGATTCAATCCAGTTTGAGAGAAATAAAAGTAACAGATAAACACCCTGAAAATAGAGCGAATTAGGTCACATAAAAGTAGCACATACAGGGATATGATAAATAAAGAAAAGGTAAAGTACAATTTTTTTACTTACTAAGGGATCTATAACTCACTTGACATATTTTGAATTAGTCATTTAATGATAGATATATCTCCATCCCTAGGAGTGGAGAGGAGGAATTTGAGTGGGATCCCCCTAGTGCACACAAAGGAGAAATAAAAGAGGGGGAGAAAATAAAAAGGATACAGGGGAATTTATGAAATTTCTATCCTCATTAATTAGGTGTATGGTTTTTCAACATGATTTTCCAAACCGTGCACCAACCATGAAAGTGCCACTACCCAAGAAGGGAGGTTTCACGGTTCATGCACATAGTTTGGGAAAACGTTCACAAATCATGTGATTCCACTCTATCTAATACCTAAAGAAATTAAGAAAACCATATGAACTAGTGTACATGGTTTGAAAAAACTATGTGACACCCTCATCCCCTATAAGTAGACTAAATATTTCCTACTGAAGGGATACATGGTTTTAGATAAACAGTGCGCCTCGGTCGTCCTTCTCCAAATGTTTTTTCAAGGCCCAGTTCTCCCAAAACATGATGGCACACTAGAAAAAACACTAAATCCTTAAATAAAGTCTAAAAACAAAATATTTAAGTGTTATCAATCTCAGATTTACACTTCTAATCTTAGTTTAAGTAACAGACCATCCACCAATAAAAATAATAAAAACATCCTTGGAATTTTATCTGGTCAAAAAACATGGGATGCTACAACTTCCCCACCTTAAAACTTATCATCCCCAAGAAGCCTTGGTGAAACAATGAAAAAAAAACATACATTCTAATGTTTTGATGACTCACCCAAAAATATGTGTTGAATTAAAAAGCTCCCAATTCACCTCTAAGAGTCACTTCAAGTGTATGGTACATGAGTTATTAAATCTCAGGCCAATTCATGTTTTTTGAGATGGAAGAATGAGACAGAGCTATCCCAAGTTCTTCTAACTGAAGACATGATCACATCATCATATATTTTGTGTTGTAAACCTATGGCCCTTCCCATAATAGGTTTGAAACTTCAATGGCCAAATATTAATCATGGTATCTCCACCGTCATATTTTCCAATTCAAGCATGCCTTAGTGATCTAATGATTCTCATGACACAAATTCCAATTTGGTAAAAGGGTATATCATAAATTGACCTCATTCATCCTATTCAAGCTGACCATTCCATGAAAAGCCTCATTAGACACTTACATCACACATGTCATAACCTAATGGATGTCTAAAATGATTCCTTTCTAAATACATTGAATGAAACCATAGAATAACAAGTATATCAACCATCTATTGACTATTCTCTAAACTTTATTCTTAGATGGATGGATTAGCATAAATCAAGACACAAATCCTTCCTATGATTCAACTCATATTTACTTCAACCACATCCATGGAAACACATAACCATATTCTAGAGACATATCAACCTGAAACATTCATTTATGTTGTCATGCCATGAAATGAACATGGGTGTAGACACAATCTGCACATTTGGACCATCACCCTTGAAACATCTCATCTGAGCCAAACTGGGACCTAGGGTTACCTTAGAATGATCAATTGGAGTTCAATGAGTTCATAAAGGATAGTTCATACACATCATTTACAAGTTAGGTGTTGGTACAATGTTGAATTTCCACTCGTCAAGAATAATGACTTGTCCCAAAGAGGCATCTGCCTGGCGATCATGTCGAAGAAGATAATTGGTGTCCGAGAGTACATCCAAGGCATTCCCATAGGGGAACCTAGGTATAATTTAGGACTAACCATGCCTAAATAGAAACCATGATTTTGGAACATAACCCTAAATAATTATATTTACCCATGCCAATGAAGTTTAGAATTTTAGCATGGCATATAACTGACACTGTATTAGTGTACCCAGACAATGTCAAGATAGGGGATAAGATCATCAATTAGATGAGAGTAAACTATGATGATTTTGAATTATTTCCAAATAGGATCTAAGACACCCCTGCTATAACACATAATAAGTGTTTGATAGGGATACCAACCCTTTAAAACCAACTACCAAAACAAAGAGTTGTTTAACAACCATTAGTCAACCACTTTCAAAAGAGTTTGAATGCACTTGTTGACACTTCATCATTACCCACCACATTTCCTTAACCACCTGAGGAATATCGTGGTAACTCAAACAAAACCACTAGTGTCCATAATTGGATATTTATGTCTTTAAAGGTTCCCTGCATGGAAAAAAATACCATTTTCATGTTTCCTCACAAGCAACAACACTTTTCAAAACACACCGGCCTTAAATTCATTCAAAAGAAAAACTAACCATTTCCAAAATGGTCTTTTCATGGTTTCTCTCCCTCTACCTGGAGAACACACTATGATGTATAAAAAATGTGGCTCGCCACCTTAGAAGTTCCATTGTAGTTATTTATTAATAAAGGGAACTCATACCACAACACGAGCTCCATAGAACAATAACTGTCTGTCTTGGACAAGGACAACATGCTTTCACAAGCATTATAAGGGGAAGGAATTAACTGCATAAAAGAATATTAAACTGGGATTACTTCATATTCATGTGTGAAAGTCCTCTGAGTCACTCTCCCATATTTCATGGAAGTAGGTACAAAATACAAACCGATTGATCAATTTTTCAAAACACTTAATCCTATTATGACTTCATCTCGAGCATTAGGACGAGCCAAAATTCCACTTAATTCCCAGGCCACTCTACTCTGGATATGAAAAAAAATTCAAAAAAAGTCTCTAGATTTAAAATATTGTTACTAAATTTAAATGGTTCATTGTACAATTTAACATTCCAGAAGTACCAAATTTTTCAAAATATACTAACCTGAGATTATATGATAAAAATGACACATCCTTAACACTATCCACATCCTTATCACTCTATACATCCCAGTATCTGATGGACTGCAAGAAGAACCAACCAAGATGCATACTACCCCATATGACTATAAAGTAGACCTATGACCTCTTGAGTCATACAACACTAAATAGGTGGAAAGGAAGGGTAACACAACCTTTTAAGTATCCAACCATTCCCTAGGCATGTCTATCCCACTAAAACCAAGAATTACATGAATATCTTTCCCATATAAAGGGTAAACTAATGAATGACCACCAGTACAAATAGAGGTGTCATTATACATCTAATATTCCTACACTAGACTATGGTGCCCTAATATTACCACTCACCTAAAATGGGTCATAAGTATTTATCAAGGTTTTAATGGTTCTGAGTGTTTTAAAAACCATGAAAAATCCAATTACAAAAGATGAAAATGTCGACCCTACAACTGGGCAATTCAAAAAAGGTCACTTGGAAACCCATGAGGTTGAACTAAATAAGTTAAGGCCTATGGTTAATGTGAATGATCTCATTTCAAGGAAATACTTAAAAGATATTTGAACTATCCTTACTGAAGGGTGAAGCTAAGAACACCACTTATGGTTTCATTTTAATCCATTTACCAAAAGTCATTTAATTATTTAAAAAATTTAATGTTTTGTTTAAAGAAAATATAATATGGGTCATGAGTAAGAAACATATAGTACATTATTCAGATAAGGAAACAAGGAGAAATAGAAAATTTATATTAAACTTTCTTTTAAACATTAATCATTTAATTGATATCCTTTCATAATTAGACCATTGATTTCACAAAACACCATTTTAAAAATCATCCATTTATTTATAAAACTTCAAAATGGATTATTTAATGAAAATTTAAATTTCAATCTATAGAGTAAAACAACCGTTAAGTTGAAATTCTACTTTTAATTAACTAATACCTCATTAGGTCAAAAATTCTTTAAACTAGAGAACAAGTATTTTGTTAATTTAATAGGGGTATATCATGTAAGATTCCACCACATTACTATATGTAAAAAAATATAGGTGGATACAAACACTTTAAATAACCATTATTATATAGCACAAACATATCCCCATGGGGTTAAGTACTAATAAAGAACACAACAAAGTTGACCTACAATACTACCGATCAAGATATCCTTGGTTCATGACAATGAAACACAAACATTTTATTAAAAACATCAATGTTTTTTGAATCCCCTTAATGGGTTTATTTAAGAATAAACATGTCCCCACTATCCTACATGACCCATTTGTTCATTTAGGAGCTTAGTCATATGGTTCATCATTCCCAAGAAATAGATATACAAGCCTTTTTAAGAAAAAAATGAATAGATTTTATATTTATTCAAAAGTATATGAATATATAAGTCTCAGAAAATAAGGTTTGGTTATATGGGTCACCACTTCTCAATTTGTAAAGCGCCAATACAATTTATAGATTAAAAGAAGGTTACCATTTTACCTCAACCAATTTTTTATGGTAAAATAAAAAATTTACAACTTTAACATTTATATAACAGTCTTTAAGTATATAAAGAGAAGCTACAATGGTTTGATTATATGGGTTACCATTTTCCAATTTATAGACTTCCCATACACTTTATAAATTACCAATTGGATCCCATTTATTCACAACCAATATATTTCATTACATGCAACCAATGGTTCATAGCTCAAACATATCAAGATTGGTTTGTCAAATAAAATGTCACCAGTAATATATATAGGAAAAAACCACTTAGATTGATGGTATACTTTTATTTGACCCACATTTGCATCACAAATATATCAAGGCATGCAATCAAAAGTAGTAAATAAAGGTGAACATAGAAAATAGGAATATATTCATGACAATTCAACATAGAAAGATACTACCTAACCAGGGAAAATACCCAAGCATGGGATAAAATGAAATCATGGCAATTAAATCATAGAATAATTTTGCACATCAATTCATACAATATAAATCAAGCGTTATTCTATATAAAAGGAAATGATAATAAATAACTAGGTATGCATAAAACTAAACATTCTATTAAAATGGATAGCATGGCATACAACAGGTATAAAATTAACTCACAAGGAACATCAATAAATTTAAATTAGTCTAACAATGAATTCTATATGGAATGGAATTGGCAAGGCATGTAAATCCCTAACTTCCTAAAATGATGCATGTAATGCTACATCCTTTCAATATCGGGCCAAGGGTAAATACTGTAATCTCAAAAATTTGTAAGAAATGAAAAGTACTCCAATCACTCAAGGTGAAATCAAATCAATTGCATCAACGAACAGTATCAACAACAAAACCCATCCCTGGACACTTGGACTTTTCCCCATAGATGGGTTGATCAATCATAGACATGACTATTTACCAAGAACCAAAACATTCATAGTCTCTTGTCCATAGACCCAAAATGGTAAGATGGAGGAAAAGAAACCCTCAGATACGACTATATAACATCCAAGTATTACTGGCTATAAAATCTATAGTTTGGTCGTTCTTTATATGGACTCAGGCATGCCTCCTGAGATACAAGAGGTTATCGAATAGCACTGGGGGTCTGATGGTGGTATGGTGGGGAGTCTATTCCCTCTTTATCAGAGTAAAAAAGTGGTATATCATATATTAATAATAACATACAATAGTGGAATCAGTAATAATAAAAGATAGAGTAGAAAAAGATAATATAATAACTAAACAACATGGCCAATTTCAAATATACAACAATTCATGTTGGTTAGATATTGATACAATATAATATGAAGTTACAACAGAAAATACAATATATAACATAAAAAATAAATAATAATCCTTGTGGGAAAACTCCAAGAGAATCCTAAGCTCTGACTCAGTCATGTGCTCCTAATATCTCATTTACATCGCACAACACAAGAAATAGACCAAGTACCTTTGAACATGGATATCTACTCATGTACCCTATTATTATGGCAGACCAAGAAGGGTATGTGATATACTCAGTATGACACCACCAATAGTGTTTAAAGAATAATCTAGTTCATGCATCTAAAAAAATAAGTGTGCATGTATATCGAAAGTAATGTAGTAATGAAAAGTAAATAAATAACCAAGTCAGGATAAGGTTCCTCAAGGACACCTAGACCAACGACACCTACTTTAGCCTAATCTATAAATGTATGAACCATATGAAACCTCTACAAATGAGATATGGGGAAATGATAAAGAAACTTCATAAACAAGTTTCATGAGATGTTCTGAACCCAAGCATGTGATTTGGCTTGGCAGACGTGTCCATTGGATAAAAAATATTCATCATCAACCTTTAATATAAAAGTAACTACCAAAATTTTATAAGAAGCATCATGGGTATGTTCAAGGTGAACTATAATAAGGAACCCATGTATCACACCAGGAGCACCATAAATAGTCACTGTCACTGGAGTTTATCCAATGTGATCCTTGAATAGCCTCGCATTTACCAATATCATCCTAATGTGAGAAAATTACTTCTAAGACCATAAATAGTATCATCATATAGGGGAATGAGTGTCACTTGTGTCCTAGTTTAACCATATATCCATTGACCCCATCCAAGGTGTCTCCCCTAGGGGATTGGTATCGCTCATACTAAGGTAAGCGTAATACTTGGTGAGACCATCATGGCATACCGGTATTTCCACAAGAGTATACATGGTCAATCAATGAAGATGATCAAAAAATGATGTGTCAATACTTGGTGTTCTGTGGAAGGAAATACGATAATCTCTCAAAGCATTCAAAATTCATTTTATCAATTAAATTTAAAAATATAGAAGGACATGTTAGTGAGAATTCCATAATGTGAAACAAGGAAGCCTTAAGAAACACACATTTTCCAATTCATTTCTAGAATAAAAGTTCCACATTCATAAGCAATCTACATCAGGAATTAATAACACAAAATAGGTCAATAGAAACACCCATACCATAATTCTAACAAAGGTATAACATGTATATAACATTTCTATTTTTAATAAAATGCACCTCATAGAGGGGTTTTATTATAAAACATGATGTTGTTATTCAAAAAATTCAACTAGTTCACTTTACGAAATTAAATTTCATTATAAGGCATAAATAAACCCACCAAAAATGTGGTTTTAAAATAGATCAATATCATAATTTAATATTTAAATTAGAATCACACCCAAACGGGTGGCTCTAAAAAAGGAAGTAAACATTTATAAAATGTGACTAAACAAACCCACCCTAAAGGGGTGGATTGGGTTGAGTTTATAACCTCAAACAACACCATGAAGGGTCTAAACACATCATAAGTAAACGTAGGAAAATTAATTTAGGACAATTTTTTATTTTGATGTGAAATAGGGAAAGTCTGGTGCACAACACAAAATAGATATTTTATTAAGTGGAGAAAATTGAGGGAAAATATATAGAACACCTACCAAATTCTTAAGAAGATCCACACTTCCAATATCACAGCTGGATTCGGTTTGGTTTGAGAGAAATTGAATAAACGAAAAAACTCCCATAAAATATGTCAAATTAATTTTCATCAAAATAGCACAGATGACGAGAATATAAATGAATAAAAGAGAACATAGGAGTATTACCCTTATCTAGGTCTCTCCAATTCACTTGCTGATGTTTGAATTAGAGGCCAGGTGATGGAGATATTTCAATTCCAACAAGAGGAGATGGGGTACTCGAAAGGGAGACCCCCTAGTGTGCATGAATGAGAAAGAAATTAGGGGGAGAAAATAAAAAAGGATTATAGGGAATTAGGGTAATTTCATTACCCATTAATGAGATACACGGTTTTTTTGCACAATTGTCGAAACCATGCACCAACCATGCAAGTGCCCCTACCCAAAAAGGGAGGTAGCATGGTTCATGCACATAGTTTGGGAAACCATGTGAAAACTATTTGTATCACATATATCCATGACCTACAGAAGGCCACACAAACATGCATCCTAGAGAATATAGTTTGAAAATAATGCAACACTATCATCCCCTCTGAGTAGGACACATGGTTCCTATAGAAGGGTCGTATGGTTTTAGAAAAATATGCACCCCTTTCAGCCTTCTATGAATTTTCATTTTGGTTCTTGGTTCTCTCGAAACTCAATGGGACACCTAAAACACCCCTGGATCCATAGACCAACTCTAATGACAACAAATTTAAGTGTTCCAAAGCTCAAATTTACACCTTTAATATTGGTTTAAAGAACTAACCATCCAAAAGACTATAAAATTAAAATTTTCTTTAAATTTCATCCTTCCCAAAATCACCGTATGATAAATTTCATACAAATAATGAAACTAGAGGCTTGAAAACATTAATGATAGGGTACATGGTATTCTAGAAAAGGTAAATTTTATTCTATGACTAAATGGTGTAAAATTAAACACATTAAAACATTTTATGGCCTAAAAATAGAGTTAGGTTATTTTCAATAGTCATCTTTTGAAAATAAATTGCCTATACATTATCCATAAATTTTTATTTTTGGGATACTTTTAATTCTAATAATTTCAATGGAGGTTTTATTTTAATATTTTGAAAGAGTAATATTCATGAAGGGTTTTATTTTATGTTTTTTAGAAAAAAATGTGTTTTCATTTTTTATGTTATTTTTGGATTTTTTGAGAGGGAAAATAGTAAAAAGATGAATTTTTTTTCACTAATAACGAGGATGAAAATTTTGATCCTTTTGTTGAGTATTTTGTGCATTAAGATATTTGACATTAAAAGATTCTTCCTAATACACCTCATATAAATGGTGTAACAAATTGAATAAATAAGAATTTGATGGAAATATTTTTTTTAATTTCTAAATCAATGTTTATTGGACATTTTTATAGTGAATCTTTATTTACGACTTCATATATTTTCAATTTCTCACCCATGTTTTTTTCAGGTAGATACTCCTGATAGTATTTGGTAATTGTTGTTACACAGTTATTTTTTTCATTTTTTATCAATATATTAATATGTGCTTATATATAAAGATGAGATAATATGTTCTTAGAGTTGTGTTGGAAAAATTCCTTATAGATATTATGGAAGTTTCCTTATGATGATTAAGAAACATTCCTTATGTAGTGTAAGAAAATTTATTTACAAAGTTAAAGGATTCTATATTATTCTTAAGGTTCCAAATTTCATTATGATAATCATGTTCCTTGAGGATTTTTTTTTGATTTTATAAAAATAAATAAGTATAAATGGGGAGCTGTATAAAAAGGGAATAAGTGGATGTTTGTGTTAAAAATATGATATTAAATCTATATAAGTTTTATTTTAGAAGTAATATTGATCAGATAAATATATATATAAAGTTAGAGTCATAAATTTTATAGAAGTAGTTATATGAATATTTTTATATTAAATTGGATCCTTAAAAATATTTAGTTACAAAGTTATGATTTATAATGATCTGATATTGAATCAATATAAGTAATGATCATTCGATATAATATTATAAAGCCACATTAAATGTAGAATGAGAGAGTATAATGTTCACCGGAGGGAGGATAGTTTTTATATACTAACATTCAAAGACAAACCATGTAGAGAACCATATGGATAAATAATTGATACTACAATGGTTGCGGTAGATCCATTGGATTAAAAAGTGAAAGATCTGATGGATGGAGATTTACAATATCATGAAATTGAGAAATTTTAAGGCTCTCCAAGAAGATAAGGGTGTAAAAAGTTTTAGATAAAGTTTAATGGAATCAGACATGAAACATCATACTAGGATACATGATGTTATCGAACAGATGATCATCGATTATAGTTTTCATATAAAGAGAACTGGTTGAAGAACTATTTAAATATCCAGTGGATAAATAATTAAGAATTCCTTAGAAAAATATTTTCTAATCTTATCAGATGGAGGTTGCCTAATATAGGGAAATTGAATGAAGTTCCAATGGATGATGGTAGTTTGTCTATAAATAGACTAAATATTTCTAAAGGTGTACCATCAGATAAATAAATGTCAATTCATGAAACAAACAGACATACATCAAACATAGTAGTTCAAAAGAACAATATATAAACTATGTAAAGACCTTAACAATGATGATATTGAAAAAAACATTCAATATTTTTTTTATCTAATATGTTTAAGGAATTTCAAGGAAGTATGAAAATGTGTTGAATATTATAGAATGTTTAATAAGTATTATAGTGAAATTTAAATGAGTAGGAATCATTGAAATTAAAAGTTTCATTGAGCGTAAAAGTACATTTATGTTTCTACCAAAAAATTTGGAAGCACTCATATAAAAAGGTGGTGATTTTACTGTATGAAAAAAGTGAAGTACACTATTCATGTGTGGAAGAGTTGAAGTGTTGAAGAATTTGTACCATTATAATTCAACCAGTGTACCTACCTAGTTAAATATGAGTTTCCTTGGACATAGTTTCATGAGACAAAGAAGAAGCTACATCAGACTGAGATCCATCAGATGAAGAGGAAACCATGAGAGAATTTTTAAAAGTTCTTTTTTAGTTGACGAATATTCATTGGCCTATGTTTCATTAGTCTAAGAAGAATATGCATTTGACAAAAGATACTTTATTGGACAGAGAAGCATAAAATAGAGAACATTAGATAGAGCTACATCAAATAGATCATGATGGACGGAAGTGCATTACTGAGAAGAATTATATAGAGACCCATAGAATATATACCCATCATATAGAGGGTATACTAGATAAATTATATCAAATAGACATTTCTAAGGTAGTTTTCTAGACAAGATATAAAAATTTGAGATTTATCATATCCATATTTTCTTAAGATCAAGAGGTGGTTTCAAGGATAAAAGACTCTTAAGTGATTTTTTGACAATCATGAAGATTTTATATAGGTTAAGGTGATCTAACTCACTCATGGAGAAAGAGAAAATAAATAAAAATATATTTCAATAGTGTATGAGAAAAAATAGGGAAATAGATTATAGATAGGGGTAAAACCAATTACATAAAAGACTTGTGGATGGAGGTTATAACTAGTCGTGAATAAATTAGATATTGTTAGGATCATTGGGGGTATAACCAACTATGAAAGAAGAACTATTTTTGGGTGGTTGACCTAGTGTTTCCTGTAGGAATGATTACAAGGGTGTAAAATCAGTTGCTACACATTCCTTTACAATATTGAAATAATTAAGTAAATGAATTCTTGTTGGGGGGTAAACAACAAGGAAATGAGTAGGTCTTTGTACCAAATCATATAAATATCATGTGTTTATATATATTTATATTTTTTTCATAAAAAATGTGTGGTTGATATTAATATTTGATTTGATCTTAAATAAAAAAAGTTCCAATGTTTAGGAAAAGTTTCATTAGAAGGTTAAGAAACATTATTATAAAATAGAAGAGGTCATTGATTCACCCATACCCATCTGAGTGATCCTAAATTGATCTAGTTAAATTAAATTGTTATCACAGTGTTAGTTCCCTATGAACAATCCAGTTATTAAGGATGGAGATATTTAATTTAGTGAACAACAAGAATGTTTTTGTATTTCATGTTAAAAACTATCATAGTTGTAAGAATAAGATTTTACTATGTCTTCTATATATTGTCATATAAGTTATATATGCTTCAAAAATGGGATTTAATCCCATTAATGAAGTTTGTATAACGGATTTAGATGAGATAAATTTGGAAGTTTATGGAAAATCTCAGAATTCCATGTTGATGGATCTCATAGAGAATGTTTATAAAAATATTATGTGTCTTCCAATAGATAAAAAACTTTGAGATAATTTGAGAATAAACTACTAAGTAAATGAGAAATTTAGGGAACCTAGGATACAAATATTTAGAATAAAATTTTAAGATGTTAAGATCTATAATGAATAATGTATTGATTAATACTTTACAAGATTCAATGAGATTGTTAGAAATATCACAAGTTTTTTTGATAAGCTATAAGATTATCATATTATAAAAACACTTATGTGAAAATTTATAGATATATTTGGTAATAAAGTGTTAGCTTTATATTATCTATAAAATTTATCTCTGGATAAAAATTGAACATTCTTGAGGAATATGAGATGAGGAAATCAATTATATTTACAAAAAAAATCTAACGAGGAAATGACCTTTGAAAATTTATTAAAAAAATAATTTAAGGGATAAATAAGTTGAATAAGAATCAATTTATTTAAAGGTATAGGATGAAAAAGATTAATTTTATAAAATAATTACACTTCTTTGAAAAATATACAAAATAGAAATTAGATGGTAAAAGGTAAAAATTATATTAAATGTTTGAATTATTAAAAATTCCATTTTTAGGAAATTTTCCTAATTATGAATATTATATGTTAGAAGAAGATGAAAATAAGTCATAAAACTAAAGTATTATAAACAAAAAAAATTTCTTTACTACAAGAAGAATTTTTTGTTGAGAAGAAGAGAGAAGGGTTATTCTTCATCCAGTAATGAATATGATTGCCATATTAACTTCTTAGCTCATGTAATAAGAGGAAGTGCTTCATCAGATAGTGATGATAATGGTAAAGAGAGAAAAAACATGACTTTATTATTAATGAGAATTTGGAATAATCTTTTAAGTAACTTACACAACTCCATAAAAAAGGAAGAAGTTGAAAATGGAAGTTAATGAGGTAAATTTTGATAGTAGTGAAAAAATAAAAAAGATGAGTTAAACCTTAATGTGTTTATAGATCATAAAATAAAGTGGTTGAGATTAAAATAAAAGTAAAGAATTTTAAAGTTTCATCAGTCAAACAGGAGGGCCTTAACAAGGTAGAAACATACTTATTGATGAATGTGAGCAGAATGGGTTGAAGTTTTCTAAATTTGATAAAACGGTAAATGTTATTAAATAAATTTTAGTTGAGAAACATGAAGAGTTTTCAAAAACACAATTAGTGTTTCTTAAAGTAAAAAATTGAGTTAAGTGAAATTATATATGACTTCACCAAAATAGTTGAGGTTAAATTTGGATCTTCCCATGGTGGGGAAATGAAATTTCCATATAAGCATAATGTATATTTACCCAAAAAATATCAATGTGTATATCCTCCTACTAATAATATAGATTTAATATTAATATTTTTTGAGAAATAATCCTCTACTAAGAAAGTGTGTAATTCCTCATGAAAGTATCTCCCTGAACAAATTAACCCATATTTTGTAAAAAGACAAAAATAAAAAACTTTAGTTTAGAACTACTATCAGTTCAAAAGATCAAGATTCAACGGTCACTATAGATGTTGTGAATTTTTGGGGAAAATAATATATATGTTGCTATAATATGTCACTACAAGGTAAAAGGTATGAATCAAGGGGGGATAAAATTTACAGGGAAGAATAAAAATTCCAAAAATGTACGATGAGGAAGAAAAGAAAATTTATAAGGTAAGTAATTTTCAAGCTTCAACAAAGATAAATGAGAATCTTAGGAATGTTAAGTAATGAAATTAATTTAAGAAAGTTATGTAGGTTATGAAATTTCAGTAGGAATAGAAAAGTGATTAGTTATTTGTCCAGCTGAAATGAACATTTCTAGAAAGATGAATCACAAAATTATATTAAAAAATAAGAAAAGAAACATGTTTCAAAAAATGTGGACAAAGTTGATAAGAAGTTATATCCATATAAAAAGTTAATGATTTCAACAAAATTCAAGAGGTGTGAGAAATATGGGAATATTAATAAAAATTATATGAAAATATTACCTTCCCAAGACTAAATACTATAAAGGATATTAAAATCTCAAGGTAACAAAGATTTTATGAAAGTGTAAGATATCATGACAGATTTGTTCCAAGAATCTAAAGATGAGAACAAATCCCTTAGGAAAACTAAGACAGAGAAGAATAAGTTGAGACTGAGAGGAGATTGTATGTCCAATCAATACTTATAAGGAACAATGTGGTTCTTTCTTACTCCCAATATACTTTCTTATTCATACTAACTTTCAAGGAATTGAAGGGGAGGAATTAAGGTAGCTGGATGAGTTCTATATATGTTTTATAGAAAGAATAGATGTCCATACTGGAAAATTTTCCAACCATGGTGAGGAATGAAACCCTTGAGGTGTAAAAAAGTTGAAGATGATGTTTGATAACCAAAATTTTCTTAAAAATAAAGTTTTCTATTAATAAATTTGAGATGTTGAGGAGTTTTGTTTAAACACTTGAACTATTTTGATATGTATTTTAAGATGGATACATGTTTTCCATTAAAAAATATTCTCTGGTTTCCCTTGATAATTTTTTTAATAAGCATGTGGAAAGTATTACATAGAAGTTGTGTTAAGGAAAAAAATAATCACCTTGATTATAAATTATTATTTTCTACGTCGGTTTCACCCATATAGACTTAATGTTGTTTAGTTAATGGCTCTTTGATAAGGAATTCATGTCATAGTATTTTGTCTTGGGAAATATTTTCAAGTTTCTGAGATTAATAAAGGTGAGATGAGATGATCATTATGCTAACTATTTCATTTTATTTTCAATAAGGTGTAGAAATAACATATGTGGAGAAAACAATTCAAACATAATATTGGGAGAAAGTATTGGGTACACATATTGACTTTGATAACGTTTGAAGTTATAGGTGGATATTGAAAATAATGTGGGGGTATTGTAGTTCAAATTGATTTTGGTTGGATTTTATTTCTATATATAAATATGTGTTTATAGAGAATGTTTATATAAGATGTTGTTGGTTTTTTGTGAAAAACATTACTTATAGAGTTAAAAGAATTTTCCATAAGAGGATTAAGAATCTATCACTACATACTTTAAGAACGATTCTTTACATATTCAAATGATTCTATGATTTTCATAAAGTTATTAAAATCATAAATATAATCAAGATCATTTTTGAGTTTGTATAAATTCCTAAAAAGAGAAAAGTACAAAGGGGGGTATGTACAAAACAAGAATAAGTGAAATTCAATGTTACAAAGGTGATATTATGATTGTATGGAGTTTTAATTTTTAAAGTAATATTAATCTGACAGAGAGATATATAAATTTGACGTTAGGAATTTCATATAAGTGATTATATAATGATTGATATATGAATTTTTATAATTAAAAATATTGGGTTTCAATGTTATGATGTATAATTATTGGAAACATAAGTTGAATAATTTCTAACCACTCAAAGGAATATTATGTAGCTACCTCAGATGGAGAATGGGAGAGTACACAGTTCACTAGATGAAGGATAGATTGTATAAGATATCATCCAGAGGAAACCTATGTAGATAACCATATAGAGAAATATATGATACTATAATGGTTAAGGAAGATTCCTCCAACAAAAATTTGAAAGATCGAATGGATGTAGATTTTCATTATCATCAAATGAATAATTGTAATGGTGCTCCAAGAAGATAAAAACATAAAACGTTTGAGATGAATTTGAGTAGAATAGGATGGTTAGACATTAGAAAGAGATAAATGAGGTTTTCGAACCAACGGTCATTGGTCAGTGGTTGAATATGAAGAGAACTAGTCAGGGTGAAGTATGAAAATCCACCAAATGAGTAATTGATATTTCGTTGAAAGAATATTTTCTGATCTTATTGGATGGTTGTTTCCTAATAAAGGGAAACTTATTTAAGGTCCAAAGGATGATGAAATTTTGTGACTTCATCAGATAGAGATTTTTGATGGTGCACCATCAAATAAAGAATTCCTAATAAAGGAAACAAATAGATATACACTGAATACTGGAGTTATAACAAAATTTAAAAAACTATATAAAGAACTTAACAATGATGATATTGAGCTAAAAATTAAATTTTTGTTTATCTAGAAAGGTTATGGATGTTTGAGGATGCTTTTTAATAGCTCAAATTTTCCCAAATGTTTGAGATTCATTCTGGTGAAATTGAAATGACCAAGAAACATTGAAATTAAAAGTTTTATTAAGTAGGATAGTACATTGGATTTCCCGCCCATACATTTATAAGTGAACCTATAAAAAGGGTGTGATGTTATGCTATGAAAAATGTGAATTAAAAAATTTATGTGTAGAAGTATAAAGAAAATTTTCCAGGAGAATCCAACAAAAGTTCCTACCTAGTTAAAGAATAGTTTCCTCAAAATGTGTTTCATTGGAAAAAGTAGTACCTACATCATACCAAGATCCACTAGACAAAGGTGAAAATGTTATATTTCGATTGAGTTCCAACATGGTTGAAGAAGATTCATCAACATGATTTTCATCATTCAAAGTAGTAGGAACCCCATAATGAGATTGTTTCATCAGATAGAGAAACATCACACTCAGAATATTAGATAGAGGTGTATTAAACAAATCATGTTGAACTGAAATGAATTGTTGAGAAGAATTATATATGGACCCATCATATGGAGGGTATACCTGATGTAGTTCATCATATGGATGGTACAAAGGAAATTTTCTATAAAAGTATTGAAATTTTTATATTTAGAATCTCCATATCTTCCTAATATAAGGGGGAAGTTCTAAGGATTAAAAACTTATAAGACAGTTTTTTAAGATCATTAATATAGCATCCCAAGCATTTTTACATGTATTATTATATGG
This sequence comes from Viscum album, assembly GCA_963277665.1. NCBI lineage: Eukaryota > Viridiplantae > Streptophyta > Magnoliopsida > Santalales > Viscaceae > Viscum > Viscum album. Next base: position 309,305,097 of record OY728161.1, read on the forward strand.
TTTTTCAACATAATTATCTATTACATAAAAAATAAGGATGTAAAGGCCTAGTATATTTGAAATACTAGGTACATAAATATCAACATGAAAATAAAACATATTTATTCTAATATTCATAATAAGCTCATAAATTCTTTTGAGCTCTTAAAAATGAATTAGATAGCCAAGGAAATACATAGAAAAGAGGGGTGATCTAAAAATCCTAGTTATGGAACAAAAATAATAAACAATCACAAAGTGTGAGTCAAAGGTATAACATGATATCATAAAAGAAAATAATAACAAATAATCACATGGGATTATAATATTACGAACATGGTATCATAATATCAAGGAAATATAGGGAATATGATAGCAATTCAATGCATGACATAAGAAGAAGTCAAGGATAACTGCTAAGACAACATCAGGTGGTGGATAGAGTCCTATCATAGATTAGGTATTATCCCAAATCCCATAAATAATGTCTCATGAGGAAAAAACATTACCCAATTAATTGGATCACTAAAATTTTTCAGACCATCCGTCCAATTACATTGGAAGAATATAGGTAGTGGAGGTGTTTGGATAAGATTTTGAGGTGTTTTAGAGTGGATTGGAGGTGGTATCTAGAAAATTTATTAGGTGGAGTTTTGTAACATGGAGGGGTGTTCTGCGATGTAAGGGGTAATGGGTATGTTATGGATGTGTTAGTTATGGAATATGGAGCCCAAAGGTGTTATTTTGTAGCTACTGCTAATTTTGGCATAGTTGAAAAATGGATCCTTGACTATAGAGCAGCCACTTCTCCGTAGTTGAGGGTTGTGGTATGCATACCATGGCTACTGTGTAAAGGCTCCATGATGAGTTTTTAGAAGTTCATCCTTTTTAGGCATTGATGCTTCATGGAGTACCCAACTATGGAACAATATCATCCTAGTTGATAGGGGTATGTGGAGAATTATTTTCAGTTTCTCCAAGGTATTCCCTTGGTTTATATGATCTACTGTGTGTGAATAGCCTCAAATATTAAAGACTTATTTAAGAATCTGGGCTACAACATGGTTCTTTAGGCTACACCATAGTCCTTCCTTCTTTCATAAATTATACTATGTGGTGGTAGAGGCTTCACCATAGTCTTATGCCTTTTCAATTTGGGTATAAATTTTCAATTCCCCTCGAACCTGATCACCTTTTCAACATTTCTCTTATTTCATGGGAAACCCAAGTACATCCCAAGGATCTCTTTCAGCCCCCTTCTAGTGGATTTCAACATCATCCCTGGAAGATCAATCCATGGTGGTATATGTGGGTTTCTCTCTTCCTTTTCCTATTTTCCCCTTGTTTCCTAGTCTAGTAAGGTTTTTTAGAGAAATATATTATTTTTTTGTTGTTACGATGGGAGAATGTCATGGTTATTGTGTTCTAGGATGGTAAGGGTGATCTTATTCATTATTGTGATTAGTGTTGGCCTCCCTCTTTATTAAAACCTTCACAGAGGATCAGAATGCTTCATTTTAGGTAGGTGATCATTAGTATCTCACCTAGTGTATCATGTTGAATGGGTTATGATTTTGTTTACCATTGGGAAGATAGTTTGTATTCATATTAATGAAGATAATTAACTAGTTTAATTGAAATCAAAGGGGAAAGGGAACAAAATATCATATTTTAAAACATTGGATATTACTTGATATTGAAATTTTATGATCCTGATACCTCACTAAAAATCATGTCTATTGGGGTCTTTGTTTGTGTATTAGTTGATTAGTTTTGGAACCAAGTTGTGTGATTTTTTGTTACTACCTTGATTAAAATTCCTAATTACTTACATATAGATAATGAATTGGTTTCACCTTGATATTATTATTAGGATTTAAAATTATGTAAAAGTGTTAAATTAATTTTATCTCTTTTAATTAAAACTATATAAAAGAATGTTAAATTAATTTTGTCTCTTTAAATTATTTTTTAATAAATTACTTTATAACTTTGTGATTATTAAATTTTAAAATATTTTTTTTGGAAATATAGAAAATGATTCACTATTGAAATAAGTCACCATTGTAATGAGTCATATTTGAAAATGAGTCACCATTGAATCAATTCATCATTGAAACGATTCACCATTGAAACAAGCAACCATTGAAATAAGTCACTATAGAAACAAGTCACTATTGTAATGAGTCACCATTGAAATGAGTCACCATTAGAATGAGTCACCTTTGGTTGAGTCACTTATGAGAGAAATTGTTGGTTTCTTACAATGGTAGGTTAATAAGTCATACAATAGTTTGTTAGTAGGTCGCTCAGTAGTAGGTCAGAAAGTCAATATTGGACTTACACAGTTGAGTAAATTTTTTATTATTAAGATATTTTTTCTGTTCATAGATAATCATGATGTAGTTAGTTTTGTAAAAATATATTTGTTTTTTATTAAACTCATAATGGTATGTCAAATGTGTCACCATTGGTCATCCACTAGTAAATAAATTTACTTAGTTAAAATTTCTTCTTCAAAATTTATTTTTTATGTCTTTATTATTTGGATGTAAGAATGATTATTTTATTATTTCATGACTGAAATAATTTTTTTAATGTGTTAAAATGATTTTATAATACTTTATACAAGAGGATTAATATTTCATACGCTGCCCTATTTCAATTTATATTTTCTGCATGTTTCAAATAGATTTTTCAATTAATTAATTCAATTGTTTTTCAATTATAATTTAATTAAATGTGTGTTACTAGTTATATTAATTTTTTTATTAATATTTCATGTGATTTTATTAACCAATTTTTTTATTTATTATTTCAACATGTTTTTTATACACTTACTGATAATGTAATTATTTTTGCTAATATTTTGAAAGTTTCATATATTGAGTGAATGTAGGTACACATTTTGTGAATTATATTTAAATTTTTTCAATGAATAGTTCTAAGGAACTGATATAAAAAGGGTTGTGAAGATCATTAGAGAAAAATAGAGAAACCCATTAAATGAGAACTGTGTGATACTTCAAATATTCCTGCTTCTCCAAAATTTATTCGCCATCATCAGTGAATTACACCTTCTATTGTAATAATAAGAAGGAATACATATTCTAAAAAAGGTCCTTCAGGTTACTCATGATATTGGGCTACATTCATCAACAACTATCCGACTTTTTTCTATTTTTCATTAACTTTTCATAATGTGTGTAAATTTCTAATATCATGTTTGTGAGTCTTCTGTATCCGGTTTATTATTTTTCAATTTAAAAGTAGTTTTTGTCATTATATGGTTAATATACCCCCCAAGAGGATGTCTTGGGTTGTGAATCTCGAAAAAATGTTAGGAAATAGACAAGGGTAGTCTCATATAGTAAAGACTAGGTTTTGCCTCTAGGTGTTGTTAAAGGCGGAGTCTGTAATAGGTTATCACACCTTTAAAAGTTGGGTTTAGTGGGTACCAATCTCCTTGAGGTGTATAAGGGATTTATTACTGGAGTAAGATCTTTATATCTGAAACACAATAAAAATTCTCTATTTCATGTTCTTTATTTTTATGCTACATCCATTTATTTACAAGAACACTACACCCACAAGGTTTGATTGTATAAATTCTTATAATTACTAGTAATTGTGATTAAATTTTTAAAATGACAATTCACCCCCTCTAGTATTTTTTTACAAACTTATAACAATCCAAAAAATGGGTATCAAAGGATATTTGGTTGTCGTCATGATAGGCCTTTTGTTAACATAATTATTTTATTTCTTATTTGAAATCATTACGCTAACCCAAAACACTAGACTTAATAGTACTAGAATAAAAATAAGATATTTATTTTATAATGGCAGGTATTAATTATAATGATGGATAGATACCCCAAAACCTCGTTTCTTCAATGGGAGTGACTACTGTTACCGGAAGGATAGAAGTGAAGCTTACCTGTAACATTTAACTGTTGAACACTGGATGATAATGGGGAAAAAATATAAGATACCAAATACAGAATACCCATCAGAAGTAAGTGGTTATATTAAAAGATATTTCTTTATTATTATACATTATTATAGTATATTTTTATGGATTCATTTTTTATCACATAAAAATGAACCTTTATACAAATTATCTTCTTTCAATAAACTTATTTATAATTTCAAAAATACATCAATAATCTCTATCAAAAGTGATGAAGGTGGAGAATTTATGAAATTTTATTTAATAAGTTTTGTGAATATAATTTCTATAATCATTTATTCTCATCCGCTAGGACACCACAATAGAATGGTGTTGTATAAAGAAAAAATACGTCCATTCAAGAAATGGTGAGATCCATGCAAATGGAATATAATGTTCCAAAATATTTTTGCGTAGAAGTTGTAAATATAGATTTCCATGTGTTAAGTAGAGTATCAATTAGACCATTTTAAATAAGACCCCTTAAGAACTCTTGAAAGGTTATAAACCTAAAATAGGTTATTTTAGGGTCTTTCGGTGTAAATTTTTTATGTTAAATACTAAATACAACATAGATAAATTTCAATCCAAATTGGATAATGGAATTTTCTAAAGATATTTAGATTCTAGTAAAGGTTATAGAGTTTTTAATAAATATTTTTTAGTTTTAGAATAAATTTTTCATGTAAAAATAGATGAAAATTTCTCTAAATATATGGATTTTTGTTCATTAACTGAAACTGATGAATTTAGAAATTTAAATCTTGGTGAAGATAATGATCATGAAAATGATAATGCATTAGTTCAGTGGGAGAGTATCTCTTATCAAACTAATCCAAAGGAATGGAAAACTCATAAAGATCATCCAATTTATAAAGAAATTGGACATGTTGAATTTGGTGTTCAAACCATAAAATATGTTATGCTTTATTTCATCAATTCTTATTTTTTAGCAGATTTTGTTCCAACTAATATTGAAACAACATTAATTGATTCAAATTGGATTAATGCCATGCATGATGAATGAAATAAAATTTAATGAAATAATGTGTGGTACTAGGTTGTTTTTCCTAATGTTAAACCTGTTATAGGAACCAAATGGATTTTTTGAAATAAACATGATGAGAATGGAAATATTGTTAAAAATGATGCTAGAATAGTAGCTCAAGGTTATTCCCAAGAAAAGGGTATTAACTTTAAAGATTATTTTTCTCCTTTTTCAAGGATGGAAGCAATTAGAATCCTACTATCCTTTTTTTCAAAATGTAAAATTATTTCAAATGGATTTAAAATGTTCTTTTCTAAATGTAATTATTTTATTGGATGTCTATGTAAGATAACCTCTTAGTTTTGAAAAAGTTGACTTTACATATCATGTTTACAAACATAATAATGCCATGTATGGTCTCAAACAAGCTCCAAGATCTTGGTATGGGATACTTACATAGTTTTTACTTAAAAATTATTTTATTAATGGTGAGATTGATCCAATCAAGTTTATCAAAAGAGTTTCCAAGGATTTCCTACATATTTAGGTTTATATAGATGATATAATCTTAGGTTAAACAAATTATTAGTTGAGTAAATATTTTTATAAACTTATGACTAGTGAATTTGACATGAGCCTAATGGGTAAATTAATGTTTTCCTTAGATTACATATTAATCAATGTAAAGATGGTATTTTCATAAATCAAGCTAAATATGATAAAGATACTGTAAAAATAATTAATTTAGATTCTAGTAAAGATATGAAAACACCCACAACCACTAATTTAAAATTAGATTTAGATGAATCTAGTATGTCTGTTGATATTAAAAAATATAGAGGCATGATTGGTAGTCTTTTATATATATCTTCTTCTAGGCTAGATATCGTGTTTTAAGTATTCCTTGGTTCTAGGTTTCAATCTAACCCCAAAGAAAGTCTTATAAAATATGTTAAAAGAATAATATGATACATCAAAGGTACTATTGGTATTGGGTTTTTTATTCAAAAAATTAAGTATTTTGATTTACTATATTAATTTGACTCTAACTTTGGAGGTTACATAAATGAACGAAAGAGTACCATAGGTATGTTTCACATTCTATGTAAAAGTTTAATTTCTTGGAGGTCAAGGAAACAAGTATCACTATCACTATAAAAAGATTAGGTTGAGTATGTTGTTGCTGCTAGATATTGTTCCCAGTGCATATGGATTAAACAAACATTGTATGATTTCAATATTTGTTTTGATAAAATTCTTATTTACTGTGATAATTCTAGCACTATTTCAATTTCTAAAAACCCTATTAAACATTATAGAACTAAAATTATAGATGTTGTTTTTCATTTCTGAAGAGATCATGTAAATGAAGGTGATATTTTCCTGGAATTTATTTCATACGAGATACAGTTAGAAGACATATTCACAAAACCCTTAGATTCTGCTAAATTTGAAAAAATTAAATTCAAATTTGGAATGTTAGATGCTTAAATTATTTATAATTTAACTTTTAAATGTTTTCCATACACTATTTTCACAATTTTTATTAAAAACAAGGGGAATTGTTTCTTAAAATTCAGTTTACTTTTTGATAAATTTCAAATTTAGGGAAATTTATGATGAAAATTTAATATTATTCATATTTTTTAATTTACAAAAAGTGGGATTTTTGTTGATTTAAAAGTATATAGAAGTGTTAAATTAGTTTTCCCAATTTTAATTAGAAGTATTTAAAATTATGTTAAATTAGTTTTCTATATTTTTAATTATGTTTTGATAAATTACATTATAAATTTTTTTTCAATAAATTCTCAAATATTTTTTTTCTTCTAAAAATCATGAAAATATGTCACCATTGAAATGATTCACCACTGAAACAAGTCACCATTGAAATGAGTCACCATTGAAATGAGTCATCATTCAAATGATTCACCCCCGAAACAAGTCACCATTGAAACAAGCCACCATTGAAATTAGTCACCATTGAAATGGGTCACCATTAAAATGAGTCACCATTGAAACAAGTCACCATTGAAATGAGTCACCATTGGAATGACTCACCATTGGATGATTCACCATTTCCCACTACCATTAGTTTCATGCAATGGTAGGTCAGTGAGTTATACAATGGTAGGTCAGTAATTCACCCAACAATATGTTAATAAGTCACCATTGGACTTCCAAGAGTGAGTAAATTTTTTATTTTTAAGACGATTTCTTTTTGTTCATAGATAATCATGATGTAGTTAGTTTTTTGAAAATCGATTTGTTTTCTATTAAACTCACAAAAACATTTCAAATGAGTCATCATTGGATTCATGTAATGGTATTTCATTTGTGTAACCATTGGATTCATGCAATGGTATGTCATTAGAGTCATCTTTGGCCTCATGCAATGATATGTCAAAAGGGTCGCCATTAGTCATCCACCAGTAGATAAATTTACTTCATTAAATTTTCATCTTCAAAATATAGTTTATTAAATTTAATTATTTGGATGTTATAATGATTCTTTTATTATTTCATAATTGAAATAATTATTTTAATTTGTTAAAAAAATTATAAGACTTTATACAAGAAGATTAATATTTCATACGATGCTCTATTTCAATTCATTTTTTTGCATGTTTGAAATAGATATTAAAATTAATTAATTCAATTGTTTTTAATTATAAATTAATTAAATGTTGATTACTAGTTATATTAAATGTTTTGATTAAAATTTCATGTAATTTAATATCCCGATTATTTTATTTTTAATTTCACCGTATTTTTTTAAACACATCCTAAACACAAAATTATTTATGTTATTATTTAAAAAGTGTCATCCAGTGAGTGAATATAGATACATGATTTTTGGATTCTGTTTAAATGTTATTAAATAATGGTTCCAATGTACTCCTATAAAAATATTTATGAAGATCATCTGATAAAAATAGGGAAACTCATAAAACAAGAACTGTGTGATACTTCAAAAAATATTGATGCTCTCAAAATTGTTTCATGATCATCTATATCTTACACCTTCTCTTGTGATAATAATAAGGACTATATAATCTACATCCATTCCTTCACGGGACTCATGATTTTATTCTACATCCATTAACAACTATTAGATCTTATGCTTCTTTTATTTGTATTTTCTCAATTTCTGTAATTTTGTAATCTTCTCTTTGTGAGTCTTCTATGTATGGATTATGAATTTTCCCCATAAAATATGGTTTTCTCATTCTGTGGTTATTATATCCCCAAATAAGGAAGGCTGTGGTTGTGAATCCCAAAAAAATGTCAGTAAAATAGACACGGGTAGTCTCCTATAGTAAAGACTAGGTTTTACCTTTGGGTGTTGTAAAAGGAAGAGTCTGTAATAGGTTATCACACCTTCAAAAGTGAGGATTAGTGGGTAATAGTATCGTCGAGAAGTAGAGGAGATTGATGAGTGGAATAAGATATTTAGATATGAATCTAAAAAAAAAATCTCTGTGTTCATATTCTTTATTCTACTGCTGAATCCATTTATTTACAAGAACACTACACCCACAAGGTTTGATTTTATAAAATCTGATAATGACTGATAACTATGATTTAATTTTTAAAATGACTATTAACTCCCTATATTATTTTCTCCATACTTAAAACAATCCAACAATTATGGCTTGTGTAATAATCCCCTTGAATAAAAATGAAATGTTATGTGAATACCCTTTGCTTAAAACTGAAAAATAAATGTTTTGTGTGATGTGAATTTTTATGTGTGGTAAAGATAAGAAAAATGTTGTGATATATGGGGGGGGTGTGGTGGCAGTTGGTTATGTTGTGTGGTGGTGATGTGTGGATGTGTTGTGTGTTTATAGCAGAGGTGGTGAGACATGTTTGGTATGTGGTGAATGTGATGAGATGTGGGAATGGTTTATAGTGGATGTGATGAGAATTGGTAGTGATGTCAAATGGTGTCAATGTGGGTATTGTTAGGTTGGGAAGGGTAAATGGTTTGTTGTGTTGTGGTGTGTTTTTCTTTCTTCCTAAATAGTAGTGAAATGGTTTGGTAATGATAAAGAAGATGAAAAGTATATTATGGCTTATGGTTTGTTTTGTGGTGTTCTGCATTCATTTTTGGTAGTGAATGTAGTGGTTTTTTTAGGTTTGGTGGTAATGTTTTGAGTTTTTTACTGATATTATTGTGAACCCATAGGTTGGGATTTTGTGTTATGTTATTATATATGTTTTACTTCACTATGATTTCTATACATGCCCTGCCCAGGTCAAAAACCATTTTCCAAAAACTTAAGGTTTTGGGGGTCCCAATATCCTAGTAGTGAGAATGGATGATTGGATACCCGCTCTTCCCTATATTCACTTCAATGTTATGTGGACATGCATGGGATGTTATGGAAATAACTAAAAAAGTGAATTATTGATATGTGATGTTTTGGCCTTGGTATCTTTGATTAAGATCTGATGATATGAGATGTGATGATATGGCTTATGGTGGGGGTCATTAATGGTAGGAGGAGTGAATGAGTTTATGTTCTTCATGTTTATGATACCCTGATATTCTAGTTATGGATGTGATGCGATGGAACATGTTTCTCTAGAAGAGATGTGATGCGATTTCATGGCCCATGTGTCTATAGGTGAGATGTGATGTGATGGCCTAGGCGTATGTGGGTGAGATGTGATGTGATGTTATATGGAAGATATGGGAGTGATGGGATGTATGATGTTGGGGTGTGATAGTGGAAAATAAATGGGAAATTTTTGTTGGTACCCTTTACCAATATAATTCTTTTTATGTTACTATACTTGGATGCATTATTTGGTGATAGAGCTCTAGTAAGGATAAGTTTGGTCAGTTTTTCAGTCTATGTGCTCTTGGTTATTTTATTTTCTAAAATGTTTATTAGTATACTTCTTTCACGTTTACACAAGAGGCATTGGGTTTCTAATTTACTATACTTGTATGATCACCCATGTATATACAAACTATTTTCATGTATTCAGTAGTACCATGTGGACCATGATAGACATTACATGCTTGGACCTTTGGACTATTTCTATGTTATTTCCTTATATTTTCTTCTGGGTATTTAACCTTGGATACTTTTTTATTTTTTTACATTATTCATACATTATGTGATTTTTTTGTTTTATTTTTATATTATTTCATGGATTTTTTTGTGTTTGATTCATCATATTTTTTATCCTATTAATATTGAGGACAATACCTCCCATTTTTGAGATTTTTCATACCCTCCGTGCTAGTCACCAACTCAAGGCCAACTAGAGACAGGACTCGGGGGTCATTATCTCTATTATTATATTTTCTGTCCAGAATGGGTACCTTTGGAGGGACGGGATCATGACAGATTGGTATCAAATATTTTATTTGAGGGATAATATGGAATTTGGTTTTAGCCACAGTGATGATTTCATGGGTTCATTGGGTGATAATTTTAGTTGATCTTAGTTAATGACATAGTCTAGGGAAGAATAGAAGGAAATGAGATTTTAGGGCCTTCGTGATATGAAACAAGGACTCGGATCCTATAAAATGTCCATGTGAGGTGGATCTTCTTATTGGGTAGAGACCTAGGATAGGTAAATAAATCACGATTGACCCATGTTCTTGTTTGGATTAGGTGATATTTGGAAATGGAAATGGAATTAAACAAATCTTAATAATATTACATACTATCAAACCTTGGGAAAACATTTTTTCCCTTTCATCTATGGCTCCTGGTCATCATCCATGTGTGGTTCGATCAATGGAAGTTCAACAGGTTGATCTGGTTGATCATAATAGGTTTAATCTGGTTGGGGATGATAATTAATGTCAGAGGATGTCTCTCACCTTTTAGCGGTAGGATTTGGGAACGTATGAGGGAAACATCCTAGATCTGGAGTTAGAGAGTTTGTTGGAGGAGATTGGGATCTCTTTCTGTTTGATCTAGGCCCCAAAGAAGTATTGGGCCTTGTTTGTAGTTACTCAAATTTTGGGAGTTTCACGTCCATAGTTGATGTTATATATTGGTAAAAGAAATGAGGTATATATTTCAATGGTTTACTTTTAGAAAGAGTTCCAATATGATTTTATATCATTGAATGAGAAGGTAGTGAATAGGATGAATATCATCTCTCTTCTGCAGGAGATTATGTTTTTTTCAGGATATGAGGTTGAAGTTTATGGTCCTTTTTTGTTTTGACCCTAAACTTTTTTTGGATGTGGAGTCCCGAACTCAGTGTATTGAAGAGGCACTATTTTCATCAATCTAGTATGTAGTTAGCCTTTTCACATTTCCAATGTATCTAGAGGTTCTAAAGATGGAGGAAGTGGTCCTGAAGATTTACTTTAAAGGCAGTTTACTATGTGATGGTAAATATTAGGATTTCTTGAGTATGAGAGGTAAATATGGAAGGTTTCAGGCACCTGGTCCTGTGAGGTTTCAACTAGAATAGAGTCAACCTCAGAATCTTCCTTTCCAAGATTATTGGGACAATGATTTTAAGGAATTTTTTTGATCCCATAGTATAGTGTTCCTTTATTGTGCGGGGTTTTTCATCATCATGATAATATCTCAATAGTTCTTTGAGCTAATTTTGGTGGAGGTGGTTCGGTTCAACAACATTTTTAGTAGTATTTTCCACTGAGACCGTTTCACCAACTTGGAAAGAAGGATTAATCTATTGTGAGAGGATATGAATTAGGTTGAGTTCAGCCACTGGATGTTCCTCCTATTCAGGGACCTCGACCTGAGCATGGCCATGGAGGTGGCCATCAGAAAAGAGGTAGAGGATATAGACATGGTCATTTGAATGCAATTGGGTGGCAGCACCAATGGGGATATATATTATTATAGGTATTATTGAATTATATTCCACCCTTGTTTGTTCATTTTTGGAGGTAAGATCTTCAAACTCTATTTTTTCACCCTTTATAGTGTGTTCTATAGGACTAGATATAGAGAAGGATTCCCACGCCCCTAGTTTTGAAAAATCTAGTTGGTGGAAAAATATCTTGTTTGATGTGAGCTAGGAGAATAGAATGATGATAGAGCCACATTAGGCATGTGGGGATCTATTCTTTCTTCAGATGTAGTGATACGATTCCATCCTCAGTAGAAACTAGTTGTATTATATATGCGATGTTATCGAGTTATTTTATAGTGGATTCATGTTCTTGGATTTGGATGGCTAACATGTGGTTTTCCTTGGCGAGAACAGTTGTCTAGTGGGAAGTATATGAGTATAGACCCTTTTTTATTTGATAGTCGATTTTTCTATGGAACTACTGGAATCTTGGATAGAGGAGGATCCAAATATTTTTAGGGAGTTTATAGATGTTTTTTCTAAGGAGGTTATGACGTTACCCCTTCAATATGATGTTGAGTTCAGGATAGACATTAAATCTTATTCTAATCCAATTTTTATGAATCCTTTTTAGAGGAAACTTTTTAATTTACTAGATCTTAGGTTTCTAATAGATGATCTGATACCTAAGGGATTCATCCAAACCATTTTTTCACCGTGGGTTTTTTCAATATTGTTATCTAAGAAGTCAAATAGTGGTATGACGTTGTCTATAGACTAGTAGAAGTTGAATTAGGTGATGATCAAGAATTTTTACCCTCTATTGAGGATCAATTTTCTTTTTGACTAGTTTAGGGGAGATTGTTAGTTTTTTAAGATCGGTCTATGGTCCTAATATCACTAGTTGAGGGTTATCGAGCATGATATGTTGAAAACTACCTTAAAATTAAGGAATGGGTACTTCTAGTTCTTAGTAATGTTTTCCGATGTTACAAATAAACCGGTTGTGTTCATGGGGATCATGAAATCTATGATCTATGAATTAATAGACTAGTTCATAGTCACATTAATCTATGACATATTGATCTAATTGATGTTATAGGAGGATCAGGTCGATCATCTTAGAGTTGTATTATAGGTTCTTCCACACCACTATCTCTATGGAAAGTTTTCTGAGTATATTTTTTTTACATGGGAGGTTCATTTCCTTAGTCTCATGGTGTCTCATCTGAGTGTACCCATAGACCCTTAAAAGATGGAACTTGTTGTTTATTGGGTAGTACCCAAGAATTTGGTGGAGGTGTGTAGATTCTTGGGTCTTGTGGAATATTATTGGTGGTTTGTATCTGATTTCTCATATACTGTGGACTCATTTATATAGTTTACTAGGAAAGATCATACTTTTATCTATATTTATCAGTGTTAGGAATCATATTAATATCTAAAGGGGAGGTTGATTAGTGGTCTAACACTCTAGTTTTTAGAAGAGTGGGTGATGTTTGAGGTGTTCTATGATGGTTTCCATCTTTATTAGGATTCATTTTGATGAAATATAATGTGGTTATCTCTTGTGGGTCTAGGTAGTTATGTTCCCATGAGAATAAATATTCAACCCATTATATCGAGCTATAAGTGATTGTATTTATGCTCATATTTTGGAAACATTTCCTCATTGGTCTTCGCATTGTGGTCTTCACAGATCACAAGATCTTGAGGTATATGTTATTAGCATGATTTGAATAAGTGGTAATATAGGTGGATGGATTTTATTCTGTGCTATGAATTAGAGATCTCTTATACATTAGGAAATGGTAATGTGGTGGAAAATACTTTGAACAAGAATTTGTGGAAGGATGTTGTTCAAGAGTATGGAGATTCCTGGAAGGAGATGGATTAGTTGGGAGCCTTGCACCTAGATACAAGGGTGGTTGATGGTAGATGTTTCTTATTTCAGAAGATGTTACAATATTCTATGATACAATAGGTAGAGGAGTCTTAGTGGGGAAAATTATAGGAAGAGGTATTGTGTGATCGTATTGGCCAAGGTGATGTTTCACAGGGATGGTCAAAGGATGGTCAGAACATAATTTGGTTTCTAGGGAGGCTATGTGTTCTAGTGGTCATATATGAGAGAGTCCTTTATGAGTTTCACAACTCACCATTGGTGTTATGCCCAGGAGTATCCAAGATGTATAGTGTCTTGATGATGTAGTTTTGGTGGCCCAAGATGAAATGTGCAATGGTGAATTTTGTGGTTTGATTCCTAGTTTTCTGGAAAGTAAAGGAAAATCATCATGTACCTAACAGTTTTTTGTATCCCTTGTATGTACCTAATTGGAAATATGAAGAAATCTCAAAAGATATTTTCACCAAGTTTCCCCAATATGAATGTTGTTGAGATTCTATCTAGGTAATTGTGGATTGGTTAATGAAATTGTCTCACTTACTAGTGATCAAGGATTCAAGCACTGTTGTATTTTTAGTGAGGATGTATGTGGATGAGGAGGTGCGGTTACATGGAGTCTTGAGGTCCATCATCTCTAATCAAGAAAATCAATTTACCTTGAGAGTTTGTCATGGATTAGATCATTCTTTTGGTACTCATTTATGCCTCAACACTACTTTCCACCCTTAGATATATGGGAAAATTGAGCGGGCTATCCAAAAAAAGGATAATATGTTGCAAGTGTGTGTCTTGGAATTTTTATGTTCTTGGGAACAACACCTTCCTTTTTATGAGTTTTCTTATAACAATAGTTATCAGTCATCCATTGGCATGGACCTATTTGAGTATTTGCACAGGAGATCATTCCATTCTCAATTATGAAGGTCTAAGGTTAGGGATTTATTAGTTCTTGGTCCAAACATAGTGCAGAGCATGATAGAGAATGTTTAGTTTGTTCATTAGAGGATAAAAATAGGGTTGGAATAGTAAAAGTCTTATGAAAATCGTAAGAGGAGTCCCTTGGAGATTGAGGTTGGGGACAATGTTTTTTTAAAGGTTTCATCTTATCATTATAATTAGAGGTTTGGAATGGGGTGTAAGATCTCACCCTAGTTTTTGGGCCTTTTGAGGAGTTTGGGAACCTTGGTGAGGTGAGATATCGGTTTCACTCCTAATATGACTTGATCAGATTCATGATATCTTCCGCATCTCTAAACTCCATTGGTATATACAATATGATTCACATGTCATTGTTTGTGGAGAGTTTTATATCAAGGATGATTTGATGTTCATGGAGCAGCTATTATAGATCACAGATCATCTAGAAAATGTTATTTGTAGATGGATAATTCCTTTGGTTCATGTGTTGTAAAGGCATGGTGGCCTAGAGGATATTACCTGATAAAACTGTTGCAGATTCATACCCAATACCCAAAGTTATTTTGTGTTTTTTCTTTTTTCCCTTCTTTATTGATGTAGTGTTTGGATATTAGTGTTTTAAGAGATGTAATTTTTTCCTTGATGATGTGATGTGTAATTAAAATTTCAAGAATATGAATATGTGAAAACCTAATTCCTAATCAATACATGTTATAATTTTACATAATTAAAATTATGTGAGAAATTTAGTTCTTCAAAAAATGTACAATGTCTTGAAATAGTAAATGAAATTCCATGATTTGTGTACCTGGGGTTATATTTTGTTGTGGTTTTGGTAATCATTGGTTTGGGTTTTGTGGAGGTTGAGATGATTGTGAATATGGTTATAGAGATGTATTATCTTGCAGCTAATGTAAAGGATATGGTTTTGTGTATATTTTGGTGGATTTTTTTGGTTGGGTTTGGTGGGTTTGGTTGGGGTTAGTGTTTAGTAGTAATGATATCCTTGATAGGTATCTCATGGGATGGTTATTTATACCTCCATTCCTTTTATAATTTTTTGGGAATATTTTTATTCTTGAGTTTGAGAATAGTTTGATAGGTATTTGATGTAATGGTCAAAACCTTCCAACCTATAACTTTTTAGGAATATAGGTTGTGGAGGAGTTCGTGGGATTTTTCTTGGAGTTGGAGAGCGGAGGGGTGGTTGCTGATGGAAAATACATTTATAGGATTTTTGTGGTGTGGAGGGGTGTGATGTTCTATAATGGTTAATGGATGTGGTATGGATGTTTTAGTTACAATATAGGGATTTTGGAGCAAATTCCACTTTTGGAATAACTACTCCATGGAGCCTTGGCTGTGGTGTATCCCCTTCTTGGTAGTTCAGGGCTGCGATATAAGTTCTCCAAGATGATTTCTAGCAGTTTTTCATTTTTAGGAACATCAGCACCATGGAGTACCCAGTTATGGAATGGCCTTTTCCTAGTTGTTTTTTTGTCTCAACATATTACTCTAGGTTCCATCCTTGTATTCCCCCTTTTTATAGTATCTTCAGTGTTGGAATATCCATAGACCTTAGAGGAAACCTTGACTAGCTAGGTTGTAGTGTGGTGCCTTAAGATGATCCATGTTCCTACCTACTTTTATAAATTTTGTGGCACGGTGGTAGGGGATACACTGTGGACTTATGTTTTTCATAAAGGTATAAATTTTTAACATCCCTTAGACCTGATCACATTTTTAACCTCTATTTATTTTCGTGGGAAACCTATGCTTGTACCTAGGAGCTCTATTAGTTCTCTTCTAGTGGGTGTCAACCCCATCATTGTAATCTCAGTCCATGGTGGTTTAGGTGAGTTCCTCTCTTCCTTTTCCTAATTTTTCCACTATTTACTTTTCTTGGAAGGTTTATTATTAATATAAATCTTCTTTTTGTGTTTTTAAATTGACTAATGATGTGTTTGTTGTGTTCTAGGCTAGTAAGGCTGATCTTCTTCATTATAGAGATCAATGGTCGCCTACCACTTACTTAAACCTTATACAATGGATCAAAAAACTTTTTTTAGTTAAGATATCCTTCTTATCTCACATAGTGTATAATATAGGGTAATACCTTTAGAAAGAAAATTTTAATCCATATTAATGAAGATAATTAACCAGTTTAGTTGAAATTGAGGGGGAGGGAATTAAATTTATTTTTTTATATATTTTAAAATTACTTGATATTGAAATTGTATGGTCTATATGCCTCACTAAAAATTGTGGTTGTTAGGGCCATTTTCTACACATTAGTTGATAATCTGTGGAACAATATTGTTTGAATGTTTTTTATGACCATTATTAAAATTTGTAATATCATATATCCAGCGAAGGAATTGGTTTCACATGAATATTATGGATTGTGTGAGAATTTCCATGAATAAAAGTGAAATGTAATGTGTACCCAATTTCATTAAAAAACAAAAAAAATATATGTTCTGTGTGATGTGAATGTTGATGTGTGGTAATTATGTTAAAATTTTTATGATATGTAGGCAGATATGGGGGTATGTGGTTATGATATATGGTAGTTATTTTTAGTAGTGTTGAGAGGTTATGGAGGATGTGATGAGACATGGTATTTCTATAGATAATGTGATAATATGTTTTCATGTTTTATTGGTGGATTTGAAGAGAAGTGGTAGTGATAAGAAAAAGAGGCAATGCGGGGCTTGTTATCTTAGGAAGGGGAAATTATTGTTTGTGTTGGGGTGTGTAGTGATAGTTTTCTAAATAGTAGTGGAATTAAATGGAAATTATGAAATCAAATTACATGGGTTAAAATGGTTAATGAATGTTAAATTAAAGTGGGATGTGTGACCTAAATTGATGATGCATAATGTGAATTAAATGGGATGAAAAGATAAAATGAACGACCTAGAAAATGAAAGGGATAGAAGAATAAAATTGGTTGGTAATATTAAATATAAAAAATGGATTAAATTGAGAGGGAGAAGATGAAAAGTAACTTTTGAATTATGGATTTTTTAGTGGTTTTGTGAATTTAGTGTTCCTAGTGGATTTGGAGAATTTTGGGAGGTTTGGGGGCAATGTTGTGATTTGTTTGGTGCTCTTGTTGTGAACCCATAGGTTGGGATTATGTATTACAATATTATATAAATTTTATTTCCCTATTATTTATATATGTGACCCAACCATGATTAGAAACATGTTATTACAATCAAATGATTTGGGGTATTTTTTCCAACATCCCCATTGTGAGGATACATGGTTGGATTCTCACATTTTCTTCTCTCACTTCTAGACGACATTGAAATGCATAGGTCATGATGTCCGAAAGTCAAAAGTGCACAGTCGATATGTGATGTGATGTGATGTAATAAAGAAAGTGTCTCAGTGTGGGATTTTATGAGATGAGATAGTTTATGGTGGGGTCCATGCATGGTAGGAGGAGGGAATAAGGTTGATGTCCTTCATTTTCATGATAACATACTATTTTGGTTATCAAATTGATGTGATGGACTAGGTGTCTTTGGGTGAGATTTGATGATATGTGATGGAACAGGTGTATGTGGGTGATATGTGATGTGTTGTTATGGACCAAGTGTCCATATGTGTTATGTGACATTATACAGAAGTGATGAGACCACCAAGACATATGGAATTAGGGTGTGAGAGTTGGATGTCAATTTGGAAGTTGTGTGTGGTAACCATTGTCAATTATCTTATTATTATTTCACTATACATGGATGTGTTACTTGGTGAGAGATACCTGGTGAGTATGGGTTTGGTTAGTTGATCTATTTAGGTGTTGTTGGTTCTATTTTTCACTCACTAGTTCATTAGTATGATTATTTCACATGCACATGAGACACTTTATGTTAACTACTGAGTATACTTGTATGATTTCCCTAAGTATATACCAAAGTTTTTCAGGTTTTTAATAGAACTATGTGGACTAGCCTGGAAATTACTATCTAGAACCTTTGGGATATTACAATATTGCTTCCTTAGATTTTCCTTTGGGTATTTTATATTGGACAATTTTTTATTTTTTATATTATTCAGGCATTATGGGATGGTGTTTTGTTTCAATTTTATATTATTTAATGTATTTAATTATTTTTTATTGATCTTTTCTCCCTATATTTTTAATATAGATCTAAATCACTCAATTTTTTTTATAATTTCTTATCCTCCGTGCCAGTTTCCAACCTGGGGACTACTGAAGGTGGGACTTAGGGGACATCTCTCTTCCTTCGTTATTCATCTAGCATGGTTACCGTTAGAGGAAGAGGGTCATGAAAAGTGATATTTGAGAATACTAGTCATAACATGTTTCTGATTATGTGTTCCACAAAATTAAATCAACCATAAATCATAGTTATGAGAATTTCCCATGGAATGAAATAGGTTGCATAATCTTCCATCATATCATAATCAATGAAAAGTTCAAAAATAATTAAAAAATAATAAGTAATTAAAGATTATGGATTATAAAAAATTATTACATAAACATAGGTATTAAAATTATGTTTTCATTTTGGAATAAAAAACATTAAATGATCTTTACATAAAAGTATTAACAAATATAATATTTCTCCTTAATTAGGTTTGATTAAAAACAAGGAATTTTGATAAATGAATTTATATCATGTATTAAACCATAAAATAAAGGGGTAATGAGATATTTATGTATGTAACAGACGTATATATAGAATTTTTAAGCAACCCCTAACATCATAAGGAGAGAGAAAGTGAGTTAGAGAGAGAATGGTCATAACCAGAAGAGAAATGGTGGTTCAGAGAGATCCCTTTCCTTAGGTATTGAATTTATTTTTATGAATTAGAAAATAATAAATAATAAATATATTTTTTTTATAAAAGAATCATATCATATATTATTTTCTAACAACATATTACCCCACATTTATTAAGAATTATTTATTAAAATCATTATTCCTAGTGATAAATTCTTTATTTTTCATGCATATTTTGGTTCGATAGACTCGGTTTTTATAAATTGATCGTGGTTAAATCATTTAAATAATTGTAAAAATTATATTAATATAACATATATCCCTTATATATATATATATTAATTGATAAAAATTAGAGATAAAAAAATAATTACACCATTCATGGAGACGGTAGATCGTACGAATGCTTGAACATTATTTCCATATTTGATGGATGGAATATAAGAAATTTAAATAATAATTAACCTTTTTATTCATAATAATATCATATATAGCATATTTAATTATTAAATACATCATTATAACCATATGTGATAGGTAGTGATGGAAAATGAATTACATCGGTTCGTTAGGTGGTGGTCCGCCACACACATGAACGAAGATTTCCTTTCCCATTTTATAGAATAGGGCATGGATAAAAGTGATTATATTTACCTAATAACAAATTAATATATTTAATATACTATTGTTATTATTTCATAAGGTTATAATAATATTTTTATGATGTAGAATAAGAAATAAAACTAAAAAATTCGGTTAATGATTATACCTCTTCTTTATAAAACTTCCTCTGATCTTCACCTTAAACCCTCTAAAGATGGTATTATAACAAAAATAAAAACTATATAAAATGGGGAGGGATTTTATAATGTCATTTGGGTTGATATTTTCCAAAATAAAAGGCTTTTCAAGTGTGAATAAAAGAGTAGAGGAGGATCACTTTTATAAGTGTTGGGAGGGGAGCTCAAGGAATTATATAAAATATTAAATTAATATAAATTAAAATTCATAGAAAAAGTCTCAAAAATAATATAATTTAAATTTAAATTGAGTATGGGTCAAAATAATACCATCAAATAAAAAATTTACAACTTTATATTATGTTTTTACTCTTATCTCTTAGTTTTAACCCGTATTGACCCCTTTTGAAAATTACCTCAATAACAAAATTTTTACACTTTAGGGGTCAATATAATTACTATAAAAGGAAAATTGATCCATAAATGGACCATATTTGATATTATTAAACATATACCAATTAAGTTTCTATATATAAGATTTTATATGAATTTTAGCCCTTTAATAAAATATTATTTATTATAAAATTACATTTATGTCATTTTTGGAACTATTTTTTTAATTTTACTTTGAAAACAAGTTGATAAAAATGGAATTATAAGTCAATAAATTAAAAACACTATAATATGTAATTTTTTTAAAAAATAATTATAACACAACAATTCATTAAAATTATATTACTTTTAATATTTTTAATATTATTCATCTTATTGTTCTATTTGTAGAATAAATATTGTGTCGGTGTTACGTAAGCATTTTAGGTAAATATTTCATCACTATAAATTAAAAAATAATCCATGATAAAAAATTATTTATCCTTAAAACAAAAAATTTATAAATTAAAGTAGAATTTATTTTATCCCTTTCTAAAAAAATTAAAGATAATATAACAATGAGAATGAAAATTTTGACTTTTCTTTACATAAATTAATATAAATGTCATAATCAAATAAATATGGAACCAATTTTCAATATTTTTCAAACTTGGATAGAAATAGACTAAATAAAATCATCCAATAGGATAAATGATAGTTTTAGTTTCATTTTAAGTCCTTATAATATTATTGTTAACGTTAATTACTTTATTTACCATTACTGTGGTGACAATTATGTACTATAGTTACTATTAAAAATAACCAAAATTAAAAGGGAAATATTTACCAAATTTTGACCTCCTAATTCCAAATATGGAATCCATTTTTCAATATTTAATTTCTATACATTGAAAAAATTAATTTAATATTAAAACACAAAACTTGATGAAACATAGATTTTCCAAAAATTGTCTGTTTACGTATAAAAATATTCTTTTACAAAATTAAAGTATAAAATTAAATAAGAATACTAATATTGGATTAGTTTTTAACATAATAAACTAATTAAATTTTAAAAATAATCCAAAATATAACTCTACTTTGAAAATACATTAAAATTAAATACAGTTTTCAATAATAATCAATATTTTCACTATTCAATAAAAAATAAAAAAATTATAAAAAATCTAAAATAACTAACAATAATATAATATTAATATTTTGATTTAAAAAATGATATCCTTTTTATAGAATAATATTTATATAAATTTATTAAAATATTTTCTCATAAAAAACAATAAAACTTATTTTTTAAGAAAACATTTTTTAAAAAATAAAAATGGATTTACTAAAAATTGAGTAATTATTTACTAATAAGTTATAAATACATCTATATTAAGTAGGAAAATTATATATTTCCTAAAATATTTGATAATATTCATACCTACCAATTTAATAGATTGGTTATAATGGTCATATTTAAATAATAATATTTTTTGATTTGTTTAGGCTCGGTGTTGTGGGTTGTATACGGTATTGAACATAGTGTTCTCTTAAAATTTATGGGTGTTGAATTCTCCCCCCTTCCCTTAAGAAATCTCACCATATAAATTTCATATTACATACTAAGGTGAAAACATGTGGGGGGACTTCTACTTGATGGATTATTCATGTTCCCATTTTTCCTCCATATTTTTATGGTTTCACCACACTAATATGATTATGTGAGTTTTTTTTTTTCATAAAACATTATATCTAGAGTCAAATATCTTCACCAGATTCTCCCCATAAGAGAGACCATTTTCTAGATGTACCACCTCTAAATTCAGTACATGTGATAGATATGATATGTACTTCCTCATGGGATACAAGGAATACGTCATGTACTCGAGATATCAATTGTGGGAGTGTTATTCAATTAGAAACAACTCCAATATGATTAAGAATATGAAAAGGTATGATTTTCCTATGAATTATATTAGCATTCTTCCCAAATATCTTGACTCTCTTTCATATAGATATATGGATAAACACTCTATCTCTGAACTCAAACTCCAGGTCTTGTTGATGATTTTCATCATAGAACTTATATTGACTCTAAATAGCACTAATGTGTTACTGAATGATCGTGTACTTTTCTACTGTTTCCTCAACCATTTTAGGTCCCAAATTCTTGTTTAAAAAAAATCATATCAACACATAGGTGTTGTACTTAATTTCATATAAAGTTCTTCATAACAATTTATTTGGATACTTGAGTTAAAGCTATTATAGTACAAGAACTCAACCAGAGGAAGATGTTGATCCTATCCTACATTGAAGTCCATCAAGCATGATCTAAAAATTAATTATAGTGTCGAGATAGTCTGATCAGATTGGTAATAATTTTGGGGGTGACAAGCCATACATAAGTTCAACTAGTTATTTAGATCATGTTATAGACTCTAACAAAACATGAATATAAATCATTGATCTTAGTTTGATATAATCAATAGTAGTGTTCCATGTAGCCTCACCACCTATTTGACGTTTATATGGTAAAGTTGATCAGGTGAGCTGTCCTATCGAATTAAAATTAAGTGATTAGTATTTATAAGATAATTCACCAATAACCCATATAGAATTATTTCTTCTTGTTGTATTTAGAAGACTACTCAAAAAGTCCATGGTGAGGTTTTCCCATTTCCATAAAGTTATAGATAGTGGTTGTATCATACCCTTATAATTTTTCCTTTCATAATTCACTTGATAAAATACCAAACACTTTTATGCATATTCCATGATCTCCTTATTTATATTCTTCTACCAATAGTTCTCTTGGAGATCATAATACATCATCATTATCTCTGGGTGGATGGAGAAGGATGATCTATGTGCATCATTAAACAGTTCCTTCTTTGTATGAGGATTTAATGGTACACATATCCATGAACCAAATCATATAAATAATTCTTCATCAATTTTGAACTAAAAGGATTTCCAATTTCGTATAACTTCAACATTCTATTGAATTTCTAGATCATCTCTTTGAGTATCATTTATCTTCTCTAAAATGGATTCTTTGGTAATATTTTGAGGAATTAATGATGATGTTCCTTCCTTTATGATTACCATTTATCTCCTCTTCATGTCTAAAAAAATTGGATCCTTCTCAATTCTCATCATTGATAATGTTTTTTGATCTTTTCCACTTAAAGAATGTCTCACTTTTTTTCATTACCATGATGGTAATAGATTTATTAGTCATAGTCCTTGATTATATATAACCATATTTTCTAGAACATATTAATCTCCATTTCTGTGAATATATATTTTAGGCTCTTATAATCCATAAATATTTCACACTTCTCCCAATAGAGATAATACCACCATATTTTCAAAATTAACATTACTACCACCAACTTTAGGTCATGTGTTGGATAGTTCCTCTCATTAGCATTCAACTTCCTTGATGTTTAGACTATAACTTTGTAATTTTTCTTTATTCCACAACCCAAAACCTTCTTTGAATCATCCCTATATACAAAAAAAGTTCCCCACTTGAGGGAATCATGATGAAGGGTAAATGACATGCCTCTTTTTTAATTCAATAAAGCTCTTTTCATATTCTTTGGTCCTGAAAAACATTACTTCCTTAAAAGATAGCTTGGTTATTTTTTTTTAAATCATGATAAATTTCTCAAAAATAACCAGTAATACATGGATTGTCTAATGAAACTAAAAATATATATTATAGATATTGGTCTATTCCAATCCTAAACTACATTTGTCTTAGATGGTTCCATAGATATACATTTTCTAGTGATAACATTCCATGACAATTATATTTTCTTAATCCAAAACTCACATTTACTATACCTTTTATACATAATATCCTTTCACAAGTCTTCAGATTGTTTTTCAAATACTCATTATACTCCTCCTTACTTTTTTTTATATCAAAATATCTTCTATAAAGAACTCCAAAAATTTATCAAGGTAATATCTAAATAATCTATTTATTATTTACATAATGATTGTTGAAAAATTAATGAGTGCTAAGGTAAACATTATAAACTCATAGTTTCTATACCTTTTTCAAAATGAAATCATGGGAATATATTCCTTCTTCACTTTTAATTGGTGATATCCTAACCAAATTTCCATGTTAGAAAAATAATAGCCCCTCTTGGTTGATCGAACAATTCATCAACCCATGGTAGGGGATAATTTTTCTTTATCATGATTTTATTGAGTTCATGATTATCAATATAGAGGACCATTGACCCATAATTTTTTATGATAAAGAGGAATTGATCACCCCTTAGTGAAGCAATCGGGTATATAAAATCATTTTCTAGATTCTCTTGTAACTGCTTCTTAAGTTCATCAAACTCAATGGTGGCCATTATGTAAGGAGTATTCAATATAGGTAGAGATCCAAGAATAAATTTGATTGAGGACTCAAACTCATGGTCAAGAGGAAGACTAATAATCTCTTCAAGGATTACATCAGTATAATCCCTTAAAATGGTCATATCTCCAAGTATGATTCAATCCACTATTTCAATCATTTGATCTAGATATGCATGCTCATAAGAGAATAATATCCACACTTGAGAATAATATTCTAGGGTAGATTCATCCTCCTCATTACACTTACTCGTAATAAAAGGATGAATTTGGATGTGAAGAGTGATCACCCTCTCCCAATAGTTGATGTTGTTTTTATATAATTAAAGTAAATCCATACTTAAATTTTTTTCAAAAATCAACTAAATGGAGTAAGATGAAATTTTTGGGAAGATTTAGTTCAAAAAAATTATTGGGGAGGAGTTATATACTTGGGATGCAATAATTTCTCTATTTTCAATTATCACAGATAGATCAACCCCCGTGTTTTTAGGTGGCTATTTAATAGTTATAAAAAAATAATTAATATGTTAAATAATGTATAGAACTAGAATTAAAAATCATGTTTGATATTCTTGAATGAATAACTATCATACCTATTACTACATCATTGTCAAGATCCACCTTAGCAGTAGTGATAGCATATCCCATTCCTTGATCTCTAGGCCTTAGAGGTTTTTTTCATTTATTCTCTATAAGAAACCATGACTTAATGAATTAGGTTTTATAATTAATGTGTTAATTATAGTTGAAATAATATACCACATACTAATTTTTGATCTGATCTTTCTTTTATTCCATTTCATTTTTGGGTTTCTTCAACACTATTTGTAATTTATTAGAATGATGCACTTCATTTCCACACATAGACATCTCTTAGTTCCCTCATAATGTTTACAGGAAGCTTCTTCCCACCCTTTTGACACATCTATTGTTGGGTTTTCATTCCTCCATGAGATTTATATATTGATCATCCCAAAGAAAAAACCATTTTATATTTTTTATATCCAGAACCAAGAGACCTCTTAGAGTCTCCAATCTCCATCTCCTACTTAAATGGCCCGAAGTCCATAAAGTCTTATTCATTTTTTATAATCCCACATTTAAGTGTTGAATTGGAACCCTTACATGGAATGTAGGCTTCATGAAATTATAGGAACTGAAGGTCTTAGAATAATTCATCATAGACTATGAATATATGAAACTACCCCTCACCAGCATCTGCATCATGATCAGCTCTCCAAATTCGCATGGATGTTCGGGTAGTTCTCCTATGAATAGATTCACATGCCTCATACCGATGAAAAAATCCATACCCTCTCATTCTTCAAAATCTGATAGCTCTGCTTTGGTAAATGTGCCTTGCTCTAAATCCTTCTCTAGAGCCTGTTCCTTGTAGAATCTGTTTACTTAGTGGATGCATATCATGTGTCCCAAAGTCCATTAGGTGTACCAAAGGCCTTATGGTAGCCTGAAGGCCTTAAGGTGGCCTAAAATATTTACTAACACTAAGATGTGGGTGGACCAAAGGCCTGAAGGACTCTAGGACCAAACCGGTGGCTCGAAGGTGAATAGTTACAATTACTACAGTACATAAAATACCTTCTACATTACCTTATACAGTACCTCCTATAGTAACCTAGAAATATTCCTCCACCCAGATTAGATCATGGGTCTTGTGGATTCAATTTAGGAGTCCTCACCAACCGGGATGAGGCTTAGGTGCACTAATATCCATCTCTACCTTGATGGAACAACATACAATCTCTTCATTGTTTTCCAAGTCTCTAATCACCAATTTTTTTTATAAATGTGGATTTAATACACTACATAATCAATCTACCATACTATCATGGTTGATATTCCTTTTTATCTAGAAAATGGAATTCCCTCGCCAATTTTAGATAGAGAGTTTGAGGGAAATATTTATTGAAAAATATTTCCTTGAATTCATCATGTTCCATGGAATAAAAATTATCTTTGGACTTTGTGTTCTTGATCCATGTCCACCACTTATCAGCTTACCCATCTATGAGATAAACGACTAGTACAAATTTCATTTTTTCTAAGCATTAGAGGACAGATAATATCTTCTCAATGGATTTAATAAATTATTTTGTGATGTGTGTATCAGAAGATCCACTAAGTTTAGGAGGGATTTTTGACATAAAATACTCAACTACAAATTTTAATTTATTAGGAGAAGGATGTTTTTTTACATGATTCAAGTTATTATTTGTAGTCTGATTCACTCAGGACATTACTTCCATAAAGTTACTAGCTCCCACTCCCATAAGGATAGTAATCTCATTAGAGAAATCATCACAATTCTTATCATGTTCGTTATTAGAATGGTTCCTTCTATTTCCCACCATTAACTAAAACAAGTAAAATAAGGTTAGAATACTTTAACTAATAAAAATACAATTGAAAACATATAAACTTATAAGGAATAACTTATAAATAGTAATTATATCCTAATTTAGGAGTCTCTTGGTTTCAATCTTGGTTATGCATGGAAATTTTCTTATCATTTTTTCTAACCTAACAATCTATTAATGTCTAAAAATGGTTCATAAAGTGTTTGTAAATTTTTCAATATATATCCCTCAAGTATTTCAAATAAAATATGTAGTAAGAACTCTTTTTCATGGAATATGTGATGATAGATTTAATACCTAATGTTCCCTTTTTAGACTTATTACCCCTAGAAATAACTATTCTAGAGCCACATCCACTTATACTATCCAAATATTGATGTAATTTCTTGGAAACCACTCAATCAATACCTTACCAAAATTTTAGGATATTTTCTTATACTTAGACTTATACCTAGGATACTAACTAAAGTATCATATTAATAATCCCCAAAAATAAATATACCATGCTATGATAACAACTATATCGACCCAAGACTTTTTACACAAATTATTATATAGTTTTTAACATTATTATCCTTAAAATAAAAAATAAGGATTAAAATTACTTGTGTATTTAGAATACTAGGTACATAAAACATCAATACGAAAAATAAAAAAGTCTTTATTTTAATCTCCACAATGAGAATTTAAATCCCTTTGAACTCCTAAAAATGCATGATATAACCTAAGGAATGGAGAGAGAAAATAGCTGATCTAAAATTACAAGGGAATAAACATGATAAATAATCATCATGTATAAGTAAATAATATATCATTATATAATAAAATAGATGGATCATGAATAATAATATGGGATAATAACATAAATAAAATAGTATCATAAAATCAAGGAAACATAGGAAAATAGCAGCAATGAAAGGCATGACATAAGAATAATCCAAGGGTAACTATAAAGACAACATAAAATGGTTTATACATCATAATGTGTTCATTATTTTGTGTTCCATATAAGGAAATCAATCATAATGAATAATCATGGGAATTACCCATGGAAAAAATGGGTTACATAATCTTTCCTTGTATCATAATGAAAGAAAATTTCATAAATATTTCAAAATAGAAGATGTAATTAAATATTATATATTTTAGTATATAATTACATAGTCATAGTTCTCAAAATAAGTTGTTTATTTTTGGAATAAAATATTTAAATGATAATTATATAAAAGGATTAAGTAATAAAAAAGATCACCTTAACAAAGGTTGATTTTAAAGATGAAATTTAATAAATGAATTTATGGAATGTATTACCCCATTAAATGAATGTATACTGAGATATATATATCTATTTATGATACATATATAAATAAATTATAAGCAATCCATGATGTCAATAGGAGGGATATAGTGAGGTAGAGATAGAATATTTATAACCTAATAAAAAAGGGTGGCTCAGGGAGGTCCCTTAACATAAGTATCATATTGTTTCATATGAATTAGAAAATAATGTTTAATAAATATATATTTATTATAGATCTATAATAACCTATATGGTTTGATTATAACATATTATCACCCATTTATTAATAATTATTTTTTAAAATCACTCTTCTGGGTGAGGATTTCTTCATTTTTCATGCATGTTTTAGTTTGACAGTATCGGTCTTTATATATTGATCATGGTTCCATCATATCAATAATGTTAAAAATGATATTATTATAATATATATTCATTATATATATATATATATTCATCCATTAAAGGTATAAATAAAAAATGAATTACACCGTTCATGGAGACAGTAGGTCGTTTGTACGCATGGACCTTTTTTCCATTTTCAATGGATGTAACCAAAGAACAGTGCATAATAATTAACCTTTAAATAATAATAATAATATAATAAATAACATATATATTAATTAAATACATCATTATAACCAACTGTGAGAGGCAGTGATGGAAAAAAAATTACATCAGTCAGTGTGGCAGTAGTTCGTTGTACACACGAATTAGAATTTCATTTTCCATTTTATGGAATACGAGATGGATGTAAGTGATGAAATTAACTTAATATAATATTATTATATTTAATATATTGGTGTTATTATTTCAACAAAATTGAATAATATTTTAAGTAGTAAGAGGAAGAAATAAAACTAAAACATTCGATTAAAGACTATTCTTCTTTAGATAACATAATTTTCATTACACCTTAATCACTATAAGGATTGTTTTATATTCAAATTACGACCTATAGAATGTCGGGTGGAATGTTATGAAGTTATTTGGGTAGGAATTGAGCAAACTAAATGTATTTTTAAGTGTTAAAAAATAGGATAGGAAGTTCTGTTTTATATGTGAGGCGAGGGGCATTCTTCAAATTACTTAAAAAAAATAATATAAATTAATTTTCAGAATAAAAAGATAAAATATGATATAATTAGAATATATGATTAGTATGGGTTTAAATTATATCATCAAATAAATATTTTAAAATTTTAAATTAGTTTTTTAACTATATCTCTTTGTTTTATCCCACATAAACCATTTTTGACAATTACCGCAATTATAAAAGTTTTACTATTTATGAGTCAATATAGTTTCTATAAAAAAATTGGTCCTAAATAGACCATTTGTGTTATATTTAGACATACAAAAATCAATTTAACAAATATAGGATTTTTTAAATTTTTAAATCATTTAATAAAATATTATTTAATATAAAATAACATTGATATCATTTTTGGAACTAATCATTTAATCTGACTTTGAAAAAAACATGATAATAATCGAATTTAAATATGATACCTTAAAACATATATAATATATTATTTTATTGGAAACATTAAGGAAACACAATAATTCATTAAAATTATATTATTTTTAATGTTTTAAAAAACATTTGTTTTATTTTTTATTAATTGAATAATATTGTATCGGCATTACATAATAATTTAAGGTAATTATTTCGTCACTAAAAAATAGAAATAAATTACAATGATAAAAAATAATTTATATTTAAAATAATCCTTTTTTAACAAAAAATATCACCTATTTATCCCTTTGCCAAAAATATAGATGTAATAAAATAAAGAGAATTTCATTTTCAACATTTCTTTATATAAAATAATATAGAGGTCAAAATCAAAGAAATATAGAACTGAGTTTCCTTATTTTAGAAAATAAAATATAAATGGATAACCAAAAATCATATAATAAGATAAATATAATAGGTCGGGTCAAATTCTATTCCTTACCATATTATTTTTAAACATAATAACATGATTTACCCTTATCATGGTAACAATTATTTACTATGATTACTTCATAAAGACAAAAAATAAAAGATTCCAATTTACCAATTTTTTAAATAATCATTACAAATATGAAATCCATTGTTTAATATTAAATTTATATAAGTGGCGGAAATTAATTATAGATTAAAACGGATATTGCGACAAAAAAAGGTTTCCTAGAAAAATGACTTTTAAGTACTAAAATATTGTTATACAAAAATCATGCATAAAATTCAATAAAAATACCAAAATTAGATTATTTTAAATCAAAATTAACTAATGAAAATTTTAAACTATAATAAAATATAAATTTACATTGTAAATACTTTAAAAGAAAATGAAATTTTCAATAAAAATCAGTAATTTTCACTATTCATTGAATAATCAAACTTTTTATATTAAATCTCAAAATTTCACCATAATATAATTTTGATATGATGATTTAAAAAATGATACCTTCTTTATCAAATAAAATTTCTATAAATTGATTATAATATTGGTCAAAAAAAAGAAATAAAACACATTTTTGAGGAAAATATATTTTTGAAAATTAAATTGAATTTACTAAAAATTGAGTGATTATTTACTAAGAATATATCAATACATTTATATTATATTGAAAATTTATATATATTTACTAAAATTGTTAATCCTATTCATACCTTTCAATTAAACACATAGGTTATAATGATCATATTTAAATAATAAAATTTCATGTTTCGTTTAGGCTCGTTGTTGCGTGTCATATACGTTATAGAATATAATGTTATTTTAAAATATCAGAGTGTTGAAATAAATATTCTATACATGTGAATGTGATCTAACATGCTTATGGGTGAAATATCATCTGAAGAAGAATATATTTCTATAGTGGATCAGAAAAAAAAGAAGTTAAGAGCTTGTAGCTAGGGGTATAACTTGTTGAGTCGAAAGTGTTAATTTCTAAATTTCCTTTCCATAGTTTTGTAAATCAAAAAATCATTCTTAAAACTCTATTTTTCTAACTTTATATATCCATCTATTTTATAATGTATTTGTATAATTCATCTTTTTATACCGAACAAGGAAATAGTTCGAATGTAAAATTAATATAAACTTTGATTATTCAAACTGATCAATCTAACTGAAGTTGCATCTGATACATCAGACTAACTAATGTAACTAAAAACACTAATTAGTGATGTTTCTTTCATTAGTGACTTTTTTGAACATCAATAATTCATTTACAAATGTTTCTGAAAAACATCGCTTAATGAGGTGTTGCTAATTTAGCAACATTTATAAACAATGTTAAATTAGTACCGTTTAAAAACATCACTATTTAGTGACACCTCATTTTCCAATGTTTTTTAGAAACATTAATAAATAAACATCACTAAATTGTAAATGTTTATAAATTTCACTATTTAGTGACACCTCATTTACAGACGTTTTTATAAACGTCGGTGATTTTATTTATTTTATTTTTGAAATTTAATTTCATTTTTTTGAAACATATTTTTAAATGAACAATATCTCCCATATATTCTTGTTCATCTCTACCTGACCCTAACACCCCTCTAGTACACATGCCCATACACACACTCATCTTGTATTGTTCTTCTCTGCCCAACCCCACCACCCCCCTCCAGTACACACTGCTCATCCTAGTCAACACTCTACCCTGCCTCATCCCACCCACTTATCCCCCATTAATCCCACATGTTTACTAGTCACCCCCTCCATACCATGCACGCATCATTGGAATGCCTATATCAACACCCCAAGAACCAACCAACTCACACATAAATATTTTTTATATTTAGTTTTTTTATATTATATTTATATATATAAACACATTTTAGTATTTAAAAAATTAAAATTATATTTATATTTATATATATATATATAAATACATATATTAATATACGTATATATATATATATATATATCTGTGTGTGTGTGTGTTTATATTTTATATTTTATATATAATTATATATATATGTTTATATTTTATGTTTATTTATAATTTTATATTATATGTATAGTTATTTTTTATATTATTTATTTAATTATTTATTTGTTTTATATATATATATGTTATATATATATGTATATATTTTATATGTTTATATTAATATATATCTATGTGTTTATATATATATATATGTTTATATATAGATCTGTGTGTGTGTAAATATATATGTGTATGTGTGTGTATAGATATATATATAATTAACCATGTTTTAAAACATTGGAAAAAATGTTACTATTATAGACATGTTTTCTCAAAAAGCTTGACTAAATTTAAAATATTTATTTATTTTTAGATATAAATATATGTATATGTATATATTTACATATGTGTTTTTGTGTGTGTTTATATACATATATGGGTCTGTGTTTATATGTATATTAATATATATATGTGTGTGTGTGTTTGTTTATATATGTTTATATATATGTGTTAGTATTTAAAAAAATATTATATATATATATATATAAATATTTATTTATATATTAATATAAATATATTGATATATATATATATGTTTATATGTTTATATTATATATATATAATTTTAAATTATACATATATGCTTATATTTTACATATATGTTTATATTTTATTTTATATATATGCTTATATTTTTTATTATATATATATATATATGTATATTATATATTTAGGTTTATATTTTTTATTATATATACATATATATGTTTATATTTAATATTATATATTTCTTTATATTTTATGTTTATATTTCATGTTTAAATACATGTTTATATTATATATATATTTTTTATATTTTTTACATATATCATATGTTTATATTAATATATATATGTGTTTGTGTGTGTGTGTGTTTGTAAATACATATGTGTATGTATACAAATATATAATTATCAATGTTTTAAAACACTAGTAAAAATGCCACTAAAATTACCATGTTTTCATAAAAGCATGCCTAAATTTAAAATAGATGTGTTTTTATATATAAATATATGTATGTATATATATGTGTGTGTGTGTGTGTTTATATATATATATATATATATGAATGTATATATTTATATATATATGGATATATATATGTGTTTGTTTATATATATATATATATATATATATCTAAATATGTATTTACATCGGTTTGGGTAAATGAGCTATATAAATATACATATTTTTAGAGATGTTTCCTAAAAAAAGTCATTAATTTGAAAATGTTTCCCTAAAAACATGGTTAAATTAGTGACATTCCCATAAAAGAATCACTAAATTAGAAACGTTTCCTCAAAACGTCCCTAATTTGGTGACATTTTTCTGGAAAAGTCGCTAATTTAGGGACAATTTTCTAAAAATGGCGCTAACTAATTGACTTTTTTCTGGAATCATCACTAAATTAGAGATGTTTTTCATGAAAAGTTTCTAAATTAAATTCCTTTAGAGGAAATATAATTAAATTCATGATGATTTATTTGAAATGATGCTAAATTAGCAAGGTTTTTAGGAAACATCTCTAAATTAGCGATGTTGTTCATGAAACATGGTTAAATTAGTGACGTTTTTAAAAAAATGTTGCAAAATTATTGATGTTTTTTGAAAAATGTCACTAAATTTAAACATTATAATTTTTTAAGAAACATAACTAAAAAACATCACTAAATTATAGTTTTTTTAGTGTGTTTTAACCAGTTGTTTGACTAATGTCTAGTCTCTGAGACTGAAAAAAGTTATAATAATCATACTGGCATTTGTACCGATACATCGTACCGACCTTTGTTTAATTTATTGGATTGAGAAAGAATAATGAAGTCCATCGAACTATGAAAAGTGTATAATCAGAGTGATTATAATTATATCCATTGTTTGGAATCCCAAATAGAATATTAATGGTTCTAAAACAAAACAATGTTCTAAAAATGAAGTATAGTTCATGTTGTCCTCTCAAGATCAAGATGTATATCATTATAAAATTTTAAATTGAAATTTATCTGAGGACATTTCAACCAACTCATAAATACGATCATTGAATCATTTCTTATAAATAGGATTTCATTTGAATAGCTGGTAGATGATAAATTTACAACTCAAATAATTTAAGTTTTTTCTCTTTTTGAAAATCAAATTCAAAATTATTTCTAATTTATTAGAGATTTTAAGTTCTAAGAAATCTTCATGAGGGTATTAAATTACATAGAAAACATTTCTTTCATATTCACTCTATCCGATCCTGGTTATATCGGGTGATTCTAGGGATAGGATGATAGGTGCATCTGATCCATCATATTGAGGGATTTAATCTCTAGGAAGGTAGATATGTTGATCATCGTATCGAGGGATTTATTTTTTAAGAAAGTCATAGAAAATTCTGATCCATCAGATGGAGGGATTTCAGTAATTGAATGAGAAAGCTTTTCTGATCATCTTATTGAGGGATTTACATTTATGGAAATACATACCTTTATAAAGGGTATTGAAACTATGGTTATCTTAATTTGGTATTTGTGACTACCTTAACTCTTAATGTTAAAAAGTAAATTATTTTATAAATCTTTTAAGTCGTTATTACTATTATAAGCCTTCATTTTACTTGTTGTTACATGTTTATTTTACATTATGAGTTAAAATTATAAATTTAATAATATTTATCTTTCTAATAATAGTTTTATTCGACTATCTGTGAGACTAATAATAAACTCTGATATTTTAGATGCTTAATGGATCTGATTTATATACTCTAATCGTTAGATAATATATGAGTCCACTATTTTTTAAAATAAGATGATTTGTTTTTTGGTTTAGTTTAAATTTTTAAACTATAATTTAACCCCACTCTTGTATCCATCGAATACTCTTATGATGCAACAATTGGTATCAAAGTTTGTTTTAATCCTTTACTTACTGATTTTTTACTTATTTTGTAAATTGAATGTTGTTAATATTTCTTATAAACTACTTTTTTGTAAAAAAATTTACCCTAATATGTTTTGTTGAAAAGATTTTCTATTTTGATAATATAAAATGTTTTAATTTTGGTACTATAGAAAATCTGAATCCCAGTAGACTACCAATTTTTGATGGGAATGATTTTGAATACTAGAGAGACATAATGAAGAATTTTGTTATCAATACTAGTGTGGATAACTTTTCCATGTTAACTGGATATTATAAGAACCCTTAAAAGGATGTTACTACTTTTAAGAATCAAGAGAAGTAGTAATATCAATTTAATTATAGAGTAAGGAATACTCTACTATATTTTAGTACAAGAAGTATATATAGTAAAATTTCTTCTTGTGAAGTATCTAACAGTATAAGGAAAAAGTTAGAAGGTAATCACATTGGAACATCTAATGTTATTGAAACTAGAAGATCTATGTTGAGAGTTAACTATCATGTTTTTTATTTTTAACTTATAGAATCAACAGCTAAGCTAAATCAAAGATTCATGACTATTTTTAATAGTTTACATTATTTTATAGAGAATGATTTAATGGATGGAGTCATGGTTGAGAAGATTATTGAGATTAT
This sequence comes from Viscum album, assembly GCA_963277665.1. Lineage (NCBI taxonomy): Eukaryota > Viridiplantae > Streptophyta > Magnoliopsida > Santalales > Viscaceae > Viscum > Viscum album. The sequence goes on from OY728161.1 coordinate 309,341,107, forward strand.
TCCTAATGAATAAAAATCTAAAATAACATATTTGGATGATATATAAAGGATTACAAATCTTGTATTATATGATCTCATTGGTGTATTTATGAAATATGATGGTATACTAAAAAGATATGGAGAGAAAAAGAAAAATAGGAGATTTTCATTTGAAACTACATATGTGGTTCCTTCTAAAGATCAATCTACCAAAAAATTTATGAAATTTTCAAAGAAGAGGAAAGTATTTGTTGAATTAAAATCTATTTCATCAGTGAAAACTAGAAATGAGCTACCTAATCTCTCTAAAATGATGAACATGATTGTTCTCAAGAAATTTTTTGAGTACATATATAAGAATATTCACATAGATAAAGGTGATAAAAAATATTTTTCTAAGGTTATATGTTATGATTATAAGATAACATGACATATAAGACCTGATTGTCCTCAGATTAAAACAAAGGATAGAAAATATAGGAATTAAGATGAAAACACTAAGAGTATTACAAGCACTAGAGTAAAAAGAGTTTGAATGAGTCTGACACATGGATTGCATGTGGAGGAGATAGTTATTTTGATAATTCTATATACAATGAGATTTCTAGACAATGAAATATTGGTTTATATATAGCAACACCAAAGGTGAACAAATACCTCATGGATAAGGTACATATTACTGAATCTTTTTAGAACCTTACTTTGAATGATAAATATCATGATAGTAATTATGAGAAAAATTCTATATCTTCAAATGAAGAATATTCCTCAATTGATGAGGATAATAATTTACTTATTTTTGAGGAAATATATATATTTTTTAATTTTACTTAGAATTAAAATTGTAAATTTTATAAAAAAATGGAAGTTTCTCAGGGAAAACTTGTTAAAGTAAATTCAAGAATTACTACATAAACTACTGAAATACCATATCTTTCCAAATAACTTGATAAAACTAATTTTTAAAAATATAGTCTTCCAAAAATTGTTGAAAATGTCTATTTCTGATAAAAATAGTTTAAAAATTGATTTTGTGAATCTTAGTTCAAATACTAATGATGTTGAGGATAAGAATTTAGTTGTTAAACTAATGTCTGAAATTTATAGTTTGAAGAAACTTTTTCTAATATTACTACTGGTAAGGAAAACTTTAAAAAATTAATAAAAAAATTGGACCTCATAGATATATATATCCAAAATGGGTTTTACTAATAATAATAAAAAATTAGTAATAATTAATTTGTTCGAAAGGGTGCCCAATTTTTCAAAAAATATAAAAGTATTGGACACTTGAAGAACAATTTTTATTTGAATAGTGTTTAGTATTTCGGTTTTCATAAATGATAGTGTTCAAAAGAAATGATATTTTACTAAAATAATCATGTTGAAAAAATGTGGTTACCTAAAATTTTATTTTCTGATAATACCAGACCCAAAAAGGTTTTAGTTCCAAAACACTAATATATTTGTTTTTTAAAAAATAAATTTTTTTCCAAAAATAAAAACATTTGGTAATTGGTTAGTGGTTTTTCCATACATATTACTGTAAACAAGGATTTATTTAAGAAGATCATAAAGATGAAAGGTGTCCAAGTTACTTTGGAGATAATTCTTGAAGAGAGATTATTGATATAGGTAATATTACATTACTTGGGAAACATTTAATTTAAAATGTTTTATTTATTTTAATACATAAGAACAACCTTATTAGAATATGTCAATTATGTGATGAGGGTTATCTTGTGAACTTCACTAATGAAAAATGTGTTGTTCATAGTTCAAAAGAGGAGTTTATTCTTTTTTCCAATTGTCATGAGAATGTTTACCCTTTTAACTTAGAATACATTAGGTTCCAAAACATACCTTTCCTTAGTGTTGTGGAAGATAAATATTGGTTATGTAACAAAATATTATGAAAATTTAATCTTATAAATTTATCTATGTTGTTTAATAGTAGACTAGTTTTGATCTACTAGAACTTATATTTGATACATCTGAATTCAATGATCCTTTTCAATTTGTTAAGAAAATTAATTCATGCATCAAATATATTATTAAAGTCTTATATTATTAATATTATTAGTTAGATTATATTTACTTATTTAGTCCTACAAAAATTGTAATTATTGGTGGAAAATACAATGTATATGTTTTAGATCAAGATTACACTAGATACACATGGTTCTATTTTCTAGTTTGAAAATATGAATCATTTAGTTGTTTTAAAACATTTTTATCCAGGGTTAAAAATGCGAAAAAAATATCCTTGACAACTATTCATAGTGATCAGGGTGGAGAATTTTTAAATTCAGATTTCGAAACATTTTTTTAGTAAAAAACGTATTATTAATAACTTTTTTAGCACCTAAAAATACACAACAAAATGGTGTAGTTGAAAGAATAAATACATTTCTTTAGAAGATTTCTAGAAGCATGATAAGAGAATACTCATTTGAAAAAAAAATTTGTGATGAATTTTTTAGTACTTACTATTATACTATAAATCTAATTTTAATAATACCTTTTATTAATAAGAACCTTTATGAGTTATGGCTTGGAAGAAAACTAAAGCATTCTTACTAAAAAAATTTTGGATGCAAAGTTTTCATTCTGAATACTAAAAAGAAAATACATAAATTTTGAATCTGATGAATGAATATTTTTAGGTTATTACAAAACTAGTAAACAGTTCCTGTTAAGTTTGATTAAACAGATCCTTTTGTTTTCAAAGAATCCCAACCTACATCATCAAATGTTTTTTCAAAAACATATTTTAAACCTATATTGGAAAGATCTTCTCATGAGAAAACAAATGAAGAATATATATCTAATGTTTTTTTTTCTCAATAATATTTGAAACCTATTTTTGATGAAAATCATTCTGAAAATAAAATAAATCATTTGTTTCTTAGAAATCTTCCTAGTGATAATACCATTGGTGATGTAGATAAACCAATTAATACTATAAGTTCTTTGATAAATGAAATTAAAAATATTTATTTCTTATCACAATTCAAACCTAATAATCCTAATCATGCTTCAGGTGATGTTCATTGGATTAAATAGATTTAATATGAACTCAATGATTTTGAACAGAACCAAGTTTAGACTATTGTTGAAAGACCTAAATATACTTCTATAATTGAAGTAAAATAGCTTTTTTGAAACAAATGTGATAAAAATGTAATAATAGTTAAAAATAAATATTGACTTGTTACTAAGGGCTATAATGAACAAGAAGGAATAGAATATAAAGAAACATATGATCTGGTATCAAGACTTGAGGTTATTCATATACTTCTAGATTATGTAACATTCTTAATTTTCAGTCAATTTCAATAGGATGTGAAGTAATAATTACTTAATAGATATGTTCAATTGAATATTTATGTAGAATAACCAACTGGTTTTGAAAATACAGAACATCCAATACATTTTTATAAACATACAAAGGCTCTTTATCAACTTAAGCAAGCCCCTAGATCTTGGTATGACAGGTTTATTGGATTCTTGTTATAAAAAAAATTATTAAGGGATTTTTGGATCTAACTATTTTTATAAAATAATTTTATGAATATATTATTAATGTAAAAATACATGTTAATGAAAAATATATTTGGTTCAAATAAAAGTTCTTTATCATATTCGTTTTTGGATATTGTGATGTCTGAGTTTGAAATGATCGTGATGGAAGAGTTATCATACTTTCTAGGATTTCAAATTTCAAAAAAAAAAGAATTAACTTTTATATATAAACATAATTATAAAAAATATTTACTTAATAAATTCATGTATGATAAGATTAAAAGTATTTTTAATTATATTAGAACCTCACATACATTAGATATTAATGAAGCACGAAACTAGTTGATCAAAAGGATTATAGAGGTATGATTGTATTTTTACTTTATCTAATGACTATTCCTACAAAATAAATGTTTTAAGTGTGATTATGTTCTAGATATCAATCCAATTCAAAAGAGTCCCATCTTAAATCTATTAAATGGATTATTCAGTACCTTAAGGGAACTGTGTATTTATGTTTTTATTACTATTTTGGTAAGGAATTTGAGTTTAAATGTTTTTCAGATGACAAATTTAGTGGATGTTTAATGGATTGGAAAACTACATTTGGAACATTTCATTTCTTAGAATAAGCTTTAATTAATTGTTCTTGTATGAAACAACACCCATTATTACTTTCCACTGATGAATTTGAATATGTGGCAGATGGATTTTGTTGTGATAAATTGTTTTGGATTCAATACACATGCATTGACTATGGAATGAGTTGTACTTAAACTCAAATATTGTGTGATAACACAAGTTCCATTTATTTTTGTAAAAAATCAACACATCACTCACATGCTAAGCACAAAGAAATAAGACACCTTTAAATTTTATGATCACCCAGTAAAAGGAGATATCATTTAACAATTCATTGGAACACAAGAAAAAATTAATAACATTTGTACTAAACCCATTTGTTTTGATATATTTGAATATATTAAAAGGAATATAGGAATGATCAACATAAAATAGTAATTTATATCTACTTCATATTTATCAATCTCACAATATTAATTAACTCCTTCTCAAAGGGGGTATATATGTTATGTTTTTTAGCTTTTATCTTTTTTAAGTCTTTTAGTTTCTTGAAAACATTCTATTCTTCTAGAAATATGTTTTTTTCCTAAATGATTAGTTCCATTCATAACAATAAATTTTTCATAACAATAACTTTTATTATTATTTTTGGAATCAAAATTTTATAAAAAGTTTATCGATGTTAATTTTTTTTAGAAATAAATAAATCATAATAAAATTTCACAGAATTAAAATTTTATGAAACGTTTTTTTAGACTCATAAATGATTATAATATTTACATAAAATTAATTTTTTTAAAAAAATTAATAGGTTTCTAATATATAAATCATGAAGTACATATTACTCACACAGATGAACATTTCATCTTTAAAAGGTGTTATTCTTTTAGTTTTTGAACTTACTCATTACTTTAGTTTATAATTGTTATTCTACATATTATTTCAGTATCCCAAAATTCATTTTGTAAAAAAATTAATTTTTTTAATTAGATTATTTCTCACTCCAATGAAAAGTTTTCTTAAATTTTTTTAAGAGTTCAGATTTATATTAAAAATAATTCTTTGATTAAGTCTCGATCATAAGATTAGAAATGGATTTAAATCTGATCCATTGAGATTTAATAATATATAAATCATCTCCTCCTATGCCTATATAAGGTTGGGTCAGCTCAAGTACCACATTTATTCTTATAGATTTTTCATCAAACTCTCTCCACATCTTTAAGTGGTTAGACTGATCTTTTTTCCATTCATCAGATATTCAGTACCATACATAGTATGATGAACACTACTGAAGAATTCCCTATAAATTGAAGTTGATATAGAAATTATCATATTGAAAATATGTTATTATAAGTATTATTATTTATTGAAAGGAATTATAAATTTTCAATGTTGTCAAAATATTTTTATTCATAAAGTTGATTTTGAATTATTTCAACCAGAAATTGTGAGAGAGTTTTACACTTCAGTTGAGTTTGTTTTTGAAGTGGATAAGGAAGAAGTATCTTTTACTTTGATTGGTGAATAGTAAAAACTTTTTTATCAATAAGTAGTCGAGTTAGTAAAAGTAACCTGGAAGGGTGAATCTTACCTTTCTTCCTACAAGCTTCTTGAGAAGCATGGGAGTTTTATAAAATCAAAATATGAGAAGTCATTGTTTACTCTATTTGAGAAATTACGAAAGATTAATCACCTCACACAAGATTCTAAAGTATTAAACTAGTGGATACAATAATATTTAATTTTGATAAAGGGTGATAGGGATAACCATAAAGTTATGGATATATTTGTTTTAGACTATATGATCAACATGAGGTAGATAAACCGTGTAAAGTCTGTTTTTCTAATGATGGAATCAATCAATAAATATCCAATGAAATAATTTTTTTGATGTTTACCTATTTAAAAAAATGTTTTTAAATTGCAAGAATATTTTTCAAATCAATAATTGTTCATGTCCTATAAGGGAAAATATTTCCCTAATTTGTAAAGATATTATGTAAAGGATGAAACTTGTTTCCGATTCCATATTGAAAAAGTTTGTGGATCAAATGAATATAACTAAGTCCAATGCTCAAATTGTTAAATAAAAATAAGTTTATAAAGAAAAAATGAATGTTTAATCCTCATCACCTAAATATAAATGGAAAATAAATACAATTTTAGATGATGAGTTCAAGAAACTCATGAAACCTAATGCCTATAAGAAAACTGGTGATCCTTAATTGGGTCATGATAAGGTTGCAGCCTTGATCCTAAAAATTGTAATGGATAATGATATAAAAGAATATTAGAATGTAAATAAATATAATAAAAGGAATGTAAAATCTTGAATTATTAAATAGTTAATCAAAAGAGTAGAAAGATCTTTATAAGTACCACCATTATCTGTTTCCCCTTTTTTAGTTGTAGAAAAAGTTCATGATTTTGGAATAATTCCTCATACCAATCCAATTATTCAAAATTTTAGTTTGGATTTTGTAGAAACATTATTTATCCCATAAATTTCTCTAACTAAAGGTGAAAAGGGAAATTTAACGATATATTAGAAGAAGTTACATGATCAGTCCCAATACAAGTTCAGAAGACTGTTGAGAAAGAAAAACATAAAATTTTAAGAAAGTTGGAAAAGGTGTTCTTTGAACTGTACGAAAGTTATAAAAGGAATTTTATGAATAAGTGGAGGAAAAATATAAATAATAATAATGAGAAACCAAGACTAATGAAAAGAAAAAGGATCAAGAAATTACAATAGACACATTTAAAAAAAATACTTCATTACCTTCCCAGTCTGATAAGAATAAATAGTTAGATGTTTTAGGGGAAGTAGAATCATCTAAAAAATAAGAATAAGAAGATCAAAAATCTGAAACTAAAGTATCTAAAAAGGTTTATTAAAATTAATGAAAATATATTATGAATGTTTTAGAGTATTTATGAGTTGAATCAAAAGAGAATAAGTCAGATTTTAGTCCTTCCAGACCACATGTTTTAGAGGTTCAATCACAGTCATCAAACTCTTCAACCATAGAGGTAGAAAATAAAAATTATTACATTTTCCCAACATTGAAAATGATATGTAATTAAATACCATACATTTCTAATATTGAATCTAGTTTAATAAAAATTCATAAATAATTTAATGAAAATCCTGATTGTTGAATATGTTGATTGAGATGGTCATTAAAAATAAAGAAGAAGTAAAAACCATCAAAATAAAACAAAGGATTATAAGATACATTTCAACTAGATGGTTATATAGTTGAGAAAACTTTATAATGATTTTAAAGACCATGATGATGATATTATAAAAATGAATAAACTATCTCTTGACTTTGTGGACACATTTTACAAACTATCAAAAGATGTTTCTGTCAACGTTAAGTTATTTGAAGAGTTCAATGACATGATACATAATCAGTATGAGTAATTGAACGTTTTGAAAGAAAATTTTCACAAGTTGGAATTAGAAAATAGTATACTATGATCTTGTAAAGATTAATTTATCATGAAGAAAGAGGATAAGAAAATCAGTGAGGAGGTTTAAAGGTTGAATGAAAAGGTTTTAAAGTAAATAGGTAAGGAAGAAAAAATTGAGAATCTTGGGTTATTGGTAGATGTAGCTGAGAAGGATCCAGAATATGTAAATAAGTTGAAGGCTATCATTAGGAAAAGTTATGAGAAAGAATGAAATTTTTTATCTAAACCCTTTATGTAATTATTATTTTTGAAAGAATGTTTAATGTGAATGAAATTTTTACTAAATAATATACGTATGAATGTATTCCAATATTATTTTCTTATGTATGTTCTTTATTTTATATCTTATATGAATAGTTAATTCAAATATAATTTTTTGGTATGTTATGTTTTTATAACATTTAAAGAGGTTATATACTTTTCCATGTCCATTCTGTAAATCACAAAAGGGGATATTTTTTTGATTAATTTTTAAAAACAATTGGGGGAAAATTCTGGGGAGATGTTTTTGGTAGAATCTATTTAAAAGGGTGAGATTTTTTAAAAAAAAATCAAAATTATTAATCCCATGTGAATAATTCTTACTAAAAGAGATAATATAATTTTTTATTTTCCATCAGATCAACAATGATAAAGAAAAAGAATGTATTAGCTCAGGGGGAGGGGGTTTAAATATGATAAAGTAAAAAAATTCAAATGAAGTACATATTTGAATTTATTAAAATAAGAAAGGGTTGTAAGTGTTTCAATGGTATTAGTTTCTCATTTTAAGTGTTGTGTTTTATTCTTTCCAAAAAGGGGGATATTGTTGATTTGAGAGTTTTTCTTTAAACTTGTCCTTTTCTTAGTTTTCGAAATCACAAAGACATTCTTAAAATACTATATTAAAAAATTTATATATCACAAGTGTTTTAGTATGTATTTGTAGAAAACAAACTTTCATACCAAAAATAAAAATACTTATAATGTAAAATTAATATAAACATTTATTATTAGTATTGGTCCATCACACCGAAGTTGCACCCGATACATCAGGATAACTAATGTTCTAACCAATGGTTTAACTAATGTTCTATATATGGGACTAAAAAAGTTATAACCATCAGACTAAAAATTATATTGATACATTGTATTGATTTTTTTTGAATTTAATGAATTGAAAAAATAGAAAAATACATCATTCTTTATAATGTTTATAATAAAAGTGTTTAGAATTATATCTATAATTTGGAATAAAAAAATATTACTTTAATGGAGTTAATAAAGTAATCTTCAAAAAATTAAGTACAATTCATGAGTAGCTATCAAGATCATGATCTAGATTATTAGGATCTGTCCAAGTAAATGTTTTCTGAGGTTGTTTCGATCAAATCAGAAATATGACCATTGAAGCATTGCCAATAAATATGAGGTAATTTAAAGATTTGGGAGTTGATTCATTCACAACTCAAATATTCTATGTTTTTATCTTCATGAAAAACTTTTTCTAAATTATTTATCATTTATTATGGAGTAAATTTTCTAATAAATTCATTTCATGATTTTAAATTCCATAGAATACTTTTCTTTTTTATTCATTTTTTCTGATCATGGTTAGATCAAGGGTTTTTGGGGACATAATACTTGTGAATATGATCCATCCGATCAAGGGTTTTTGAGGATAAGAAAAAAGATATATCAATCACCATATTGAAGGATTTATTTTTTAATAAATACATATCTAAATTCAATCCATTAGATTGAGGGATCTTGGGGATAGGAATATAGACATATTTCATTCATCGTATCAAGGGATTTCCTAGTAAGGAATGACAAACCTTTAAATTAGGAACTGAAACTATGGATTTCTTAGGTCAGGATTTCTGAAATCCATAACTCTTAAGTGTAAAGATTAAATTATTTTATAAATCATATAATTCATTCTTACAATTATAATATTTTTTCACATTTTTTTAGATTATTTTATGCTCTACATAAACATTAGAAATTTCTTTTATACTTATCTTTATAATAATAGTTTTATAGGACTATCTATGAGACCAATAAAAAACTCTGATATTTCATAAGCTTACTAGATCTAATTTATAACTCTAATCATTAAATGATCTATTAGTCTGATATTTTTTACATAGGAGGATTTCTATTTTGTTTTACATTAAATTTTTAAACTAAAATTCACCCCCTATTATAGCCATCATATAGGCTTACAATCCAACGCAACTAGTTATTAAAAAGGATTGTGGGTAGGCAGTATTACTTGATTAGAAGAAAGTGGATACCATTTGGATAATAGGGGTATAACCAACTATTGTATAAGAGCTAATTGTAGGGGCTGGAACCAAGGTTTGGTAGAGGAACAACTACAGGGGTGTAGAAATAGATTTTTCTTATGCCTTTGTAATCTTAAAAGAAGTTAGTAAATGAATCCATGTTGGGGGGATAACCAACATCACTACTACAAAACTGGCCTTTAATAGTGTCAGAAATATACTTTATCAGTGCTAACAACATGAGTGATGTTAAAAGACCAGGAATTTTATTAGTGGTTATAAAAGATCTGATAAAGGAATTTTATCAATGCTTTCAAATGTTCTGATAAATTCATTTTTATCAGCACTTTTAAAAATATTGATAAAGGTCCATACTGCAGTATGCTGTTACAAAACACTGCAGCACCAAAAACACATCAGTTATCGTGAAAAATAATTCTTAATAAATAATTTAAATGAAATGATATTTACAACAAAAATACCAGAAAAAACACTATATTATAGACATTTCAAATATTAGTTTATACAATTACATAAATAAAAATTATTAAATACATTCAAAAACAATAATAACTATCAATGTTGCCCCGATTTCCATTGACTCTATTTATCAAACAACCAACACTGTAAGAGTAGTTTTGAAAAACCCACCACAACAAGAACAAAAGAATCTACCTGTATAAGAAAACTGTTATTATGACTGATACTAAAAAGAAATAAATTAAACCTAAATATAAAATAATACATTAATTCTATGGAAAATGATTTTGTTGTGCATATATCAAGATTACCTATGTGATTTGGCAGGGGAGTGAACTTGAAAGAAAGTGATAAAAAACAACAGTATAGGAGTGAAAGGTTTTGTGAGAGAATAATTTTGTGGATGTTTTGGGGCATAAAGAGATGAAAGATGGATAGAGCATCCAAACTTGAACAAAAGAATCCACCTATATATGAAAATAATTATCATTTTAGAAACACTAAGAATAAATAAATTAAACATGAATATGAAACAATACATTAATTCTATGGATGATTATTTTTCTGTGAAAACATAAATATTACCTCTGTAATTGAGCATAGCAAGGATCGTTTATCTTCCTGTAAAGGAAGTGGAGGTAACTTGAAATAATGTTATGAATTCCCTATTATAGGGGTGAAAAGTTTTTAAGGGAGACAAAGTATTAATGTGGGACAGAGCACCCCCCAAATCAAACAAAATAATCCACCTGTCTAAGAAAACAATTATTATGTGATTAGTAAAAATAAATAAATTAAACATACATATGAAATAATACTTTAATTCCATGTACAATTATTTTACTATGAAAACATAACTATTACCTATGTAATTTAGCAGTGGTAGCATCATTTCTCTTCCTACAAAGGCAATGGAGGATACTTGAAAGAAAGTGATAAATGCACCACTATGGGGGTGAAAAGGTTTTAAGGGATAAGGAGCATGAAATTTGGATAGATAACCCCTAACTCAAACAAAGTAATGCACCTGTATAAGAAATCAATTGTTATGTGAGTAATAGTAAAATTAAATAAATTAAAAAAACATATTAAATGATACATTAATTCCCTAGATAATGATTTTACTCTGAAAGAATCATGATTACCTCTCTAATTGAGTAGAGAAAACGTCGTTTCAATTCCTGCAAAGGCTGTGGAGGTTACTTAAAAAATGATAATTGTACAACTATAGGGGTGAAAAGGTTTTAAGGGAGAAGGAGCATGAAATCTAGATAGAGCATCCCAAACTCAAAAAAAATAATCCACATGTATAAGAAGACAATTATTATGCGAGTAATACATAAAATAAATAAATTAAACATAAATATGAAACAATACATTAACTTTATGGAAAATAATTTTACTATGAGAACATCAAGATTACCTCTTTGATTAAGAAGAGAAAACATCATTGCTCTTCTTGAAAATACATGACACATGGACAAAAATATTCTAAAATAAATAAACTTTACAGGGGATAATGATAATTAAATAAAAATTCCATTATATAATTTTTCTATAAAATATAGAATGTATATCATAAAATTGCCTTTGCATATATCCAAAGGGTTTCCTTCATTATAGTTTGTTCTTACAAGGGATTGGTAACATCATCATGTGCATAAGAAATTGTCTGCATGAGTAATAAAACATTTAATTTATATTACGTTAATGCATTAGAGAAATTATAATATTATGAGGAAAAATATAATATATTAAATAACACTTTTACCATCACATTTTATCACTTTATTTTGTAATGATTTCAAGGATTTGGTTCCTCTTTTGAGAATCCAAATCACCACTTTGTGGTCCCCTCTAATGTAAAATAAATTATCTATAGTGGTACTAACATGAACTGATTATGATTTCCCAATTATAGGGTCATCCTCAATTGAATTTTCATCTGACTTAACATTTTTTTAGTTACCAATAAAAAAATCAACCAATTCTTGTTTGTTGGATTAGAGACACAAAATACTTTTACTGCCATTTATTCCATTATGAACGACTCATCTTTTCCCCTTCTACAATAAAATTCACCTTCACAATGCCCATTTCATCAACTTTCACTCCATTGATATTTTCAACCCATTTTAAATTGAAAATAGACACTTTAAATGTTGTATAATCCAACTCATATATCTGTTCAATACTGTCAAAATATGATATATTTTCACAAATTAGATTTCTATCCTTGGAACCGGATATGTGCATCACTTCAGCCATAAGCATAACACCATTTTTTTCATCGTATTACATTCATCATGTTGTTTTTTTAGAATTTATAACCATTGATAAAAAACCAAGTGTTTGATATAAAATTTTCATTCCATCCTATGGCTAGCCATTGATGTCGTTTGACAATTGAATTCATATTTTTAGATAACTCTTTATAAATTTGATCTCTGAACTATCCTATAAACTATTTATTATCTATATCTGATATCCATATTTCAGCCCTTGATGTATTAAAATCAATGAGAATTTATTTGTGGGCTTCAATGTATGGATCAAAATCTTCACAATTGTGTAATATGTAAAGATGTGATTACTCCCGCTCTATCAAGGTAATTGTAACAACATCTCTTCCAGAAATCCATTCTCTCATAAGGTGTTCACTATGGTGTGACTTCAGGAGTATGATGATTTCAACATCTGGTAGGTAATTGGTATAGAATTCATTAGATTCTTAAAAAATATATCATTAAACAATACAACCTTTTTGGCGACTTCAATTCTTTGAATACCCTTTAAAAATCAGAATATACCATTCAATGGGGTATATCCATATATAATGCATAGGACCACATAGTTGAACCTCTCTAACCAAGTTAACCATATGGTGGACCATTATATCAAATAATGATGGAGGGAATAACATTTATAATTCACATAATTAGATTGAAATCTCAATATTCAAGATGGGAAACCTCAGAGGGTCTACAAATTTACTGGGTATGGATTTGAAAAAGAAGTAGACTCTGGTTAATGTATTTCATACATTTTGAGGTAGAATTCAATGGAAAGAAACATGCATTAAATAATTCTTTGAAACATGACAGTCGTGTGATTTTATTCCTTTTAACTTCAAATAAGTCATTGAAACGACATTCTTGATATTTTATGAATACCCCTACGGAACTTTTACAATTGTAAATAAATTGAAAAATTGAAAATTTTCCTATCTAGATAGAGTTTAATCTAATGGAAGAATAAAAGTCTTCCTCTTACCCTTCACCAGTACCAAATCATCCCTTATCCCCATTTCAATAAAGTCCAACCTAACCCTAATGACATATTTAATTTTTCTAGAAATATTTAGTAACATTACAATAATACTATCAAATACATATATTTCTACATGCATGAAATCAATAATATTTATGACATAAAAACAATTCTGATATGGTAATTCATAGAAAATTGATCTCTTCTTCCAACCTTATTTTGTATGTTTTTTTAAATTTTATACCGAAAAAAGTTTCAATATTTTTAACTTTTTTATATAGTTGATCACCCACTGATAGAGATGGTGCTGTACCTTTTTCAATATTCCAATAAAGTTCTGTCATCCAGGATTGGTATTTATTTCATTGAGGTAAATAAATTGATTTCATAAAAACATAGTCTTTTGTGAATGTTTCAACCGAACTGAGTATATGCTTTTTTCAAAAATGGGACATCCCAACATGCTTTTAATGCAACAACCCAATAAATTTATATAAGTGGTGAATTCATTTATCATTATGTAAAACATGGCCCTCAATGTGAACTCTTCACCTATATTAGCATCATTCATTGTAACACATGCATCCTACATCTATTTCATATCTTCAATCAATGGAGCCAAATAGACATCAATATCATTACCAGGTTTCTTTGGTCTAGATATATGAAAATACAACATAATTTATTTGTTCTTAATGCATAACCATGGAGGAAAGTTATAATTTACCAACATGATGGTCCATGTACTTTGATTACTACTCTTTACACCAAAAATATTTATTCCTTATGTAGATAACAAAAGATGAAAGTTTCTCAGATCATCTCCAAATTTAGGAAACCCATAATCAATTTTCTTCCACTGAGAAGAATCTATTGGATGACATATGTTCCCATATTTTATTCTTTTATTTTCAGTCCAATTTAATGGTTTCTTGACATCCATATAGTATTCTAAACCAGGGAATGATAATAAAGTACCATACAGATTTCTAAGGACTTGATTCATTTTTCGTTTATCGATATGTGCCACACATAGTGATTTTGATGAGTGGTTAATGGTCATTGTGATATAATATACAATCATTTATATAAGAATGTATTTGTTTATAGATAATTCCCATGGAACCTAAGAAAATTAGCATCATATTTTCAGCATGGTAGTTCATTTTCTTCTGGAATCATATCTTTAAGAAGGCCATGTAGTTCTGTAAAGCCGGTGTTAGTCCATCTGTTTCCAGCTTTCAAATTATATAACATCAATACAACTCACAATGTTCTGTATTTAGTACAATCGGTATACAATGGTTTCTTTGGATATCTATTTAACTCTCAAAAAACTTTGTACAATCTCTAAGGTCATCTTCAATTTCCATTTTCATTTATTCCATGTGATCTTTATTATCTTTTATAATAGTATTCATATCAAATGATTCATAATCATAATATCATCCTGATCAATGTCCACATTTAGTTTTTACCTATGTTTAGTCAATCATTTATAGCTTTGATCTATTCCGTGAGAAATTAAATGTTCTTCCAACTATTCCAAACTAATTTGTCTTGAACAACAATAATGTAAACATGGATGAAGGATTTTAGGAGGGTCTTCTCCATGCTCTCTTGCAAAATTGATGAACTCTTTAACTCCATGTTCATATATTTTTTTCAAATGATTATCATGCATCTATTTTTGGTTAATATCCATCCTATTGAGTTTATAAGAGATTAATTTTATACAATATATAAGTAAATACGCATAAGATATTCCTTATCAAAATTGAATGTTATAGACAATTCTAAAAAGGTAAATATGGATCATTTCTACTAGAAAATATTAGTGCCTAGATATTCCAAATCCAATAATAAGGACTATTGTAATTTGAAAAAATAGATGGATATAAAGAAATATAATAAATCATATTATCACTAATCATTATAGGTGTAAACCCAAATATGGATAGTGTAATGTCCCTGGTCTGAATTACCCAAACCACACTAGGTTAGATTATCTTATGGCCTCTAAAACACCTCAAATTCACTAAAAGATGGTTTAAAATTTGGGTCTAAAATACCATAAATGGGAGGTGGTCCTCCACCCCCCCCCCCCAAATAAAAACAATTAGCACCATAGGTTGAAAACAATTCTAGCATGACGCTTAGGGTCAATGGACATGCAGACCCAAAATCATCATTACCCGATATAGGCATACCTTTTACACAAAAAACTTTGAAAATAAATGATTAAATAGCTATATGGACACACATACATGTCATGCCGGTATAAAAACTCACACACTAATAGTCTATAAGAAATATCAAATAGATAAAAACCTAATATTCATACATAATGTGAACTAAAGGCACCATAATGATTCAAGAAGTGAAGGCTTGATGAGATAAAACCTCATGTTCTTAACTACAGACGGACCCAATAAATCTACTCCAAAATAAAACTAAGGTCCATAATGAATTCTAAGTGGAACTATATCCTATGATACATATAACCAATAGAGAAACATACATTAGTCCATTAACTTGGTTCCTAAGAAATAGCATATGATTTTTCATGTTTACTAAGGTGTCAATGAAAGGTGAAAACATATATATAATCATTAGGGAACCACCAATGTACTTCAAATCAGTAGTCAATAAACAATAATATACATGAAAAATTATAAACATTAATATAGATATATGAAAAAATTATTTAGTAATAATATATAATACATAATAGTGAAACAAAAATGAAGAAATTCATGTTTCAGTGTTAGATATAAACAATGGATCAAACATTGGTATTCAATACAATCAATGGAAAAAAATTCATTCCCTAAATAATGGATCAAAAAAATCATAAACAATGGATTATAAACAACATATCATAAACAAATCATAGCAGAAGAAATCAAAAATGAAACAAAAAATAAAAAAAAATCAAAAGGCCTACCTCACTAACTGAAAGAAAATTTGAAACCCTCGTCGAATGTCAGATGAGATGTTCGGAGGCAGTTGAGTGGTGTCATTTGACCATAGATTCACCTAAGAGGATTTCTGCAGTGGTTGGATTCCACGGAAAGCTTCTATATCACGATGAGTTCGCAAATGGTAATGGTTATTAAAATAGATCGGGACACCTTTATCAGTGCTTACCAATAAGCTCTGAAAAAGAAACCTTTTATCAGTGCTTATTATATAAGAACTCATAAAAGGACTATCTATCAGCCCTGATAAAGATAGATCTTTATTAGCACTAACAAGGCACTAATAAAACCAATCTTTACCAACAGTAAACTTATAGCACTGATAACTATTCATTTATTAGCGCTTTTCTTAGTGCTGATAAATCATCATCTTGTATAGCAGTAAAAAAATGATGATAAATGTTCTTTTATTAGTGATTATTACTGAAGCGCTGTTGAATGATTTATAATTATAATAATAAATAAAAAATTGTAAATATTTATAAATACTTAATAAATATATATATAGTAAATATATTCCCTTTTAAATATATTTATTATAATTTTATAATTATTTATCTATAATTATATAAATATTTTGAAAAAATATTATTTATATCAATTTAAATATTTAAATAATTATACACATATATTTTTAATAAATAAATATAAATATAAATATAGTAAATATATTCATTATTTAAGTAAATTTAGGAATTATTTAAATATATATAATTATTTAAATATACATAATTATTTATTTCTAATTATATAAATACTTTTAAAAAAATTTATTTATTTATAATTTTAAATATATAATTGTATAAATAGAGTGAATGTACATTTATAAATATTCTTACTTATATTTTTTTTACAAGAATATTTTTAACATTATTAATGAATATCTAATTTTGAGTGCATGCATATATATATATATAAGAGTAAAATTGAATAAATTAATAATATAGGTGCACATTAAGAATGTTGAAAAAATGGATAAGTTTTGTGTGTGTGCATTTTTTATATAAAAATGCATTAATAGTATGTATATGTAAAATCAATATACCACACATTTGATCTATATTAAATTGAAAAATCAAACACCATTCAATTATATGTCGAGTACTATGAAATTAGTAAATATTTTTAATTCATATTAATTTTTAATTATATACCATTATTCAATAAATATATGAAAATTTAATGTAAAGAGCATAAATATTTTGTAATATATAAACATATTTATATACATTAATATATATCTATATCTATAATATAAACTATTAATAACATTAATTATCATAATTATCTAATTAATAAAATGTTTAATATTTAATAATGCATATCCAATCAATTCATTTTTATCAATAATTATTTAATAAATAAAATTTGTAATGTTTTTTTAATAAGCACATTTTTTATATATTTAATTATTTCATTTTATCAGCGCTAAAAATTTGTTGATGAAAGATATATTTATTATAACTAAACATAAAACCACTGATAAAGAGTACCCTTTATCAGTGTTAAAAATAAAGCACTGATAAAGTATACCCTTTATCAGCGCTAAATTTAAAGTGCTAATAAATATTTCCTTTATCAGCACTAAAATACTTGTGCTGATAAAAGGTCAAATTTATCATTTCGTTCTTTAGTACTGAAAAATATCCCATTTATCTGTGTTTTCTTCTTGCGCTGATAAATAACAGTGTTACTAAAGACTAGTTTTGAAGTAGTGTAAGGAAAGGAGAAGATATTTCTACCAAACCATGTAAATATCATGTGTTGGTATCTCTTTATATTAGTTTCATACAAAATGTGTTGTTTAGATTTATATTTGAGTGGATTGTAACTCTAACAGGTTTTAGAGGTTAGGAAATGTTTACATACAAAGATAAGAAAATTTCCTGTAAAGGAAAAGATATCACTAATTCATAGTTATGCCTTTATGTGATCCTACATTGATCCAAGGAACATCTGTATGGAAAAAATATCAAGTATGATTACTTTATTGTTTTTAATTTCAAGGCCTTTATTCATGTTCTGAGAGATGAGATATCCACATTGGATGCTAATACATGACAATTCATTTTTATTGTTTATAAACATGATGATATTGGGAATATGTTTTATGATCATATCATGAAAAACATGTCAAAAGTCATGATTCACTATTTATGGTGGATCAAACTACTATAGAAATTGATGTGGGAGAAAAACAATTTATTTTAAATTCTAATGTTTTTTTAGTCTTGAGCCAGTTTTTATTTACATTTACCTTAAGGTGATGATTTTGATAATTAGGTTGATCTACATAATGATGTTCAAGGTGGGTTAGAGTTAATGTTTCAGATTCACCTTTTATTTATGATGATCTATTTACATGGATTACTAACAATAAATTTTACTCGAGATAACATCTTTGAATCACACCACTTCTATGGGGTATTGATCTGATGAGTATGTTCTTCTCATTGAATGGGTAGAAATAAAATATTTTGATGATGTGTTGGAAATTGATCAAAAAGATAAATGGGTTCTTGAAATAGCTGATGAGATGATATCCTTACATGAAAATGATACATTTGAGTTAGAGAAATTTACTAAGGGAAGGAGAGAAAAATAATTAGATTTATTAGATTAATAATGAATAATATAGTATTGTTACATGATATAAGGAATGGTGAATTATTAAAGGATTCAATCAAAATAAAGGTATTGATTTTGAGTAAATTTTATCACATGTGTCCAAAATGTATTCTATTCAATTTGTTCTTTGTTTGACTTCTATTTTGGATCTATAGGATTAGCATATGGATGTGAAAACAACTTTTATCCATGTTTATTTAGATTTATAGATTTATATAAGGAATCCTAAGGGTTTTTTGAAATAGGTAAATAGTATTATGTCAACAGGTAGTAAAAGAGTTTATATGATTGAAATCAAGATTTGGGGCACTGGTATAAGAATTTTGTGTATTTTATTTTTCATTGGATTATAGAAAGTCCTTTTAGGAAAAATTAGTTTTCTCTTTATAGATTTTATGATGATGATTTTGTTATATTATTTTGTTATATTGATGATATGACCATTATTTCCCATGATACTTCATGATTTAATATATTAATGAAGGGTATTTTTCAATATTTTGTTATGAAATAATTATGTCCAATGAGATAGATTCTTATCATGATCATCTCTCCTAGAAAAAGGCTAAGAAATTATGGTTATCTTAGAGGTGATACATTGAG
This sequence comes from Viscum album, assembly GCA_963277665.1. Lineage (NCBI taxonomy): Eukaryota > Viridiplantae > Streptophyta > Magnoliopsida > Santalales > Viscaceae > Viscum > Viscum album. The sequence goes on from OY728161.1 coordinate 309,360,908, forward strand.
AAGCTTCTTCATATATTTTCTATGGATAGAGAGACAATGTTGTTAAGATTCCTCTTCCTTTTCATTTTAGGATTAATTTGAATCATTCCACTTCTACCGATTAAGAGAGGGATGAAATAAAATACATACCATATGCAACTGGTATTGGTTGTTTGATGTGTGTGATGGTATTTATGAGACTTGATATAACTCATATAGTTTGTGTAGTTGGTAGTTTACTATCAAATCATGGTAGATACCATTGGAGAGAAATACATTATATTTTTTGATATCTTTGTGGTAATTTTGATCTCATAAATATTTTTGGAAGTGGGAATCCAATGATTTATGTCTTTATAGATTCAGATATAGTAGGAGTATAGATTTGAAGAAGTCAAATTCATGTTATTTGAACACTTTTACAGGGGGATCTCTATATTGGTGGTCTATATTGTAGAGATGTTTTTATTTTTCTATCAACGAGTTTAAGTTTATTGTAGCTACAGTGGCATACAATTAATTATTGTCGATGATGAATTGTATTCAGGAGATAAATTTGAATGATGATAACTATGTTTTATTTTGTGATAGTTAGGGAGATTGTTTTTTGGAAGGACCCCTACTTTTAATGATATATCAGAACATATTGATTTTTGGTATTGTTGTATTATATAATTCCTTGATTCTAGATAGTTGGATCTTGATAAGATTTATACATATGATAATGATGAAAAAATTTCAAGAAATATTTTACTAAAATAAAATTTGAGACCCGTCGTTTGATTATAGGGATAGAGATGATCCCCACTTTAGTTGGTGGGGGAGTTTTTTTGGTCCACCTCACAATGGGACTCACATGAGACTTGAAGAAAAAATATATAATAATTTTGGGGTTACAAGTTAGAGGTGGATAAACATTAGGATAAATGACTCTATTTTTTTCCACTTACAGTGGTGAAGGTATCTTTTTTGGGGTGAAACATCTAGATGAGTATCAAGATTCATATTTAGATAATTTCTTATCTATGAGTGGTCTTATTTTGATCTTACTGATTTTTCTACACCTAACAATTTATTCAGTAGTCTTCATATGAGTATGGGAAGACCTGTTTTTATCTTCTTTTTTCAGTGATGTACTATTGTTAGATATACTTTTTGCCACAATTTTTTTTTGATATTTTCAATTGTTATCAGAGTATTAATTTTGATAACTCATCAATTTTGGGAGTCACTATAATGTAATCTTTGATATTTAGTGGATCCTCTTTTTGGACCCAGTCACATGTTTTTTATCTTTTTGTTTTTAGAGGCTAAAAATATTTGGTTTCAATCATTTATTTTGTCAAATATATATTTATTTGTTTATAACCCTTGAAATTTAAAATTTTTAGGCTTTTTTAAGGTGAATGAAATTTAATTTCTAATGTTCGTTCACTTTACTGTTCATTCATGGGTTTGTTTCTCAATGTCATTCCCAATATAATTAAAAATTTAAATTTTTATTAATCATTTATTATTTTGAGAAACTATTATAACATCTTCTTATTTTTTTTATATAATTATTTGTTATTTCCAATCACTAGTATAACCATTATTCACAACCAAGTTTTCAATTGTGAGGTTTTTCACTTTAACTTATTCCATTTTATCTTTATTTGGGAAATAATTTCTCATTATCTTATAAAAAATTATACTATGTTTTATTATTTAAAAAATCATTATTACCATTATTTTTTCCCAAATATAGATAATATGAGTAATATTTTTTTGTCCATTCATTGGAAGATTACAAATACCATTGTTGATTTTAGGAATATCAATTCCCATTAACCCCAAATTTTCCCACTACCAAACCCAAAAATGGTATACGTTGATAAAGAGAAACACACCATGTTACTAAGAAATGTTTTTTATTTACCTCAATCATAAGTAAATCCATTGGAATTTTGAATAGCTCCCTCAATCAATTTATATACTCTAGAATTCATTTTAGGGTTCTTCATCATTAAAAGAAGTATAGAGAAGAAGAGTGAATGAATGGTGTTAGGGAAATAATGGAGATAAGGAAATCAGCTAAAAGAAGGGTTACATACCATTTTTTTTTTAATAAAATAGGGTGGATTGTGGGTAAGATAGAGATAGCCTCATCCTCTTACTCACTAGTCCGAATCTTGCACATTCATGCATTCTTCCATCATTGGATTTTATTTTACTTTATTATTGTTTCCAATTTTATTAGATTTGATCCAGGGTTTAAAGGGAAATTAAGGGTCCCACTATCCCTATTTGAGTTTGGACCTAATGTTGCAATCAAAAATAAATGAGGTATTAGAAATGGAAGATGATAAATTAAAATAATTTGTGAAGTATAAGAATGATGAAAATCGAATAAAATCAATATAAACAAACATACAACAAATGTAAAGGTGTGGAATGTAAAGAAAAAAAAATGATTTACATGGTTTTGACTAGTTTGGTACTACTTCATGATAATAACACCACCACCATAATTTTATTATTCTTACCAGAAAAACAAAAATAGACATACAATAGAGAATATGTAAACAATGAGTGATACACACAGACCAAGAAAACTATCTAAGAACAGGTGCCTCATCACTCTGATAACCATTTATGAACCCTTTTTTAAGATGGAAACATATTTCATTGGTCTATATGGACTCAATAATAGGGAAACTATATAAATATTATAAATATAATATATGAATTAAAACAAAAATGCAAATAATAAAAGGAACAAGATCACAAGGTCAGAACCATAAAAGGATCCACAGATGTATTAAAGTAGAAGCAACACTGCGAGTGTTGTGAAATATTGAAGAGGATAATGTCTAGATAGATCTTGAAAGGGTTTATCTCTCTATGGAAGATGATAATTTGAATAGGGGGTGTGTTGGTGTGGAATAGGATCAATTAAGCTCCCCCTTCTCTCTCGATCTAACTTCTCTTTGAACTGAAGTTGAAGAAACCAAAGGGGCATTAAAATGAAGATGTTGAGAATTCATCTATATGAAGAGACAATAATATATTTAATTAATATATAAGAATAATTATTTAGGTGTAAATTTAAAGCGCAATAGGAGTAGGGATACATGGACGGTAGTGGGCATACATAAGGATCACAAAGAAAGGTTGGTGGAAAGAACTTTTAACTGATGAAAGATGTGTGGAGGCCTTAGAATGGTCAAGAAGTTGGTTATAAGGTCAAAATTTTTAAAAAGGGTGAGAAAACATTCCAAATAAATATAAATCCATATAATCCAGATCATCCAATGAATTCAATCAATGTATAAGAAAGTAGTACTAAGAGAGCATAGATCAAGAGATCAATTCTGAGTTGTAGGAAGATGGCAGAAAAACCACTGTACAAATCACCCCAATCACAAAGATCCCCACAAAATAGAACCTAGAAATAGACAAGACCAAATAAAGGCCTATAAAAATGAAACATAGTAACAAAACCAACTTCATAATAATAAAACAATAACATAGTTTCCCTTAAAAATTAAAAGAAACAAAATTTTCCTAGATAATAGTATAAAATCAAAAAAAATAATTTTGAAAACCCGATTTCAACAAATACACACCTTTTAGAAATAAAATAGAAATCTAACTGATTATGTTCTTATAGGATTATCTCGACTAACTGTGGGTTTAAGGATATTTTTATTAATATAAAACAAACCTAAGACTATAATATTCACCCAATAATGATAATCTTGTCAAGTGCCATATTAGAATATGGTCTTCCTGTACCTACAATTTTACTTCCATCATACTATCTAAACAGTCTCAATAATTAAACTAAACAAAAAAAATTACTCAAATCTTACCATTACACTACCTAGGTCTCCACTAAAAATTGAAAATACTCTCAGGAATCCAAACACCTACAAATACATATCCTTCCTTGAGGATAAAATATAGATAACATAAAAACTTCAAAAAATAAAATCCCAATATAATGAAAATATTAAAGAGAAATAGAAACATATAATTAATAAAAAATATAATGTTGGTCAGGGAAAGATCTTCACCTAAGATTTATAGATATAGGTCTTCCCAAATACATGCTATCTTTTAATCATTTTCCCCTAAAAACACATTCAGGTACAGTACTAGGATCACATAATAGATACTATAAATAATATACAACCAATTCTAACTAAAGGACTATTAAAATAAAGGAACATACATAGTAGAAAACTTGGGGCATACCATATTAGACTGGTCCATACTATCCTTAGTTTTTTATGTTGAGACATTATCTTTTAATATAGTCGGTCTTTCCACACTCAAAACATCCAAAGTTCATAAATAATTTCTTATATTTACATTATTTATTAATATTATTAATTTTACCCCAAACATGCATTAATTTAAGAGCACATTTCTTCCAAATAAATTCTTCCTTAAAAATTTGTGTTCAAAGTTTTCAGGACAACCCAACTGATTTAACCACTTCCAGAGTGAATGATTCTCTACCATACATCATAGAATATTTTTAGTATTTAAAAGAACCATCAAGGGAAGTAAAAAAGATAATTTACTGATCTTCATCATTTTAAACATCTATATTATCTAATTCAAGTAACAAATTCTTAAAACCATCAAGATGAACAAAAATAGAGGAACCTTGGTTCATCTTAAAAGTATAAAACCACATTTTCATATGTTAATGAACAAGAAGAGACTTAGACATATAGAAATGTTCTATTTTAATATATATAGACTTAGCAGTAATCCCATGCATGAATTCTCATAACATCTTGTCACCTATGGTTAATAATAGCATAAAATGGGTTTTCTCAAGAATATTAGTATTAAAATCAAATATGAGGGAGATGGATGTATATTAGTTGTGATAGTGACTATCGGATTATTAGAACCTAAGAGAGTGTCTATGATCCCATTTTGTTCATGTAGTTCCCTTATCTATACTCTCCATATGTGAAATTCATTTTCACCGTCAAACTTCTCAAATTATATCTCAAAATAGGTCATCACTAAATTGAAAAATGGCTTTGATACTAATTTTTGGGAATTAAAGGGGGTTGGAAAGAACATTGAATACCATAACCAATGAAAAAAATATAAATGTTCTTTATGAAACCAAAGATATTCAAGAATAATAATCACATGTTAAAAAGAATTAAGTCGATAAAAATGAATATAAAACAAAAGGAAAGGTGAAAAAATGTAAATAACATAAATGAATTATGTGGTTTAGACTAGATTGGTCCAACTCCACCACAAGAACACCACCACCACAATTTTATCATTATCCAAATCAAAACAATAGAAGACATGAAACATAGAATAATAAATATAGAGTGATACACACTAACCAATAAAACTATCTAAGAATAGGGACCTCATCACTTGAGGAACCATCTTTGAATCCTGGTTCATGGATGGTAATGTATTCCCTCAATCTGGACAGACTCATTTATGCCAACCTCACACAAAAAACATGAAGAGAAGAACGAAAATACAATATAGAGACAAAAAATAAAAGAAAAAAGATCATGAGTCTAAAACCATGGAAGGATCCTAGATTTCTTGAATGAGAAATAACCCTACCAGGATTGTACAATCATGAAGAGGATGTGGTACAAACAAATCGCTCAAAAAAATCTCTCCACCGAAGATGATGATCATAATAAGGGGTGTGTAGGTGTAGAATAGGAGAACCAAATCCCCTCATTATCTCTCAAACTATCTTATCTATGAATGGAAGCCAAATAAACCAAATGATATTGAAAATGAAGATATTGTGTGTACATCCATTTGAAGATATGCATCCAGTGGTAATTAATATAGAGAAATAAGTATTCAAATGACATTGTCAGGCACAAAAGGTGGGGGGACACATGTTCGGTCACAGACACACAAAAGGATCGTTAATTAGTACTAATACAACAAACATTGAAATGATAAATGACATGTGGAGGCCTTAAAATGGATAGGTATTAGGCGATGAGGATCATGAAGTTTATAGAGGGTGAGAAAAAACAATAAATAAACATAGATCCCTAGTAGTGAGACCATCCAATTAATTTAATAAATGACTTGGAAAGTGACAAGAACATAGCACAAATCAATCTAGCAAGGTGAATTATAGAAAAAGGGTTAGAAAACCAGCACACAAGCGGCCTAGGCACAATTATACCCACAACACAGAAACCATTTACCCCACATAGGCCCATAAAATATAAACAAAAAATAAAAACCAATTTTATAATAATAAAAAAATAACATAGTTTTCATTTAAAAATAAAACAAGATTAAATTTTCATTGTCAACAATATAAACCATAATTTTTAATTTTGAAAACTATATTTAAATATCCCCCCTATGATTTCATCAAGATTACGGGAGAGAGGCTGGTGAAAGGAAATAGGAAGAGAAAGTTCTGTAAGGAATTTGAGATTCTGGAGGACTGTGAAAATAGTTAGATCTCTACCATGATCTAGGATCAAAATATTTTTGGACACCAATGAGAATTCGTTTTCCATGTTTTTGTCATGGATTTGTTGTTAACCATATCATTGTCATCCCTAGTAAGTTGGTATGTTATATATGAGGTTCCATTGACATGATTTCATGAAGCACATTGGATTTCCTATTCACCATGTCAATGACTTTATGTTATGATGATGTTCCCAATAAAGGGAAAATGTAGGAGTGCATGAAGTAATGTGAACACCTGTAATGCATGATGTAATGTGAAACCCTAGAATGTTGATCATGATAACACTGAGAGAAGGGTTGAAGCTATCGAAGAAATGGGAGAACCCAGATAGGTATTCATCATGAAAATGTCAATTGTGGAGTTCTAGTGTAATTATTTTCCAGGTATATTTATAAATCATAAAGACATAGTTATGGAAGCACTAGGAGTGGTACAAGAAATTACATGTATAAAGTGGAATTGTTTCACAGTGTTTTCCAAATTTTTGGGGTCCAAAATTTAGATGGTGAATCAAGCATCAATTTTTTTTATATCCATGAATTATTTATAAAAATATGGAAAAGTCATAAATTTTTCAAAGATTAGGTGTTTCATGAATGATTTGTGCTTCATGAGGGATCGATGATTCATGAAAATTTTAAGATTCTTTAATGCGTGAAGGATTGATGGTAAACCACCATGACTATAAGAAGCATCAGAACTAGAAAATTTACCTGGTGCTTTGAGAAGATAAGAAGGTTTGTGAACAAGAATTAAGAGCTTCCCAAAAATATGCTGGTGAGAATGGAATCTTCGTGAATGGGAGATAACACATATTAATAGGCCTCTATCCCTTCATTTTAGTAGAGAAATCCTTAAATAAGATCCAAGGGCTCTAAATTCAAGAAAATGATTCACCAAGTTTGTTCCTATGACAACGTTTTGGAATATAGTAACTTCATGAAGGCTATGTAAGATCACCAAAATTAGTAATCCCTGTGAAATTATTGAGATTCGTGAAGGCTAAGTGAGCTTCGAGATTGTATTGAGCTTCGTGGAGGTTAAGTGACCTTCGTGAAATAATGGTCTTTTGTGATGACTTTTTGAGACTCATGAATGTGATAATCTTCACAAAAGTTTATGGGTTCAAGAAATTAGTATATTATTTTAAAGAATAGAAAAGTTTTTTGAGGGATGTGTGAGCTTCACGAAAGCACTAAGCATCAAGAAAGTTGTGTGAATCGTGAAAGAGTGTTGAGATTAGTGAAGTTTGGGATATTCATGAAAGGGTGTTATTCTAAAATAATGTGATATTTAAGATACATACAGGGGGTTTCATGAAGTCTGGGTTCTTATCAAACAATATTTTTTATTTTCTAGCTTAAGTGAATAGTGATTTGAAGTGCATCAACTCAGGACAGCGGTGCAAGCAATGTCTGGTGATAATCAAGGACAAAGACTTAAATTCCCAATCTACTAAAGCGATTATCAAGTACATAAATTGATCATGAATTTACCCAATATAGTGTTCTTGGGGGACTTGATAGAAGTTTTCTAAGGGAGACAATGTGATGTCCCTAAAATTCTTGTAAATACAGTGAGCCTGGTAGGGTGTAACCATAGCTAAAGAGTAGTAAAGATTAGTGGATTTTGGAACAGCGACACAACATCAGAGTGTTCTCCTTGGATGTATCCTAGTGAGGTTAAACCAAGTAAAATTATTATTTCTTATGTGATTTCTTGCCTTTTGTTTTTCATTATAACAATCAATGCATGTGGATTGAGAGATCATTGATTTTATCTAAATAAGGCTAAGATAAGTGCATCAGTTAATTCGATCAACATGAAAAAAATTAACAAAATATTGACCCTACTAATAATTGAGTTCAATATTAGTTAGAATAGTGATATTTTCACATATAAATAAGAAAATTAGAATGATTTTCATACCATGATTCACCCCCCCCCCTCTGAAGGTATTTCTCAATAAACATCCCCTCTAGGTCCAACAAATCTCATCTTCATTATTCCAAAACCCTAAAAACTATAATATTCATTAGAGGAGCTCTAAAATTAATCTCTTAGTGAGCCACTAGAGTCTCCATAAGAGAATTTATCTACATAGTTAGTGAAAATTCGTGAGGAACTAAAGATGTTTGATATTCAAGAGGGGATTATTGAGGCATAAAATCTCATGAGTGACAAATAAAGTGTCAGAATCTCTAAAACAATAGATCAGGGAAAAAAATAAAAAAAATAAAAAGAACATGTATTTTTATGATGGAAAACCCCTCCATTGTGGAGGATTAAAAAACCACAAGGAATCTTAGAAAAATACACTATAAACTGGAGAGTACAAAAAACCAAGTAGAATCCTGAAACGTGAATTTAAAATACAATGTAGAAAATTTGTGTTAAAACTAATACCATGATACACCTTCATAACATCTTTTATAATCATATCTAAATAATAATTCATCCTTTTAAGATCAAAACCATACACACGATGTCAATGAAGAACCTAAAATAAATTATTTTATAACTGTTTCAGAACCTGATTTTCTCATTGCATGGTGATTCCCATGGCCAAATTCAACTATAAATTTTATGAAAAACACCTATTGTACAACCTTTTATAATAATTTTTATTCATTGGATTTCTTCTTATTTCATTTTATAGGCCATGTATCTTATATCATTCTAAAAATATATAAAAAATATCTCAATCAAAATAGATATCACATGATTTTAAGATGATAGTTAAAAAAAATCAAACTACCTATTATCCTTTTTATCTTCTTAAAATGTAATAAAAATCCCATCAATATACCCCTTTATGTCATAAAATATAAATATAAATTTCAACTAAATTAGTGGGATCATAATATGGTTGTTATCACACCAATTGTCGCCCTGTTTTGAAAATATGACATCCCTTATTTTCATCTCTAACAGAAACTTGAAACCTCTTGAATAAAAAGAAATATAAATTCTAAAGTCTTCATCATAAAAATTTCTACACAATCAATACAAAAATCAAAAATATTTGTCTCCCCTATAACTTTTATTTCCACATAATCTAGAGTACCATTAGAAACTAATTTCTCCCTCTTCTCAACATCTTCTGAGCAGTCTAAAACTCTCAACGTATCACCTAGATATTTGATTTTAATTCTTTCTTCACTAGTGACACTCTATGAAGAAAAATTATCAGGCTTCATACATGAAATACCTGACCAAACCTAATTTTTCATCCAAACCTTCTTCATCTTATTCAATGGTATCTAACTCATTCATGACGATCACCCATGCCACAAATCTGAAAATTTTATCTTCATAACTAAATTTTTCACATCACAAAACACCTTTATATATTTCCTTTAAAGCATGTCATTCATTTTGCCTCATTCATAGACAATCTATCCAGTAGAAAATTTACATCTTCCATTGAAATACGAACTCCTGAATCCATCATTAACAAGAACAAAAGTAGATAAAAAATTATGGCATATACCTGGCACATGTCTCACATATCTCAATATTATCATACGTCCTATATTCATAGTGATAAAAATATCACCAAAACAAATGAAATTTGTAGAATATCTATTCCTTATAATCAATATACCATAGTTACCTTATTTATATGAAGAAAATAGATCCCTTTTTGGTGAAATATTATACGATGCTATTAAATCTGCCACCCATTTACTGTATAGATTTGATCTATAATAGTCAATGCCAAGTGAAAGTAAATCAACCTCATCATATATAAGTATAATGTCAGTATCCTTAGAATCAGTGTCTTAAACATTATTTCCCTACTTAATATATTTCAAATCATATTAGTTTCTTTATATATCAAATTTCTTATCATAAAATAAACACTTGACCTTTATTCTTGTCTTTGACTAACTTTTTTGATTGTTGTGTCCATCTTCAATGGCCAAAATACTACTATTATGTAAAGATTATCCATCATTGGTCTTAACCTAAGTCGCACTCATCAATTATGTTGAAATAAAATCATCCAACTTCAATGTTTATTTCCCAAAAAAAATGTGGTGATGAGATTATAATATAAATCGGGTAACGAACCGAAGATAAGTAAAGCTTTGTATTATTCTTCAATTTCAACAGGTACTACATTACCTTTATCATCGATCTTTGTAGAGACCTGAATCTTGATGTACATGGACATTACATTACTTTTTCAGAATACTTAATACATAATGAAAACAGACACACAAGGATCGTAATAGTTTAGTGTCTTTGGAAACTCAGAAAATAATCTTGTAATCGTGGTGAAAATCTTCAACATCACCCATAAAGATCTTACCCTTTTGTTTTCTTACCTAAAAACTTTCTTTAAATATTGGGGAAAAGAAAACATAAAAAGGGTGAGCTCAAATTCTCTTTAAGGGTAAGCCTAGAGAACATAAAACAATCCATAAGAATTTGAATGAAAAACATGAACACAAATTCTAAACATCAAAATCATGAGCAACGACATAAATCTTGGAAGTACACAAGGAATAGATCACAAAAGAACATTAGTCATGATAAACTAGAATGGTAAAAAAACATGTAATTGTGGAATCCATTAATAACATGTTATGATTTCCATAGTAGCCAAGACATTGCTTCCAAGACCATCTTAGTGGAAAAAGTCCCATTCTGAATCGAGTTCACTCCTCGTTCCAGTCCTGTAACACTGAACCGGATTTACATACCGTTCCAGCCATGTCTATCTCATGAGATATGAATCATTACCCAATGAATTGGAGGGAGATATAGGTCCCACCCATCTCATAATGACACCATTCTTATGTGTGCCACAAAATCATAAATCATACATCATAAACCAAAGAATAAAGTGGGTTTCACAAAAATCATCCCATCATAACATTATCCATATAAAACAAATGGATATCATTTCATCATAAGAAAAGTGAAACCATGTAAATCATAGAGACATTATACTTGAAACATACACATATGAAATAATTCCATCTTATATGGAAAATGGTTCTGATAAAACACTTGAAATGAATTCTTGATGAAAATATCCTTTCTTCTTCAAAATCATTTTCTTTTCACAAAACATCATGCAATTTTAAAAGAAAGAGATTTATTTAAAATAGTTATGAAATATTTTTAAGGAAGCTTCATGAAAATAAGGCTTTATAAAACCATAAAAATCCTTTCATGCTGTATAAGTTAAAAAAACATTCTTCTCGTTCTTTTGCTGGAAAAGTTAAATAGTACCTCGTATGGTAAAAAAAGAATAATTCCATACATACCATGTCGTAAAAGTAGAAAATGGGTAAACAGGAATTTAATCATACATAAAAACATTTTTTTAGAAAACATGGATTTGGATGATAACAATAACCCCAGTAAATACTTATGAATAAACAATCTTAGATAAAAATGAGACTGGAAAAGTTATCCCTTACCTTAGGTCTGATATGCTTAGTACGTATCTGAAACTCCTGTATAATGATACAAATAATGTCATTGAATTATTAAAGAATCATATTCATTTTTATGATATGATATATGGCTCACTTATGATTTTATATTACCCGTTCTTTTGTAAATTTCATGTTAAAGCAGCATTTTGTGTAAAACATTTTATTTATCGTACGTGTTTGGACTTGTTGTTCTTGATATTATTACTAATTATATCATGATTTAATTACTTCCAGAATGTAAATCATGATATATATATCATATATATTCATTATATATATAAATATATAATATATAGATAAATTAATTGAAATACACCGTTCATGGAGACGGTAGGCCATACGTACGCATGAACGCTGTTTTCTTTTCCTTATTGACTTGAATGGAAGTAAGTAGATGAAAAATATATATATATATATATATATTCATACATAAATAAATTAGCTTAAATATTTCATATATTTAATTATTATTCATTATATATGCTTTATAATCATTCATGAAAGGTTAACATGGAGAATGAAACTCATCGCGTCGCGGAGACGGTAATCTGTACGTACGCACGAGCGATGATATCATTCCCATATTTATTGAATGGAATTGGAGTGAATGATATAATATCTTAGAATCAGTATGATGTTATAATAATCATATATATTTATTATTTACACCATTATACCCATCCAAGTTAGGTGGTGGCGGAAAAACAGATTACACCACGGCGTGGAGACGATATTCCGTACATACGTAGGCGTGGTGATTTCTTTTTCCGTAGGATGGATAGAAGGTGAAATATGGTGTTTTCATATTTATAATAACATATCAGTGTATAAGTAATACTTATGTTATTTCTTTATAATGAAACAATGAATGAAGAGGAATTATAAGAAGAAAGAAACTTGAAAGAATCGGTAACAGATATTACCTCTTCTTCGACACGCCTCTTTGAAAACTCCTATTAGGGCACTAAAATTGGTCTTTGAAGAAGACCATGACCTCTAGTATGTTTCTAAGTAGGTTGAGAATGGAAATAGGCAGGGGTTGGCCGGGATTCAAGGCTCAAATGGGTGTGAAGAGAAGAGGGAAGGGGTGCGCTTTTTATAAGGGAGGAGAGGGGCACCTTTGTGAATCTAAAAAATATTAATTTATAATAAATCTAACCCCACTTAAAAATCACAAAAAAATGACTCATATTATAATATTAGAAGAGATAGGGTTGTAATCTCATAAACCAATAAAATTTAGACATGTAGGGAATTTATTTTAAACATTATCAACTTGATTTATCCTTATTTAATCTATTAAATTTTATTTATGGTAATTAGATTCTATATTTTAAATTGTCATAAATAATTACTTATGTGCTATGAATTATCCATAATTAAATTATTTATGATATTTTAGACTATATAAATTTTAATTTATAATTTTTAAATATTATTGTGATTTTTAAACAATTTAATAATATGTTATTTTTATAAAATAACAATAGTGTCAATTTTGACACTATTCATTTATTTGAATTTAAATAAAATCCACACAGAGGATATATTCGAAACAAAATTTTAATAGGTTCCTAAAATGTCATATTATTCTATAAAATTAGTAGAGCACATTAAATAGTTCATATAATATTTATTATACTATTTTTAAAAACATTTATTTGATATTTCTCCTAATAAAATAATTACTACACCATTTTTGTTTAATTATTAAATATACTTATTTGTTGTATAAAAATTAAAAATTATATACTAGGATGAAGATAAATTTTATATATTTTATAATAATACATTTAGTTGGATTTATCTTCTAAAAGACCCAAATTTTAAAATGTTATATTTATTAAATTTCGAAGGTGACAACTTTGACATCATATAAAATAAAATAATATAAGTGTCATAATCACTTTAATAAGACTCCAAACGGTCATATATTCGATAATTGGATGCTTCTGGTGTATATATATCAGGTTTTTGAGACCTTTAATATGTATTACTATTTCAATAAAAACAATATTATTTATTTTTTTACTAAATAAATAATTTATGCATCATTAATGTATAAGATAATAAGGTAATTAAATAACTTTTAAAAATTACAAATAAAATACCATGATAAATAAAAACATTTTAGCTTTAAAATGAGTATTTATAACCGAATTTATATTCTATATAACCTTATAGTAGAAATACTTTAATTATTAAAGTTTGATTGAGACATATATCACTTTCCTTTAAATAAAATAAACTAAAGGTCTTAATCACCTCCAAATGGGTTCTAATGGATTCCATTTCGACCCAAATATGACTTAGGACGAAATATAATAATCCAATTGTATTAATAAAAGTGTTAGTGTAATTTTATAATATTATATTTACCCTTAATTACCCGATTTACCTTTTACTAGGGTAAATAAAATTTACCGTAGTTGCTATTCATAATGCCCAAAAAAAAATTAGCCTATTAATATAATTTTGACCTAAAGATTCCAAATATGGAATCCATTTTACAAAATTCAATAAACATAATTTTCAGAAATTAAATTAAAATTAATCCTGTTATTGAAAGAAAACGGGTTTTTGTTTAAAACATTTCAAAATATTGAATTGATTTAACCTACGAATTCAATGTAAAATCAATGCTATTGACATAAATTATATTAAATGATAAAAATATATTCTATTTATACTTTAAAACCATTCAGTATTATATTTTAACCACATAAATTATTACGATGAAAAAAGTTTTTTTTAATTAAAATATAGCATGTTTTTACTATTCATTAAAATATGAAAGTTATCAGAATAATATGAAAATTTTATCCAAAGTAAATTTTTATATACTGATTCCAAAGAAGAATTTTATTTTTTCATATTGAACTTATAAACATGTCAAAAACTAGATTTTTAGTAGGTGCACCATCAAAATGCGGCAAAACTGCATTTTTTTTAAAAATACTAATTTTACTCGAAAAATTTATTTTGTTCTTATACCATGTTCTAGAAAATGTGTAATATGAATAATAATGTTAAAAAATTAAAAATTTAGTTAATACTATTCATAAATTCTAGTTCATAATAATATTATAATAATATATTGTTGTTTAGTAAAACCCGGTATTGTGTACAACACACGCTATCGAGGAAGGTCGTGATTGCATGCAATGCAAGCCAAGTCAGGGTTGTGTGTAGTGCACGACTTCTTTGTTGTTTCGTATAACAAAATCCAACCATATTTAATTTATACATTGAATATATATATATATATATAGACACACACACTCAATGTTGCGTAGAATAACTACTATCAAAAAAAATGAAATTGTGTGTAACACGATCCAAGATTAGTGTTGCATATACTGCAAGATAATACGGTGTTGCGTATAACGCAAGATAATCTTGGTGTAGCATACAATAGATTATATGAAATAAATTAAAAAAATATTTTATAAAATCTCGGGTTATAACAATCTTGACCACCATAAAATATATATCATTATTAATTTTGGTGAACTCATCCATTCGGTTACCTAAATCTCCATTTTCTACCATTTATAAATGATATAATAATTTTTCAGACATAAAAAATTTGTAAGGGATTTCAATTTATACCTTCTTTCAAGATTTTCCTTGATCTCTTATGAATCTATCAGATTCATTAATTCTCACAAAGTATTATTATCCAAATACATATAAATCATTCTTGTCACTAACTTTCTCGAATCCTTCCAATCACTATCACTCATCGCCTCTGACTTCTCTAATTATTTGTTTTATTCATTTACTATATTCTCATGGACAGAAATATTTTTAACTTGTTTCTATCAAAGGGTAAAATAATTTTTCCTATTAAAAAGATTAATACGGTAAAAAATCACATGATGTGAATCACCCATATCCATTCAGTAAGCAAAAATTAGTAATCCCTCTAATATTAGTCGTTGGGGGGGAAAATGATCGGTCCTAAAATAAAAACATAGCTACAAAAAATAAAGTGTGATAATTACCAACAAAAATGGATCATAGAAATAAGAGAAAAAAATAAATGGGGACACATATTATTAAACTTGAAAACCCTTCAATATAGAGGATTAAAAAACCATGAGTAAAATTTTAAAATTCCACTATAAATGAGATATTAAAAAAATCCATGTTGAAGCTTAAAAATTTAATTGAAATATAGTGTATAATCCTATGTGAAAACAAAACACTTGATATGCCTCTATCACATCTATGATTATAATCTCATAAAAATAACTCACCATTATAATATTAATACCACACACAAAAATTCATTTAAACACCCCAAATAAACCATTTTACAACCCAATTTTCAGGCTATATGGTGTTACTCATACTCAAAGTCACCCATATATCTGGTGCACACCACTAGCTACAAAACCTTTTATAATCATATTTCTCTATTTGTTATCTACTAATTTATTTTTATAGGCCTTGTATCTCATATAATTTGGAAAAAAATATAAACAAAATATCTCAATTAAAAAGTATATCCATTGATTTTAGGATGATAGTTTGAAAAAATTAAAACTCTCTATTATCCTTTTTTATCTCCTTAAAATATGGGGATAATTTCATCATGTTGAAGGATATCTTGAAAGAATCACCGAGTGATATTTTAGAGCTTCTATAAGAGAAGATGGATACACAGTTAGTGAAAAATGGAGATCCACCAAATATGGATGATATTCAAGAGGGGCTTCATAAGGTAGAAAATCTCATTGGTGACCATAAACAGTGATCTATTAGCGATCAGAATGACTTGTATGAGGACACCAAAGGGGTGAACATAGAGTTATGGGGTGTGTTCATACAGGTATCAAAGAATCATAAGGGTGAAAGATTAATGGAGGTAGTGGTGGTAGCAATGGTGACATGGGGAAGTCATGTAGGACTCAAAAACAGGAGTGTCGAAGTTTTGGTAAATTATGATAAGTAGTTCGATCTGATTATTTTGGAGGGAATGAACATGTTTTTGGGTGTGTACGTGAAGAAATGAATTTTGCCATTTTAGGAATCACCAAAAAATGTCATGGAAGAGAATAACGATGTTGATGTATGTTTGAAACAATTGATATGTGAAATTATAAATAATAAAATTAATAAAAATTACTATACTTATTGATGATAAATAATTATACTATCAATTATTAATTCAGGGTGTTTCCTTGTAATGTAAATTTTGATCTTTATGAAATCCTTAAAGTACGTAAATTGGGCTCTAATAGGGGTTATTTGGAATCACAATAACTATTATAAGGAAATGAATTTTAATTGGAAGATAGGGCTAAAATATATCATCCCCTGACCTCTTTTAATGACTTAACTAAATGAATAATTGATGAGAAAGATGCGGTTGCACATATGACATCAAATTTAGATGTGGTCTTTAAAATACTAAACGTGTGTATGTTTTCCCTTATTGATCAACTAGTTTTTATGAAGGGGATGAAGTCTAGTCATTCAGAGGATCGGTTAAGTCATGTTTTATTGATTTTGGTTTTTACTAATTACAATTATATATCAATTGACAAGGGTTCTATTAATTTTTTTCCCATTATAATAATTTCTACAAAAGGTGTAGGGTTTTGGGACTCTATATTTAATGCTAGGCACCTTTCTCATTCATGACTAGTGATTATATTTTGATCTATTTATGGTTAGGAAATCCATTTCATATGTGTTGATTAAGATTTATGGACTATCTTGGATATGAATTCATCTAAAAATTCTACATGATATAGCTTCATTTGGAGTTCCCCATTAAAATGGATAAGAAAAAAAACTAGTTAGCTATGGTCATTTTTCTAGGGTTTTGGTAGAAGTTTATATGAGTGTTGTTTTTATTGATAAATTTGTTCTATCTATGTGAAGTGATGATATTAATTTAGAGATTGTGTACAATAAATTTCCATTATCTTGTGATATTTGTAATGGAATTAGGAATTCAAAATACAATTAATTTAGGTTATTGAAATTATAAATCTTCTATATAAGAGGTAATTTGGAGAATTATTGTATGAGAATAAGTAAACTAGTTAATGTTTCTCATAACACCCATGATTCTTATAGGGGTTTGCAAAGACAAGATCCTCAGGGTAGTGGTGGCATGAAATACAGTGCTTCCCTACATGACTAGGGAGAAACAAAGATTTCAAGGTTGTATCTATATTGGGATTGACAAAATGTGCAATCCAATTCTAGTATCGTAGATGATTTAATGAATAATGAACCTCTATGGGTGGTTAATGGAAAGGTATATGGGTAGAAGTAGGATAAGGTCGATGGAAGTGAATGTGGTCAAATTAATGGGGATGTGTAGGCTCCATGTTAGATTGAACTTAGGATGTTTGAAAATATGGACCAACTAAGGAAGAAAAAAACATACCTTAATAAGATGTTGGGAAGGTATTATATCCCAAAGGATGATTTGGTGGATAATGTATTGGAGTATCATCCAATGGATACAAGAATGGATTATTTTAATAATAACATTATTGTGGAAAAATATAGACAGTTTGATTTTGATGTATATATTAGAAAGGAGATTTAGCATCAATTATAAATAGAGAAAAGGATGGCTACTTCTATGTATCCCAAGGGAAAAACAAATTTGATAATGAGACTCATTCCTGGTATAAACCCAAGAGGGTCTCTCTTCATATCAGAACTAGTCATGTATTGAAGATGAATGCTCATTCAAGAAATGATAAGAAGCATGTCGGTGATGTTATGGAAATAATTATTTAGAATCATCTCAAGACCATTCTAATTTAAATTATAATACTACTGATCCTAGAAAAAATAATTGTGTAGGTAAGGACTAGCCCAACTCTAGTTGTAAAGGTGTTATTGGTATTGCTTCTATGGGGAGCCTTTCTACACTCCTATGATTTATTATTTACAAAAATACATTCTTAGGAAGGAACAGATTGATGTTCCTGTGAGTATGGATGATAACTTAATGGGGGGAGGTTGTATCTGCACTACGAATTTGAAAAAATATTTAGTCCAAAACTCTTTTTTTACAACCAATATGTATGTTAAGGTTGTATCTCTAAACAAACCAATTTCAACTAGTGCTTATATTAATTTTACAATGACGGCTACACCTAGATCAAGGGATCTTCTTAAAGGGATCAACGAATCTAATCACTACAAAAAAAATGTTAACTAAATAGGGTTTACCAGTGAGTGGTATGTTAGACCCAAAAATGTCAATATCTAATTGTTTTTTCATTATTGAATCACTTGATGTCCATATTGTTCTAGTAGAATCTATATTAGAAGTTGAAAATAAAATTTTGGATGTTAATATCATATATGTTGAGACCAGAATGGATAGTATAGAATCCTTATACCTATAGGAAGAATCAAATGAACAAGATAATCAGTGAAAAACTATCAAAAGTTTGAGGATAGGGTGATGTACTCATGTTCATAAAGGATGTGGTCTTATCAACATGATTATTCAATCTCAGTATCAACATTAGAGAGCCTCTATCCTATTTAAATGGAATTGGTTTATATTTTTGTTTGTGCTTTATGCATATATATTATCACTCGTGGGCAACTATTTTTCATTTATTATTGTTGACTATCAAAATGTGGGAATAAATGCTTTATATAACCTTATTATCATGCTTTCTACCATTTTTATTTTCATTAATAAAGGGTCTTTGACCCAATCCTGTTATAAAAGAATATTCATATTATTAAATAATATAATTAATAATATAATTAACTATAAATAATATAAATAATAAAAAACAACGAATTTTATAAATTATATTTCCAATTATTAATAAAATTATTGATTATTATAAATATTATTACGTGTTTCCATTTATATTATTAATTATCATAAATCATACCATTTATTATATTACTATTTATTATTTATCTTATTAATTATATTATTAATTATATATTACTAATTACTATTAATTATTCTAAAAGGAATTTGAGATTCCAATGGGAGTTAATAATAATATAAGGTTCTACAAGGAATTTGAGGTTTAGAGGCCTACAAAACCAGTCACACATCTTCCATGTTAGAGAGAAAAATATCATCATTATGATTCCCAAACCCCAAAAACTCCACCCTTTATTGGAGGATTTCTACAAAGAATCCCCTAGTGAGTCACCAGAGTCTTCAAAATAGAATGTCTATACAGCCAGTAGAAAAGGGTGAGCCACCAAATATTGATGTCATTCAAGAGGAGAATCATGAGTCAGAAAACCCCACCAGTGACTATAAATAGTGATCTGTTGGGGACTAGAATGGCATGTATAAGACCACCTAATGGGGAGCACTCTGAATTACATGATTCATCGATGTGTATATTTGAGAAGCATAAGGGTTGTGAGTTTTTATTTTGAAATTTAAATGAGATAAAAATTGAAAAAATGGATAATAGATTTTAAAAAATATGGGTGATACATGGGATGATTGTTTGAATGAAGAAATAGAGTTTTTGAAAAAAAAGATAGGGTATTCATTTTGAGACCCTTGTTCCACGCTTATAAAAAGGATACATCAAACTTTTTCCAACTAAGAGGGATAAAAATATGTTTCCAATTTGAGAGTGAACGAAGGGGGTTTCTCCATTTTGGTTTACCAACTAAAAATAAAGGCATAAAAAGTGATGTGAAAACCATGGCATGGAGACGATGTTAAGATAATTTTTTATGAAATAATAAGAAGAGATATGTGTTGGAGATCCATGTATCTAAATACATATTGGTTTTAGAGATCAGGATGTGTTCCCCAGTTGTGATGATTGATATAACAAAAAAATGGTATGTCCATTTTTGTATATAAAATACCATAAGGTGAGAGAAATATTTCTCTGGGTGTTGAGAGAAAAAACATCTGGGTGTTATGTAAAATTCCTTCAGATGATGTGTAAAATTCATTTGGGTGGAAAAATACTTTAGGTAAATTTTTTGGTGTTTTATGAATCCTTATGCTATGATTTCAGGCTCCACCCAACAAATAGAATCATTGGAGTTCAACAGTTATTACCTGAGAATATCTTGATGTATTGAAGAAGTCACATCAAGGATTTTGTCAGAGATCTACAATGATCTCACCTGTATTTTGTGCAATGAATCATTTCAGTTACAACATTTTCTGTTTCGATGTTGGGCTCCACCTTAAAAATTGGTTTTAGAGTAGTTTAATAGTTTTGACATGATAATATCATGATATAGTCATGAAGTTACATTGATGAGTTTTTCATTGATCCACAAACATGACACCTAAAATGGGTGTGATGAACCATGTAAGTGTCAACATGGATGCTTTTATGAAGATGGAGATCTATTTAAGGTGTATTTTATGTGATGAATCTTATCATGGTAGATTCGATGAGGGTGGAGCTATCAATCACACCAACATTGATGGTGTAGATGATAGTGAAGTATTCAAAGTATAAATCAATATAGATATTGTTGGGATTTGTTTATTTTTGAAATTTGAATGAGATAGAGAGAGGGAGAAAAATTGGATAATAAGGTTTAAAAAACATAGGTGATACATGAGATGAGGGTTCACTAAAAGATATAGAGTTTTTGAAAAAATTGATAATTTTTTTAAGACCAACGTTTCATGCTTATAAAAAGGATACACCAGACTACTTTCAAGTAGGAGGGCAAAAAATACATATCATCTTTGAGAGTGAAAAAAGATGGTGATTCCTTTATGGTTTCCCATGAAAAAGGAGTAAAAAGTGAGGTGAAGAAGATGTCATGTGAGTATGGTGAGAGAATTGTTGATTAAGATATACGAAGAGATCCATGATGGAGATCCAAGAATCAAAACTAATATGGGTTGTAGAGATCAAGCGTTGTGTCCCAATTGTGATGATCGATAGTAAAACAAAATCGTATGTCCATGTGTGAATGAAAAATTACTCCAGGTGAGAGAAAAATTCCTCTATGTGTGGAGAGATAAATTCTTCAGGTGTCCTGTAAAATTCCATCAGCTGGTGTATAAAATTCATTCAGGTTGAAAAATAATTTGGGTTAATTTTCATGTGTTTTTTGACAACTTCTTCTATGATGTCTGGATGAGACCTAATGATAAGGGTGATAGATTATTGGAGGTAGTAGAGGTTGTAATTGTGACCAAGGATACCAGTCAAGTAGGAGGGGAGATCAAAAATGGGAGAAGTGAAGTTAAGGTAAAGACTGATAAGTGGATCAATCTGATTGTGTTGGTGGGAATAGCCTTGGTGTTGGTGGTGTATGTAAATAACTACATTAGGTACTTCAAAGAATCACCGAACTAGGCATGAAAAAATCCAATAAATTTTGTTTTATATTAGACACAACAGATATGTGAAACTAAAAATATATAGTATGTGTGTAAACATTATAGAGTATCTTGGAATGTAAGGCTCTTAATCACATATTAGTTTTCTTGGGATTCATTTAGAATACTTTATGTTATTATATTCAATCTCAATGAAGGTTGATTTTAACCACCCCAACAAATGGGGACCCAACTAGGTAGAATGGTTTAAGGTAATTGGGCCTTGTAAATGGGTCTTAGTTTAAGCTATCTGGATTTCAGGTTTTGTTTGTGGCCTTTGGGTACCTCATTCTATAGGTAATTGTACTAGAACTCCTTGCTTTCTATTGTACTTTTCTTTTTTTTAATAAATTTGCAGGCCATGGATTTGGTTCTCCAAATACATGACTGAACCATCTTGATTATAATTGAAATATTCCAATTATTTATTCTATCATTTATTAGTTTTAATATGCATGTATGAAAAAAATTATAAGTTTGGTTTATTACTATTGTTCTCAATTCTAGAACTTTGTGATCTAGGTTGTTGTGTTTCCGCATGGGGCTCTCTATTAGGTTTGTCTATTATTCCTACCTTGAGTTCTCTAGCCTATGGTTTTTCATTTCCTATTCCTCACTAGGGATCCATGCATCCCAACTCCAAGATTTTTATATGTGAACTACCCTTTATAATCTTTTCATTCAATCATATGACTTATCACTGCAACCGTTTGACTTTCTGTTCAGCACTTTTGGTGTGGAGAACTCTGATTGGCCAACATCTATTCTATTCCTATGTTGTGTATTGGTAATTTATCACCCCTAAAATTTATACCTCTTGGCAATAGACCCGAATTTTATCTGTCTCTCTTTTCTTATACTCTTGTGTTCAGAAACCCTAACTCCCTTTGATTTGTTGGGGTATTAATATTGGTACATTGACCTACCATCCCCCTCAGCATCCTATCATGAGCCATTTATGGTGAACATTTCCAATGAACTACCTTCTCAGTGAATATGTTTTGTCATGTTCGTTTATCTAGAGGTTTCTAGGGATGCACATACCCATTTATGCGAGACACAGTGCATTGAAGAGATCCTCTTGTAAGAACATCAGACCCTGTTGAGGAGTTTGAAGAGACCAGGATTTATAGAGAACTATTTTATATGGATTTGAAATCTTTCTTATTCTTATCACAACTACAACAAGACCATACTGGTGTTTTATTAGTGACCTTTTGTATAAACACCTCTAATTAAAACTTTTTGAATATTATTTAAAATATTTCATTGGTTTCACAAAATGACCTCTATTCATTCGATTTTGAGGAAATTTTATTAAAACATCTACCATACCCTTTAAAGCCCTTAATTAACCCCTACCCCACCCCACAACTCCTTCTATGGCCCCACCCCCCGATCCCCCCTCCCTTGATGCCGACCACCAACCATGGAGATTCCCACCAAACCTAGTCCCTCGACGTTGACTGTCGACATTGACCCCCCACCCTCAATTCCAACCCCTAACCCCCTTTCTCATTGATGGCCACCAACCCCCTCCTCATTCAATGTGTACCGTGATTCCCCCCTAAATGTGATTATCCCTAAGACAACGACCCTCTTCCCTATTTCCCGGTACCCCCTGATGGAAATCAATCCCTAACCACTTCTCCACTACCTTATCCTCTTATATACCTCCCTGATTTCCCTTATTATTGTCTGATTTAAATGTTTCAAGGCTCGTATCTCTAACCTCCATACTTTCTATTTTTACCTCTTTACCTCAGTGACCTTATTTAATTACATTCAACCCTATTATTGTGAGTAGTAATATTTATCCATTTATTTTTTTATGTTTTTCATTTCATATTGAATCATTTTCATGTAAAATTTGTGTTCTGATGAATCATTATCCTCCCCTAGTCAATGATAATGTTGGTTGATGTTAAAAATTTATTTTACCTATATGATTAAGTATTTATACCTTTATATTTGAATTTATAGGGAGAAGAGTAAAAATCCAATACCTATGGATTAAAATTGGATTAATTTACCTTGAAATAAACATCAATATTACAAGGGATTTGTATATTTTTTATATTATTAAATTTTAAAACTTTTAGTGGATAGTTGAATAAAATGCATGCATCCTGATTATAACTTCAAGTGATAGTTAAATGGAAATGAATTATATGGTCACCTGATATTGAAATATTTTCACGCTCGATATGTATGTTGGATTTGGTACGGAAAATCAAATGTTATGGAAATTCAAAACAATGACTATCCTATCAATGAAGCATAAATTGAACTTCCAAAATAAAATTCAATTTTAAACCTGATAAATTATGCATTTGGTTTTAAAAGATATAATATATATTATTTTAATATATCCAAAAAAACATTTAGTTTATCCTGAGTAGTTTAATCTTTCTTAGAACATCGATGAACAAAAAATGAGTTTTATGAATTTGTTGAAGGTAGAAAACAAGAACTATATGAAATATGTGTCAAGTATTCAACTTTGTATTTGTATTTTTTACTTTAATTGAACCATATGAAGTGTCTTTGTGGATTGACATGATTTTATTTTTTTTATTTCTGATGACTTTAATGAATGTGATATCCTAGAATTATTATAATAGATAAATAAAATCATCAACAAACATGGACTTGATCATACAAGGATACTTTCATGCCCTAATGATTTAATTATTTAATGGGGAGAAGAATCTGATATAGAATAATGAATAATATTTCATTCACGAAGAAGGAAGTAAATAATCTATAATGAAAGTACAAATCAATGCAGTCCTATAAAGATGAATAAGAATAAAACTCCCACAAAGGTATTGTGTTACATTCCTTTAAAACCATTCTTGAAATTTTTATTCATGTCATCTAAGACTATATACAACATGAAGCAACATGCTCACGATAGTAACAATGATGGCATTATGAGACATCCAAAATATTCAACATCCTAGAAGGTGTTTGATTCACTATATCCAATTTTTTCTTTAGATACTAGGAATGTACTTTTTAGGTTATCTTTTGATGGGTTTATCCCTTTTAGTAAATTAATTACTAATTATTTCATATGTATATATATTTTTATCCCCTATAATATACCTCCATGGATGTGTTTGACGAAGACATCTTTCATTATTTTGATGATTATTCCTAGAAATTAAATTCCTAGAAATGACATCAATGTATACCTTCATTCTCTAATCAATGAATTGATAGATCTATCAGATGATGGAACAAAAACATATGATTCTTCAATAATAAATATATTCAAAATACAATTTGCTTTAATCGAGATTTATAGTTACTTTTGTTGGACTAGAAGACTTATCCAGTTCGAACACACATACTAGTTTCACTTTTCTAGTTTTTAAGTTGATTTTTATCCTTAACAATATCCTCATAGAATAAAATATTGTTTTATGTGTCATCATTGATTTCTTGATGCCTCATAAAAATTCAAGTTTAATAATAAACAATTCAATTGACTTATTAAATTGATAATGTTAAGGAATATTTTATATAGTTAAGAAATCATAGGATACTTAATGAATTTTTGTATATAATTTTGAAAATTTAATCATTATAATAAAGGGGAAAATCGTACAAGGTACAAAATCTGAAGAAACTAGAACACAAGAGTTAAAGAAAATTATTATATTTTACAAACATAATTATTAGTTATTTTATTTTATATTTCATAATCTTGAAATAATTTATATTGATTGATGTCTATGAAAATGTAATTTTAAAATTTATTAATGAGCATAGTAAATTGAATGATCACCTTAATTCTCATGTGTAATTTGAATAAATGAATATAACTAATGGTTTTTGGGAAAATGAAAATTGAAAGTATCATTCAGCTATTTTTATAATGAAAAATAATGAGAAATATTTATGCTTTTGAAATTTAAAGATTTTAAAATTACTATATAGATATTTAGGTAACAATTCATGGTGGGTTTACTTAAAACATAGAAAATTAAATGGAATTAAAAGTCATGAATTTCATATTATGATGGAGAAATTGTTACTATTAGAACTATCTAATATGTTACCAAAAAGCATAACTACAATTATAGTTGAGTTGTTTACCTTCTTTATAGAGCTTTATTGAAAAAACATAAATCCAACTAAGCTTCATAATCATCAAGAGAGAATTTTTTTAACACTGTCATTTGGAGATGTTTTTTCCAATTAATTTTTCATAGTCATGAGTCATTTGATTTTTTATTTTCTTGAAAATTCTAAACTTGGTAGACTAGTATACTATTAATGGATGTATCCAGTTGAGAAGTGAATTAATATTAATTTTATTTTCATTGATGAATTAAATTTTTTCAAAATCATTCAATAATTTTTTTAATATGTTTCTTATTTTTTTTCATGAGGAACATAAGTTATTTGAAATCATATGTCAGGACTAATTCTCAACCATAATTCTCTATTGATGAAGGTTATATATCATAAGAGTTCTTGAATTTATATACTAGGTATGTGGATTTGATAAAGACCATATTGAAGCTTATTGGATTTTTTATGACATCTCCATGAATTCTCATTTTGAAAACCAGACATCAGTATTTCCAATTATTTGATGACTAGTTAGAAAGGGGTAAAATTTTATACTAACTGAATTGGAGTTAATACATGTGAATTAATATGTTCTACTCAGTAGTCTTATTACATATCCGTTTATTGAATAATTGAGATTTCAAACAAAGAGATGACTATGGGGT
Source organism: Viscum album (assembly GCA_963277665.1). Taxonomy (NCBI): domain Eukaryota; kingdom Viridiplantae; phylum Streptophyta; class Magnoliopsida; order Santalales; family Viscaceae; genus Viscum; species Viscum album. The sequence goes on from OY728161.1 coordinate 309,387,929, forward strand.
AAATCTTGAAATTACATGGAATTAACAAAAGTTATTAATAATGAGATTGTTGAATGGTTCTTTTATAATGTAAGTATATACTCATATTCATATTATTTATGTGTATTTATTTCTTCTATGTTGAAATTAATACCTTACATCTTCTTGTAATGATAATTAATGTGGATAATCGAGCTAAAATATCAAATGATTTTAATTTGTTGGCTCAAGGTCCTCTAAGGTAATCTAAGTGATTCCATGCCTATAATAATCATGGATTCAAGTTTCATAAAATTTATCTTGAATAAAACATGAAAACACAAAATAGTGGTATATTTACACAAGAAGATGTGGGATACTATGGATAGATGATTGATATAATTGAATTAAACTATCATGGTCAATTTTTAGTTTTATTATTCAAATGCATGGGTGTCAACATTAATAGGGGTATAATGAATGATTTGTTACATTTTACTTTTGTTAACTTCTCTCGATTGATTAATAGGAGTGAGTGTGAAGATTATGATCTATTTATTTGGATTCATAAGATAATATGGTTTATTATGTGGATGATTAAATACATGAAGGTTGAAGTGATTTTGTACACTTAAAATAGAGAGACCTATATGATATGGGCGATGAAGGTCAATTGGTACTTTGTGACAGTAAAAATCATAAACCAAAAAACATGGAATATTTTTTTCTTGAAAATAATAAAAAACAATATATTGAAAGAGAGAGTGAAAATGGAGTACTCGTCGCAATGGAGGTTGATAACAATAAATAAAATGAATATGAATTTAATTGAATGAATAACTTGGTACTGAAACTATATTACAATTTATCATTTATAAGTGTTTCATACATATATACATTTTTCTATTTTTTTCATTTTTTGTAAAAATATTTTACTTCTTGTTTTTTATACATTTAATATGATCTAAACCATTTGAATTGCAGGATCGTTAAGAATAAAATATTTTTGAGATCCTGGCCGGTCAACATCTCGGAGTATACCACCACTACCATTACCTTCAGTGCATTTTAGTGATTCCATTATACCAGCGACTTCAAGTGATCTAACTAATTCACCATATGTTTTTAGTGGTCCACCAACTAATGCAGATCTAGTGATTGAGAATTTTGTTACCCCTCCATCTAGGGGATATTGGAGAGTTATCATTACTGGTATGTATGTAATTTCAAAAAAACTATATACTTTATAAATTGTTTTATTAATTTTTCAAATAGATAAAGATAGAAATACAATAGATATAAATATGAACAGAGTAGATGTATGGTACATGAATGATTAAATATTATCATTATATTTGATAATTTTGGGGTGCCATTTTGCAATTCTTCGTGAATCTATGGACAAATTATTGGGAATCTTGATTGTGAGATACTGAAATTTTCAATTAATTATATTTATTAGAGGAATATTACCACAACAAGGAAAAATGAGGTGTTTTATAACCATGTAAAGGTAATATTAATTTAATATCAATTGAAAAATAATTTAAAAGTCCTGAATAAAATTATTAATATACTTACAAAGTTTTATGTTTTTTATTTCTAGATGTTTCTTCACTTTGATGTCCCTAACTCCATTTCACACCCATGGTACCTAAATATTTTGAGGAAGAACTGGAGATATTTTAAAAGTAGATTATGACACAAGTTCAATTACACCTCTCTATGTTCTCAATAAATATATGAGAAAGTGCTTAAATTCATCTCTCATCACTAGTGGAAGATGTTTTTCAATATTAACAGAGGTGTATCTCAACAGGTTATTACATATTTTATAGTATCCCAATAACATAAATGAAATAAAATTATAATTTTTTTTAATGTTGTTATTTTTTTTAGGAATCATCTAAAAAATAATGTGAATCTTGACGAATAAGTAATTTTTTATATCGTTGGGTCACATAGTTTTTATAGAAAAAGAACAATCTTGGTTGTATTTTATCAATTATTATTAATATGGTTTTATTATACCTAAAGTTTTTTTTAAATTTTATGTATTTTTTTATAAATTATAATGAATTAGGTCACTCAGTTGGTCAGATAGAGATGAGACTTAAATTTTATATGAAAACTAATGATAGTTTTATGAATGAAGCAACCCGAGATGTTGTAGAAATTACATTTCATTACTATTTAATTTCATTTAATTAATATAAAAACATAATAATAAATATATTAAAATAAAAAAAATCCTTAAAAACAATTAAATGGGTCCATCTACATTGATTAAATGGGTCTAATTAGCTATATTGTCACTATTTAATCCATATAGTCAGCCCTAAATAATTAGGTTTAAGGATTGTTTGTTGTTATAATTTATTCCTCATTATTCTGTTTTTATTGTAATAAAATAACATTAAATAGTAATGAAAAGTGTAATAATTATAAAATATTATGAAGTTCAGATAATTTAAAAAATAATTATTAATATTGTTGTATTAATAGGTTAAAATTCAAGAAGCTTAGGATTTTAACCCTTTACAATCATCATCATTTTCTCAGAATGATGGAGTTGCAATAATTTAATGGAAGGAGCATCCCAAGAATATATAAGCCACAAGTTCTGGGCCTACTCAATAAATTTTATTTGTTATTTCATCATCATCATTCACTAATACACCTAGTGGGGGTTTGAGAAGTGTCATTGATTGGGAATAACATATATAAATTTCAAGGTTGAAGGAAAAAGTTAATGAACATGGATCTTATAGGAAAACACAAGATCAATTTCATTCAGATATTAAAAATCCCCTATTTTCTTTATTTTAGAGGATGAGAGGCATGACCCCTGAAGAAATTTATAGTATTTTAGCTCATCCTAATGTGGTAGATTCTAAACTTAATATATGATTAAATAAAAAATTTTAAAAGATATCTGAGTTTTTAATAATGTGCCTCAGGAAGTCAAAACTAAGAAAATGACATCATATGGTAGTGAAATCATAGGAAAATTATTTTAGGATAATTTTTGAAATTTAGTAACCAACTCCATATCAATTTGAGTTATGGTTTTCCATGGAATCTTGTAGATACATTTTTAAATATTTAAAACACTAAACATGAAAATAATGATCATAACTATAGAAAAAAATCTTATATTAATGTGAAATCATGGGAAATATACCATGGAATTATTTTTGACAAGTATAAGTAGGAAACACATCCATTAAACATGTGGTACGCTTAGAATGACTCAATAAAGTGTTTTAAAATATACCAAAGTTGTTAAAAATATACATCGGGGGGGGGGGGTAAAACCCAAAAAAACGACATCAGATGGACATGAAATCATAGGAAAACAACTATAGATTATTTTTTTAAATGTTAGAACCAACTCCATTTGAATCCGAGTTACAATTATTCTTGGGATGCTCATAAACCTATTTTTAGTGTTTCAAAACACTAAAATGTGCATTTAATAGTAAAAAACATATAAAATGACCAATGATTTATGTGAAATCTTGGGAAACCACAATTTAATTATTAGTGATGTGTACATGTAGAAAAAAAATCCATTATAAATGTGATGTTCTCATAATTACTCAATAAATTTTCTTAAATGATACTAGAGTCTTTAAAAATGTGGGATAGGGGGTCAAAACCAAGAAAAATGCATCAGGTGGTTGTGAAATCAGATGATATTTACCATAGATTTATTTTTGAAATATTGGAATCAAATCCACATCTATCTATGTTAAATTTTTTTGGAGATTCCCGTAAACACATTTTTAGTGTTTTAAAACACAAAAATATGTGTGAAAGAGCCAAAACCATAGAAAACATCCCTATATTGATGTAAAATAATGGTAAAACCATTTTTAAATTATTGTTTACTTATATGATCTAAAAATACATCTATAAGACATGTGGTGTGCTCGAAATGACTCAATAAGATGTTTTAAAATATACTAAGGTCTTTAAAAAAATGATAGGGGGTCAAAACTCTAAAACCTGCATCATATGGACATTAAATCATAATACAATGACCATAGATTATTTTTTAAAATATAAGAGTAGAATCCTTGACAATCTAAATAATGGTTTCCCAGGATGCTCGTAAACGCGTTTTTATTATTTTAAAACACTAACACGTGCATGTAATGGTCAAAACCATATAAAAATCATATTAACCAAAAATCATGGAAAAACCACCATTGAATTTTTTTTATGTGTATGGTTATAAAAATCATCCATTTGATGTTCGGTCTGCTCAGAATGACTCAATAAATAGTTTTAAATGATACATAAGTCTTTAAAAACATGTGTATCGGGGACACCCCATGAAAATGTAATTTGGTGGTCATAAAATAATAAAAATTTACCTTATATTTATTTTTTAAATTTAGGAACTGATTCCACATCAATATGAGTTATGGTTTTCCTATCATGCTCGTAAATGAATTTGTAGGGTTTTAAGACACTAAAATCTTTATCTAATGGTAAAAACCATTAAAAAACCTCAAATTGGTGTGAAATAATGGGAAAACCACCATTGAATTATTTTTTACTTGTATTTGTAGAAAAACATCCATATTAAGTGTGGTGTCCTCAGAATGACTCAATAAGTAGTTTTAAAATTTACCAAAGTCATTAAATATGTGCGTCAGAGGGTCAGAACCATGAAAATACTATTTTGTACACATGAAATCATATGAAAATGAATTTAGATTTATTTTTTAAATTTAGGATCCGATTCCATTTCAATAATAGTTATGGTTTTCCTAAGATACCTATAAATTCATTTTTAGTGTTTTAGAACACTAAAAGGAGCATGCAAAATGTAAAACCATAGAAAAAGACCTAATATTGATGTGAAATCAAGGTAAACCACCATTTAGTTATTTTTATGTGTATGAGTATGTAAAATTTCCATCTATCATTTGGTGTTCTTGGAATATTGACTCGATAAGAAATTTTAAAAGATACCAATGTCTTTAAAAAAGTGCATCAGGGGGTCAAACTAGGAAAACGACATTAGATAGTTGTGAAATCGAAGGATAATGGCCAATAAGGATTTTTAAAATATCGGAACTAACATCACATTAATATGAGTTATGGTTTTCCCGAGATGCTTATAATTTTTTTAGTGTTTTAAAATACTAAAACATGCATATAACAGTCAAAACCATAGAAAATGACCACAAAAAAACATTAAATCATTAGAAACCCATCTTTAAATAATTTTTGACATGTAGAATTAGACAAAACATATATATTCCATGCGGTGTTCTTGGAATAACTAAATAAGTAATTTTAAAAGATGCCAAATTCTTTAAAAACGTGCTTTAATGGGTCAAAACTATGAAAAGAACATCATATGGATGCAAAATCATTGTAAAATAACCATATATTACTTTTTTTTAAATTCATGAATTAACTTTTTAAAATCTCATTACCATATTTCATTTAATTTACTTCTCTTTTCTTACTTTCCTCTTTAATTTGGGTGTGTCTTAGGAATCTCGAGGATGGAGAACATTTTCTTAGAAAAAGGAACTCGATTTTAGGGATTCATGTTTGTTGGAATTGATGAAGTCTGCATATAAATGTTTAGTGGATTAATGGGGTTCTCCCTGCGTTCATAGAATTCCCTAGGTTTTTTGGGTTTTCATATAAGAATCTTCTATTTTCATTGTTTATGGTAAATTTACACACCATGTAATGAGAGTACATGATGTATAATGATTTCCAAGAAACCAACATCTCAAAATGGTACCTGACTCTATTTTTCACATGCATGAAGGGAGTTATCAATCCTTATGGGATGGTGAGTAGCACCTGGGCATCGAACAAAAAAAAGAGGGAATTATTTCTCCCAAACTGAAGCAACAACATGGAATATATATATACACATAGAAGAGAGAAAAAATGGAAGAGAAAATCATATTCCAGAACAGATATGGAATGAGAGAAGGGATATAACTAATAAAGGTATCAAAACAATCTACAAGATACAAGTCCAACTGTGAAGGATTACAAAACATAAAACAACTTCTCCAACAACTCCATGTGATAGAATGAAAAATATCTCACCATCTCACCACTAGCTAACAAAAACCCAGCAGAGAGAAAACCTCACCACCTCACTATGGCACCTTGCCTTTCCCTATATAAAAAGATAAAACCAGGTATATGCATCGCTGAAGGGGAGCGTAGGGTGTGAGAAAACATTCTCAATAGGGTATCACCCAGGTTTTCCCTAACAAGTATAAGTATAATAATCCAAGAATTATTAACATTAAATACAACCTAGCATGATAACATTTTAACGATTTGTATATGAAAATCATAGAAAAATAGTTTAATTTACCTTTTTTCACATTTCCAAATAAATATGGTAAATCTATTTCAAATCATTTCATATACATTTATTAAAACAAATATATCAAATCGAAGAAAAGAATTTATCACATCTTATATCAAATCCATGGTAGTACTAAAATAGTACAGTCTAAAGCATAGGTAATATCACACCAAGTATCAAACTAGGTCACGATAGCTTCGACACTCATACCTAACATAGAAACTCATGTACAAATTAATTCACTAGACATATGCATCGAGTCTAGAGAGTATATGGACACCCCATAAATTTAACCCCCCCCCAATAATCCTAACAAGTCCCTAGAACAACAATCTCAGGTAGTAGAGGAAATCCCCATGATCAAACACCCCAATAGTGGAAAAGGCCTATTATTACACCGTCAACCTAAATACTCAAGACTTCCCATGTTCTCTATTTTTTTAAATAAATTCATTAATATACTTTTATCAAACCATTATTTTAAAACCATTTCATAAAACCATTAACAGTTCTTTGAAGAATATTTTTCATTTACCAAAACAAGGGGAATATCTTCTTTTATAAAAACCCATTTCCACACACACAAATAAAATCAGTTAATCCTACCATTTAATTTGTAAGAAAATTTATAAAATAACCAGAGTAATGTAGTTCACCAACATAGGCTAGATATAGAACCACCTACCTCAAAACATGGGTTGCACACACCTACAATAGAAACCACCAACAAAGAAGAACACATAACCACAATGAAGGCACTTGAACCAATCCACACATATCAAAATTGATTCAATTTAAAAAAAATGATTAGTGCTGAAGAGGAATCCACACATACCTCATGAATACACAACCTTCGCACCACCACCAACAAGGAAACAAACCCCAGAACAAGATAACATGATGAATTTATAAATAACCAAGAGGAAACATCACCAAGGATCAAAAAAACCAACAGTGAAATGAAACGGTGCTAATGAAATCAAAGAAAATGAATAACCAAAAATTATTACACACCCAGAGAGATGAAATCCAACCAAAATTGTGATCAATCATTGAACAAAGTGATTTAGAATGAACGGAGGATCTCAAAATTACTAGAGGACATATATAGGTTGAGGTAATGGAAGGATACAGAATAATAAAATAATAGTCAAATGATACAGTTCCTTAAAATCTCTATATGTGACATTTACAAAGTGTATAATCCATTTACTTCTCATTTCATCCTCAGGATTCTGATATGAAGAAAAATATATCAATATTTTATTAAAAACTAATCTTTTATCATTTCACGGTGTGTAACCATTACAAATTATGTAATCATTCACACTATTTACTCATCTCACAACATGATCTTGGAAATCATTACAAATCATGTAATACCATTGTACTATGTGTAAATTTCTTGTAAGTAGTAAAAACTACATATTCATACAAGAAAACACAAAACCCCTCATGCATTATCTAAACTTGGGGAGAAACTCATCAATACAAAACATGTTTATACCTGAACGCCATTAACTATAAAAAATATACATCCCTGGAATTTGGTTCATTTTTCATAGTAAATTTTCTCTATCCTCGAGAATCCAAAGACACACCCATATTAAAGAGGAAAAAAAGTAAATTGAAAGGAATTACCAAGAAGAAGGTAATATAATGATACAAACTCCCCACAATAATACTTTCCATCCCAAGGAATTAATGTAGAAATATTATTTCTGATAAAGGGGTGATTTCACTTCTCTCTCACTAATAAAACGCATTCCTAAGTCTCTGGAGAATATGATATGGGCATCCATAACACTCTAACAAACATAATCGACTTCTCACGCAAGACTTTCACTTGAGATTCAATGATCTCAACTGGACGCTCCAGAATAGAAACATTTGGCTCTTAATAAATCTCTTTCCAACTCAAAATCTGATAGAGATGCAAAAGATGTTTCATGAGCTGTGATATGTGGAAAACATCATGAATCCCCATAAACTAAATTAGAAACTCCAACTAATAAGAAACATGCCCAAGATTCTTAGTGACCTAAAATGGTCAAACATATCTTAAAGCCAATATTCCCTATTTTAAGCAAAAAATGACCTGATCGAGGAGAAATTTTCAATAAAACTCTGTCACCTACAGAAAACTCCAATGGATGATATTTTTGATCCTCTTAACATTTCTATCAAATCTATGCTATACCTATTGTGATATTTTTGTATTTTAAAATTTTAATATGAGAGGGAAAGGTGGAATGAATATTTAAAAAAAATATGAGATATTTTTTTCGAGATACTCATGTGACTTGGAAATAAAAGGGCTACACTAGTCTACTTCCAAGGAGAGGATGTCTAGAAAATATTTAGCCACCGAGAGATGATGAGGAAGGGTGTTATGAAATTATAGTTTACAAACAACTGATAAAGGCATAAAAAGAAAGTTGATGATGATGGTGTTTGATGATAGATATATAATGGTTGATCATGATATTCAAAGAGATCCATGATGGATATCCATGTTTCAAAAGTCCTCTTAGTTCAGAAGATCATGTGGCTTGTCCAGATTGTAATGATTGGTGGTAAAACAAAATGGTATGTACATGGGTTTTGGGGTGAGAGAATAATTTCTTTGGGTGTTGGGATAAAAATAATTTGGGTCCATTATAAAATCCCTTCAGGTGATGTGAAAAATTCATCCACGTGATAAAAGGCCATTAGGTGAATTTTTGGTGTTTTTTGTAACTACTTACTCTATAATGTTAGGATCCACCCAAAAAATAGGTATTAGAGGAGGTTCACAGTTACAACCTGAGAAGATCAAGATGTAGTTATGGATGCACATTAAGGATTTAATCAGATATCTATAAATATAACACCTATATGGGAGAAATAAATCATGCTAGTTTTCACATGGATTATCGGATACATATGGAGATATGATTAAGGTGGATTTGATGTGACCGATCAAATCATGAATTATTTGATTCCTATAGAGCTGATGATGATGATGTATTTAAATTTTAAATCAATGGTGAGATTATTGGGATATTTTTTATTATAAAATTTGAATACGAGAGAGGACTAATGGATGAGATTTTGAAAAAAAAGAGGAGATATTTTTTTGAGAGACCCACGTGACATCCTTATATAGAGGCTACACTGAAATACATACAAGGAAAGGAGGTCTGGAAAAAATGTAGTTTCCAAGAGAGAATTTGGAAGGGGGTTCTTCCTTTTCAGTTTCCCAACTATAAACAATGGTGTACAAAGTGATGTGAAGATGATGAAATGCGATGATAATAAGAGAATTGTTGAAGGTGGAATGTGAAGAGATCCATGATAGATATCTATGTATAAACAGTCCTATTGGTTTTAAAGATTATTTTTTTTCCTAGTTGTGATGTTCGTTGGTCAAAAAATTGTATGTCTATGGGTGTATGAGAAATTTGTTCGGGTGATATAAAAATTCCTTTAAGTGTTGGGAGAAAAATCATTTGGGTGTGTTTTAAAATCCCTTTAGGTGATGTGTAAAATTATTTTGGGTGATAAATGGACTACGAGTGAATTTATGCGGTGTTTTGTAACTAATTTTTCTACAACATCAGGCTTCAACTTGTAACCAGACATTGATGTATATCATAAATTATTGCACAAGTCTCGTGAACCAAACCTTGGTCCCACCAAAGAAGCTTCACCCACCTATTCCCAAAAAATTGGTGATCTTTATGGGAGAACATAAAGTGATTATAAATAATCCATTATGATTAATGAATGATATCTATTTTTATAATAAATCTCAACTAGTTCTATAATGTCATGACCTTATAACATTACATAATTTGGAATTAAATGAATAATTCACATTGAGGATGTTTTCTGGTTTAGAGTTTTAGAGAATTAGGCCATAACTATTATATTACACCTCAAAAATTAAAATGTAGACACTTATACTCAGTTTCCATTTTTTTCATAAAACAAAAACTCTTGAAAAAAAAAGATTCATTTCCAGTTCCATGTTTTAGACAGCATGACTTTCCCATGATCCCATCCTTGACCCTATTCAGATTTAAGTCTTGTAAAAAACATTTCAAAACATGGGATGAGCATAAAAATCTCGGTAAGGGTTATAAAACAAAGAAGAAAACATTATCTCATTAATACATACACAACATAATCTCATACCTCATGAAATCATATGATTTATGAATAACATAGAGAAATCATAAATCATAAAGGAAACTTGTGGCATCCATATCGTACTTACATTGTAGCTATCACAACTACATTGGGAGTTATGTTGGAATACCCATCATAGTATATACCCTAAAACTATTAGGATAAACATTCACTTTTACCTCTGACACATTACCCAATGGATTGGAGAGCTATCTCGAGCACACCCGCCCAAGGTTTATCACGGAACCACCCATATACATAAACAATGCCCAAGAACCATAACATAGTCATAACACATAACACAAGCATAAGGAAAGATAACATTTCCACATTTCAATCAATATATCATTTAACTATATTTACATAAAAAATCCATTATCAAAACCATTTTCAATACCAAAATAAGTAAAAAGAGTATATGGTATTATTTTTCTTTTTAAAAGCATTAAAGCTTGTTAAGGAAGCCAAAGATCAAATAATACTCGCAGCGGCAGAAAAAGTCATTGTCACCGTATACGTAAAAAGAAACATTCCATTTCTTGTCATTTAGTTACAAGATTCATAGAAAAATATTCCCATTAAATGAAATGAAAAGTCAAAGGTGTTTATACAACGTATAAAAGAAAGTCGTGTATTAAAACAAAATATGCCTCAATGAAAAGAGATTGAGATGAAGTCCCTTACCTCTTATCTGACTTGACCCGTTCATTCTTTAACGTCTTGAATAATAAAATAAAGGTAATTTATACTTGGTTCAGAACCTTTTTTCAAGTTTATTATACCTCTTATATCACTTATTACCATGTTATAAACATTACATAGTCATTTATGTTAATAATGGTCATTTTGTTGATATTTGGTACTTGAGTCGAAAATGGACTTATTATAATTACATGTTGTCAATGTGGTAAAAATTTAATTATATAAATAATGATATTTATGATCTAGATATCATATATGTCATATATATCAATTATATACATGTATTTATAATAGTACATAACATTTAGAGGTAGGAAATGAAATTTACCGTTCATGGAGACGGTAAGTCATACGTACGCATGAACACTACTTTCATTTCTATTTCGTTTTTAATGGAATTAAAAAAATGATACATAGTTATATTATAATTCTAGTATAGTATCATATATAATATTATTAACTTCATCCTTTATATATACCACATATGGTATGAACGAGTCATGTCACTTTGAGGGGGCGGTAGTCCGCACTTCCTCTAATGAGATTATCGCCTTTACCCATAATGGAAACTATAAATTTATTCTATAAATTAAAAATGCAGAAGCATAAATAAAACATAAACATAATATATATCTTAAATAAATACAGTTTCATCATAATGGCCACCATGAGAGGTAGTAGGAGATAATCGATCAATCATCGTTTCGTGAGGCGTTGGTTTCCCATCTGCAGAAACATTATTTTCTTCACCCATTAGATTGAGGTGTGTGTAAGATTAATTAAGAATACTTCTCATAACAACATACTAGTATATTTATGATACTGGTTAGGTTATAAAATAAATTAATAAAAAGATTTTAGGGGTTGTATAAGTTAAATAAAAGAAAATAAGTTAAGATAAATCATTACCATTAATTTGGGTAACTTCCTTTGGTTTGAACCAAAAGGAATTCTTGAAGTGCCTTATGCATAAGGTAAGGCATATAATAGGAGTAGAGGGATGTAGGGAGCTTTATTGGGTATATTTTGGACACGCAAAAAGGATTGAGAGGTCTGAAGAATTGGTTAGAAGTGTTCTCCTTTAATAAGGGAGAGGAGGGGCTCTTTAAGAAAGTGTGAAAACATTATTTTATTATAAACTTTTCGTCAGTTTCAAAATGTCCAAAACACATTAAAGTCAAAGATAAGATGAATCATATTCTAAATAAAATCATCTAATAGAAATTGGACTGGTTTTGGATATTATTTTAGTCTTTATAATCTTATTTATTTAAATCATTTATTAATGTAGTAAAAACTGCATCATTATTGTGTCATAAATAGTTTAATTTATATGATGTCTAAAAATTATAAAATAATTACCATGATGTAGGAAATATTTTTAGATTTCCAATGAATATTTATGGTCTAAAATATGACTTATATAACACTATGTGAAAATCAATTTACAAAAAGATATTTAGTTTTGTCATTTTTGCCTTTACCTTAAGATAATTAATCTAAAGTGTCATTCTCACACACAAGTGGCTCCATGGGGTCCCAAAAATAGACCCAAGGATGCCCATGGTCATCCATGACTCATCAGATATGTTTAGGACAAGTGTTAATGTAATTTTTTATTATTATGATATTCTTTTTACCTTGACTTGCCTTATTTACCTTTAACCGCGGTAAATAAAAGTCAAAAGTTACTATTCACCAAAAATTATTTTCATCTCATTGAACCACATTTTACATTATAATAACAACCATGTATGTCGGATTTTTGAAATTCAATTCACAGAAGCAGTAAAATTTTATTTAAATGAAAAAGTCAGCTTTTAACTACTACTAAGTGGGTTCACTATTCATCAAAAAATTGAAGTTTTTCAGAAAAACCCCAAAATTTTCCCTAAGATAAATTTGATATTCCGAACTCAAAAATGATTTCTATCATACCAAATTAAAAACATAGAAGTTTCATTAATTAATTTTATAATTAATTCCCATTTTCAAAACAAATAGCACGTTTTTAAGAAACAATATCTATCAAAAGATTGGCACTTGTTTATGTCAAATTTCAAAGTGAAATTCAATTCAATGACCACCATTAGATTAAATGGTAAAAATATATTCCAATTAAACTTTATATATAATTCAAAAGATAATATAACCATATAAATAAATTAGATTAAAAGGAATTTTTGAATTAAAATACAATATTTTTCACTATTCATTAAAAAATGAATTTTATCAGAAAAATACCAAATATTTACCCAAAGTAAATTTTGTTGTCCTAATTCTAAAGAAGAATTTTATTTTTTCAATTACAAAATATAAAATTGACAAAAACTATATTTAAAGATGGTTCGCCATCAAAAGGCGATATATCGACCTTTTAGTGAATACTAGAGTATTTATGCTTAAAATTAGATTCATTCACATTTTAAACCTCTAACTATTATTGGATAAAAGTAAATACATTTAACAAACATGTATAATCATATAATAGTTAGTTTTTTCCATTCCATCCTATACAATGACTAATCGTTAACTACCATTTAAAATAATATTATTATTTTAATAGTGTGCAACGTAAGATTTCAAAGAAACCCGTTGTTGCGTATCGGGTAAACTATCGAACATAACAACCCATTTAAAGTAGAATAAATATTTAATTCAAAAATATTAATAAATATGAAAATTTTCATATTCTTTATTTACCTTGGATGTTACATCCTTCCCCCCTTTTGAGAATTGCATCCTTGCAATTTTATTCACTTAACAAATAAATGGGGGTATTTATACCTTATAGAATTTTTAGATTCCCACGTTAACTCTTCAACCATATGGTTCATTCACAAAAACTTTACCTAGTGAATTAACTTATTCTATAACAATTTTTATCTTCAGTCAAGAATCTAGACTGGTTTTTCCTCATAAGAGAGATTCTCTTCCAACTGAACTACCTCTGGACTTAAGTTATGAGATGGATCTGGCATATACTTTCTCAACATCGAAACATGAAAAACATTGTGTACCTGGGACAAACTTGGAGGTAAAGCCAATCTGTATGCAATTTATCCAACATTCTCTAGGATTTCATAAGGTCCAATGAATCTCGAACGCAAATTTCCCTTCTAACCCAAAAGCATCACACTTTTCCATGGAGAACCTTTGATAAAGACATGATCACCTACCTCAAAAGAGAGATCCTTCCTCCGGTTATCCGCATAACTTTTGTATCTGCTCTGAGCAGTTCTCATGTTCTTCTGAATCAACTGCGCTTTTTCTGCCATCTCTTCTACCAATTCTGGTCCCATCAGCTTCCTTTCACCTACTTCATCCCAAAAAGCTGGAGTTCGACACCGATTCCCATATAATGCCTAAAATGGAGTAATCTGTATACCGGAATGAGAACTGTTATTATATGAAAATTCAACCAAAGAAAGATGTTGGTCCCAACTTACTTGATAATCCAGCGAACAAGCAGGTAGCATATCCTCTAAGATCTGAATTGTTTGTTCTAACTACCCATCTGATTGAGGATGAAAATATGTACTAAAATTTAATTCATTACCTAACAACTTTTGAAGGCCTTTCCAAAATTTAGAAGTAAACATAGGATCATGATCAGATACAATGGAGATGGGAACACCATGGAACATAATAATCTCTTTAACATACAACCGATATAGTTGATCTAGAGTCAAAGTATCTTGAATTGGAAGGAAATGAGAAGATTTAGTCAACCAATCAACAATAACCTAGATTTCATTATTATCTCGAGATGTATTCAGTAATCCCACAATGAAGTCCATGGATATATTTTCCCATTTCCACTCTGGCACCGGTATAGACTGAAGCATCCCTTTTCGTAACTGCAGCTCTGGTTTAACCTGCTAATAAGTCAAACACTTCACAGTAAAATCAGTAATATCTCTCTTCATTCCATCCCACTAGTAATATTCCCGAAGATCTCTATAAATATTAGTACTACTAGGATGAATTGAAAACGGAGAAATACGGGCTTCACATAACCACTCATTTTTCAGCTGTAAATCACAAGGAACGCATAATATTTTCCCAAAACTAAAAAAAATCATTATCAATATTCAATTTAGGAAACATACCCTTATGAACCAACTCTACCTTTTTCTACAACTCATTGGCTTCCTTATGTTATTTCTTTATTCTATCTGATAGAGATGATTTCACCGACACCTGAAACGAAACAGAAGAATTTCTTGCACCAAACACTTCTATTCCAAAGTTCATCAAATCAAATACCAATGGATCTCATTCCAAATGTAGAATGGTTGATGAAGCATTACTTTTTCTACCCAAAGCATCATCAACTTTATTTTCTTTTCTTGGATGGTAAAGGATCGTGCAATCATAATCCTTGATTAATTCCAACTATCTCCTCTTTATCTTGTTCAATTATTTGTGTGTGAATATATACTTCAAACTTTTTTGGTCAGTATATATTTCACATTTTACTCCATAAAAATGATACCTCCAAATTTTTAAAGAAAAAAACACCATCAAATTCCAAATAATGTGTAGGGTTATTTAACTAATGTGGTTTCAACTAGCGTGAAGCATAATAAATTACATGATCATTATGCATAAGGACATAACCAAGCCCTTTTAATGAAGAATCACTATAGATGACAAATTCACAATCTCTGGAAGGCTGTTCTAAAACTGGAGCATTCACCAATATTCTTTTCAATTCCTAAAAACAATCATCACATTCTTTTGTCAAAATGATCTTTAAAACTTTTCAAGTTAACTTAGTCATTAGACTAGATAACCGTGAAAAATTCTCAACAAACCTCCGGTAATAACCTGCCAAACCAAGAAAACTATGGATCTCAGTTATATTTGTGGGTCTTGGCCATTCTTCAACAACTTTTGTTTTAGCAGGATCAACAATTATGCCATTTTATGAAACAATGTGACCAAGGAAAGAAATTTTTTGTAACAAAAATTCACACTTGATGAATTTCCCAAATAGTTTCTTTTCTTTTATGGTTTGCAAGATAACCCTTAAATGACTTTCATGCTCTGCTTTACTTTTTGAATGATCCAAAATATCATCAATGAACACAACCACAAACGTATCCAAGATCTCATAGAAAATTCTATTCATAAGATCAATGAATACAGCAGGTGCATTGGTTAACCCAAAAGGCATAACAAAAAATTAATAATGAACATATCTAGTATGAAACACGGTCTTCGGAATATCTACTTCCTTTACTTTAATCTGATGGTACCCTGAACTCAAGTCAATCTTTGAAAAATACTGAGCTCTCTGGAGCTGATCAAACAAATCATCAGTATGAGGCAAAGGATACATTTTCTTTACAGTGATGTTATTCAATGATCTATAATCAATGCAATGTCTCATTGAACTATATTTCTTTTTAACAAACAAAACATGATCACCATATGGGGATGTTCTAGGTCGAATGAAATCGTTATCTAATAACTCCTCCAATTGCTTCTTTAACTCTAAAAGTTCCATTTGAGCCATTTGATAAGGGGGTTTTGAAGTTGGCTTAGCATCACGAACTAAGTCAATAATAAATTCAACTTCTCGGTCAAGTATAATACCAGGAAACTCATCAAGAAAAACATCATGATACTCATTTACCACTGACACATAACTAATCTAAATAGTTCCTTTGTTTTCAACTATATGTGAAAGGTAATAATAATTTCCATATTTTACTAGTTTCTGAGCTTCCTGATATGTTATCAAAAGTAAGGGTTCATTCTTGTATATAAACTGAAAATATTTCTAAAAAGAAACCTCTTTATCTCTATAGCTAATCTTAGAATGATAAAAAGTTAGCCAATCTATACCTAAAATAACATCAAACTCTTCTAGAGGAAACAAATAAGGTTTGTAGTTAGATTCTTTTCGCACACAAGGATAGGAATGTTCTTATGTTTTCATTTTGTCTCAATATTTCCTCCAGGTGTTTTTACAAAATTTCAGTATTCATATCTTGAGATGGAATTCCCAATTTACTAGAAAACTTCTCAGAAATGAAAGAGTGTGTAGACCCTGAATCAAACAACACAGTAGCATAATTTGAACAAACAAACAATGTACCATATACTACTTCATTTGATGGACCAACATATTCTAAAGTAGTTGCGAAGGATTTTACCCCATCTTTCTACTTGTAGTCTGGCTGCTTTCCCTTAGTTGAGGTCTTTTTTGGACATTCATTTGCATAATGACCCATTTCATTACACTTGAAAAATTTTACTCACTATAAATCAAATTTTGTCTTACCATTACCCTGATCTTTTTCAGTGTAATTATGAGCCTTATGTCCCATTTTACCACATCGGTAGCACTTACCAAAATTAAAAAGACATTCTATAGCATGCTTTTTACCACAATTTTCACAAACTATAAACTTAATTTTCTTACCATAAGACTTTTTTGAATATTTCTTCCCTTTCTCCTTCCACCTCGACCTCTTATTCTGTTGTTTGTCAAAGAACATATGGTCATCGGAAAATTCTATTTCCACCTTCTCCACACAACAAACATGTTTCTCATATCTTTTGAACTCACGAGAAACTAATGCCCTTAGATATTTTGGCATTAACCGTGAGTAAAAATGGTTTATTTTACTATCAAGATCTTGTATGAAATTCAGAGCATACCTTGTCAGTCCAGTGAATTTTTCTTCGTAAGTAGCCACTGAATCATCCTCCTGCCTCAATTCTAAGAATTTTTTTTCCATCCTAAGTTGAACCACCTTAGGAAAATATTTCTCAAGAAACATACCTTTGAATTCATCCCAATCAAGAGCATCAATATCCTCACTATCCCTAATATTTTTCACCATCAACCACCACAAATCTGATTCACCTTCAAAAGGATAAATAGTGAGACTAACCTTTTCATGTTCTGAACACATCATGACATCAAAAATCTTCTCTAGTGATTTAATCCACCCTTCATCTAACATAGGGTCAGATGATCCTCTGAATGATGGGGGATGTTGCTTCATGAAATGCTCCATTACTGACATGTTCCTCTGTGGTTGATGTGGATGATCTCGTGCATGGATACCACCACCATTTATAGCCTGAGTCAATTGTACAATCACAACAACAAATTGTTTAGTTTTGATTCTGACCATCTCGGGTTGCTGATTTTGAAGGTTATCTTCCTCTTGATGTCGTCTGAACATAGCTTCCTTGTTTCCTCTACGAAAAACAATTCTGAACACAAAAATATCTTAGGCAAAACAACATGGTAATTTGTAAATGCTATATGATTAAAATAAGTTAATTTATGTATATTAATTAAACAATACCCTAACTCATAAAGATATCTAAACCGACCTCTGATACCAAATATAAGGTCATGTCCTTATAACAATACATAATCATTAATTAAATGAATAATTCACATTGAGGATCTTTTCTTGTTTAGAGTTTTAAAGAAATAGGCCATAACTATTAAATTGCACCTCAAAAATTACAAAGTAGACACTTCTACTCAGTTTCCATTTTTTTTATAAAATAAAAACTCTTGAAAAAAAGAGTCATTTCGAGTTCCATGTTTTAGACAGCATTACTTTCCCTTGATCCCATCCTTGACCCTATTCAACATTAAGTCCCGTGAAAAACATTTCAAAACATGGGATGAGAATAAAAAACTCTGTAAGGGTTATAAAACAATGAAGAAAACATTATCTCATAAATACATACAAAACATAATCTCATACCTCATGAAATCATAATATTTATGAATAACACAAAGAAATAATAAATCATAAAGGAAACTTGTGGCATCCATATCATACTTACATTGTAGCTATCACAACTATATAGGGAGCTACGTTGGAATACCCATAATAGTATATTACCTAAAACTCTTAGGAGAAACATTAAATTTTAACTCTATGACATTACCCAAAGTATTGGAGATGTATCTCGGGCTCACCCGCCCTAGGTTTATCACGGAACCACCCGTATACGTAAATAATGCCCAAGAACTATAACATAGTCATAACACATAACACAAGCATAAGGAAAGAAAAAATTTCCACATTTCAATCAATATATAATTTAATTATATTGACATAAAAAATCCATTATCAAAACTATTTTCAATACCAAAATATGTAAAAATATTATATGGTATTTATTTTCTTTATAAAAACAATTCGGCTTGTTAAGGAAGCCAAAGATAAAATAATACTCGCGGCGGTAGAAAAGGTTGTTGTCACCACTTACGTTAAAAAGAAAAATTCCTTTTCTTGTAATTTAGTAAAAAGTTTCGTAGAAAAAGATTCCCTTTTAATTAAATGAAAAGTGAAATGTGTTTATACAGCGCATAAAAATAAGTCTTGTATTAAAAAAATATGCCTCAATGAAAGGAGATTGAGACGAAGTCCCTTACCTCGTGTCCGACTTGACCCGTTCGTTCTTTAACGTCCTGAATAATAAACAAAAGATAATTTATACATGCTTCATAACCTTTTTTCAATTTTGTTATACCTCTTATATTACTTATTACCATGCTATAAACATTACATAGTCATTTATGTTAATAACGGTCGTTTTGTCGATAATTGGTACATGAGTCAAAAATGGACTTCTTATAATTTCATGTTGTCAATGTGGTAAAAATTTCATTATATCCATAATTATATTCATGATTTAGATATAATATATGTCATATATATCCAGTATATACATGTATTTATAATAGTACATAACATTTAGATGTAAGAAATGAAATGTACCATTCATGGAGACGGTAAGCCGTATGTACGCATGAATGCTAATTTCATTTATATTTCTTATTTAATAGAATTAAAACATAATGATACATAGTTATATTATAATTCCAGTATATTATCATATATAATATCATTAACTCCGTCCTTTATACGTACCACATATGGTATGAACGAGTCATATAACTTTGAGGGGGCGGTAGTCCTCACATCCTCTAATAAGATTATCACATTTACCCATAATCAAAACCATAAAGGTATGCTATAAATTAAAAGTAAAGAACAATAAATAAAAAATAAACATAATATATATCATATATAAATATAGTGTCATCATAATGTCCACTAGGAGAGGCACTAGGAGATAATCGAACAATCATCGTTTCATGAGGCGTTAGTTTTCCATCCACAGAAACATTATGTTCTTGACCCATTAGATGGAGGTGTGTGTAAGTTTAATTAGACTACTTATCATAACAACATACTAGTATATTGAGGATACTGTTTTTGTTATTAAAGAAAGGAATAAAAAGAGTATAGGGGTTTGAGAAGTAAAATAAAAGAAAACAAGTTAAGATAAATTGTTACCTTTAATTTGGGTAACTTCCGTTGGTTTGAACCAAAATGACTTCTTGAAGTGTCTTATTCATAATTTAAGGCTTATAAGATGAAAATAGGGATGTAGGGAGCTTAATTGGGAATAGTTTTGACCAGCCAAAAGTCTTTAGAGGTTTGAGGAATTGGATAGAAGTGGTCTCCTTTTATAAGGGAGAGGAGGGGCTCTTTTGGAAAGTGTGAAAACATTATTTTATTATAAACTTATATTCAGTTTAAAAAAGTTCCAAAACACATTAAAGTATAAGATAAGATGACTCATATTATAAATAAAATAATATAATAAGAATTTTAGAGGTTTTGGATATTATTTTAGTCTTTATAATCTTATTTATTTAAATCGTTTTTTAATGAGGTAAAAAATGCATCATTATTGTGTCATAAATAATTTAATTTATATTTTGTCTAAAAATTATAAAAAAATACCATGATGTAAATAATATTTTCATCTTTACAATTAATATTTATAGTCGAATTTATGACTCATATAACGCAATGTAAAAATTAATTTACAAAAATATATTTGTTTTTGTCATTTTTTCCCTTTACTTTAATTTAATTAATCTAAAGTGTCATTATCACAAAAAATTGGATCCATGGGGTCCGAAAATCGACCCAAGGATGGACATGGTCGGCAATGACTCATACAATAAGGTTAGGACAAGTGTTAAGGTAATTTTTATTATTATGATATTCTTTTTACCTTTAATTACCCTATTTACCTTTAACCGCGGTAAATAAAAGTCAAAAGTTTTCATTCACCAAAAATTATTTTCATCTCATTGAACCAAATTTTACTTAATAATAACAATCATATATGTATGATTTTTTAAATTCAATCCACAAAAGTGGTAATATTTCATTTAAATGAAAAAGGCAGTTTTTAACTACTACTAATTGGTTTCTCTATTCATCAAAAAATTGATGTTTTTCAGAAAAACATCAAAACTTCACCCTAAGCTAAATTTGATAGTCCAGACTCAAAAATGATGTATATCATACCAAATTAAAAAAATAGAAGTTTCATTAATTAATTTTATAATTAATTCTCATTGTCAAAACAAATAGAGTGTTTTTAAGAAACAATATCTATCAAAAGATTGACATTTGTTTATGTCCAATTTCAAAGTGAAATTCAATATAATGACCACAATTGGATTAAATGGTAAAAATATATTCAAATTTAAAATTAAAACTAATTAAAAATATAATATAACCATATAAATAAATTATATTAAAAGGCATTTTTGAATTAAAATAAAATATTGTTCACTATCCATTAAAAATTGAATTTTATCAGAAAAATACCAAACATTTACCCAAAGTAAATTTTGATGTCCCAATTATAAAGAAGAATTTTATTTTTTCAAATAGAAGATATAAAATTGAAAAAAACTATATTTAAAGATTTTTCACCATCAAAAGTCGATAAATCGACCTTTTAGTGAATACTACAGTATTTATGCTTAAAATTAGACTCATTAACATTTTAAACCTCTATATTTTATTGGATAAAAGTAAATACATTTAAAAAACATATATAATAATATTATAGTTAGTTCTTTCCATTCTCGCCTATACAACGGCTAGTCATTAACTACCAATTAAAATAATAATATTATATTATTAGTGTGCAACGTAAGATTTCAATGAAACCCATTGCTGCGTATCGAGTATGCTATCGAAAAAAGCAACCCCTTTAATGTAAAATTAATATTTAATTCACAAATATTAATAAATATGAAAAATTTCATATTCTTTATTTAAATGGGATGTTACAAGTTCCATATACTCATCCCATGATCCTAAAAAATTCAAGACAAACACCTGGAGAATATACTCTATGATTGGAATAGTGGACTTTATCTAGTTGTATCTCTATAGACGATAAGTTATACTCAATATGAATTGACTCACAATTTCCTCCTTGAGACCCCTATCGAACCTCTATGTAAACCTATGTTCCCTTTTTGAAAAAATGGTTGAAGGAACCCCATGTTACCTCATAATCTTCTAAGAAAATAGCTTACCCATACCTTTAACTTTAGTGGTGTCTTTGATCTAAATGAAGTGAGATAAATTTTTGAACTGATCAATCGCCACCCAGACAGAATTCCTCTCTAGAGGAGTGTATGGTAATCCAATAATATAATCCATAGATAACTCATCCCATTTCCAAAATGACATCAGAAGAGACTGGATCAAACCAGAAGGTTTTATATGCTCTTCCTTTATCTGTTGGCATGTGTAACAATGAGACACATAATCAGCAACGTCACTCTTCATACCCAACCACCAAAATCATCATCTCATGTCATAATATATCTTCGTATTTCCTAGATAAATGATCTATGAATATCTATGAAAATAAAACAAAAATGATCCCCTCACTGATACTAGTGTGAAAATTGACCCCCAAAACTAACGATACCATTTGAAGAGAGAGAACAACCAGAAAGGATCTCCCCACCATAAAGGGTTTCTAAAATTCCTCTGAACTCAGAATCCTACTGCTAACTCTACAGAATATAATCAAATAGAGATGATGATAACTAAACACTTGTGAGAACCATACCTGAAACATCCTACTGAGAATATAGATGCAACAGAGTAAGAAGCCCCATAAGGTTTCACTCTTTCATTGATTCCAAAATAGCTTGTGATGGCACTTTCCTACTGAAAGTGTCTTCAATGAAACATCCCTCCCCCTAGGTACAGGTGAAATCAATGTAAAACATATTATGGTATTCCACCTAATACCTCTATCTATGATTAAATAACTTATATGAAAAAGTTTTTATAGTACTTTTATGGTTAGAAAATACTTTGATCCTTTGACTAAAAAGATAGTGCCACCAACATTTAAGCACAGTCATAAAGGAAGAAAGCTATAAATCATGAGTGGGATAATTCTTTACATGTGTTTTGAGCTGATGAGATCCATAAGCTACCACATGATCATCCTACCTGAGTATACAACCCAAACCATCAATATAAGCATTAAATAAAACCACATACTATTTATTGGTATTAGGTATGATCACAAAACATCTTTCACATTCTCAGGATCAACTGATAATCCCTGATTAGTAATCACTTACCCTAAGAACTTCACTTCTTGGATCTAGGAAGTGCATTTCAAAAGATTTTTATACAAATAGTGACCACTTATGACTTCCAAAACCATGTTCAAATGGTGCTTGTGCTCGAATCTCAAATAATCTAAAATATCATCCATGAACACTACGACTGTGGTTTTGAGATACTAATGGAATATTTCATTAGTAGAAGACATAAAAACTATATGAGTACTAGTCAGGCCAAAAAACATCACAAGATATTTGAAATGTCCATACCTACTCCTGAAATCTATCTCCAATATGTCAGAATCCCGATCACTGAGTTGATGTTAACCCAACCGAATATCAATCTTCAAAAACGATTTCCCTCATTTAACTGATCATAAAAATAATTAACACAAGGAAGAGGATACTAACACATAATTATTACCTGATTCAACATTTGATAGTCCACACACAATCATAGTAAAATACTACCTTATTTTCAAAGAGAATTGGGGCTACCCAAGGTAAAGTAATATGGAGAACAAAACCCTTCACCATCAAATCATCCAACTGAATCTTGAGATCTTTCAACATTTTTGGTGCCATGTGAATAGAAGGAATCAAAATCAGTTTCATTTCGAGCAGCAGGACAATCGTAAACTATACCTCTCTCTATAGAGGAAGCCCAAGGAAATTGTCTAAAAACATTATTAAAATAAAAAACAATAGCTGGAAAATTAACAACAAAGGAAACATAATCAGTAATAAATGAAATAGTAGAAAACAATCTCTTGAACTCTGGGTGGGATGGTCCTGCATGACCAGACCTTGGATATCACTCTCCTTGAAACACTTGTGATCTCCCATCATCCAAAAAAACAAAACATGTTGATGGTAAAAATCAAAATAATTGTGATGAGAAACAAGACAATGAATCCCGATGATGACGTCATAAAGATCCAAATTGTTAGGAAGAAAATCCTAGACTAATTATGCATCATCTATCGATGGTGTACAAGATGCACAAAAAAACAAAAACTCATTCCTCTTCCTAATAGATGTCTCTAACTCCATAATAAAGGAAATTAGCTCTATTGTAAGGTTAATAATTTACTCAAAATGAATAGATATAAATGAGAGGTAGGAAATAGTATCAAATAAAGAAATCATTAATGAGGGTTCTATCAAGATGGTACCTCTAACTATAGCTCGACCCACAACTACCTCCACCTAAAACTCATCTATTTCCTGAAGTTGATTCACTCCTTAGGATGGTGGCTAGACCCTTGTACTCATTGAACCATCTAATTTTTCCATAGTAGCCTTTGGATCCAAATATCCCTAACCATATCAAGGTATAGACATAGCCTAATAGAAATGTTGTAGATGACCATAACAACCACAACTATTACAAATATTTTTAAGTGAAGGAAACGAATATCGAGTGTGTTCAACCTTGCCACACTGATATCAATTAACAGCCACACTTCTAGAGGAAACTAGAGGTATTTTTAATGTCTTATTTTTTTCCTGGTGAGACTTTAGAATACTTTTAGGAATAATTCTGAAGCCAGGTGCTAAGACCACGTATATTTTTAAGGCCCAGTGTTCCTGGAATAAATTTTTGAAATATGTTAAAAATATTAATATCACACCCAAGCAATTTTCTCAAAAAGGTGGAATAAATTATAGACATAGTCTTGGATCAGAAATATGATACCATTATTGAGTTCAGAATATAGGGTTTACCCTATGAGTGATATAATTTTTATTCGGTGTGGTCATTTGTGAAAAATTCATAGTGGGCACAATTAATAAAATAAAATAAAATAATTTATTTCTTTTATTCCATTAGCGCAACGTTCTATTTCACTCTATAAATACACTACTCTAATAAATTTATAGTGTAACCCTCATAACCTTGAGAATTGAGTAGAGAGTGTCGAGGAATGTGTGTGTACAACGAGATCGTGGATTAATGATCAAAGTACCGAAAAGAATACCAATGACATTGTAGCATGTGGATCATATTAATAATAAAAACATGGGATCAATATTTGTCATTAATTGATCCAAATCTAGGTAGAACATTTATTTTGTGTGAATTATCCCATTTTTATTTACAAATGATGAACCTGAATTAATCATCTAACAAATTAATTCATTGATTGATAGTTTAATTTGGGTAATTTATTTATCTTCTTGTGGTATAGGAATTTATATATTTTTGGTTTTTTTATTTATTTCTCTTCATTCATCTCCTTATGACAATAAATCGATGAAAACCTGAACATTGTTTGAGGTCCAATACTAATGTCTGTGTTTATGAATTTTCTTTCCATATTCTTTATGATATCATTTTTTGTGTTCAATTTTGTAGGTGGATCAAAAAATTACTAGTAAAATATCATTGTTCAATCGATATTTGACATATCAGATTGTTGTTATGTGTTCGGGATGAATATCGACTATATGGGTGTGATACGTAGCAATGAAAGATGATCAAATTCAGATATTAAGGTCCCTGATTATGGGTTTTTGGAATGACAATGGGGTGGTATGAAGAAGGAGGCATTGCGTTTACGAGTGGTGTAGCATCACGTTCCCATCATAGAGGGAAAACCCTTTGTATCTTCCTGATGATTAGTGTAATATGGTTGAGTTTCCTTATTTTGTAGTGAGTTTCCTCAGCCCACTTCAACAGTTACCTTAGTGTCTTTGAGCATGTATCCCTCCAAGAAGCCTAGAGTGATCCTCACTTTCTTTATTTTTCCTTAAATGTGGTTGTTTGAATTGGAATGAAAAAAATTTACAAGTGTGTCAATCCACTATCTAGGAGGATATTTCCAGTAGGGTGTAGTGTCACCTCAATGAGCCCTGAGCATTGACCCCTATATTTGTATCAAGATATGATCTTTATGATGAGGTGTAATCTGATCGAGTGTGTTTCTCAGATGAACACTCTCAGTATCCTATTAGCTTATTCTTAGATAGAACTATTGTGAACGACCTCTATAATGATTGTTTACAATGATAGTATTTATTGTGGAGTGTGTTCACCTAGACGATCATTGTGTGGAACCATCAAGCAAGATCCTTAGGTGGAAATACTATTATGACTTTAACATGACATTTTGTATCTACTATGAGTATAAATAGATGTTTTATAGTATTTATTATGTTATGATTAACATATCCTGTGATGAGCTAACAATTCTTGATGATTTATGTGTAGTGATTTTGGGGTGTTCTACTGGGTATTGTTATACTCACCCCTACAAGGGATCTACCTACACAAGTCATGTCTTATGAATATGATGAAACATATTCAGAGTAATTGGAGGACTTGGAGTGGATGGAGTTTAGTTTTGGGCTAGATAGACCAAGTTTTAAACTAGTGTTTCATTTTACATTAGTCCCCTCCTTTTGAGATGGCCTTACATTACATTCTAGTTTTAGGTGGTCTTGTATTTAGCACCTTTTTATGCTTTCCAATTTTTTTTCATATTATGATATTTTAATTATAGATGTATGCATGTATTTCTTTCATTTGATTTACATTTCAACATTTTATAGTCTTGGAAGAATGTGTGTTTGTACAATTACTTTAAGATAATGACTCCCATTTGTGTGATATGCCTTCTTTGCACTATTCATAAACACATGGCCTATTGGAGGCAGTCTTGGGGTATTTTTGGATCGACCCTAGTGAGATGGGTCATTATAGAATGGAATCAGAGTTGGTACCCTTCCTAAAGAGTTATGACACTATATAGGTTTTGGATCATTGTTTGGATTTTCTTCTGTCTGACTATGAGGTTTTGTTTGGAATCTAGGGTGAAAATTCCAATGTGTTTTGAGTTTGACTCTTAGAATAGGGTTTCTCATGTTGGTATGGCAGCCAAAGGATCCATTCACAATGAACTTGATAACCTATTTGTTGATTCGGTATATTAAAACACTAGTTACAGGGAAAATATTTCTACATCCATCATATCGGAATGTGTTGTAGTTTCTATATCCTTCTTGAGTTAGCTCCGTAGATATACTAATTGACCTTGGTATATCTTGATAATATTCAAGATGTCAATAAAATGATATCCATATATGGTTATGATATGGTTTCATCCTGAAGACCAGATGAGTGATGAGGTTTCAATTCAAGGACCCACTCATGAGGTGTTTCGATCTTGGTGGTAACCAAGAAGTGCTACCCCCTGTTGAACATCACATGGATCATTTTGTGGATTAGGCAGATCATTATCCACATGTTGAGTAGTTGACATATCTAGTAGAACATAATGATGTTACATGTAGTATTGGCATGTTACACACATTCCAGAAACGGGGATCAATGAGGTTCCATAATGAGATAGACCCTCATGCTGTAGAGGTTTGAATCGAGGCAGTGGTCTAGGTTTCTGGCATTTACAGATCTTGACCAATCAGATGGTTGTGCTTGTGACTTTTCTTCACTGTGGAGCAGTAATTTTTTATGGTATTGGTATATGAAAAAACTATGCTAATTTTTCATCATGAGATTTAGAGTTAGAGATCTCCTAGATTATATGGTGGGTGATACCACCTTATGGAGTGGTGGAGGACTAGCATGAGCCTATGGTGTGAATGTCCCACTTAGATAAGACACCTCCCTGATGGTTGTCCAAGTGGTGAGACTTCTCCAAGGTGATGTGGGGAGTTGGTAGAGCCCTATGATGGTGATGAGTTTCTCTATCTTTTATGGTAGAGGTTTTTGATTTTCATGACCCACCTTCTTCAAGATGGAGAATGAAAGGTAAAGTTTCATAACATTCCTTCTTCATGATGATTAAAGGGAGGTAATGACACCCGAGTCTTGCCTCCAGTAGGCATTAGGGTGGTGACTAACACCAAGGGTATATAATCTCAAAAAATGGAAGGAATTACCCTTTTTGAATAAGACTGTATAAAGAGATAAGATGGTTCATCCCAAAACAACCCCAAGTACAATATAAAAGAAATACAAAATTCATCCCACGTGCATGTTTAAAATCAAACTGTTACAGTTATAAGAAAAATCTAAATCAAGTACCAAAAGCGAGCTAAGTAGGGACACACCAACTATACCAATGTCCGAGCTAGTAAGGTCCTTCCCGGTCTATGAAACCCTCCTCAAAACCTGAAAAAAAATATGTCGGGTGAGCATACAAGTATACTTAGTAGGAAATTAAAAGTCTCTCGTGCACAAGTGGAGGATGTATATTAATTCCCCTATGAGAAAATAGCAGATACAAACAACACATAACATGTTATACTAGCCACCTCAACCTCAACAAGGCTCACTAACCATGTAATGCAAGTCATGTAAAATAATACAGTAATCACATCGATGATTTGGGTACCCCACACCACTTCCCACTAGTTAAGCACTCATACCCTAATGGAAAACATCATGGAACTCCTACCTCTTCCACAAGCCCCATGTCACAACCCACCCACACACACTTGGGCCTAAGTGATAGTCACATCGCCTAAGAAAAAGAAGAACATCACATACTTCACATAGAAACCGGGGCCATAACCACAACCACATCGCATGCTGCCCGTAGACACATATCCCATAACCATAAAAACATCAGATCTAACTCATAGACACCTGGTCCACAACTCGTCCCATCCCAAAGACGCATGGGAAAGCCCAACACATCTCATCTTGAAGATACCCGAAAAAAATCTCACTCGTAGACACTTGAGTCTCAAAACCCACACCACAACATGCCCTAAGACTCTTGGTATACCAATGAATAGAAGAGGGAGCATGTAAGAGCAAGTAACCAGCCATCCATCCTCTCACTGGGATATTGGGAAGACACCCTCCCCCGTGATGATGGGGGTATTCAGCAAATAGTTCTCAACTATGGTGGGTCGCATATAGAAATAAAAAAGTAAATGCAGATATATACATATATAAGTACCAAACACTCAACCTAACATATGGGTCCTCAAACAAACAACCATCCCACAACACTACCACCCTTTCTTCTACCCCTAAATTTATTTATCAACATCAACAACATTCACATCGGATGTTAATAAATGAAAGATGCTTCAAAAAATCCACAAACAAAAATCACTACCTAAGCCAATTTAATTAACTACTTCTCATTCTTTATTAAACTATTCATTTATTCATTCCATCACTACCTAGGAAACTACTAAACACATGATACAATAGGAAACACAAACAAAGTGATCCCAGATGGTGAAGATCCATATAAGATAATGTATCTTCACATTCCTCTCCATTTAACACCCATTTATGATATAACAAATCAATCCCAAGACACAGGGTGTGAAGCAAATCATGGAGAAACTCCAGGTGAAACACCCATATAAACCACTATCATCATAATTCTTTAAGTTCATCCTACTTAATCCATACTCTCAACAGAAAAAACCCCCAACTTAAATCTGAACCCATCTACACATCTCATCAGAAACATTCTTGGAAGCCTTAATGCATAACCACACTACATCCAACACATCCAGCAACAAAAAACATAGCCCAACCCGACTGCAACCCCGTTGTGTAACACTGATCACCCATCCCACAATCAAATTAACTCTCAGCCTAAGATTCCATTACAACACTTGATCCACCCCACAACACAAAACTATGCCTACAACACCTCTATAGCACTAGATAGAAAAATTCCACACACACAACACACCACCACATAAATCAAGGCAAGGAATATTCAGATTTAATAGAACATTCCTCACTCAATTTCTTCTTTTTAATTTATTGTTGATCAGAGAAACAGTTTGATCCTGGGGAATGAATTTTATTAATCTAATATACATGGTTAATAAATTTAACATATATATTCATTAAACAGAAGGACAATAAATAAACATTAACAAGATATCATAGGTGTGAAACAAATACCCCCAAAAAACATTATTTTTAGTGGGTAGTTAGCCCATACAGATCGCAATAAAAATGAAATCAATAAAACAAAAATGGGCATCACTTTTCCCCATCCCCTATTTACTATTTGAAAGATGATTCAATTATATTAATAAGGTTATTATTACTCTATCATCAAAAAAGAGTTACTAATACACCCACCCCACATGATACACAATTTAAAGAGACAAAGGGATCCCTACCTCAAAGAATAGACTGATAGAAATTCCTTATTACACCAATGTAGGGGGTGCGCATATAGAAGGAAGTAGACTCCAAGGAAATGCGATCCAAGGCCATAGATAAACTACATGACTCCTCGGAGAAGAAAGGTTCCGGGAACACTAATAGAAAATGGAATTGTTCAAGAAAGATAGAATCTAGGGTTTAGAATGGCTTGATCCTTAATTAAATGGAGAAATTATTTTTAACATCCATTAAAGGTGGATCTTGACCAATAATATGAAGTTTTAGAGTCAAAGGAAGATTCATAATTTTATATGATATATACGATATGAAACGGGTCCAAGAAACATTAAATATGGTATTAAACTCAATTTACGTCAAATGAAATGTGTAAGGGGTGAAACTGGAAAAACTGGAGAAAACTAGAATTTTGAAATACTGTCAGAAATGACTCATAGTTTAGTTAGTCACTGGTGTGAGTTATTGGTGTGAGATACCATTGGGTGACTCACTATTGGATGAGTCACCATTGGGTGAATCACTATTGGATGAGTCACCATTGGGTGACTCACCATGGAATGAGTCACTATGGGATGAGTCGTCATTAGGTGAATCACTATTGGGCAAGTTACCATTGGGAGACTCACCTTTGGGTGAGTTACCATTGGAAGACTCACCACTTGTGACCGACTATCATAACCTACCATCACAACCTAACGTTAGCAACTCACTATTGCGAGTCACTGGTGTGATTCACCATTTTGAATCACCGGTCCTGAATAACCGGTGGATGAATCAACGTCATGAGTCACCATTTCAACTCACCATCATGAGATACTGGTGGACGACTCACATTTAGATGAGTTACTATTTGAAAACTGTATTTTTTTTGGAAAACTATTTAAATGAGAAACTGTGACCTCACATAATACTTCAAACACTGGAATTTCACAAATTAATGGACCGAGTAGGTATGCTCCATTACATCATATACCTCTCAAAATATTTTTTCCATCAAGAATTCAAAACCAAACTCAAAATGGAAAGAGGAGTCCAAACAAACACCCTTTGATATACCTCTTAAGGATCTCTCTATGTTTGAAACACCGCTGACAACTAAACACATCAAAGTTCAATGATAAAGCACCCTATTTTGTTCTAAAGATGAAGTGAAACCTAGATATCCAATAACACCTCACCTATCATCTAACTACCCAAAAAACCGCAAAAAACACCCCAAAGTAATCATAACACACGATCCGAACATGTGAATTGGGGAAATTCATCTTCCATTTCAAGATACTATCCACTCTAGGCGGAACTGACTCACCCACACGATTTTAATCGCATTGTAATTAATTCATATTGATTAGGAATTTGGTCCTACCAACCCCACATGTCAAGAATTTATCATACACTACAGAACCAAGAATAAACTCATATCATAGAAAAAAATGTTCATGCATCACACTATGAGGAAACAAAGAGAAAAACAAAACTTAAAACAACTCTGGGTACTTGGAATGAATCTATGCTTCCCACTCCCAAGCACTCTCCTAAAGGCCACCATGCCTCCACAACACATGAACCAAAGGAATGGTTCACCTGTGCAGTACCTTCTCCCAATGACCCGTGATCTATACTGGCCATTCCATAAACATCATGACATCTTCGATATCCAACTCTCCACAATCAATGACATTGGATTCATCTTGAAGATACCAATGAAGCTGGGATATGTGAAAGATGTCATGGATCCTCTCCAACTATGGTGGCAGTGATAACTAGTATTCCACCTCGCCAACTTTCCCCAAAACCTCAAAGGTTCCAGTAAACATCAAGGAAAGCTTGATTCCTCTTCCCAACCTTCACTCTCATGTTAAGGAGAAACCTTTAATAACACATGGTCCCCAACCTCAAATTCCAAGGGCCTCCTCCTATACTGGAATATGAATTCTTCCAGTCCTTCACTGCTTTCATCCTCTCACACTACTAGAAATCTAGGCTTCTGTTCCTGCTAGCATTAGCGACCGCTTTTGGCGCTCTCCAAACGGTGTATTAGCGACCGCCAATGGCGGCCGCTAATTCAGTCAAAAAATCTGGTGGAATATTTCCCGCCTCGAGTCGTCTTCTTCAAGGGTTTCCTATTACAGCACGCTATCGCCGCCCCTACCACCTCCTCCATCACCCACGCCACCAAGGGTGACCTCCAAACAAACCTTGAAGTACGTTGTTATACCTAATGGGTTGTTGCATCACTGTTTCAACATTATCCGACCTCCTCAGGACATTCTCCAAGGTGCCTTCTTCCTTACGACCACCGTACATCCTCCATGGACGGAGACCAAAGATTTTGGGGTCCCTCCCCATCACCCCCTGTGTCTCCCTATTTAATTGACAACAATCCACACACAATGCAGCTTTTTTCATGCGTGAGCTTTAGTGGCAGCCATTGGCAGTCACTGTTGAGCTTCACCGACGAAGCAACTGTGATAGCCAAAAGCAGTTGTTGAGCGGCCGCTAAAGGCCTTTAGAGGCCCATTTTGGCAATCGCTAAAGGATGTTATTCTAGTAGTGTCATGAGTGAGATAAACCTTCTTTTTCTTGCTCTGCCCTACCTCATGACCAAGAATAGCTGTCTCCCCAACCTCTGTCCAGCACAAAGATGAATGACATGACCTTCTGTATAAGTCTTAGAATGGATCCATGCCACTCTAGTGGTTTTATGGAAATCCACTATTATGGAAACAATATTTACAAGGTTCGACCTCAATGTGAGAACCTACTTCCTTCCATAGCAACTCTAGTGGGTCTATGGAAATCCACTATTATGAAGAAGTGAATACAACTTGTGTCAACTCCAATTAGAAACCTTCTATCATTTGATAATAAAGATTAAAATGGCTCCCATAAATATACAATGTTTTCTTATAAAAAAATTATTCCAAACAAAATAATAAATACTTTATTCAAACTACTCCATAGTTGCTCAGTCCGAATCCTTAGTCTGATTTGGCTGGATCTGATTTTCTCAATCCGATGAAGTTAATAAAATTATCCCTTACTCAATCCATACATTTCAAACTCTACTCAGAAACCCAATACAATCTTTCTCAGTCTGATTGACTCAATATGATTAACCCATTCTCAATATGAAAAACTCAAATTCTGCTCAAATGCTCAATATGATATACCCCTATCCCATTGAATCAATAGAATCTTCTCAATATGATATTTCTCAATCTGTTAAACAAACATTCAGTTGTCTGATCCTCCTCATGAGATCTCTATCTAAAAATAACTTTTACTTGATTTATTCATCACTCCTCCTTTTCTGCTTGCATGAAAAGTTCACAGATGAATAAATGACCTAATAAAGTATTTATAGGCCACTCAGAAAACAAAAGCAGAAAACTTTAAAAATTTTCCCACTTCCTCAATTATCAAAAACTATGAAAATATATCACATTTGAACATCAAATTTGACTTCTTCAATCCTCCATATATTTCCCCGATATTTATACAAAATTGAATTTCTAGTTTGACCTCTTCAACTCTTTATAAAGCACCTAGAATTTTATTTTGAGACTTCTTCATAATCAACTCATTATGAATCTATTTCCTTCTCACCTCATTATGAATGTTTTACTTATCATAAAATTACGAATTTCTTTCCTTCTAATCTCATTAAAAATTATACTTACTTGTCATCTTATTATGAATTCAGTATCCTTATCAGCTCATTACAAATTTTTTCCTTCTTAGCTCATTACAAATTATGTTTCCTTCTCGTATCATTATGAATCTATTTCCTTCTAAACACATTATGATTTATATTTCCTTTTCAGTCCATTGTGATTTCTATTTCTTTCTCAACTCACTAAGATTTCTATTTCTTTATCACCTCATTACAATTTCAATTTCTTTCTCAGTTCATTAATATATAATTATCATTGTTATTGAATTCTCATTACAATGGAATCTCCATACTGTAACATTGAAATTATTCAAACCTATCAACCATTTTATCAAAATATTTTATCATGAGAGTTTTCATGATTTGTGAGAACTTTATGACCAGAAAAGCATCTTCTACTTTAGTTATGAATGTATAATAACATTATAACTCCTAACTTCACAATATAATTTCAAAACTCTTTATATAAAAAAATACTTCTTCACTCAGAAAATTCTATCTCGCCATCTTCTTTCTTTCTAACTCATCAAATTTTTTCTCTCTATGATTACAATAAATACAAACTTCTAGCGAAAAAAAATTTCTTCCTCTAATTCTTTAGGATCTGATGATTTGAATCGAATGTAGATGTATCTGATACTCTGAGTCTGGTGATTCTCGGTCTGATCCTAAGTTTGGAAAAAACAATCCTTAAAACAAAAAATTTCATCCCATTAATCTTTGGGTTCAAACTTTCTGCAACTTTCAACATTCTTACAAAGATGATTAATATGGACTGGGTATGATTCTAGAATAACAAAAACATTCTTATACAAAATGGTTAGTTGACAAAAAATAAAAAAATAAAATAAAACAAATCATCACAAAGATTATTCAATATCCACTTTTGGATTAGTTTAAAACCCTCATTAATAACTTTTTCAAACTCTTATAATTTCTTTACAACTAAATTTTTTTAAACGAATCATTTTTTTACTTTTATTAAAAAATATACTTTATTAAAAGAGAGTGTCTTGACACCAAAATATTGGATAAAGTAATTTTTTTCAAGGAATTCTATCCCTCGGTGGAAAGAAAATTTTATGGCCATGTAGTGATAAACTCCCAATATTTTTTTATCACTTTTCTTTCACTCTCAGTTTTCTTTTTCTATCCCCCATTTTATGATAACCACAACTTTTGATTTATTTAAGAAAGATAAGTAAAAACATCATACAAAGTAAAAAAAATTACTTTCTATCCCACTTTTTCATCATAATCCAAATCACAGTGGTGTTATTCCTAATGAGTTTTAGGTAGACATAAGAAGAGGTTTAACATGAGTTTGCAACCTCAATTCCACAAACCTTTCTTTCTGTATTGCTTTTGTAAAGATATCAGTAATCTAACATGCTATATAAATTTATTCTAGGAAAACATCTCCATTAGAAACATTATATTTTATAAAGTGAAATTTTATATCAATGTGTTTTGATCATGAATATTGGACATGAATTTTAGAAAGATCTGTTTCAATCTGATTATCATAAAGCATCTTCAACGGTTTAGAAACTTTTACTGTCAAATATTCCTCCTAAACATTCATCCATAACATTTGAGTATAATCTTGAGTAGATACAATATATTCAGATTTACTTATTTTTAAATTAACTCAAATTTGTTTCTTACTATGCCAACTCTCACAACATTCACCCAAGAAAAATGTTCCTCCTAAGGTTGATTTTCTATCATTAAAATCTCTAGCCAAATCAGCATCATTATAACCATGAGACTTCATCTCACTATTTCTTTTTGTATAACAACCCATGTGAAGTTGTTCCTTTGACATATCTCAAAATTACTTTTTCTTTCAATATGTGTGATTCTTTTGGATTACTTTAATACCTATAACACAAATTCACAACCTAAACAATATCAGGTCTTGAGGATATAAGGTAAAGTAGACACCATACCAGCTTCAAAATATCTTTCTAATTCACACTTTTTCTAGACACATATGTACTCAACTTTGTGCTCAAAGATATAGGAGTAGTAAATTATTTTGATTATTCTATGCCAAAATTCTTTAACAATTCCTTGTAAAATTTTTCTTGAGATAATAAATTGTATTTTTATTTTTGTAGAAATTGTAATCTAAGGAAGAATGTTAATTATAACTAACATTATTATTTCAAATTTATTTTTAGTGTCTTTAGTAAATGTTTTAGAGTATTTTTATATATCCCCAAAAAATTATATCATCTATATAAACAATTACAATTAGAGTTCCAGAGTCAACATATTTTACATAAAAGTTTCTATCAACTTTTACTTTAGAAAATTTCAACATTCTCAAACATTTTTCAAGGATAAAATACCATACATGTAAATATTGTTTCAGACCATAAAAAAATTTCATCAATTGAAAAAAAACATCCTCATCTGGTAGAAAACTACAAATATATTAAATGTAAACTTCTTCCTAAATCTCAACATTTAATAATGCTGACTTAACATACATGTGATAAACTTTGTAATTCTAATGAGCATCAACTGTAAGAAACATTCAAACAGCTTCTAGCCTTGAAAAAAGGGAAAAGGTTTCATCAACATCCACACCTTCCACCTATTCATATCCTTTACAAACAGGTCTTTATATTTTTCTTGAAACATCACCTTGATCATTAAATTTGTTTATATAAACCCAATTTGTTCCAATAACATTTTCATTTGCTGGAATTTGAACAAGTTCTTTTGTTTCATTCTTCTCAATCTGATCCAACTCTTCATTCATAGAATCCACCCATTATTTATGTTGAATAGCCTCGAAAACTAATTATTATTCAACTTTTGAGATAAGTGAAGTATGATATTCTATTCTCAACATCCTTATAGTCTGAACCAGATCCTTTTGATTCCCAATAATGTTTTCGGACTCAACATGTTTTTATAAGGTATGCAATTTCAAATTTTTTCTCCCAAAATCACTTTCCTCACCACATGACTCATATGAATCTTTATAAGGATGTTTTTAATTACTTTCACTATTGTTAGAAATCTCCAGTTTATCCTCCTCATTATTCTAAATAATTTTTGTTAATGAATTTTTATTTTCAATTACTTTCACATAATATTATTCCACCAATTTTTGTAAATTCTTGTTCCAAAATTGGCTACTTATTCTATTTTGTGAATAACCATTAAAAATTCCATCCCCAGTTTTCTCATCAAACATCATGAAGGCATATTTTTTATTTTAATTAAACATGGACTTCTAAAAAAGTTGAAGCAAATCAATGAATTTTTTTTATACCACATTTCATAAGGATTTATGTTGGTTTTTGGTCTCAAAAAACATATATTTTGAACACGTACAGTAGTAATAATAGCTTATCTCCGAAAAAACATTGAATGTTTGTATTCTTATAATATACTTCATCCCATTTTCAATAAACTTATAATATTTATTTATTACAACCTATTTGTTTTGAATTATAGAGCACAATATACTGATGTTTGAAACCAATTTTTCTCACATAAGATTCAAAATAATTTCTGGTCAATTCAGTACAATTATTTGTTCTAAAATTATTTATATAAACCCCCATTTTATTCTCAAATTCTTTTCTAAAAAATATGAACATTTACATATCCTCTGACTTATGTTTCATAAACACGATGTTGGTAATCTGAGTGAAATAATCAATAAAAGTGATAAATTAAAAATATCCTTTTGTTGATTGATGTCTCATCGACCCATATAAATATAAATTAATAGGCACAAGTGGACTGGTAGATTTAATCTCAACTCTTTTATGACTTTTTTTGATCATATTCCCTTTTTTACAAGTTACACAAACATCTTCATCTATTCTTTTCAATTATGTAAAATTTTGAATGGAATCAACATTAGAAATATTGTTCATACTTTTTTTTCAAGATGACCAGGTATTCATTCCATAATTAGTTTTAATATTTAACACTCAAGTAACATGAGTTTTTGAATTCTAATATTTGGAAGACATTCCAACTACTTTTTTCTCCATTTGTAATAATGTTTCAATATTTCATACTTTTTATGAAACAGAAATATTTTCTAAAGACAAATTATTTTCCATCATAAAAAATTTGACTTACACTAAGTAAGTTGTGTTTTATCCCATCAACAAATAAAACTTCCTTAGATTTTAACTTATCCACTTCAATCTCATCCATTTTGATTCCTCTGATTTTTAAGGAACTATTATTACCAAAGTTAACTACTCCTACATCATGACTTTGAACATGTTTCCTGATTTTTATATCACTTTTCTTATGTGAAGAAAAATTACGATCAAGTATCCATATTTTAATCCTTTTACCTTATTTTAAATTTATCTTAAAAAAATATCTTTCCTCAACTTTCTTCTTTTCAGCTTCCTTTTCTTTTTTATTAAAAGAAACTTATTCTAGAAGGAGTGTCATAAATATTACAACATGATGACTATCCTAATTACTTCTTCCACAAACATATTCTAGACATTCAAATTGATTTTTTGTGGGAATGTTTCTAACATATTGAGAATTTATTTTTTCAACTTTCTGTAATCTTAGAAAGTTAATCATTCTACTTCTATTATTACTTCAACTTTGCTCAAATATTCTTCTAGGTAGAGATATGTTGTGACAAAAATTATATTCCCTATTTCCATATATTCCAAAACAATAGGGATAGAAATAAAATAATGATTTTATATTTAATAAATATCATTCTTTGTAGAAACCTTGTTGATGTTGGTAACTTCATTCAGCTCTAACATACTCAGGATGTGGACCATCTTTTTTTTTGAGAGAGTTTTCTATATTTGTAGATTTGATAGGTTTATCACATCCTTTCTCCACCCAATATTTCACAATACTTCTTAAAGAACCTAAAATGTTAAAATAACCATTTGAACCATTATTTTTGGTAAGATAATATGTCAGAAGATTCTCGTATGAAGCCTTCTCAGCAACATTAGATGTCTCGAATTTTACTTCTAAATCTTTGTTGAAATTTTTATTCATATTCCTCAATGTAATTTATGACTTAAGAATTTTTTATTTAAACTTGTTAACTTATTCTTCCTTAGATTCTATATTCTTACTAATATCTTCAATCGTCTTTCCCTATTCAGTAATTCTATGTTTGTAACTTAAAATCTCTTCGATGTACTCTTCCTCATGCATGATTCCATATTTTATTCCATAAAAAACGTCTTAAAAATAATTCTTCATTACTATAATTTCATTCTTGATAGTTTTGTTTTACTCAATACATGAAACATGTTATATTCTGAGATTATACTCTCTATATGATTCTTCACCACCTTCTTTCACTTCTTGAGGAATTTTTGTTTTCTCAAATTTTGCAATGAAGGTTCTAAATTTTTCTAAACTTTCAACTTCAAAAGAATTATTTTTAGTTGAGTCTTACTAAACTTTCTTACTCAAAATACTTATTTTTTTCAAGTAAATTTTTTCATGTATTAATTTGAAGAATTTCTTCTTTATCATTTTTCCCCTTCTTCTATGTATATTTTTCATTGGAATTATCTCGATATTCTACAAATTTCTTATTGGGTAAATTCATAGAAATTTTTTTTTATTCCAACACACTCAAAAAATTTGAAATGAAGTTTACCTTCATACATTACCCTTCCTCTTCGATAGTTATTAAATATAAGAGAATTGATTTTTTCATTCAACTCATCATCCTCATTATCTTTGTACTCACAAGGATTAGTTTCTTCAACATCGTGGATTTTCATATTTCTCATATATTTAAAATCCATTTCATCCATCACAATATTTTTAAACATTAGAGATATCATAATTTCATAACTAATAAGAAAGTTATAAAAATCATCAAGAGATAAAGCATCCTTACATTACAAAGAATTTTTTTTGAATCAAACTTATCCAGAATGTTTCTCCTAAGATTCCTCACAATTATAGGATCTTACAGGACATCTATGAATCATCTTATGTTTAAAACAATTGAATTTACTCTG
The DNA here is from genome assembly GCA_963277665.1 of Viscum album. NCBI lineage: Eukaryota > Viridiplantae > Streptophyta > Magnoliopsida > Santalales > Viscaceae > Viscum > Viscum album. The sequence continues at coordinate 309,428,414 of OY728161.1, forward strand.
GTGAAGTATTCATCAATTTTTTATTCATCTCTCATTATGATTTATTAATACTTACTATGCTGAATTTGTATCTTTTCTTACTTACCTTTAGTATTTCCTTTGAAAACATTTTCCATCTTATCACACATAATTTTTATAGTTTTTAGACCCATCACCTTCTAATAAAAAATATAAGATAAATTTATAAGGATTATATTTCTAGCCTTTACATCAACTTTGTTATTTATTTTATCAGAAAAAAATCATAGGATAATATCTATTAATAGGTGGAAAACTAGTAGTAGCATCATCAATAACTTCTAGGTCAAGATATAAGAGATAAGGAATCATTGTATTTTTTCATCCATAATAATTTTTTCCATCAAATGTTATAATTCTTTTACTATTGATAAAATTGATATTATCCATGATAATGATTCAATATGGGACCCTTGGATATGATACTAATTGAAGTTCCAATGGATTGAATAATAATAGAGGGGGTGAACGAGTTGTTCACTTTTTAAAGGTTTTAAATCTTTTAGAAACTTAACCCCTACAACAAGTTAATATTTGTTTTTCTATCCTCTTTTAGTAAATACTCATGAATGAAAAAGTAGGTTATTATCTACTGAAAGAGGATAACATTCATTATTTATATTATAATATTAAGGTTCTTAATTATTCATAAACACCATTTTTCATGTATTTTACAAATTGAACATTAATTCACATTATGATTGTACTTCCTTCTTAAAATTCACTATTGCATGTCACATTTTTGAAAACCTCATCAAACAAAAAATATTCATGAATTTATTTTCATATTTTATTTTCAGGCCCCCCGTGCTATAAGGAATAGTTCATAATTTTTGATCATTTTAATATTACCATTGGAAGGCCACAAAAATTAGCCTTGAACCAAGAACATTCTGGGTGAAGTGAACTGGATAGAAGCCCAATAATAGTTCTGTAGAATCCATGATTAATGACCAATGATTCTAAAATTTAAACTAGAGATATAATACATCATGGGAAACATTTTATTCAACTTTATCTCAAGATAATTTGGATTTTTTAAAAGATTTATAGGTAGTCCAAGTTGAAGATGTAATTCTCGGCCATATTCTGCGGCCTAGAAAAATAGATCACAGTTTAAATCATATCATGAAAAACAAAAAACTTTTTGGATGAAATTTTATAGATATTCAGGAGACATCTGGGGCTTCATTTTATTCTTCTATGTCCCACTCAAAATTTTAATTCTAGAATCCCATTTTGGAACCTCTGTTTGGTGGATGCAAGGTGGATGGAATTCCAGGTCAATGGTGGAAAAGTCCAAATTCCACAAACATTCCACCTCCCTAAGCCTCCCATACTCAAGTGGGAAGACATGGAATTTTAGGGTATAGAACCATACCTATTTAAATTCATATTTAAGGTAGTTCTTCTAAAGTATTTATGTATCTTTTGATATTTCTTTCATTGTATTTTAATTCTGTGGATTTCTCTTTGGAGTGATCTTCTTTCAATTATTAGTTGCTCGAATTACCTTAGCTTATTAATAAAAGTTATTTATCTTCTCTTATTATGGTATTATTTTTATCATGTTGATACCATTACCACAATGTGGTAACTTATTCATGCCAAACTTTTTGAAATTATTCACATAATGGTGGAGTGATCATTTTTTTATTGTTTTTTCACTTCTTCAATTCCTCCCTCATGAGTCTACTTCGCACTTCAATCGATAGAATAACATCAATAGAGGTCTAAACCTCATAAGGTTTTTTCTAAGGGAGTATCAAGGGGATATATTGGTTTCTATTTATTACATAATAATAATTTAACAACTTATTTTATTTGATTTTTTCATTCAATGATCTTTTCTCTTCCTCTTCCTTATTTAATTTTATCGTCACACTTTTCATGTGATAATAAGATCCTTTTCCATGGAGTTCACATGAATATAATCCTACATGTGTATTAGTGATTATAATGTGTATTTTAAGGTGTTAAACCAATAAGTTAGGAGGTTACATTGATTTCATTAAATGAATCTTTCTCGAGTTAGTTAAATTGAAATATTCTTAAAAGGAATTCATCCAATCCACCCCCAAGTGATAACCTAAGATAGAATCATTATATTAATTTGAATTCACTTAAATATTTAGTTATATAGTAATCCAACCAAAAATTAACCCCAAATTTGGTTACTTCGTATCCAGAAAACAATCCATATAATGTATGTGTCTATAGTTTTCTTCTTAGGTATCTATGGATTCGACAACTCAAGCAACAATACAAGAGACAACTTAACCCTAAAAACCTAGGTAAATTTGGGTGAGGCCAAATTTTGGAACTCTTTTCAGGGATCTAAGTAAGTCATATTAGACACTACCATCTTTTTATCACCCCACATTTCTATTCTCATTCCAGATTTCACTCTTATGGAAGTCCCTTTTGAACAAATCCAAACATGGGTAATGTCTTCCTACTTTGAAAACCCCACCAAGTGTACTAAAAAATAAAGATACAAGTTTCTATTTGTGATATAATCAACAACATAATCAACCAAAATTTTTTAACTCATATTATCCACAAATAATTCAACCCTGTAATGCGTTTCAATGAAAAAAATTCTAATATGAAAATCCTCTAATGAAATTTCAAAAATATTATTATCCACGTGGAGTGTACCATTTGGATCAACCCCTTGTATAGAATGATCCACAAAAATTACTTTAGAAACTAATTCAAAAAATGGAGAGAATTACTTATGATGTTTCTTCATTAATATTAGAACTAAAAAACAATGAAACAGTTATGGAACCCATTCCCACACATGTTGTCCTTTCTATGTCACTGATAGAAGAATATTTTCTCCCACAAACCTCTCATGAATTTATTGAAGTACCAACAATTGTATTTTGGATATAATAAGAAGATCAAGGAATTGTTTAAGGTTATTTAAATTAGGATGAAATTTATTTTTTGGATTCAAAAGAGTAGAATTTGACATCATGGATTGAGTCTCATGAATATAACACCTTTGATGTTTTTTCCAAAACACCAATCATCAAAACATTGAGAGAAATCACAAAAATTGTGTCCATACCCATTTATAACACTGATATTTCCAATTTTTTGGTTGAAACTTTTATTCAAAAGGAACCAAATCCATGGATAAATTTTGAAAATGAAATCAAATTTTATTTAATGTCTCGTCCTTTGTCTAAAATTTTTATCCAGACCAATCTCAAACTCAAGTTCCATCCTTCCCCACTCAACTATTTAACTATAGGGGATAAAAAAAATTAATTTTTCACTACATACTCTCTCAATTCTAATGATAATAAAACTCTCCTTTATGTCTTAAGAAATATGAAAAAAATAATTGGTTGTTCACTTTTTGATATTCATGGGATTAGCCCATTCACTGGGACCTATATGAATTTTAATGAATAAATTTCCAAAACTTATTTCCAAACCCAGTGGATACTCAATCTTAATCTTATATAAGTGTAGAAAAATTTGTTTCTTAAAATGGTAAAAGTTGGTATTGGGTAAGTTGGGGGATTCATGGCAAGCTAATGACATTAAACTAAGCATTTTTTGGGAGGCAACCAAGCATCAACATGACTGTTATTTTATTTTCTTATTTATTTTTATTTTTATTTTTATTTTGTATGTGTATTTTTGTTTTAAAAAATCAATTTCAAATATATATATATATATTAAAAAATATATTTTCATCTCTTTATTTATTTTTGTTTCTTCTTTTATTTTATTTATTTTTAATTTGTTGTTCCTCTGTGTAATATATATTTTATTTTATGTTATCTATATATATGTATATTTATATTTAAAAAATAGGAAAAAAAATATATTTATATTTTTATACAAATGATTGCCTCACAAGTCAATGGCGGGTATGGTGGGACTCGAACCCGCAACCATGGGGAAAGAGTCGCACGCGCCTTCAACTGACCTACGAGACATACAAATTCACACTTATTATTTTTAAATATATATACTAATATTATTATATATATTTATGCTCAAAAGTAAATGTCACAGTTCAAGGAGGAAAAAACCCCACGGGACTCGAACTCGCGACCTCAGGGTGATGTTGAAGTGTGCGTCCCGCTGAACTATGACCTTCCCTAAACACATCATCCATAATTTATATATATATATATATATATTTTATATATACCTCGAGTCTGTGTTAAGTATGGAGAATTTAACATGTGTGTTTTTTTCCTTTCCATTGGTTTTTGTTTATTTTTTGGTAATTGAACCTCAAGGGGTTCCCATTATATTATAATTATGTTGGTGTGTAATATTTAGGGGATGATGAGATTCATGAAATTATAGGAATATCATAGGTGTAAAAACATAAACTACCATCGTTGATGAGGCTTCTCAGAGTGGCATAGAGATCAAGGGATTAAATGGGAGCAACATGAAATTCAACTTCAACCCCCAAGTGAATTTGTTTCATGTTTTTTATTTCAAAATCCTTTTAGAACTACAATAATCTACCTATATCCCATTATAAATTTTATTTTATTTAAAAAATGGAGATATTTTTATTTTATGCTGGAGGTGGTGAAATAAAAAAATTTCTTTTGTCGTTATAAAAAAATAATAAAAAATAAAAAATATTTTGAAAAACAAAATGCATGGAATGATAAATTTCATTAACCTTGAACATGATAATAAAAATTTTATTATTTGAAATTGAATATCAAATAATTTTTCATGCTTTGATTCTAATTTTACTGCACGTTTATGTTCATGTGCATATATTTTGGGAAGTGTGGTTTTCTGATGTGATTTTTCACCATTTATATTTTCATCTATTTAAAAAAACAATGCATTTCCTTTTGATTTTGGGGTATTATATTGAGTTCATTGGGTCTTATAATAAATGGAATAGGTTTCTTACTCTTTTTAATTTTAACATGAGTATTCAAAAAAATCAAAACAAAATAATAATAATAATAATAAAATTGTGCATAGACAAATGGATTGACCTAATGTGTGGATTTTGATACTTGGGGATCATGACTCCATATTTTTATAGCTTGGAGTTGGATATTTTATCTATAATTATAGTAATTTGAATTTATTTTTATTGAGTAAACTTGATATGATGCCCGATTATGTGAGCTTCACTTGGTTCCCTAAGGTCTTTGAGTTTGGGAGTCATTGGTAAAGCCTCCCTACATGGGTGGACTCGATTGAGTTAAATTTAATTTACCATGGAAAAAATTACTACAAAAAACACACAAAAAGTAAAAAAATAGAAAAAATTCATACTCTCCATAATATTAAAATTTGATTCCACCTAGAGATTCCATTTTTTTCTCCCTTGAATAAAGGTAAACCCCCATGTCTATTGTGACACCCAACACATCATCAGATATAATTGAAATTAGATGAAATGTGGTAATTAATTTGAAAAATGTAATGGGATTGGGTTTGGTATATGCATATTGACCAAGATTGTTTTAAATATTTTTTTGGGTTTAATAATTTTTTGGTATGAGGTCTTTTGGTGAGCACTTTTTATTAAAATATTTTGGGAAAAGAGAAATTGAATTTAATATTTTTGAGATACATTTTTATTGGGACTAGAATACTCTTGTTGGGGGTGTGATTAGAGACTAAAATTGGTTAATATTCATTTTTTAAATTATAATATTCATGTGATTCATTATTCATAAAAACCATTTTTAATTCATTTTAAAAATTGAACATTAATTCACATTATGATTGTAATTCCTTCTTAAAATGCACTATTGCATGGTACATTTTTTAACACCTCATACAAAAAAAGTTCTTGATTTTATTTTTATGTTTTCATTTATTAAGTAACAATTAATGATTTTGGATCACTTTAATATTCCCATTATAAGACCACCAAAATGGTCATTGAACCAAGAACATTCTGGAAAAAGTGAACTGAATAGTAGTATAATAAATGTATTGTAGAGGCCAAGATTCAAGACCAATGAGTCTAAAACCTTTACTGGAGATATAAGAAATCATTAGGAACATTTAATTCATTAATTTTCCAATATAATTATGATTTTTTAACAGAGTTCCAGGTGGTCCAATTTGAATATGTAATTTTGGGTCATATTCTGAGGCCCAGAAAATTATCCAACCATTTAAATCATATATCAAAAACCAGAAACTATTTTGTTCTAAAATTTTACTAAAATCCATGATAAATATGGGGATTAATTTTCTTATTCTATTCCCCAATCAAATTCTTCCATCTAGAAGCTCATTATGGCGCCTCTGTTTGGTGGATGAAATATGGATTCCATTCTAGGTCAATGGTGGAAAAGTCCAAATTCCACAAACATTCCACCACCCTAGTCATACTATAGTTAAGTGGGAAGACATGGAATTGTGGGTTATCGATCCATTCCCCTTTAAATTACTATTTAAGGTAGTGTTGGGGAAGGATTTAAGGATCTTTTGAGCTTTGTTTCATTGTAATGTCATTCTACTGATTTGTCTTTGCAATGCTCCTCTTTCAATTGTAAGTTTCTCAAATTACCATGGATTTTTAATAAAAGTTCATTATATTCTCATATTATGGTATTATTATTATCAAGTTGATACCATTTCCACAATGAGTGAACTTATTCACACCAAACCTTGAGAAATTATTCACCAAATGGTGGCATGATTGTTTTCTTTTTATTATTTTTTCACTTATTCAATTCCTCCCTCATGAGTCTACTTCCCACTTCTGTTGATAGAATATAATCAATAGAGGTATAACACTCTTATGGTTTGATCCAAGGGAGTATAAAGGGGTTTTATTGGATTCTATTTATTACTCAATAATCATTTAACAATTTCTTTTATTTGAGTTTTTCATTCGGTGATCTTTTCTCTTCCTCTTCCTTATTGAATTTTATCACCGTACTTTTCATGTTACAAAAAGATCCTTAGCCTAAGAGTTTTCATTAATATTATCATCCAAGTTTATAGGTGATTATAATGTGTATTTTATGTTTTATGCTAGTAAGTGATGAGGTTACATAGATTTCATTGAATTAATATTTCTTGATTTAGTAAAATTGAAATATTCTTTAAAAGAATTAATCCAATATTCCCCCAAGATATAACCTATTATAAAATCACTCTATTAATTTGAATTCACTTAAATATTTAGTTACCTAGTAATCCAACCAAAAATAATCCCCAAATTTGGCCCCTGCATATCCAAAAAAATACATATAATGTACTTTTTTGTAGGTTTCTTCTTAGATCTCTAAGGATTAAACAACACAAGCTACACTACAAGAGACCTCTTAACCCTAAAAACATGGGTAAATTTTGGAAAGACCATTAAGAAATAAAGTAAATGATACATTATTTACAATGTTTGGCCTTAGTGTGAGGAAAAACATCCTTGCAATATATACTCCCATTGGTCTATAGAAATGCATTATTATGAATAAGTGATCAAAACTTGTGAAAACTCTAGTCAGACACATGTAGTCTCCCAAAATGAATGATTATACTGACTCCCATCAATTTAAAATGTTTTCTTATAAAAAATTTGATCAAAAAATAATAATAAATACTCATTGAAAATGATCCACAATTTCTTAGTTCGAAACCTCATTCTAATTTGGCGAGATTAGATTTTCTCAATCCTATGAAGTCAATATAATTCTCCCTTAATCAATATGCACATCACAAACTCTACTCAAAAATTCAATACGATCTTTCTCAATACTATCAACTCAATATGATGAACCCATTCTCAATTTGAAAAACTAAAAATACTTCTCAAATTCTCAATACTATGTACCTCATTCGGATTGACTCAATACAATATTAACAATACAATCTTGTTCAATCTTGTAAAAAATCATCTGTCTGATCCTCCTGATGAGATCCTTATCCAAAAATAACTTTCACTTGATTTATTCAGTGCTCCCCCTTTTCCGATTGCATGAAAAGTTCACAGATGAAAAAAATGATATGATCAATTATTTATAGGTGACTTAGAAAAACTAAAAATATTTTTCGCATTTAAACTTCAACTTTGACTTCAAAAACCTCATTATATTTCTCTGATATTTATAAAAAATTCAATTTTGAGTTTGAACTATTCAACTCTTCACAAAACATCTCGAATTTTCTTTTTGAGTCTTCTTTATAATCATCTCACTGGGAATCTATTTCAAACTTAGCTTATTATGAATCTATTTCCTTCTCATCTCAATACGAATCGATTTCCTTATCATCTCATTATGAATTATACTTCCTCCTCACCTCATTATGAATTGTGTTTCTTTCTCATCAGATTAATAATTTTGTTTCCTTCTCAGCTTATTCATACTTTTGTTTCCTTATTATCTCATTATGAATCTATTTCCTTCTCATATAATTACGATTTATGTTTCCTTATCATCACATTATGATTTCTGTTTCTTCCCAGCTCATTAAGATTTTTGTTTCTTTATCAGCTCATTGTGATTTCTGTTTCTTTCTCTGATCAGTACGATGGAATTCTCTTTATGATGGAATTCTCATTATGATGGAATCTCCATACGGTAACTTTTTAATTCTACAAACCTAACCACCATTTCAAAAATTTATTTTATCATGATAGTTTCCATGATTTTTGATTACTTTATAACTAGAAAAGCATCATCTAATTTAGTTTATAATGTATGAGAACTTTCTAACTTCTAACTTCACAATATTCTTTGCAAACTCTTTAGAAACAAAATAAATTCATCAATCAGAAACTTATGTCTCAGAAACATATTTCTTTATAAATTATAAACTTATTTCTTTATCTAATTATAGAAAAGAAAAACATCATAGAAATAGAAATTTTTTCCTTCGATTATATTAGATATGATGATCTAAATCCAATGTAGATGGATCTGATACTCTGACTGTGGTTCTTCTCAGTCTGATCCTGATTTTTGAAAAACAACTTTCTTTAAAATAAAACTTTTCTCCTCATTTATCTATGGTTTCAAACATTCAGGAACTTTAAACATTATTACAAATATCATTAAGATGGACTAGGTCTAATTCATGAATAATGAAAAAATTCTTATGCAAAAAAATAGTTTTCAAAAAATGTAAAAACATTGTCAAAACAAATTATCACAAATATTATCTAGGTTTCAACTCCCAAGGCTCTTTAGGGGGACACCACACCCTACTAGAAACATCCTCATATATAATTTATCAACTCCCATGTAAGTGTTGGTCATGAAAATTCCACAAACTCTACCTTGGGAAAATAGAAAGGAAAAGAGGATTTTTCTATGCCTCTTAGAGGAAAACATGCTCCTCGTCGCTGAGGGGTTTGAGGTATGATGCTTGGGACCATATTCTGTACTAACCCATAGATAATTAGACTAAGAAAACTCACTCCAAAATAATTTAACTCTCCAACATTGTCCTAATAATCAAGATACTATAATGGGGTCAGCATCCAATGATGAGGACATGATGTTGCACCGAACCCTTATAGGAATGGACCAAGCCAACGCACTGAAATGAAACTAGTCCATGGAATCTCACATGGGCTCACAAAAAATCTAAACTAAGAATAAATTGGACTTAAACATGTCCTAAATGGAGTATATAGTGTGTCCCTAGGGGTACATGACATGTCCAACAAATCATGTAACTGCATGTGTCTCATGCTCACACCAAATACACTTTTCGACAATACATGGTCTATCCAAAGGGAACAATAAATGTCACTATCACCCTATGACTTGTCACGTCCTCCTTCTATACTTGTGTACACTTATTCATGCCTGTTTACTTGGTCATGTCTGATTACACAACTCTGTACATGTACTCTGGCCTTCCCATGTACATTCCAATTACATGGAAATAAAATGTCAAATTGGCACCCGGCTTGTTGCCTTCCTATGATCATGTACACTGGTTCTTGTCCATGTACTTTTCCATGTCTTAGTACATGGTTTTCCTTGTGTACTTCCAATGTACACAACATGTAGATGCCGCCCTAAAACATGGTGTGTTATCTTCTTGTTCTTACATACTTTTCCATGTCTTAGTACACAGTTCCTCATGTGTACTCACCAAGTACATGGTCTGTGGGGACACATTTCCCCCACCCCGTACATTTCAATTCATCCTCCATATTCTATTGGGTGTTTGACTTGGTAAAAATGGCATGTAATAGTACATGGATTCCTGGGTGTGTACACCATGTACATACTGAGCTGGTCAGAAAAGTATCACATGGTGTATGACACCTATAACACAACATGGGATACTTATCTACGCGTGGAAACCCTATCAACACATAGAGGATACTACATGTGTGTGTTCATAGGAAAACAATCCATGTATTTGTGTTTTTCATAGAACCTATGGAAGAATTCATATATCTTTCAATTCTAATATTTCTTCCACTGATTCTACCCAAGGAAATAAGATCTTGTCCAACTGATTCATGCCATCACATTATCACCAAATTTTATACAAGTACTCCATTCGAGAAAAACCCACTATCATGTATTTCCACTACTGCATGCCAAATACACAAACACAAACTCCCATTATATCTTTGGATATACTTCTATCATCATACACTATATTCATAACATCAGATCCCTATCCCAAACATGTGGTATAAATCCATTTCACCGAAGGATGAATGTGAAATGATCTTTCACCGGGTATTCATCGAATCGTACACCAAAAGAGAATTCCAATGATGAATGCATGTAGAATAAGGAGAGGATATGCACAAAACAAAATAATTACTAATGAAACTTGGAAAATGTTTTTACATTCCTTGATTCATTTTTGTATAATGAAAAACAAAGAGAAATAAATATACCAAAAAAAATTCAATTCTAATATCGTAGAAAGATAAATCAATTACCCAAATTAAATAATGTATCCATGAATTAATTAGTTAGATGATTAATTCATGTTCATAATGGGTAAATCAATAAAGTATAAATCCATAAAAATCAATCTACTTCCTCAAATTGGATCAATTAATGATGAATAATGATCACACGTCATTATCATTGATGATATCTACATGTTTTATTGTTGTTGGTGTTCCTTACATTACATCGATCATTGATCCATGATCCCAATGCCCACCAATGCTCCTACACTCTCTCCCATCGATTCTTAGGGTTATGATTCTAACCTAGTGAATTGGTTCTAAAAGTTTACTTATAGAGTAAAAACAAAGTCTTTGTGTTGATATAATAAATTAATTATTTAAATTAATTTATTTCATTACTTGTGTCTGCGACTAATTTTAACCAAACTCCCAATACCGATAAAGATTATATTTCACCTAGGGTAAACTTTGTGTTCTAAACTAAAAAGTGGTACCATTTTTTTGATATGAGAATCTATTTTAGATTTATTACAACTATTCATTAAAATTTTGTGTACATGATATTAATATATTTTATATTTTTAAAATATCAATTATGGGCTCATCGGGCCTTGGAATCTCATATCATCTCAGCACCTGGTTCCAAAAATATTCTCAGAAATGTTAAAAAAGACATAATTTGAAAAAACTGAGACATTAATTATATCCCACCTCGGGTAAAACCCAAGATCTGGACTCAATAATAGCCTTATATCTCCAATATGAGACTTTGATTTGGAGTTATTTTACTTTTTCAGGAAAATTGTGCATGTGCGATATTAGTATATTTAATATTTTTTAAATATAAAATTTGGGCTCACCAGGCCTTGGAATCATGCTCTATATTAGTGTATGGATCTGAAAATAATACTATATATATTTCAAATATTTACACATAAAAAATGAGATATTAAATTCTCCCTACATTTTGTATTTTCATCTCGAAAATCAAAAGGGACTACTCAAAAAGATGTGGGTACTGAGATCACATCTGGGACTCCCGCTCCTAGGTGCACTTCTAAAGATTCCCATATTTCCATTAGAAACACACCAAATTAATATCTAATCTATAAAGGATCATCTCCTACCAATACTTATTCTCTATCAGGTACTCTATGAAGGTATTTTCTTCCTTGATGTCTAATTCAACTCATTAGATAACATGGAACGGTTCATGCACATACCTCCTCAGTTGCGACCCATGGAAGATGTCATGTATGTAGTCCAACTCTGGTTTTAGAGAAAATTGGTATGCTAACTCATTGAATCTACATAGTATATTGAAATATCTAAGGAATCTTAGTGATAGCTTTCCACCTCAGACAATATATGTAATCTAAATCAAGGTGATACATTTTGGAACACATGTTCTCTATACATGAACTCAATAGGCCTCCTTCATCAGTCCGTATAAGACATATGATGTATCTATGAATTCCTAATCCATTCTTGGATGATATAAACCTTCTATGTCATAGCTCACACCAAATATGGTCCCATGAGTATTGAATCTCCTAGATAATTCCAACAAAGTGGTGAACTATAGGGCATCATGTATAAGACCATGAATGGTTCCAAACCAATGGTGGAATGGTAGTTATAGTTTTATGTAAATTCCACAAAGGGTAGGTGATCCTACCAACTACAACCAAAGACTAAGATAAAATCCCACACCATGTCCTCCAGAACCTGAATGGTCCACTTATTCTAGACATGGGGCAAAAACACCATGATTAAACACAAATGATCCTCAAAGGCCTCATGTAAACCTCTCCATAATTGTGATGTGAAGCATTAATCATGGTCTGAAATGATCATCTAGGGAACTCCATGGATCTAAACTATCTCCTATATTGATTCCTAATCTCTCAACTGAACTCTGCTCTTAAGTAGCTAAGAAGTGTGAAAACTTTTTGATTTAGTCTATGATCACCTAGATTGAATCATATCCTATGGATGTATATGGTAGCCCCATCATGAAATTAACAGATATACCATCCCAACTCCACTATATAACCTCATGGTATTGAGCTAAATCCTCTAGAACCTGGTTCTCATCCTTTACCTACTGAAAAGTGAGGCTTCAAGAGATAAACTCTACCACTAAATTCTTTATATCTGGCCACCAATACTAATACTAGAGGTTCTGGTACATCTTTTTCACACATGGATATACCCTAATAGAGGATGTATTAAATTTCATCGTCACCTCCTTCCTCAAAACCACTGGTACTATCATTAATCCTCTAAAAAAGATAACATGTTTCCCAACTTCATAAAATCCATCAGGAGCACGTATAGTAGATATCTGATTATGTAAATTCTCACAGTCAGTATCTTCATGTTGATATTCCCTAAAACATTGTAAAATTAGTGGTTTAAAAACCATCGACTAATGATATAAATCACCATCCTTGTCCAGTAAAGAAAACTACAATGAGGTTAATTGCTTTGAAGCCTCAGTCAATAACTGAGAACAAGATCTTCTAAAGAGAGTGTCTGCTAACATGTCCCCCTTCTTGGGAGTAAATACTATCTCAAAGTCATAGTCTTGGAGGAACTTTAGCCATCACCTCTATCTCATGTTAATTTATTTATGATATAATATATACCTGAGAATCTTATGGTCAGAATACATGATAAATTGTTTCCTCAAAAGGCAGTATCGTCACATCTTTAGGGTGAAGCATACCGCTTCAACCTCAAGATCATGGTTTGCATAGTTTTTATCAGGCGACATCAACTTCATAGACCCATAGTAAATCACAACCTGAATCTACATTAAAAAACAACCAATTTTGGTCCCTAATATATTAAAAAATACTATATACTCGACACCCTCCATTGGAAATCTCAAGATGGGTGTACTAGCCAACATCTGCTCAACTTTTAAAAAGACTAATGGAACCTTTATATATAAATAAAAGCTTACCGCATCTAATTAAAATCAATCAAAGGTGATGATATCCTAGAAAAATTGTAAGAACCTAGTTTTTTTCTAATAAAAGTCTTTGGAATATTCTTGATGTTATTCCAGGGCAGTGCCTTCAGAAGACGTGCGATTCCGAGCCCCGGTGTGGCCAGAATTAAAATTTTCAGTGCATTCACACTATTCATGCCAAATAAATGGGATAATTCCTAAATGGTGATCCAGATCCGAAATATGAGTGTACGGATGGGTCTAAAATGGGGTGTTTACCCTACTAACTACAAAAACATGTTGGCGCGGGACGTTGGGACCCCTCGACCATTAACGGAACATTAAACGAATAAATTAATTAATTTATTTATTTATTTAATGGTTAAACTCTAGTATCTCATAAATGGTGGCTTGGATTGGAAAACTGAGGGCACCGTTGAGTTCAGAGCATGCCATTTACCCTAGGAGGGGTGTACCTTTTGCGGGGGAGGGTCTTCTGTGAAAAATGCCGCCAGGGGCGTTTTCATAATTTGGCGGCCTCAGGAGTTGAGTTCAATAACTTTTTAAAGGGGCCTCAGATTAAAATTCAGAGACCTCCTTTGTGCTTCGGAGTTGGAGTTTACCCTAGGGAAGGCTTAACCTCGACCCTGCTGAGGGTTTGGGTTTGGGACTGACAGGCGGGAGTTTAAGTGTTTCTATTTAAACACTCCCCACCCCCCTGTTTTGTTGTTTTTCCATGGCGCAAGGAGCTCCAAACGAAGGATGAACCCATATCCTCTCCTCCATCCCTCTGGCTGGAGGTGGCGGCTCTAGAGGATTGATGAAAAAGCTCTGGGCTAGGCCCATCGTGGTAGGAGGTTATGTTTTACATTTTTGTTCCCACATTTACAATCAAACTCTTTTTCAATTGTCGAATTGCTTCCAAATCATCAGCCGAAACCCGTTTTTGTTTAGATCACGATTTGAGGTTTCCATCGCCCTTTTTGGGTCGAAAATCTGAGTCTTGGGGCATCTGGGGTAGCCCCAAGAAGTATTCTGGCCTTTTTCAAGGCTTTCCGGCGGCTCGCGCGGTGGTCCGGCGGGCTCCAGCGGCAGCGGCGGGATCCAGCGGTGGTGGAGGCTTCCGTGGGCGTGCGGTGTGATGTTCCCAGGCTGCTGGGCAGTCCACGGTGGCTCGAAAGTAGGGCAGGCTGGAAGCGGGCGACGTCAACGGGGTCCTCAGACGGCGGGCGAGCGCGACGACACGGGGGAGGGGGCGCTCTACGGCACGACATGGTGGACCGGGGTTGCGGCATGCGACCCCACAGGGGAGATACGACCCGCGTCCCGCAGGTCTTCATGCAGCAGGGACAACCGTCCATGAGGGCCGGTCTACGCGTGGACCGTGGGTCCGCGGCCGGCCAGCGCGACCGAACCACGGGCCGGCCCAGGCCTGGCGGACCGGCCGACCCTGGCCGATCCAGCCCAAGGGGCTTTGCCCCCTCGTCTCGGACGCCCGTAATTTCCGCTACAGGTGTCCGTTTTGTCGTCTACGGTAGGGCCTTACTGGCGTCGAGATGAGTATTTTGAGATGGTCTCGGAAATTTTTAATTCTCGAGATGAGGGTTTAGTGGAATGACAGGTGCGTTAAGTGGTTTAGCATTTTTGTTTCCGAGATTCTTCTTTTGTGTGGTGCGGACACATCCAGCGTCCGTTCTGAGTGTCGTAAATGGCGTTGTGACCCAGGCATTGAGACAATGTTTTCCAGTATGGTTTCGGGCGTTGAAACTAGAGTTCAGGCATAGGCCCCACATCCCGTCTTTCGAGCTGCATGCAACTTTTTGTAACTTTTTCATCAGACATACGATCGGGGTGTGCGGGCGGTCGTTTTTGAGTGTTTTCTTGATGGAATTTCAATGGACCAATCCGCCATATTTAATTATGCACGGTGGCATGGGCCGCATGAGGTCCGTTTTGGGGAGTTGGCGATGATTTCCAGCTTTATCACCGGGTATCCGCTTTGGATAAATGAATAGTCAATCTTGTGTACTTTTTCAAGAGGATCGCAATGGTGTGATCTGTTAGTTGTGGTTCGGGACTGAGGTGTGGGTTCCATGTAGAACAGCTCATGCGCGGTTTGACGAAATGTATCTTTTTTTCTGGATATCCATTCTACTCAAGTGAGAAGTCCTTTTGACACGTTTTTCCGAGGGGATCGCGATGGTGCGACGCACCCGATTGTTTTTGGGGCCGATCCTCAGGATTATAGGGCACTGTTCAGGTGTAAAGCAGTGTTGGTGACTTTTTCATCGGATATCCTTTGGAGGTGAGTAAGTAGTCTATCTCGCATGTTTTCCACGAGGATTACAACGATATCATCCGTTTGGATGTACGAAGAATCCTTAGAGATATCATTTAAATGTTGAAGCATGAAAGGTGTACCGGTGGAGGTTCTTCCTGCGGTGTTTACAGAGAACCCTTGGCGTGTAATCACGTTCACTATTGGGAGAGTGAATTAAATTCTTGAAGATATTTAGTTTTTCGTGCCTAGGCTTATGAGGTGGAAAGTTGGAGTTGTTATGTTTAAACCATCGCGTTGACGTTGGGTGCCATGTGCACGATAGCCATTGGGTTACCTTTTCCCAATTAGAAATGTGGGCTTTCAGTATCACGTACCTTCGAGTTCCCTGGGATGGTTTGTGGATTATGGTGTGACCAATACTTTATGTGGGCACCGATCGTCTTCCTAAGAGGTTGTTTCCAGCAGGGCTGGTCAGGAGGTTGTATCTAGTAGGGATGGCCAGACCAGTTTCAGGTTTACCCTCCAGTGGGGCTGGGCAGTGGGTTGCTCATCGACATATCCAGGTCTACCCTCCAATAGAGACTGGGATGTGGGTCACATGTCGACTTGTTCTGGGTCTACCCTCCAACAGAGACTGGGCAGTGGGTCTCCTGTCAACTTGTTTGGGGTTTACCCTCCAGCAGAGACTGGGCAGTGGGTTGCCTGTCGACTAGTTCCGAGTTTACCCTCAATCAAGACTGGGCAATGGGTCGCTTGATGATGTATTAGGGTTTACCCTCCGAAAGGGTTGGGCAGTGGGTCGCCTAATGATGTATTAGGGTTTACCCTCCAGCAAGGCTGGGTAGTGGGTCGCCTGATGATGTATTAGGGTTTACCCTCCAGCAGGGCTGGATAGTGGGTCACCCGTTGGCATTTCAAACTCAGTCCTTCTTACTAGGCTACTCTGTGGCTTTACTCCATGACTACCAGAGTGGGACCCTTGTTTGTATGGGTCAGTGATGTGACAACTTTGACTTTGAGCAGACCTCTAGACTGTGGGACAGTGACGAGGTGTGGTTTGTCTTAACCCAAAACTCTGAAGTACATGGGTTCTTTCACCACAGAGACATGCCCTTATGATGTGACCTAAAACCGTGCTGGTGAGTCAGTGCTGCCCAAAGCGGACAGTGTCGAGGTGCAGTGATTTGAGCCCCTTGGCTTGTAGTTCAGGGCATATGTGTGGGATGCTGGGCATCAATGATGGTTACTTCTGAGACTGTTGGCTACTCAATTTCTTGGGCTAGGCTACGGAATGAAGATCACCTTACGATCTTGTTTAGGCTTCTTGATTGTACATATGGATATGTATATGCCTTGTTGTAGTACCCACTTCTTGGGTTTTGGTTACTCTCCTTCCAGGAGAGGTGAAGACGCATGGGGTATGCCACGTGCTTTCCGTGTCTAGCTTCTCGTGGTTGGACAAGTCTACTATCCTTCTATAGGTTGTGAAGACTCGATGAGAAGTTCATCTTCTCACCGTTTCTAGATCCCTGTGTTTGGATGTGTCTACATTATTTCTCTTATTGGGTTGACCTGGACTCTCTACTGTACTCTTTACTGCACTTTTGGTTGTACTCATTTACTTTCCCATATTCGATCTACTGGTCACCCTTCAGTACCTCCTTTGTTGCTCCCTCGAGCCTTCAAGGTATCCTACTGAGTATTTTTATAAATACCCCTGCTTGGGCTTTCCTGCACTTGGTGTGCCCTTGCAGACGACAGACAAGATGGTCGTGACTTCAGTGGAGCTTAGGAGTTCGGGATCATGGAAAGTGTGCGGTGTTCGTAGTTGGGTTCCAGTTGTGGGACTCTCCCAGGTGTTTGATTTTTCTTACCTATTTCCTGGTTGTGTCACTTTTCTAGATGGGCGCGTGTTTTGCCCCATTTCTTTTCAGTTTACCTTCAACACTTGCTTTGTACTGTTTAGATGTCGATGCACTTTGTGGTTTATTTATAGAAGTTAGTACTTATCTTTTTTTTTACTCTGCACTTTGGCATTGAGTGGACTACGTGTGTGTGTACAAGTACTTAGGAAAAGGCCTCCCCAAGTTATTATGCCTTCAGCTCTGGTCGCCAGCCCCTAGCCTATGAAGGCGGGATTGGGGTAGTTGCAGCTCGAGACGGGTAGGGTCAGGTCGTGACAAAGTGGCATCAGTGGTGCTTCATTCATTGGGATGTTGTTCGAATGTCCCTAAAAAGGAATTGGTTGGGATATAGGGAAACAGTCTTAACGTGTCTTGAGAGAGGCTCTTAGGCTAGGGAGTCCAATGATGTTACGACAGCTGACGTATCCATTCACCAGGACCCCGATAACCTGCTTGTCGACTCTGCATGCTAAGACACTCGTTGCAGGGAAAATTGGTTTTTGCATCACATAGGATTGAGTCTTTGACTCTCCTTCTTGATCCAGCTCTCCATTGTTGTTGTTGTGATATACATATATGCTAATCTGATCGTGGAAATCCTTGATAACATTCAGGATGTATCCATGAAGATAGCCAGCCAAGATACCATATTTGGTTCGTTTCAACAACCTCGTGAGCTACGAGGCCTCAGTACAGGACCTATCATGCGAGACCCTTTCTCCGGGTGGGCTGGTAGCAACACCCGCACATGTTGAGCAGCAGAATACTTCAGCAGAGCATGCGGGGCTTGAGCGCAGCTTGAGCGTGCACCGTGAGTTACTGCGGCAGAGACCGCTGATGTTCGGTGGTTAGTCAGACCCTCAGGTAGTATAGATTTGGCTGGAGAAAGTGGTTCTCCACTTCAGGCTTGTGCAGACGCTGGAAGATCTTATGGTTGCTTTGGCCACCAACCTTTTCCGTAGAGCATCAGGGAAATGGTAGAGTCTAGTGACTCAGTTTCTTGATGAGTTGTCGCTTTCGTGGAGCGACTTTCAGTTGTTGTTTCATGAAGAGTTTTCCCCTCCTACTTGTGATCCATTAGCATTCAGAAGCTCCTATAGTTTCATCAGGGTGGGATGACGATGGCTGAGTATGCGGCTAGTTTCACAGACCATGCACGATTTTACCCAGACTTGGTCCATGATGGCAACTTCCGAGCGCGGAAGTTTGAGCAGGGTCTCCGCCGAGAGATTCGTGCTATCATAGTACCCTTGGGCATTCCCACTTATGTCGGCGTTCTAGAGTAGGAGCAGGTTACAGAGAGATTCCTGTCACGTTCTACAGTTGGGACCGCGGACATCCACGAACTTTGGATGTCTTCGATCATGCAGATCATGAGGTGATAAGAGGTATGATCTACAACTCTTCTACTTTTTTCAGTAGAATTTTTGGACTCTGTGTGAAATTATTTTTCTCCCTACTCCTTGTTTGAGATGTTACCAGGGTGGTGAGGGGTGTCGTTGTAAACCTGTGTTGGTAAGATAAAAGACGTTAGACCTTTTTCTTTAGTTGATGTTGTGGACTCCTTCAATCTCCAAGCGGGTAAGAGAGTATTGGTTACGAGACATCAACTATGAAACCCTACGTGACCAGATATCCTTGGGTGTTTCACCATATGGATATTCTGAAGGAGGTAATCACCGATCATTGTTCCAGGTGTGGGCTGTGATTCCAGTCGCGACATGCGATGTGGAGGTTCGATCGGGGTGGTGAGATACCCTCGACGTCCTTTGGACCATTTCAGAACGTGCAAAGGGATGGTGAGATTCCCTACTGCCTTTCCCTAACCCCAAAGTCTGGAGTTGGTGCACGACGTCTCCCACGTGACTTACCCGAGAATATGCATGCATAATCCTATGAACGTCATTTGAAAGGGAAGACCTCACATGAATAGATCAAACCCTTTGGTCTTTGTGCAGTGATGAGGGACTGTGCATGACTTCTTCTTGGTACGGAGGAGCCAGGTGTGGGCTTAGTACCCTGAGTTGTTCCCTGGTTTTTCTTTTCGGGGACGCAAATATTGAAAGAGGGAATGATGTAAGAACACCTTTTTTATTCTAATAAAAGGATTTGGAATATTCTTGATGTTATTATAGGGCAGCACCTTTAGACGGCGTGCAATTCCGAGCCCCGGTGTGGCAAGAATTAAAATTTTCAGTGCATTCTCAGTGGGCATGCCAAATAAATGGGATAATTCCGAAACGGTAATCAGAATCAGAAATCTGAGTGTATATATGAGTCCTAAATGGGGTGTTTACCCTAGGAACGACATAAAAAATTTCGACGCAGGACATTGGGACCCCACGCCCATTAACAGAACATTAAAGGGATAAATAAATAAATAAATTTATTCTTTAAATGGATAAACTATTGTATCTCTTAAATGGTGGCTTGGATTGGAAAACTGAGGGCACCGTTGAGTTCGGAGCATGCCGTTTACCCTAGGAGGAGTGTAACTTTCCCAGGTGTGGGTGTTCTGTGAACAATGCCGCCATGGGTGTTTTCGTAATTTGGCGGCCTCAGGTGTTGAGTTTTATAACATTTTAACGGGTCCTTGGATTAAAATTCTGAGACTGCTATTGTGCGCGGGAGGTGGTGTTTACCCTAGGGGAGGCTTAACCTTGACCCTGCTAAGGGTTCGGGTTCGGGACCGACGTGCGGGAGTTTAAGTGTTTCTATTTAAACACTCCCCACCCCCTATTTTTTTGTTATTCCCAGGCGCAAGGATCTACAAATGAAGGAGGAACCCCTATCTTCTCCTCCATCCCTTCATTAGGTGGTGGCGGCTCCGACGGATCGACGACAAAGCTCTGGGCTACACCAAATGAAGTAGGAGGTTAAGTTTTGCATTTTTTCTCCCGCATTTACCTTCGAACTATTTTTCACTTGTAGAATTGATGTCAAACCATAGAGAAAAGTCCATTTTCATTTAGATCATGATTTGTGGTTTCCATTTCCCTTTTCAGATTGAAAATCTGAGTCCCGGGGCATCCAGGGTAGCCCCGAGAAGTATTCCGGCCTTTTTCAAGGTTTTCCGGCGGCTCGCGTGGTGGTCTGGTGGGCTCCATCAGCGGTGGTGGGATCCAACGGAAGCGGCGGCTACCGTAAGCGTGCAGCGTGGAATTCACTGGTAGTCAGGTGGTCTGCAGCGGCTCAGCACCAGGGTAGGCCGAAAGTGGGCGACGTCGGCGGGGTCCTCAGACGACGGGCTAGCGCGATGACATGGGGGAGGGGCGCTCCGCAGTGCGGTACGGTGTACCGGGGTCGCGGTGCACGGCCCCACGGGGTAGACACGACCCGTGTCCAGCGGGTTTTCATGTGACAGAGATGGCTGGCTATGAGGGCCGGTCTGCGTGTGGACTGCGGGTCCGCGACCGGCCCCAGCCGGTCCGGCCCAAGGGGCTTTTCCCCCTCGACTCAGATTCCTGTAATTTCCGCTAAGGCGTCCGTTTTGGGTGTTGTCTTCGGTAGGGCCTTCCTAGCGTCGAGATGAGTATTTTGAGATGGTCTTGGAAATTTTAAACTCCCGAGACAAGTGGTTTGGTGGCACGACACCTGCGTTAAGAGGTTTAGCATTTTTTTCTGAGATTCTTGTTTTGGGCGGCATAAACACATCCTGAGTCCGTTCTGAGCATCGTCAGTGGCGTTGTGACCCTGGCGTCGAGACGAAGTTTTCTAGTATGGTTTCAGGCATTGAAACCAGAGTTGAGGCATGGGCCCCACAACCCATCTTTTGAGATGCATGCAGCTTTTTGTAACTTGTTCATTGGACGTCTGTTCGGGGCGTGCGGGTAGTCGTTTAGGAGTTTTTTTCTGATGGAATTACAATGGAGCAATCTGCCTGCTTTAATTCCTCACGGTGGTGTAGGCCCCACGGGGGCCGTTTTGGGGAGTTGGCGGTGATTTCCAGCTTTATAATTGGGTGTCCATTTTGGACAAATGAATAGTCAAACTTGTGTACTTTTTCGATAGGATCATAATGGTGCGATCCATTTGTTGTACTTAGGGACCGGGGTGAAGGTCCCACGTAGAACTGCTCATGCACGGTTTGACAAAATGAATCTTTTTCTCTGTATATCCATTCCACTCAAGTGAGTAGTCCTTTTGACGTGTTTTCCTGAGGGGATCACGATGGTGCGATGCAACCAACTGTTTTCAGGGCCGAGGCTTGGGATTACAGGGCGCCGTTCAGGCTTAAAGCGGTGTTGGAGAATTTTTTGTCAGATATCCATTAGAGGCCAATAAGTTGTCGATATCGCATGTTTTTCTGTGAGGATTACAACAGTACGATCTGTTTGGATGTACAAACACTCCTTCGAGATATCATTTAAATGTGGAAGCATGAAAGGTGTATTGGTGGAGGTTCTTCTTGCGGTGTTTGTAGTGAACCCTTGGCGTGTGATCACGTTCACTCTTGGGAGAGTGAAGTAAATGCTTGAAGATATGTAGTTGTCCGTGCCTGGGCCAATGAGGTGGAAAGTTAGAGTTGTTATGTTTACGCCTTCGCATTGACGTTGGGTACCGTGTGCACGATAGCCTTTGGGCTGGAAACGTGGTATGCTCTAGGAGTATGTAGGAATGCTTGGAAATACATGTGGTTGTTTGTACCTAAGAACGTTGGTGCTCTTGGTTGGAGTTGACTTGGGGCCACACATCGTGTGGGTCCCATGTGTGTGATGTGTTTTGATTTGCGTACCCTTTACCTCTCACAACGTAGAGGGTCCTTATGTTCTCGATGGTTTAGACCAGCAGGGTTGAGTGGTTTCTACGTGGTCCTGTTCTCGATGGTTTGATTGACAGAGTTTTTTGGGTTCCCTTTTCCCTATTAGCCATGTTGGATTTCAGTATCATGTCCATTAGAGTTCCCTGGTAGGGTTTGTGGATTTTGGTGTGACCAATACTTTATGTGGGCACTGATCCTCTACCCAGGAGGTTGTTTCCAGTAGGGATGGTCAGGATGCTGTTTCCAGTAGGGATGGCCATAGTAGTTTCGGGTTTACCCTCCATCGGGGCTGGGAAGTGGGTTTCTCATTGACATCTCCAGGTATACCCTCCAGTAGAGACTGGGAAATGGGTCACATGTCGACTTGTTCTGGGTCTACCCACCAGCAGGGACTGGGCAGTGTGTCGCCTGTCGACTTGTTCCAGGTTAACCCTCCAGAAAAGACTGTACAGTGGGTCGTCTGTCAACTTGTTCCCGGTTTACCCTCTAGCAGGGTTGGGCAGTGGGTCGCTTAATGATGTATTAGGGTTTACCCTCCAGCAGGGCCGGGCAGTTGGTCACCTTACGATGTATTAGGGTTTACCCTCCAGCAGGGCTGGGCAGTGGGTTGCCTGATGATGTATTTTGGTTTACCCTCGAGCAGGGCTGGGAAGTGGGCCTCCTGATGATGTATTAGGGTTTACCCTCCAGTAGGGCTAAGCAGTGGGTCGCCTAATGATGTACTATGAATTACCCTCCAGCAGGGCTGGGCAGTTGGTCACCCATTGGCATTTCTGACTCACTCCTTTCTAATAGGCTAGTCTGTGGCTTTACTTCGGGACTACTGGTGTGGGACCCTTGTTTGTCTGGGTCAGTGATGTGACAACTTTGACTTTGAGCAGACCTCTCGACTGTGGGACAGTGACGAGGTGTAGTTTTGCTTAACCCGAAACTCCCAAGTACGAGGGTCGATTTCCCCACCGAGACACGTCCTTGTGACACGACCTAAAACCGTGTGGGAAATTCAGTGCTGCCCAAAGCGGACAGTGTCAAGGTGCGGTGATTTGAACCCCTTGGCTTGCAGTTTAGGGGAGACGTGTGGGTTGCTGGGCATCGATGATCGTTACTTCTGAGACTGCTGGATACTCACTTTCTTGTGCTGGGATACGAGATTTATATCCTCTTATGATCTTGTTCGGTCTTCTTGATTGAGCATATAGAAATGTATATACCTTGTTCTAGTACCCACTTCTTGGGTTTTGGTTACTCTCCTTCGAGGAGAGGCAATGATGCGCAGGGTATGCCATGTGATTTCTATGTCTAGCTTCTCGTGGTTGGATGAGTCTACACTCCTACTATAGGTAACGAAGACTCGATGAGAAGTTCAACTTCTCACTATTTACTTCTCCTTGTGTTTGGATGAGTCTACTTCTTTTCTCTTATTGGGTTGAGCTAGACTCTCTACTGTACTCTTTACTACACGTTCGGTTGTACTCCTTTACTTTACCCTATTCGATCTAATGCTCACCCTTAGGTACCTACTTTGTTTCTCCCTCGATCCTTTAGGGTATCCTACTGAGTAATTTTATACTGACCCCTTCTTTGGCTTTTCCCACACTTGGGAAAGATGCCCACAGACTCCACTGCCACCATAGGAAACTGGTAGCCTATAATATCCACTAATCCAAGAGTCGTGCTATAAAACTTTTGAGTAATTATGTGCACTATCCTAAGTATGAGACCAACCTAATATTCATGGGTTTATTTCTTACCCATAAAGTAAAAAAATCATCCCATCATCATGGACACACCGCACACTCAACCTGAAATAGTCAATTTCGGCATGAACTATGGATAAAAATTCTATATCTAAGATGAAATTAAATATCCTCATCACTAATACAAAGGTATACCATAAAAATGTATTGCCTATAAGAGTTAGGTCACACTATCATAAAAATTGTGTGATCACTAAGTCACCTCTGGTCAGAGTTACCAAGCACAAAGACCTTGCCAAGGGCTCAACCGGGATCTTTTAGTCATGAATGAGAGAAGTTGAAAGAAAGGAGTGGATAAAACTTCTGTGTATCAATACTTAAACTAATGTAATTTTGAATGAGATCATAACTCTAATAATATCAAGAGACTTAGGTTCATTTTCCTCAACTCCCTGCAATTGTCCTTGTCCTTGTCCACCAGCTCCCTAAGCTTGGCAGGACCACCTGGGGGTGGTGGTGGAAATAGTTCAAACTGCCTACCACATCATGCTACTCCAATTATGCCTCTTCCAGATCTAGATTCCTATGGGACATATTTCCCCTACCACTTAATCTACCAATATGGTCCCTTGACCTTCACTCTATCAGTTGTACGATGGGTCGGGCAATCATAAGAAAGATGTTCATAACCATCACATGAGAAACACCACCTCTCCCTTAGCTTACTCGATCAATCTTGGTAGCCCTAAACTAATGATCCTCTAATGTACCTGATTTTTGTATAATTTTTCATAAATTTTATTTATCATAAAAACTTTTTTCATCAAATATCATTTTTTATGGGTAAAATGATATATTTTGGTGATTTTGATAATTTTCAGGATTCTTCTAGCCAAAAGCACAACTCGGATTTGATCAGAAAAAAATTTCAAATATACATGGTTTTTACTTTTATATACACACCGTGTATAAATTCCACGACATGGATCTAGAAGACTGGATACACGCCCATGTTGTCGACCAAAGCATACATGACATGTACATCCCATATACACACTGTGTGACCCTTATAAAAACGGTTGGGGTCCGATGAATCTTCTTAAATGATGTGTAGGGATGAAAGACACACTCTGTACTCCCACCTACCAAGATTCACCATATTAAAGTCAAAGATGGTATGTTAGCTCACCTACTGGTGGAGAACAAATGGCCATAATTCGTTTACTAGGGTACACACTGTGTACTTCCTAGTACACGTTGTGTACTATTAAAACCTATAAATAGGTGTATGGCTCTCCAAGTTCAGGAGTCATTCAGATTAATTAATTCCCAGACATTTGAAGGGGTAGAACTCTAGAGATGTCCAATAAGAGAATAAGAGAGAGGAAAAGATGATAGAAGAGTAGAGAGAAGGTGATTCTGTGCTACCTTCCAGACAACCTTTTCTATAAATATTTCAATTTGATGAATTAAGGTATTGAGAGTTTTTTAGTTACTGGATACTCCATGAGTCACTAAATTCCCTATGTTTTGGGGTTGTGGATAATTATGTGTTGTAATTTTTCAATTGTGAAATTGTAATTGTGTTATTTATTATTCTTTATCATAATTCCTTATTAACTCTTTCTAAATATCACTAGAAACCTCATATAGGACAAAGAGCTGAATTTATATGGATAATTTAAGGAATTGCGATTAAAAACATCAATGACCATTGGTTTTTTAAATCATCTCAAAAGGTATGCAATTAATAAAATTAAGAGAATTCAATTTCCAGACCAAGGAATTGGTTTCTATTAATTTAAACAAAACTCATTGGATCAAGGGGGTTCATTTACATTCTTAACCCATAGATGTGAATTATCATGAAAAACACAACTACTTCATAATAAAATTGATTTAATAACAACCTTTAAAATCCATAGCCGTGATGCATTTATCTCCAAATTTTCATCTAAACAAAATCTCTATGTTTTTCTTTATCATTCAAGTAATTTGTTAAGAAAATGAAATCCAATCACCTTTTTATCAAAACATCAAATAATAGACTCTAAATTTCTGTAAACATCACTAAATCAATTAAAAATTAGATAAAAAAACAAAAATAACTCCCACTCCCTGTGGATCGACCACTTACTGGTACTATACTTGCTTGGTTAATAAATATGGACTGTCGAAAATAAAAATTCGGTTGGAACAATACCAAATTTTGGCACAGTTTCCAGGGAAGAAAAGTTAATATTGTTTTTATTTTCATCAATTTAGTATCAATTTTATTTAAAATCAAAATAAAAAATTCTAAAAAATCTATTCTTACACTCATTTCAATTTTTATTACTTTTTTCTTCCTCTTTTATGCTTGGTGTGGTTAGTGTTGTGTAGGTTCAAAGGTTTATGAGTGGCCGCATCACTCATTACAAGAGTGCTGAGTCATTAGATATATTTTCAATTGACCCAGAGATTAAACGAACATTTTTTGAGGTGACAACGTACATTTATGGGTGACCAAAACCAAAACGCCCCCATGGTGAATATAGAAGAGGGAGATTAAACTGATTCCAAGGATCTGGAAAACTGTTTGGAATGGATGATAACCAGAACCAACCAGTTCCTTTTGTTCTAGATATATCCCACAACAATCTCAACAATATCATCCACTAGGGCAGTTACCATACATGCATCTAGGCCCGTGGCAATAATATGATCTTGAGCAGCAATATATTCCCCGTCAAGAACAACTACCCCTATAGTGAACACTTATGGAGTATGGACTCCCCTCCATCCAAGGGGAACACACAGGAATTTCTCGATCACCAGTGCATTCCCATCACTTTGAAATCAAATGTTCTATTATGCAGCTGATCCAGAACACAATGCAATTTGGTGGTTTACCAAGTGATGACCTGAACGCTCATCTCTCCGACTTCATGGAGAACTGTGACACCTTCCATTACCACATAGTGTCAAAATATTCCATTCATCTTCACCTCTTCCCCTTCTCACTAAGGGATAAAGTAAAATACTTGATCAAGGGGTTGTCTCAACGGTCCATCCTCACATGGGAAGCATTAGCCCATGAATTCTTTTCCATGTACTTTCCACCATAGAAGATGGTTACACTATGTAAAGAGATCTAAAACTTCCAGCGGCATGACTCATAATCTGTATATGAGTCTTGGGAGAACTTTAATGATATTCTATTCAAGTACAAACCTTCTATGGATGTATGACCAAGAACACTAAATCTGTGGTGAATGCCTCTACGGGAGGAACGATAATGTGTAAATATCCATAGGAACTCTTTGAACTCATGGAGGACATGTCAAACAATAGCTTTCAGTGGCACTCAGAGCGGGGAAGTCAAAAGAAAGGTATGAAAAACATTGATGCCACTACAATGCTCGCTACCCAATTGGATGTATTGTGAAAGAATATTTATGTGTTGAACCTGAATAACGCATACCAAGTTCAAGAATAAAACCATACTTCATGCAATGAATGTGGTGAAAACCACATCATTGGAGAATGATCGAGGTCGACTATTGACCCTTCAATAAGCAAGGTGAGATATGTTTCTTAGAACTGTGGGCTGAATATGTACCCTTAGTACCATAAACCAGCATGGAGAGAACATATGAACATGGGTTACCAGCAGCAACAACAAAATCCTCCACCCCAGAGACGAGCTGGATATAGTCAACAGTTGTACCAGAACCCATATCTAAGATAGAAACAGCAGGGGACTTACCATCAAAAATGGTACCAAAACCCTCACCCACAACCACCAAGGTAGCAACCACCTCCACCAGCTACACAACAAACTTATCATGAACACCCATAAAAACTTGAAGAAATGATGAAAAAATTTATCACCACTACTGAAATAAGATTTAAAAAAAGGAATATTCCATTCGAATCCTATAAAATCAAATTTGGAAACTAGAAAATCATCTCTCCTCAAGGAAACCTAGTATACTATTGGGTAACACTAAGAAGAACCCACAAGAAGAGGCCAATGTAGTCACTTTTCAAATTGGGAAGGAGATACCTCAAACACCAACTACAAATCAAGGTGAGGATATAAATCTAGCTGAACGTTCACCCTCTTCAGCTAAGGAAACCACAAGGAAGGAACCCTTCTTATCAAAATAACCATCAGAATAGAAGGAGGCATCCCATGGTAATGTAAAAGAGGTGGTCAAGCCTTTTGATCCCACCTTACCATTTCCATAGAGGATGAAACAAAGGAAGCTGGATCACCAATTTGGTAAATTCATGGAGGTATTCCAAAAGATTCACATCAACATACCTTTAATAGATGATTTAACTCAGACGCTGATATACACGATGTTCATGAAGTAGATTCTATCAACGAAAATAAAGATAGAGGATCTGGGAACCATTTCACTGAATAAGGAATGATCGGTAGTGGTACAATGATCACTTCCACCAAAACTCCAAGATCCAGGTATTTCCACAATCCCATGTACCATTGGATCCTGTGAATTTGGAAAAGATCTATGTGACTTAGGATCCAGTGA
Organism: Viscum album; assembly: GCA_963277665.1. Lineage (NCBI taxonomy): Eukaryota > Viridiplantae > Streptophyta > Magnoliopsida > Santalales > Viscaceae > Viscum > Viscum album. The sequence goes on from OY728161.1 coordinate 309,457,446, forward strand.
TAACTTTATTCCCTTTAGAGTCTTCAAGAAGCTGGGGCTCAATGATATCAAACCCACCTGAGTGGCCCTCTAGCTTGCAGATTGCTCCATCAAATATCCCTAGGGGCTGCTTGGGGATGTGCTTGTGAAGGTAATAAGGTTAATTCTCTCTACCGACTTCATCATTATTGACACGGAGGAATTCCCGGAGGCACCATTGATTTTGGGAAGGCCTTTCTTATCCACGGGTAAGGTATTGATTAATTTACACAAAGGAGAAATAATTTTTACATAAGGCGATGAAAGAGTCTCCTACAACGTCCTCAAGACTGTCAAGAAGGAATCACTATTGGAACATGAGGATTGTTATGTGATAGAAGTAATGTAGGAGAACTTCATCTGAAAGGAAGATGGTCTGGTAAGTTATTTTATCATTGATGACCCACTCTTCCTAGACATCTAAGATGAACCCAAGGAGTTGTAATTTCTCGAAGTCTAGGGCATTCATTACCGGTATCTCATAGTTGTTCAAGAAATTTTGGAGCGAGCAGAGGTGAAGCCAAATTTTCCCTAGATCTTGAAGGCACCTCAACTTGAGCAAAAACCTCTCCCTACATCTCTAAAATATGGATATTTGGGTGATCAAAAAACATTGCCAGTTATACATAATGCATCTCTATCTCATGAGTAAGAAGATGCACTTCTACAGGTTCTGAAGCGAAGAAAGCAAGACATTGGATGGGCATTCACAGATCTGATAGGAATCAATCCCACTATTTTCACCCATAAGGTGCTACTGGAAGAAGGAGAAAATCCCTCTCAACAACCATAGCGAAGGTTGAACCCTCCAATGAAGGAATTCATGAAGATGGAGGTAATCAAATTTTTAGGTGTAGGAATCATATACCCCATTTCAGACAGCCGATGGGTGAGTCCTCTACAAGTGGTACCCAAAAAGGGGGGGTATCACTATGGTCTCCAATGATAAAAATGACCTCAACCACACATGGACTATAATGGGTTGTAAATTTGGTGAAAACTACTAGAATCTTTATGGTGCAACACGGAAAGATCACTTCCTACTGCCCTTCATGGACCAGATGCTGGAATGGCTGGTGGGGCACGGGTTTTACTGCTTCCTCGATGGTTATTTTGGATATAAACAAATCTCTATTTTCCCTAAAGATCATGAAAATATGACCTTCACATGCCCCTAAGGTACATTTTCTTATTGAAGAATGTCTTTTGGGATGTGCAATACTCCTTCCAACTTCCAACGAAGTATGATGGATATATTACATGACATGGAAGAAAAAATCCTGGAGGTCTTTATGGATGAATTTTTCATCTATGTAAAATCCATCAATTTTTTTTTGTGGAATCTATAGTTTTTTTGGAAAAGAGTATACACACTAACCTATTTTTAAATTGTGAGAAATTTCATTTTATGGTGTAGAGCGGTATCGTATTAGGCCACTGGATCTCTATGAAGGGGATATAAGTTGATCCTGTGAAGATAGAAGTCATTTCAAATCTACTCATTCCAACTTCTACCAGATCCATTCGAAGTTTTCTAAGGCTTGCCGGTTTCTATAGACGGTTTGTTGGAGAATTTTCAAAGAATTACCTACCACTCACCAATCTCCAATCCAAGGATTCCATATTTGAATTTGATGAAACATGTGCCAAAACTTTTCAGCATCTGAAGCAATGACATGTAGAAGCCTCGGTGATGATTAATCCAAATTGGGAGGCACAATTTGATGTCTTGTGTGATGTTAGAGACTGTGTGGTTGGCGTAGTACTAGGGAAACAGTTGGATCACATCTTCCATCCAATTTACATTGACAGCAGAACTCTGAGTGAAGCACAACTGAACTATACTACCACATAGAAATAAATGCTTGCATTGGTGTTTTCATCTGACAGGTTTTGTTCTTATTTGGTGATGTCCAAATTTATTGTATATACTAACAATTATGAACTCAAGTATTTTCCGAACAAGAAGGATGTGAAACCACGACTCATCTATTGGGTGCTTCTCCTCCAAGATTTCATCTTGGAGATCCACGAAAAGAAGGGCAGTGAGAATGTTATTGTTTACCACCTATTGTAACGCCCCGACCCCAGCTACCCAGAGTCGGTGCATTACTTCGTAACATTGGCATGATCACAAAAGATCAAGTCTCGAAAGACCGATTAGTTTAGTAGCCTTGGAAGCACTAGATACATTCGTAAATGTTACATTACATCATAAAGTGAAAAACTACAATAACATAGTCTCCATAGTCCACACTTCTATCCTCTTCGGACTATCCCTACAGGTCATTCATAAAATACTTCTTCACATCCTGGAAAATATTAAAACATTGAAAGGGGTGATCTCGGATGCTCAGTAAGGATAAAAATATTGCGGAAGCTTTTATAAATAATCATTAACATTTAAGGCAATGTATAACTAAAACAAAAGCCTTTTTAAACATGAACATTAGCATAATATGGAAAAAATAAAAATCAATAATTCCATTTACTTACTCACATGGACAGTCTACTAATCGAATAATCCCATGCAACATCAATAACCACTTTCATAATGATGGAATGCATAATGCCAGACATTCTGAAACATTTTGTCAAGGCCTCGGCCAAGACATCTAAAATGATTAAGGCCTCGGCCAAAACCATAAATCAAATTGGGAAAGGGCCTCAGCCAATTCCACGTCTAGTTTTCTCATGAGACCTACCGATGCATCGAGGAGCTATAGCGGGCTCCACCCGTCACATGTTAAGTCCAATGCATTCCTCATATGAATAGGTTTAAACATATCATAAACCATAACATAATCATATCACATAAAACATGAATAAAGGAAACATAACATTTCCACATTTAAATAGTAAGATATCAATACAACACATTGATATAATAAAAACGCTTTCAAAACCATTTTCAATACCAAAATAAATGAAAGTTAAAACTTTGTATTTATTTTTCATTAAAAAAAATGATGGCTTGTAGAGGAAGCCGAAACTCAAATAATGGTCACGGTGGCGGAGAAGTCGTTGTCGCCGCATAAGTACGGAAAGAAAAACATTCCCTTTTTTTCGTTTAGTAAAACGCTTCGTATAAAAATATTCCTTTTTAATAAATGTAAAAGTCAAAGGGGTTTATACAACGTATAAAAGAAAGTTGTGTATAAAATCAAATATGCCTCAATGAATGGAGATTGAGACGAAGTCCTTAAAAAGATCATTTTTAAAATAAAATAGATCTATTATGTGTATTCACTATATGTACACAAAAATAAAGTAAAAATAAAAAATAATACATAATAATATCATGACATAATTTGAAAGTAGGAGATTAACCCAAAGAATGGAAGTTGGGTTAAGAAATTCCCTTACCTTGCGTCTTGTCCTGACTCGACCGTTCTTTAACCTCCTGAATAATAAACTAGAGTTAATTTGTATATACCTAAGAACCTTTTTTATGTTCATTATTCCTTTTATATCACTTTTTACCATGTTATTAACATTATGTAATTATTTATGTTAATAACGGTCGTTTTGTCGATCTTTGGTACTTGTGTCAACAATAACCTTCTTATAATTACAAGTTGTTCATGTGGTGAAATATCCATTATATCCATAATTATATTCATGATTTAGATATCATATATATCATATATATCCAGTATATACATTCATTCATAATATTACGTAACATTTAGAGGTAAGAAATGAAATGCACCGTTCATGGAGACGGTAAGCCGTACGTACGCATGAACGCTACTTTCATTTCTATTTCGTATTTAATGTAATGAAATCATAATTATATAAAGGTATAATATATTTCCAGTATAATATCATATATAATATCATTTACTCCATCCTTTATACATCCCACATATGGAATTAACGATTCACATCACTTTGAGGGGGCGGTAGTCCGCACTTCCTAAAATGAAATTATCGCGTTTTACCCATAATGGAAATAATAAAGTATGCCATAAATGAGAAATACAGAAGAATAAGTAAAACATAAACATGTTATATATCATATATAAAAATAGTGACATCTTAATGGCCACCTTTGAAGGTGTTATATGAGTGTTGAACAATCATCGTTTCGTGAGGCAGAAATTCTCCATCCACAGAAACCGTATGTTCTTTAACCATTAGATGTAGGTGTGTGTAAGTGTAGCTCTAATCCTTATTATAACAACATCCTAGTATATTGAGGATACTGGTGTTGTTACAAAAGAAATGAATAAAAAGAGTTTAGGGGGTTGGAGAAGAAAAATAAAACAGAACAACATTAGAGAAGACATTACATCAAAATTGGGTAACTCTTTTTGATTTGAGCCAAATGCTTCCTTGAGAAAAGTTATGCCCAAAGTGAGGCTTCTAGGAGTAAGAGGGGGAAGTTGGGAGAGTATTTGGGTAGATTTTGGCCGAGCAAAATGTATTGAAAGTGTGAATGAGGTGGTAGAGGTGGGGGCCTTTTATAAGAGGAGTGGAGGGGAACTCTTGGAAAGTAAAAACATTTTACATTATTATACAATGCTTTTCGGATTATAAAGGTCCCACACTTATATAATTCGTGGCTAAGGTGATAAGGGTTCGAAATCTACCCATACAATAGTCTTTGGACAAGTGTAAGCCTTGTATTGTACATTATATTTTCATTTTATTAAAATCATTAAATAATGAGGTCATCGCTGCATCATAATGATGTCATAAATAATTTAATTTATTTAATGTCTAAAAATTATAAAAAAATACTATGATGTAGGAAATCTTTTTATATTTCCAATTACTATTTATAGTAAAAAATATGACTTGTATAACCCCATGTAAAAATTGTTTTAGTAAAACATTTCATGTTTTTGTCATTTTTTACTTTAACATTAAATAAAAGGTATTTATGTCATTTTCCAACTAAAGTGGCTCCATGGGGTCCCCAAGTTGACCCATGGATTTTCCTGGTCGGCCATGACTCATCCAATAGGAGTAGGACAAGTTTCATGCTCATCTCATATTATTAAAACATTATTTGTACCTTAAACTACACTAATTACCTCTAATCGCGATTAAGAACTTAAAAGTTACTATTCACCAAAAAATTATTTTAATCACATTGAACCACATTTTACTTCTTAATGACAACCATGTATGTCGGATTTTTGAAAATCCAAACACAGAAGTGGTAATATTTTATTTAAATGAAAAATCAGTTATTTAACTACCACTTAGTTGTTTCACTATTCATCAAAAATTGATGTTTTTCAGAACAAGGCCAAAATTTCACCCTAAGCTATAATTGATATTCCGAATTCAAAAATGATGTCTATATTAAAAAATACCAAACATATAAGTTGCATTAATTAATTTTATAATTAATTCCCGCTGTTACAACAAATAGAGTGTTTTCAAAAAACAATTTATATCAAAAGATTGGCAATTGTTTATGTCCAATTTCAATGTTAAATTAATTCTAATGACCACCATTGGACAAAATAATAAAAATATATTCTAATTATACTTTAAAACCAATAAATATTATAATTTTTCACTATAAATTATTTTGATTTAAAAAGTTGTTTTTAAGTATTTTTCACTATTCATAAAAAATTAGAAGTTCTCAGAAAAATACCAAAAATTCAACATAGGCTAATTTCGATATTCCGAATCCAATAATGAAGTCCATTTTGAAATATGAAATTTCTATAATTTTAAAAAGTGGTTATTACTATTCATAACGGCTACTTTGATTAGTCGCGGTGATTTAGAACTCGAAGTTACGTACAATGCAAGTTATTGCATTATTGAATGAGAAGCGTATCGTGGAAGCTCGGGGTGTTACATTATCCCCTCCTTCAATAAATTTCGTCCTCGCAATTTGAAATTTTTCTTTGAAAATAAAAGGTTGAAAAGAGAAAATACCTTTGAGGAAAACCCACATCGGAAATAAGGTTAATAAATATATAACATTAAAAGAAAGCAAGATAAGTACAAAGGTCACCCGATATAGCCCATTCTAGGATTCTATGAAAATATGGACATGGAGGAGAAAAAAACCGTCATGGTTTGATGGAGAGTTATAGAAAACAGGATTAGGAGAATGTTTAACCACAAGAAAATCACAAACTTGTGATTGGTTAAACGGTCATTGAATCCCCAGTTGGAAAAGTTAACCGACAACATTTTTGTTTTAAGTTACCTTTTATAATGTTGAGGAATTTATTTAGGAGATTTACTAAGAACGTAAGGGAATATACATACTTGTTATGTATACTTTCATTCGTTAATAAATTTTTACCACAAACCCAACTTTTACTCCAAATGGTAACGGAACTCAAAAATATTCTATTTATCCTAATTGTAAAAGGTTCCAAATGTTAACACATACCATTTAGATTAGTAAAACTATTTTGTAATAACCAGGGACTTCCTGTAGGCTAGTGGTAGGAAATAAAGGCTTGTCGCACCATGATTGTTGGTTCGATTCCTGCAGCTTTGTCCAACGCGACGGGTTATGCCCCACCTTGCAGGTTGTCCTTTTCCTAAAACTATAGTATCATAATATTCCAAAAATAATCTTCATAAATTTTTTAACCTTAAACAATACTATCCAAAGATCAACATAAACCACTCCAACCATTATAGTTATCCACTATCCAGACTTTCTCTAAAAGGTCTCTTAATTCCAAAATCAATTTATCAGATTCCCCAAACAAAGTAAAGTTTCTCTTATTCTCACATACTAAAAATATAATTACCTTCATCATATTAAAACCTTACTAAAATCAACAAGTACTGCAGTACAATCCTTATATATATATATCACATTATTCTAATAACCAAAATATAATCCATGAGTCCAAAAGCACCAATACATTAGTTATTCTGCTTCAACTGTAATAACAGCATAAGATTGTCCTTGATCCCTTGGCCTTTTCTGAGGTATGTTTCCCTGATGCTTAGGACATTCATTTGCATAATGCCCCATTTCCCTACAATTGTAGCATTCAACTTTGACAGCCTCTTTCTTTCCCTTGCAATCACGAGCCTGGTGACCCTTTTCTCCACATTTATAACAAACTCCCATTCCTTTTAGGCAAGTACCAGGGTGATTCTTCCCACAATTATCTCATAATGGAAAATCCTTCTTTCCCTTTTTCCCTTTATCTGTCTCTTGTTCCATCGTTCTATTCTTCTCTTGATTTACTTTGTTGTCATAAGACTTAGAGAATTCCTTTTATGTTTTGATAGCACATGAGAAAATATCTTCGTATGTTGAGAAAGATTGTGATACTAAAGCTCGACCGAGAAATGGTTTTAACCCATCAAAGAAACTATCAATCTTACCTCTTGGGTTACGTATATAATTTGCAGCATACCTTGCTAACCTTGTAAAGTTGGCCTCATACTTTGTGACATTTTCATCCTCCTTTTGTCTCAGACTCAGAAAATGCCTTTCCATATCTGCTCTATGGTCACGAGGAAAGTATTTTTCTAAGAAAATATCTTTTAACTCCCTCCATTCCATATTTGATACATCATCATCTTCCTTTGTGTTTTGAATCAATGACCACCATTGATTGGCATCTCCAGTGAGGCGGTAAACTGCCATGAAAACCTTCTCCCTTTCGCTACTCCCCAAGGCGTGGAATATTTTCTCTAAGGAGTTTATCCATTGCTCAGCTACTAATGGATTTGTACCCCCATTAAATGTTGGTGGTTGTTGCCTCATGAACCGGTCTAAAATTCATCCTACACGTTGCGGATCAGGGTGCTCCATATGAGTAAGGTTATTATTCATAACCTGAGTGAGTTGTCCCAGTATGGTAATAAGTTGATCAGCACCAGTTGTATCACTAGCTCCACCATAATTATCTTGAGCAGGAGGGAAATCCCTACATGGAGTGCGTGCATTGATACGGTTTCCATTCCTTCCACTAGGCGCCATTTCTAAACAATGGAATATACTTTATTACTTTATAAATCAAAATACATAATTCCATACTTGTAAGATACTTAACATAAATTGAACTATTTATGGATATAATCCATAAAAATGTTTTCTTTGAGAAAGTATATACTCATAACCCTTCATAGTGGTTTATAAAGAAAATGAGAATTATCCAAAGCATATCCCCTGGGAGTGTCGTAACCAAGAGTGCAGCAAGGCCCGTTGTCGTGCACCAATTCCCGTTCGAGTCTAGCTCAAAGCGGTGTTTTCTGGTTTTACCCCTAGGTACATCTGTGCCAGAGCCGCCTCTACTTGCTCGTATCCAGACAGGGATGTATTGCTCGGAAAACTCACAAAATCTCTACAATAACAAAATTCTAGGAAGTTCTTCTATACTAATCCTCAAAGTTCATCTTAGGTCTACGTGCTCTAATCAGAGTTTATCTAAATCTAGCTTCCAAAGTTTGTACTAAACTTCCTCTGATACCAACTGTAACGCCCCGACCCCAGCTACCCATAGTCGGTGCATTACTTCGTAACATTGGCATGATCACAAAAGATCAAGTCTCGAAAGACCGATTAGTTTAGTAGCCTTGGAAGCACTAGATACATTCGTAAATGTTACATTACATCATAAAGTGAAAAACTACAATAACATAGTCTTCATAGTCCACACTTCTATCCTCTTCGGACTATCCCTGCAGGTCATTCATAAAATACTTCTTCACATCCTGGAAAATATTAAAACATTGAAAGGGGTGAGCTCGGATGCTCAGTAAGGATAACAATATTGTGGAAGCTTTCATAAATAATCATTAACATTTAAGGCAATGTATAACTAAAACAAAATCCTTTTTAAACTTGAACTTTAGAATAATATGGAAAAAATAAAATTCAATAATTCCATTTACTTACTCACATGGACATTCTACTAATCGAATAATCCCATGCAACATCAATAACCACTTTCGTAATGATGGAATGCATAATACCAGACACTCTGAAACATTTTGTCAAGGCCTCGGCCAAGACATCTAAAATGATTAAGGCCTCGGTCAAAACCATAAATCAAATTGGGAAAGGGCATCAGCCAATTCCACGTCTAGTTGTCTCATGAGACCTACCGATGCTTCGAGGAGCTATAGCGGGCTCCACCCGTCACATGTTAAGTCCAATGCATTCCTCATATGAATAGGTTTAAACATATCATAAACCATAACATAATCGTATCACATAAAACATGCATAAAGGAAACATAACATTTCCACATTTCAATCAAAAGATATAAATACAACACATTGATATAATAAAAACGCTTTCAAAACCATTTTCAATACAAAAATAAATGAAAGTTAAAACTTTGTATTTATTTTTCATTATAAAAAATGATGGCTTGTAGAGGAAGCCGAAACTCAAATAATGGTCACGGCGGCAGAGAAGTCGTTGTCGCCGCATAATTACGGAAAAAAAACATTCCCTTTTTGTCATTTAGTAAAACGCTTCGTATAAAAAGATTCCTTTTGAATAAATGTAAAAGTCAAAGGGGTTTATACACCGTATAAAAGAAAGTTGTGTATAAAATCAAATATGCCTCAATGAAAGGAGATTGAGACGAAGTCCTTAAAAAGATCATTTTTAAAATAAAATAGATATATTATGTGTATTCACTATATGTACACATAAAGAAAGTAAAAAATACAAAATAATACATAATAATATCATGACATAATTTGAAAGTAGGAGATTAACCCAAAGAATGGAAGTTGGGTTAAGAAATTCCCTTACCTTGCGTCTTGTCCTGACTCGACCGTTCTTTAACCTCCTGAATAATAAACTAGAGTTAATTTCTATTTACCTAAGAACCTTTTTTATGTTCATTGTTCCTTTTATATCACTTATTACCATGTTATGAAAATTATGTAAATATTTAAGTTAATAACGGTCGTTTTGTCGATCTTTGGTACTTGTGTCAACAATAACCTTCTTATAATTACAAGTTGTTCATGTGGTGAAATATCCATTATATCCAGAATTATATTCATGATGTAGATATCATATATATAATATATATCCATTATATACATTCATTCATAATATTACGTAACATTTAGAGGTAAGAAATGAAATGCACCGTTCATGGAGACGGTAAGCCGTACATACGCATGAACGCTACTTTCATTTCTATTTCGTATTTAATGTAATGAAATCATAATTATATAGAGTTATAATATAGTTCCAGTATAATATCATATATAATATCATTTACTCCATCCTTTATACATCCCAAATATGGAATTAACGATTCACATCACTTTGAGGGGGCGGTAGTCCGCACTTCCTAAAATGAAATTATCGCGTTTTACCCATAATGGAAATCATAAAGTATGCCATAAATGAGAAATACAGAAGCATAAGTAAAACATAAACATATTATATATCATATATAAAAATAGTGACATCTTAATGGCCACCTTTTAAGGTGTTATATGAGTGTTGAACAATCATCGTTTCGTGAGGCAGAAATTCTCCATCCACAGAAACCGTATGTTCTTTAACCATTAGATGTTGGTGTGTGTAAGTGTAGCTCGAATCCTTCTTATAACAACATCCTAGTATATTGAGGATACTGGTGTTGTTACAAAAGAAATGAATAAAAAGAGTTTAGGGGGTTGGAGAAGAAAAATAATACAGAACAACATTAGAGAAGACATTACCTCAAAATCGGGTAACTCTTTTTGATTTGAGCCAAAGGCTTCCTTGAGAAGCGTTCTGCCCAAAGTGAGGCTTCTAAGAGCAAGAGGGTGAATTTGGGAGAGTATTTGGGCAGAGTTTGGCCGATCCAAATGGATTGAAAGTGTGAATGAGGTGTTAGAGGTGGGGGCCTTTTATAAGAGGAGTGGAGGGGCACTCTTGGAAAGTAAAAACATTTTACATTATTATACAATTCTTTTCGGATTATGAAGGTCCCACACTTATATAATTCGTGGATAAGGTGATAAGGGTTCGAAATCTACCCATACAATAGTATTTGGACAAGTGTAAGCCTTGTATTGTACATTATCTTTTCATTTTATTAAAATCGTTAAATAATGAGCTCATCGCTGCATCATAATGATGTCATAAATAATTTAATTTATTTAATGTCGAAAAATTATAAAAAAAATACTATGATGTAGGAAATATTTTTATCTTTCCAATGACTTTTTATAGTCAAAAATATGACTTGTATAACCCCATGTAAAAATTGTTTTAGTAAAACATTTCATGTTTGTGTCATTTTTTACTTTAACATTAAATAAAAGGTATTTTTGTCATTTTCCAACTAAAGTGGCTCCATGGGATCCCCAAGTTGACCCATGGATTGTCTTGGTCGGCCATGACTCATACAATATGATTAGGACAAGTGTCATGCTCATCTCATATTATTAAAACATTATTTGTTCCTTAAACTATACTAATTACCTCTAATCGCGATTAAGAACTTAAAAGTTACTATTCACCAAAAAAATTATTTTAATCTCATTGAACCACATTTTACTTCTTAATGACAACCATTTATGTCGGATTTTTGAAAATCAAAACATAGAAGTGGTAATATTTCATTTAAACGAAAAATCAGTTATTTAACTACCACTTAGTGGTTTCACTATTCATAAAAAACTGAAGTTTTTCAGAACAAGGCCAAAATTTCACCCTAAGATATAATTGATATTCCGAATTCAAAAATGATGTCTATTTTAAAAAATTCCAAACTTATAGGTTGCATTAATTAATTTTATAATTAATTCCCACTGTTACAACAAATAGCGTGTTTTTAAGAAACAATTTATATCAAAAGATTGACAATTGTTTATGTCCAATTTCAATGTTAAATTAATTCTAATGACCACCATTGGAAAAAATGGTAAAAATATATTCTAATTATACTTTAAAACCAATAAATAGTATAATTTTTCACTATAAATTATTTTTATTTAAAAAGTTTTTTTTAAGTATTTTTCACTATTCATAAAAAATTAGAAGTTCTCAGAAAAATACCAAAAATTCAACATAGGATAATTTCGATATTCCGAATCCAAAAATGAAGTCCATTTTGAAATATAAAATTTCTATAATTTTAAAAAGTGGTTATTACTATTCATAACGGCTACTTTGATTAGTCGTGGTGTTTTAGAACTCGAAGTTGCGTACAATGCAAGCTACTGCATTATTGAATGAGAAACGTATCGTGGAAGCTCGGGGTGTTACACCTATACCTCCTGGAACTGCCTCATTTGGAGAAGTAAGATGGAAGAGACATCATAGAAAACTTCCCAGATTAGCAACTTTTCTCAACTGATGGAACACCTCAACCTTGGTATGTAGATATTGCAAATTATTTGGTTATAGGATCAGTTCACCCTGATCTCACTTACTAGCAGAAGAAGTGGTTTTTATTTGATGTTAAGATGTACTTTTGGGAAGACACTCTAATCTTTCGATCATTTGGAGATGGTATGATTCACTGTTGCATCCTAGAGAATGATGTTCAAGGAGTTTTGGAGTTCTGTCACTCCTCACCGGTTGGAGGACATCATGGACCCAACCATACGATAGAGAAGATCCTACAATCTAGATTTTTGTTGGCCTACCATGCATAGAAATGCTCATTACTTTGTTACTAGGTTTCATCAATGTCAGAGGATAGGTAATATGGGATGATTATCTGAGATTCCTCAACACACCATCTTAGTGGTAGAAATCTTCGATGTCTGGGGAATTTACTTCATGGGGCCATTTCCCCCATCATATGGGAACTCCTACATACTCATCTGTGAGGAATATGTCTCCAAGTGGGTGGAAGTCATTGCAATATCCCATGACATAGCCAAGTTAGTGGTGGACTTTTGAATAAAAACATCTCTAGCATATTTGGCGTTCCTCGAGTGTTGATTAGCAATATGGGAACACATTTTGAAAATAACTTAATGAATGATGTGTTACTTAATTATAGGGTAAATCATAACATGGGAACACCTTATCATCCCAAATCTAGTGGATAGGTGGAATTATCAAATCATGATCTGAAGCAAATCTTGGATAAAATAGTGGGATCTTCAAGGAAGGACTTGTCCAAAAAGATTGATGATGCCTTCTGGTCATACCATACCACCTTCAAAACAGCTCTAGGGATGTTGTTATTCTACCTTGTCTATGGGAATCCATTCCACCAACTAGTGTAGTTGGTGTATAAAGCCAACTAGGCCTTCAAGGACCTAAATTTCAATTTAATGGTTTTCTAAAAGAAGCGTATGTTCCAGCTGATGGAGCATGATGAGATCCGACGGGAGGATTATGAGAACACCATACTGTACAATGAAAGGAAACAAGTGATCCATGACCATTTTATTTCCCTCAAAACCTTCCATCCTAGTGATCAGGTATTTATCTTCAACTTTCGTCTGAGATTTTTTCTAGGTAAGTTGAAGTCCCAATGGTTTTGACAATTCCATGTGATCAATGTCTTCCACCATGGTGTGGTGGAAATTGTTGGTGAGGATGAACAACCATTCAAGGTGAATGAAAAACACAAAAAGATTTACCATCACATGGAGGATATGGTGCGTAGGATCTCCACCATTCATTTCAGTTAATATGAGGTAGGTAGGTCAATCCAATGACATAAAAAAGGTGCTTCCTATGAGGCAACTCATAGGTTACATGTTGTGTACCACCTATACACACGTCTTGTACTAATATTTTTAGTGTATATTATAAATATTATAAATAAATAGATTAACTAAGTTAATGAACAAGGATGATGTCGGTGCCAATGGTATGGTCACTGGAGTTTATCCGAGCCGCCATCGGTTTGAATCCCTCCATACCTACCTTCGTCACGAGGTTCATCCTTTTTACACTCGGGTTTAACTAAAAGGTGTGTGTGGTATTTTTCAAAATAATATATATATTTTTATAAATAAATTAAAACCCATGATGGGGATGGAGCAGCTACCCAGGGTCATAAACATGTTTTCAAAAGACTTGGGTTTAAATCCTAACAACCGGACCATTTCCATCATTATTCATTTTAATAAAACCACATGGTGTACATTTCGATATATGTCATGTGAGCCATGATTTCTTTAACAACTAAAAATATTTTCAAACATAAAGGAATACATGTGGGTGAAGTTGGCAGATTGGCAATGTCTTATTCCTATATTCAAAGGACTCGGGTTCGAATTCGGCTAATCTCCCTACTTTATAACTTTTATTCAAATTAAAACCAGACGCCGTGTATTTTCTTTATCCCGTGTAGTTTTGGCCATGTACATTAAATATATATAATTAATAAATATGAGAATTAGTAGAACCTTTTCTCTAATGGTTTTGGGATTGTGTTTGGATTGACTGATTGATGGTTCGAACATCTCCCCATGAACCGGACCAAAGTTTGTACTTCTCTTTTTCCAAATTTAGACCACACGACGTGTATTTTCCTATACATTACATGTATAGATTTATTTTTAGTAAATATTATATATATGTGTTTATTTTTATTTAATTATTAATATTAATTTTTATATTGTTTTCTATAATAATTGTATAATATATGTTATAAAAAAACATTGTGATACACGGCGTGAGGGTCCTAGTACACGCCGTGTAATGCGGCAATAAAGGTTGTGCCCTACCTAGCCTGAGCCCATGACACGCGACCCCCACCCCTTTCCCATTTTCTTCTCCTGCATGCCCTCCGCCCTCACCGATTCCAATCCGCTGATTTAGGGAATTTTAGGTCCAGATTTCTTCCACATTACGATCCTCACACCATGTACTCACTTCCTCACCCTCTATTTCCCTGTTTTCATAGCGTTTAGGGCAATTTTTTTATCGGCCGACAATTCAACTTCCCACGTAGCACACGAGGTGCACGAAGAACACACATCGTGTACTTCCTGTACACAACCACACATGACATATTTTCCCCATTTGGCTGCTACAAGGCATGTACATTCTGTACAAGCCATGTCATGTGCCTCCCCAGGACATCTGGCTCTGGCTATGTCCTCTGGGAGACGACCCCTTCCCATCTCACCATACACGGCGTGTCTGTTCAAGACACCATATGTCCTTCAACCCTTCAGAGGACTCAATATTGAATGTCCACATGCCTTTCATGCCATGTTTACACACATGGAATGTACTCCTTTCCGCACGACGTGTCTATGGTATGATCCCCTGCTCTAGTCAAGCTGTGTCTATCTCTTTACACAGCCCCACTCTGTTTTGTACACACGACGTGTACTCCTTGTTACATGTTGTGTACTCGGTTTCTTCCTGACACGTGCCCACACGACATGTATATCCCAAGTACATGGTTTCTTCCAAAGCTCCTACCACACTCCTTGTACCCTGGATCTACACATCGTGTTATACTATATTTTTCATTTTCTCACATTTTCAATTTCTTTTTCTTCTTCTTTTCTTTTGGTTTTGTTTTCTTTTCTTCTAGGTATGGACGATAAAGATCCTGTTAGTGAGAAGCAGCCCACTTCCAATTCTGATGGAGAGAATCCACCTTTCCATTGGATTCGTCTTTGATGTTCCGAGTGACCAACTTTGGATTTCCTAGTTTTCCATCCCCCAACGTTGTCTGCTCTACCTCCTCTTCTGATGCCTCCTCCATCTGCGACATCTACCAATCTGGCCATTCCTGTAGCCCCTTATACTATTGATCCTCTAGATGTGGCATCATCCCCATCTACTGAGGTCAAGAGATCAGGTGTTTCCACTCCCTCCAACTCCCTTCCCTCAAAGGTACCCTCCACGTTAGTAGTGGGGCAGACTGAGACGGTGCCTCCACCCTCTATTGTCCAGCCCTCTGAGCCCGCCACGGTGCCCACTGATCCACCTCCTACCTCTACGACATGCCCATATGATCCGGCACCATCCAGTCCACCACTGCCTATACCGGATGTTGCCCGCCCTCTGCGACATCCATGCCTTATTTTTCCGGTGGGTTATCCAGCAGCTGAGAAATTGTGAGGATTCTCCCTCCGCACTATTCAGTTGAGCATCCACTACATATATTTCAGCATTCCCCAGAGTCTAGAAATTTTTTAGTATATTAAAGAGCTCTTGGGCCATACACATCTTCTTGTGGAAATACAGGATAAAACTCCTACATACCGAGATTTATTTTTGGAGTTCGTGGCTATGTTCGAGTTCGACAGGCCCACATAACGCCAGACACCCATGGATACAACTCACCCAGTTCATTTTTGGCTAGGAGGATGGCCTATTTCATTCACAATGGAAGAGTTTGGATGAGGTTTAAGCTTCTACTCCCATCCTACCACCCCACCTTTCATTTTTACACTTTCCAATCGCAAGAGCTATGATCTTGTTACAATTTGGTGGGAGCTTGCGGGGCTTGACCATAGGTATTCCCCCACATCACTGAAGAGCACACTCCTCATTGACCCTCATCTTCGTTTCATTCACTGGTGCTTAAACACCATTATTTTTCCTTTCCATGAGGATATGTGTATTGTTTCTGGCTAGGACATTGAGCTCTGTACTTCTATTTTCCTGAATGAATACCCTAACCTTCACTGCCTTACCGACACCTACATCCACTCTGTGATTCATTGCCATCATGGAAACATGAATGGTGGTTTCTATGACACCCACCTAGCACACCATTTTGGAATTTTTGATCCATATCTCCCTCATGATCCCTTAGTCTCACCTCAACATCTCAACTTCTTCATTTTTATCCGCATGTAGATGGTTGAGCGTTGGGGTGATGGCTATAGGCTTGTGCAGGATGACCCTACTCGTGTAGGGGCGAGGGATGACCCAGCTGCTCCCACTGGTATTCCTGACCAAGTCCCCCCACAACCACCTGTGGATGTCCCATCCACCCTCCCCCCTTCTTCTAGCTTTCCTTTTTATTCCACCGCCATCCCCTTCTCTTCTGGGTCTTCCCCCTTACCCTCTCCCTTCGCACCATCGGTCGATCACTCCTTTACCCTCCGCCTAGCCGAGATGGAGCGCCACCAAGATTATATGGTCCATAATCGTAGGCATCTCGAGTAGATGTTGTGGTTCTTCTTCACCACCATGGAATTTCACTACCTACAACCACTCTGGATCCAATGTAGGCCTCTGCTCCTCCACCTCCATCCCCATAGCTACCACTTTCAGCTCTGGCCATAGATTCTGTTCTCCTCTCCACCACTATCCCAGCTACTACCGCTCATGCTTCCAGCCCGAAAATGACTACAGATCCTCCCACTCTGAGTGCCACTCCTGAGGCTCTATATGTTATGACTACTCTTCTGATATTGGATCTCATACCTCTGGCCTCTACTGTTGTCGTCAAGCCTTTGCTACTAGATCCTCTTATAGTAGACGATGCCTCTTATAAGGTGAAACTATGACTGGTTTTTGGACAGATTTATTTCCATTCTATATATCTTTTTTGTGATCTTCTTGGGCTGTGATGTTGTATGTATCTGCAGTTTTATTTTTCCCTTCCCTCGACTGTCATAGGTACACTAGAGAAACTTCGACATCTCTATTTCGACTACTTCCCCATTTTTTCCATTCATCACTAGGGGAGTATTGTTCAGTGTTTGTTTTTCCTTTATACTTTGGGTATACTTTTTTCACTACTTCCCATCCTTTTCTGCCTGTTGGTTCCCCATATTTCCTCCTCTTCCTTCGTATTTCACTTTGGGGACCATGTGTTGTACTAAGTGTGGGGGAGATCCTCCGATTACACTAGTATTTTCCTTCAACTAATTTAGAATAAATCATTAATAGTTTACATATTTCAAATTTTAGATAATTTTTGATTAATTATAATTATAAATAAGAATAGGAATAAAAGGGAATTAAAAAAAATACATGATTATTTCAATTTTTAAAGAATTTTTAAAATGATTTTTCATAAAGTTTGATTCTAGATTTTAGGCCTTAGACATTTACATTTATTAGACTGGTCATTTTGTACTCATGTAATGACATGATTGATCCCTGTATTTTCTCCATTTCTGAGAGGTATTCTAATCCTTTTTGACATATTCTTTATTATACCCTCTTTCTTGAGAGATTCTTCGGATATGCATAACTACCAAAACATTCTAGTTTTTCTATTGAAAACATGATGATATTTTAATCACATTAAAATGATTAATGAATTTGATTGTTTTTTAGCCTCTTTGACCTTTAGACCTACCCTACATCTGACCTTTATAAACCCTTAGAAACCATGATTTTATTTGATAGGAAGCCACATTACAAGCCTATATTCCCCTCATACACTAATTATTTTATAATTTTACATGATTATTCATTTGGGTTTTGAAAAGAGGTAATTGGGTTCTTTTAGGGTACATTTTGGTGAGAAACCATGAACTTGTGTGTGGGGGAGTTTGTCACTTGTTCATTTGGGAAAAAAGGGTCCCAGAGCATACTATCTATATTATTCTTGGTGGTCTTTCAGTGTTATTTAGAACAATTAAATATGAAAAAGATGGACCAGATTATTTATTACATATTATTAATATTTTATGAGCCATATTGGAAAGGTAATATCATTGTGATGATACCTTTGATATTTCTTGATTGGGGGTTCACTTTTCTTTAATATTTATCTTGAATACCATGAATTATTGTTTAATAATTCAACCTCCTTTTCAAGCATCTAAGATTATTTTTTATCATTACCTACCAACCCTTAGCCTCAGAAACATTTGAACCTTATTAAAATCCCTCATGATTTTTGAGATTTGATTTCTGAAGTAGATAATGAGAACAATTTCAAGCCTATGGATAGAGTTCATATACTTAAGATTGATCATAAATCTAATTAAATAAACTTGAGTGGTGAGTATGGTACTTTTTGGTGAGGTAAATCATTAAGTGGCATGTTTATTTATGTGTAGTTAAACAATGTGAATGAAAGAAGATACATATTTTCAATTAACTTATATAAGAGGTATGATTAAAATATCGTTGGAATTGAAATCTGTTTTGTTCCTTTCCAAAAAAATCTTCTGCTATGGCTATATTATTTACAGTTATAATTAGTTAAATGATTCGCTTTTTAAAGTATGGATTCTATTGATTTTATGTTGATATCTTTCATGAGGATAAGAAAGTGACATAGTGTGGGGGAATTTGATGTACCCAATTTGTGAATACTTTTTCATACATTTTATTTAGCATAAAAACATGTTTTCACCTAATGTAATTTTTATGGGTAAAATGATTTATTTTTGTGATTATGATAATTTTCATGATGTTTCCAGCCAAAAGAACAACTCGGGGCTGATCAGAACAAAATTTAAAATATACAGGTTGTGTAGTTTTATATACACGCTGTGTACGACTACCACGAAACAGATCTGGAAGACTGGAAAGACGCCCATGTTTCTGACCAAAGAATACACATTGTGTACTTCCCATCTACACAATGTGTGGCCCTTATAGAAGAATTTGGTGTCTGATGAATGTTCTTACATGAGATGTAGGAAGGCGTACTTGTCATGTACTCCCACTTACCAGGCGATGCCATATTCAAAGTCAAAGGTGGCATGTTAGCTCACCTACCGGCAGAGAAAAAAAATTCCAAAATGTGTTTACCAAGGTACACTCCATGTACTTCATGGTACACCTCATGTACTACTAAAACCTATAAATAGGTGTTAGAACATCCAAGTTCGAGAGTAATTTAGATTCATTCATTCCAAGATATTTCAAGGGGGAGAACTCCAGAGATGGCCAAGAAGAGAAGAAGAGAGAGAAAGAAGATGAGAGAAGAGTGGAGAGAAGGTGCTTTTGAGCTACCTTCCCAATAACCCTCTCTCTGAAGCATTCAAGAGGATGAATTCAGGTATTTCAAGTTGTTTAGTTACTAGCTACTCCATGAGTAGCTAAATTCTCTATGTGTTGGGGTTGTGGACACTTATGTGTTGTAATTTTTCAATTGTGATATTGGAATCATGTTATTTATTATTATTACTCATAATTATTTATTAACTATTTCGAAATATCACTAAAAACCTCATATCGGACCAAGAATGGGATTTCTAGGGGTTGTTTATAGAATTACTAATAAAAACATCCATTAGCATTGGGTGTTTTAATCATATCAAAAGGTTTGCAATTAATAAAATTATGAGAAATCAATTTCCACACCAAGTAATTGGTTTCTATTTATTTTAAAAAAACTCACCATACAAAGGGGGTTCTGTTGAATTCTTAACCCAGAGATGTGAATTATCTTGAAAAACACAATTATCTCATAAGAAAATTGATATAATAACAACCCTTAAAATCCACAGACCCAACGCATTTCTCTCCAAATTTTCATCTAAACCAAATCTCTGTGTTTTTCTTTATCTTTCAAGTAATTTGGTAAGAAATTGAAATCCAATAACCTTTTTATCAAAACATAAAATAATTGACTATAAATTTTAGTAAACTTCACTAAATCAATTAAAAACTAAATAAAAAACAAAAAAATAACCCCCTCTCCCTATGGATCGTCCCCTTACTGGAACTATACTTGCATGGGTAATATAATTTGGATTTTCAAAAAAAAAATTAGAAGGAATAATATGATCCTTTATCCGAGGATAACAACTTGAAGTGTTTCACATTCCCAAATTACTAAGACTTCCATCAAATAACAACTTACACGGTATCTTCTCTAGGGTTCCCACTACCAACACCCATTGTCAGCGTCTTCTCTTCTAGGAATCTCTCTACAACTAAAGCCCAGTCGAGCACTCCATCAAAGGAGGTAATGAAAATATATATCATTGAAGCCCTGATATACCATCATAATCCCTACTCGGTGGTATGTATCCTAATGAAAAAATATCACACCATATTTAGGGAATATCTCAAGATATCAGTAAACCTCATTAAATAATCTACCATGTTCATAATTCCCTACTATAGATGTAAAATCTTCTAGATGCATACTAATTTCAATGTGGCCAGATATAACTCTTCCCTAAGGAGACACTAGAAGTATGACTATGAGAGATCTATATCATCATGTTACTAAATCTCCAGACTCCACCATCGCCTAATAGAGCACTGAATAAGACTCATTATGAGGACATCCATCTAATCTAACGGGATCCTTATGAGGAAGAAAACTTGGGTGACTGTCTCTAGCCAATCCATATCCACTTGTGAGTATTTATTACCCAGAAACCTAGGGGTTTCTATCTCTGGAACTCATGCAGTGCACATAGCCCGCATGAATCCTTATCTAGAATTATTGGTGATAACTACTTCTAAATGGGTGGTGGAACCACCAGAAAACCCCCTAGAGGTACCACCTCTGGTAGAGGTCCCTGTATCGAAGCCTCATCACTTAGTAGATCATCCTTGGGATTATGTAGTGGAATCTTATTTGTCTATCTTCGCATAGGTATCCTAAAAAAACAAGATTTACCATGGTCGAAGAGAATATATGAAGAGATGAAACAATAAGGAAATGGAATCCACAACCCAAGCCTATATGATTCATGAACCAATGTTTTTTCCTACAACCAATGTCTACATTTTCTGAATCAATAAGAAGGTTATCAGAGTCTAGTTGAATGGATACCTTTACCACCAATGTAAAACTGTATTTCCTAGCTTAAAATCCAAATGTCAAAGACTTGAACAATGTTTTCATAAATCCAAAATAGGTACCACCTAGCTATTGATATGCCAAGTGTGGCTACCTAAACCCACCTATAATAAGCCAAGGTCTAGAAACTAGTTCCAAGTAGGCATATAACATAAATGGGAGGCATTACCATAACGTACCTATGCACAATAAAATGTATAATTTTTTTAAAATATAGATAAAGAAAAATAAACTAATACCAAAAAATCATTCACAACATCTATCCCACGTCAGAGTACAAAAAAGGTTCTAAAAATGATAATGGGGCCAAATAAATTCCCAACCAAAAACTATAGAGAGTCCAACCTACATAGAAAAAGGGGACCACTAACAAATTCAACAATTTGAAAAAATAACTTGTTATGTCTATCCAAACTATGATTTTCCTGTTTCATATCCTCCTAAGACAATTTTAAAAGTTTTATCATATACATAAGGCATGCCACTTGTGGTTATAGACCATGTAGTTGTGAGTAAAACAATACCTAGTAGGATGCTCTGAAATCACTAAAAATAATGAATCAAGACTAGTCAACTCAGAATAGTTATACAATAATAAAGAGAACCTAGATATACTCATAAAACAATACGAGTATCAATTGGTATCAACCAATACCACTAAACACAAGATGCCACTCAAGGCTTCTAGTTAACACTTTTTTGGGGAGGACTCGTTCATGATCCATGATATCACTAGTGACACTCATCCAATAGTTTATGTTCATTGGGACCCACTGAAAAAGTACTCTGTAGATCTCATGAGATATCATCATCGAGGTAGGGGATCACACCTAGGTCCATTGGGGGACACCACAAACCCTATTGGATCTGCATGCTAGATAGGGGATCAATTCCTGATGAATGGTGGTCATATCGATACCATGAACCCCATTTAGGAATGATAGAGGATCACACCCTAGTCTCACAGGAGGATGCACCAAACTCTATCCAATTCTGCACCAATAGAGAGGATACCAATCTTATATCAAGTATGTTATATTATACCCTCATGGGAAAGGACCATGCTATCACACTCCACTAAACCTAGTCTATACTAGAGAGGAAAAGGGATAAAATCCTTCTATAAATATGTACATGACATGTACTGCTAAATCCATACCTTCCCATTCATGTGCCAGTGTTCCTCTTTATGTGCTTGTAAACCCTGGCTCATGCCCCTGTACACCAGGATTTGTTTCATTACATAGATCATCCCATATACTCTGTTCATGTCAGAGTAAATCGCTTGGCCTATGTTATCATCTCATTCCCTTGTATCCTATGAGTGAAACAGAATTCCTCCAGCCAAATTCCACATGACATATGGTATAGAACACATGGAAAGTGGTCCTAATCACTTATATAGAAACCCAAGTTTCATATCCAGAGCCCCACATGGCATGTAATGTCATATTTCATGTTGGTTACCATGCGATTTTCCTAATCTAATGGGTGAAGTAGGATCAGACTGATGGATTCTATTTTATTGGTGGATACGTGATGATGGTTCAGTGCAGTGACGGTTCAAATCTATAGAATTATTTTCAAGTGGATTGTGTCCCAGTTTTCGATGAGCAGAAATGGAAAGGGTCGGGAAACCTCAAATATGAGTTTCTTGGTGAGATCGATGGTGACAATGATAGATCTAGATGAAATGTAAATGATATATTATGAATTATATTTAAATTAAAATTAGATAAACTATAAACATATTAATCCAATTTATGTCATTAGAATCATTTTTATATTGAATTAAGATATAAAAACATAGTAAACTTTTGAACATTTTCACTTTAAAAACTCGATTTCTCGTCATGCCTGCGGGATTAATTTTAAATTAATTTCTATAAATTATATGATTTTTATTTAGAATAATTGATTCCATATTTTTAACCAGAATAATTTATAAATTGTAATAATTTCGAATAAATTTTTACCATAATGATTTGTGAAAACTGTTAAAATTAATCATCACGATTAAGGTAAAATTGAGCTTACCAAGGGACTAAACATTAAACATAAGGGGAAAATGACATAGAAACTTATACAACACAAATTTTATGGAAATATTTCGACCTTAAACATGTATATCGATAAAAAATTTCATTATTTGAGTCGCATGAGGTAAGGTAGTCCTCCCAATAGTGTTAACTTTTTGTTATTTACAAGAATGTCACTCCTCCTCCACTATAAAAAGGAACCAACCATCCTCACTTATTAAAAACTATAAATCCATTTGAATCATCAAAAACCTAACCAAAATACACCTAAAAATCCCTCCCCTTATACTAGAATCATTATTTTGGGAAAAAAGAAAATAATTTTTGATTTTAGTGAAAACCTAATGAGGATACCCAAAGAAGACGTAATGTTCTACTAAAGCATTTTCATTTTATTCGTTATCCTCCTCCCTAGATTATTATTATATAATAATTATATAATAAAATAATTATATTTAATATACTAAAAAAATTTATGTTAATGTTACTATCTAAAACCACACACACTTTAATCAAATGGGATACGCAATCATCGTTCATGTGTACGGCGGACTACCATCTCACAGACTGATGTCATTCGTTCTTCCATTACCACATTTAAAGGTTGGGTATAATTATGGTTTTATAGTTTATATATGATATATATGATATTTATAATGTATTTATGCTTCTTTAATTATTATATAACACATACCATTATTCTTTCCATTTTTTAGGAATATGATAACGTTGTTCACATGTACGGCAGACTACTGTCTTGTGAAACGATGTGATTCATTCACATGTTAAATGGAATGTGTTAAAGATGAGATAAATAAAACTATGTGATATATTAAACATAAATATGATACTTTAATGATAATATACATATTTATCACTTACTATTTTTTAATATGATAATAAAATTGAGACAATGTTCATGCGTACGTATGACCTACCATCTCCATGAATGGTGCATTTCATTTCTTATCACTGAATTTTATGGATTAATCTAAATAAATATATAACAAATATACATGATATTTACATAATATTTTACATTAATTATAATATTTAATCATTATCTATGTAATAAGAACAAAAAATAATAAGTCAAAACATAATTGAAAAAACAAGGCAATTAACACCCGAAACAATGGAAATAATGAATGATTATAAAAAAATGGTGATAAGATGTTCTAAAAGGATTTTATATAATATTATAAACATTAATATGGTTCTGGTGTAATTTAATAACATGATCAAAACTATTATACATGAGTTTAAAGGGTGTTCCAAAAGGGATCTTAACGTAAGGGATTTTGTCTCAATTTATATTCTGTTGATACTTATTTGTTATTATGCACCAATTCACTTTTATATGGTGTATATACTTCCCCTTGACATATATAATCAAGAATAATGAACTATTTTTGGTATTTTAAGTTTTAGTTTTAATTATTTTATTCATTGGTATTTTACTTTAATGTTACGAAGTGGTAAATAAATTATTAAATCAATTTCATTTCATTGGGTTCTATAACCCATTTTATTTCTTTGAAATTCTCAGATTATGTGTGTAATAAATTTTACTATATATTTTTTGTATTTCCACTTTCATCTATACGGTTCTGGAAAACAACCAGAGGGAGAGTTTTCACCTTATTGAGATGAACTCTAATGATGACATATGTGTCTTCATCGAGTCCTCCTCGGGTATCTTCTCATCGAAGGGCTTCTGGGGTATGATTTATAGGCTGGTGCAGCCAGGGGGTTGGGATGAAATTATCTGGGTGAAATTAATTCCTACTAAATTAAATTTTCTCACTTAGAGAATTCGTAACAGAGCTCTTTCGACCGACAATAGCATCTGCAGGTGTGGCATCCAACTGGAATCTAGGTGCGTGTGCGGTAGGATGCATAGAGATGAGAGTGCCACTCATTTCTTCTTCGGTAGTGAATGTGTGTTCGAAGTCTGGAATGCCCTGGAAAAATTTATGGTGGTCCGTACTCCGTATGGTGATATCTATTCCTTCTTCGAGGACTGGTTTCATGGAGCTGAGGGAGGCGGGGTGGGGAAGGTGGCCCGCTCAGTGTTGCTGTTTGTCGAGTGTTGGTGTTTATGGCAGGCGCAGAACAAGTTGAAACATGAGGTCGGTATAGTGACTACTCGAGTTATAATTATTTGGGGAAAAAATATCTTACTGGACTAGAATAAGGAAGTGAAATCTTAGGAAGAGGCTCCTTCGCTACAATGTTTTTATTCCCGCTCTAAGATGAATGTGACTTTCAATAGCAGGTCAGGCAACTAGGTTAGATGGCATACTCCTTCGGGTGGCTTGAAACTCAATACAGATGGATCGTGTATACATGGGTATATGAGAAGGGGTGGGGTGTTTTGGGATGGGTTTCGATCTATTTACTTACCCTTCTCGGCTAGGCTGGGTTAAGGAACCTCTCTCCAAGTAGAGGCTATTACTATGTTCACTGGGTTTACTTTGTGTAGGTAGTAGGGACTGGCTATCTCAGAAGTTGAGATGGACTCCTTGGTTCTCCATGATTCCTTGAAAGGGTGTGGTTTCACACCATGGTCGATATGCTATACTATCAGGACAAGAAAAAGGCTACTCAATAGAAACATTCGTATACGACACACCTGGAGGGAGGGGAACATGGTGGCAGACTACTTAGCCTCGGTGGAGTACCTTGGCTCGACGGATGTGTTTCTCCACATGACTGGAAGAATTAAACCCATGTGGATTGGTTTTATTAAAGAGGATTCCCTCATATTACACTACTTCAGACCCCCATAGACTCCCTTCTGGGGGAGAGCTCCTCTTGGCTTATCCCTCTTTGCGCTTCTTTTGTTTTCCCTTTTTTTTTTGTAAAATTACAAAAACAACATTGAAGTGAAGATCATTTATTCTTTATTTCACATTAAAGGAAATTATTATATCTTTGTTTAATAAACTCTTTAATTTTAGTCTCCTCAAGTTATTCGTTATATTTTTTAGTTTATAGCACCATTTTCCCACACATTGGTACTGAAAATGTTTTAAAATATTTTTTAATAAAACCCGACATCATTTATCTCTTTAGTCATAAATCCATTTTCTGTAAAAATAATGTTTTCTAAAAATGGTTTGAAAAATTTTATTAACCTTTTCAAATTTATTTATTAAAAAAATTAACCATTTTATATTTTACAAATGTTTTCAAAGTAATATTCTTATCTCTTTCTAAACAAGGTACTTTTTAAACCTTTTTACTTTACAAAAGGGAATATTATTTACAACGTGTGTGGAATTACCTGTTAAAATGACCATATTTTTTTTGATTATTCCTTTTCAAGTTTATGAATATATTTTTAAATAATATTTTTTAATAGTGATTTTCAAAGAAAATGGATTTTTAAAATGTTTTTCCAAATGAAAAGGATATTTTCCTCAAGATTTTTTTAATGATGTTTTTATTTCATCAATGAAAAAATACCCTTTATTCTTACCCAAATAGGTATCATTTGTATTGATACCATCCTTAGTATTTCTCTAGGTGAATTATAATAATTTTGAATAAGGATAGTATTGATATTCACTTCCATGAATCATTATTATAGTCATTAAATTCTCCTTAAGTTATTCACTTTACATTGATCATTGAACATTAAATTTCCCCTAAATATCAACATTATTTATTATGTATATGATTATTCCATAAACCCTATACCATTTTTACAAACAGTGTTTAATCTGAAAGCTATTCAATTATGTAGGGAAATATTTATAGATCTTATTATTTAATTAATACAGATATTTGACAAGGAATCTTTTTCATGAATTAAATATAATATTCGAAGTCTGAGGAATGATTTGGATAGGTACGAAATAGGTGGGTCCTAGTAAATGATAGACCCTTGATGCATTAGTAGTCTCATGGGAAGATTAAGTTGGCTATGTGAGTTTTTTACCCAATTTTATTTAAAATGTATTTTGAATGGTCTTGATAGTAAAGGTATCATGTACATATGAAAAATAGCATCCAATAAATAATAATTTCCTTAATTCAGATTTCAGTTATTATTATCCATGAAATTTTCACTATGAAAAAATATATGGATGTATTTCAATCTCATTTTATTTATTAAATGATATAAGTTTTCAATTATTTACCTTTAAAAATTGATTATGCATTATCCAATTATTTTAATGGAATGTATTTCTAATTATTTACCTTTCCATATTTTTATGTACTTCTTTATACGTTTATTGATTATATGGAATGTTTTGTTCAGTTATTTACCTTTCCGTATTATTTATGAATTTCCTTGTCAATTTATTGATTATATTCCATGTGTATTCTGTTATTACATTTTCATATTTATTATTCTCATTGATTCATTATTTTTATGTTGTATTTAACACTTACTGATCATTTGATCTCACCCTTATTTTGTTTCCTTTACCCAAGAGTCCATGAATTGTAATATGACTAAAACACAGGGATACGCTAGAAGAAATACAATTGTTCTAAAAAAAGAAAAGATTTTTTTTATTCGAAATATAATTATTGACTCATTTATTTATCTAGTTTATCAAGACCAGTAAGTTGATCAGTCCTTTGGGACATTTTTCCTTGTATCTTTTGACAATGTAATGGTATTAGGAACCAAATATGGGATTACTGGGGTCCATTCAATATATTTGGTATCAAAGGAGGTTTAATAGAAACCTTGGGAGCTAGATTTAGTAAAACATAGTTTAGAAAACATAACCCTGTGATATAATTAAATGAAAAGTGTATAAGGACATCTTAATGTTTTGGTATGGTATATATTAATCAATTTTTCCTTTATGATTAGTGATGCTCACACTATGATTTTTGGTTTTAATAAATTACCTCTTCTAAAGGTTAACCCCTTGAGTAAAGAATAACCTATGATGAAATAAATTGGATGAAGTTTTTATATATTGGGATTCAGGAATTAAGTTGTAGAAGAATTTTTACTAATGGAATTTTGGTTATAAGAATCATGAAAAATATAAGGATTGTGTTAAATTTTATAATCACATGTGGCTTAAATTACTTAATATTCATTGTTACCATCATGAGGTAAGATTTTATGTTTGATCATAAGTTAAAATATAAAAACACTTATTTTGGGTATTAAGTGATGGGAGTCTACCAAGATTAAGAACATTTTTGGAGAAATTTAGTGCAAGTATATAATTTTTTTGGAAATATTATTTGAGGAATAATGCATTTACATTTTATGGGAATAAGTTTAAATGTATTGAAAAACTTTTGGGTTAATACGATCATTAATGAAATTTTAATGACAATTAATTAATATTATCATAATTCAAAAAAATAGGTTGTATTGAAAATCATATAGAAAAGTTTATTTAATGATTAATTTAATTTTAGAGATATCAATAATATACTTTTTGTAAAATTATAATAATTATATTGGTTTATTTTATAAAAAGTAAAACTTGTATCTTGGGTAAAAACCTATTAATTCTGGAAAGGTCATGGGGCTTGAACCCATGACTGAAGGACGATAAGGGTTTCATGCCTACCAACAATCCACATGTTGTCCCTCTTAATGATTCATTATTTTTAGCTAAAAAATTTGATGAATAAATATTAATGATGAACTAGTAGTATTAATTATGAGGTTTAGAGATTAATTTATTAATTATATTAGTTTTGGAAAATAGTTAGATAAAAATGTAAAGATGAGTTTTCTGGATCTTACAATCCATTAAAAGTATATTTTAGTGATTCATGAAAAATAATCATTCATGGGTATTCAATTCTTGGAGTAAAGGGATAAATAGGAAATTGTTTGAATAAAAAAAAGGATGAAATTATGTTTATGAAATATAAATATATCATGTAATTATATTTCATTATATTCATAGGTAGTAAAAGAATTAATCAACATTAGGAATGTGGTATTGAAAAAAAATTACCATATTACATTTATATCCGATGAATAAAATGGTCCTTTAGATTGTAAAAAATAAAGGGTTTTGAGGCCCTTAACTTTCCATTGTTCACTTATTTTTAGCAATAAATGAACTCTATCTCTCTCTATAGTTTTTTAAGATTTTATTACATGTCCATGTTTTCATTTCCCACCAATTTTCTCCTACTTGTGAACCTAGTTATGTAACTCATGTACTTCACTTTATATCTTATTAAGAGAATAATTTTATTAACCATGTAGTATGTGTGTTTTTCCAATAAAATAATTTTAAAATATGAAACCCTAGATTACCAAGATAAATTTTAAATCATGAATAAAAAATTTATTTAAGTTGGGGACAATGTAACACCATTAAATTCTAAAAGAAGATCATTTTACTCAATAGCATATGCAACAAGAAACACTAATCTTAGAATACAATATAACACCCCAAAAATTTTCAACATATTTATTTTTTAAAAAAATTAAATCTCTTAAATTGTGTATATTACACGCAACACTATGTTTATCTAGATCTATATGCAACACTGATTTAGCTTGTGTTACATATAACAATGACTTTCATCGATGACTTGCATTACAAACATGACCTAGTTTTACCGAATACTATTAATATTATTTTTTAAAATGGAAATTATCTCATAGAAATTAAATTGGATGTTATAAATAGTATTAAATAACTTATGAAAATATATGGTTGAATTCATTTATTACCAATTAATTAAGAAACAAATATAAATCCAATTGAATATAAAGGAAATGTTTTTTTAAAAACAGCTTTTATACTCCCAATAGAATTTTATCTTAATAAATTAAATTAATTACTATTAATGAATGATATTAATGATATATATATATATATATTAAATTTTAAATCATATATTTTTTTACAGACATATAATATATTTTATAGGAATAAGATAAGAAGAAATCCATTTTATGCATAAAATGATGTATTTTTTTTAAAATCAATTTTATCGCCTTTTAATAGAGAAGCTATTTTAAACTAAATTTTGGAAATTTTATTATAAAAAATAAACATCATTATTTAAATATTAATTTCAAAATTATATTATGTTTTTGTTTTTGTACTTATCTAAGAAGTTTCATTTTTGATCAATAGTGAAAAATAATAAATTTTAATTTGAAACTATGTTTTCATATAACTTATTTATATAGTTAAATTATATTTCCAATTGGTTTATAACTAAAATTAGATAAATTTTACATCTATTAATACGATTTTAGTCATTTTAATTAATTTTATATTCAATTTAGATATAAAAACATAGTAAAATTTTGAATATTTTCACTTCAAAACCCCGTTTTCTCGTCCCGCCTACAGGGTTAATTTTAAATTAATTTCTACCACATATGTGAAATTAATTTAGAAAATAGATTATATGTTTTGAATGAAAATAAATTATAATTTATAATAACTTATATTTAATTATTTACCTTAATTATTAGTGAAACATTTAATATTAATCGTTGTGATTAAGGTAAAATTAAACATACCAAGGGAATAAACATTAATCTTAAGAGGAAAAATGACCTATAAACTTGTCCAACACCAATTTTATGGACATATTTATACCTTAAAAATTAATTTATAAAAAAATTTACTTATTGAAAGCACATTAGGCATGGTATATCTCCAAATAGTGTTTTCTTTTTGGTATTTACATGAATGTCACTACTCCTCCACTATAAAAAGGCACACACTCCCCTCACTTATTCACAACTCTAAATCCATTTTGATCATAAAATACATCCCCAAATCACTCATAAAAAACCCTAAAATCATACTATAAACCTTATTTCGGGAATAAATAAAAAATTTGGATGTTTTAGTGAAAATCTAAGGGGAATACATGAAAAAGAGGTTATGTTCTTCTAAAAGTATTTTCATTTTATTTCCTTCTCCATCTAACTAATTTATTATTATATCATGATTATATAATAAATTCATTGAATTAAATATAATAAAAAAATTATGTTAACTTTATGACTTAAAACCACAAACACTTCCATCAAATCAGAGACACAATCATCATTCGTATGTACGACGAACTACCACCTCGTGAACCCATGTCATTCGTTATTCTATTACCACCTTTCAAGGTTGGTAATATTAATGGATTTATTGTTTATATATGATATATATGATATATATAATTTATTTATTCTTCTATAATTATTATATAACACATACCTTCATAATTTCCATTTTGTGGGAATACGATAATGTCATCCTTGTGTACGACATGCTACTGTCTCACAAAGCAATGTGATTCGTTCACACGTTACATGGAATGTATTAATAATTTCTTTAATAAAAATATGTGATATTTATTACATAAATATTATACATTAATGATAACATAAATATATAAGAATTAATTTTCTCTCTTTTAAAATAACAAGAAAATAGAAGCAGCGTTCTTGCGTATGTATAACCTATCTCCTCCATGAATGATGCATTTAATTTCCTATAACTAAATTTTATGGATTACTATAAATAAATATATAATAAATATATACAATCCTTTATAATTTTATAACATGATTAAATTCATTTTATAGAAGTTTAAAGGGTGTTTAACCAATAGGGGCCATAAGGTAAGGGATTTTGTCTCAATTTACATTCTATTTAGAATTATTTTCAATTATGCACCAATTAAATTTTTTATGGTGTATATACTATCCCTTGAAATGTATTATCATTAATAATTCACTATTAATGGTATTTTAAGTTATTTTTTTAATTA
Organism: Viscum album; assembly: GCA_963277665.1. Taxonomy (NCBI): domain Eukaryota; kingdom Viridiplantae; phylum Streptophyta; class Magnoliopsida; order Santalales; family Viscaceae; genus Viscum; species Viscum album. Next base: position 309,489,832 of record OY728161.1, read on the forward strand.
TTTTATCAATGGTGATTTTACTTTAAAAGTTACCAAGTTGTAAATAATTTATTAACTCAATTTTGATTCATTGGGTTCTATCACTCCGTAGTTGTCTTTGAAATTATAAGATTATGTGTGTAATAAATTTTCATATATATTTTTTAATTTTAAATTTTTGTGTGTGAATTTATAGTTGATACGCATAATCTATTTATTGATTATTTCTCACATTGACATTATGATCATTTTAAGGGGTTTTTTAACAATCTCATACTAATCGAGATTGTTTATTCTTGAATTTACATTAAAGTAGATTATTTAATCATTGTTTAATAAACCCTTTAATTTTATTCTCATATTTTTATTCCTGGTATTTCTTAATTTATAGTAATATTTTTCATCTCTTTGGTACTTAAAATGTTTTATAATTTTTTTTTTCAGAAAACCCAACATTATTTATCTCTTTAGTCAGAAATATATTTTCTCTCAAAATCATGTTGTATAAAAATTATTTGAAAAATGTTCTTAACATTTTAAAAATTATTTATTAAATATATTTTTACCCTTCTTTACAAATTTTTTTAATGGAATATTCTTTTCATTTTCATAATAAGGCACTTTTCTAACCTTTTAACTATATGAAAGAAATATTCTTTATAGAATGTACGGAATTACCCACCAACATGACCATAATTTTTTTGATGCTTCCTTTGAATGTTTATGAAAATATTTTTAAATAGAATTATTTTAAAATTTATTTTAAAATAAAATTTATTTTACAATTATTTTTCTAAATAAAAAATGATATTTTCCACAAGAATGTTTTTAAAGATATTTTTATTTAATTAATGACAAAACCGATTTATTTTTACTAAAATGGGTATATGTTTTATTGATACCATTATTATGCTTTCTCTATATAGATTATGATTATTTTGACCAAGGATAGTATTGATATTCACTTGAAACCTTTTTGGTATTCATTAACTTCCCCTTGATTTATTCAATTTCAAATGACCATTGAACATTAAATTTACCCAAAATATCCATATTATTTTTAATGGATATGTTTATTGCATAAACCATATACCATTTTTACAAGAAATTTTTACTTTGATAGTTATTTGATTATATGGGGAGATATTTTTAAATATATATTCTTTACTCAATATAGATATTTGATCAAGAACATTGTTCATGAATAAATTTATTATTTGATATATGAGGAATTATTTGGATATGTATGACATAGGTGGGGACCAGTTAATGATATCCCCTCGATGCATCAATAGTCTCATGGGAAAAGTCAGTGGGCTAGAATTAGTGGGGTTTTTCACCCAGTTTATTTTAAACTGTCTTGTGAAAGGTCTTAACAATAATGTTATCATGTACCTAGGAAACAAGGAATCCAATAATTGAGGATTTAATTTATTTATATTCTATTATAATTATCCATGATAAATTCACTATGAAAAAAATATATGGATGCATTTCATTTAAAGTTTAAGAATTAAATGGAATTATTTTTCATTTATTTACCTTCCAATATGGGTTATGTATTATCCAATTATTTCAATGTCATGTGTTTCCACTTATTTACCTTTATATATTATTTATTCACTTACATGTCAATTTATTGATTATATGGAATGTGTGTTTAGTTATTTACTTTTCCTTATTATTTATGTACTTTGTTCTTAGTTTATTGATTATATGGAATGTGTGTTCAGTTATTACCTTGTCATGTTGATTATTATCATTGATTCATTATTTCTTTCACTGTATTTAATCCAAACTGATCATTTGATCTCACCCTTATTGTGTTTCCTTTCTCCAGGATTCCATGAAGTGTACAATGACTGATATGTAGTGATATGTTAGAAGCAGTACAATTATTCTTTAAAAATAAATTAAAAACAGTTATGTTGTAATTTATTCATTAAAAATGTAATTTAATGCTCATTTATGTATATATTTTACCATGAATACTAATTTTACCAGTCCTTAGGGGTGAATGTTCTTGTATGTTATGAAAATGTAATGGTAGAAAGCACCAACTCTAGGCTTGTTGGGGTTGGGTTGTTATACATTCAATGTACAAAAAGATTCATTTTCTTTATATTATACCTAATGAGAATATTTTTTATCTCTATATAATAATCCTACTAACATAAACCTTAAAATTTCATCATAACCTATAACACTCTATGATGAACATAGGTTAGGTATAAACTCATTTATTTTTTTGAGACTTCTATTATCATTAAACTTCAATAAATGTATTTATATCTATAGATTTATAAATAAAATGTTAATAAATCATAAAATAGAGGTTTCATTTAAATTTTATACATTTATCATTCTTAAACTCTTTAATAATATTTAAAAAACCCAACATAAAAACCAGTTTAAAATATTATATAGGATGATTTTTTTTATTAGCCTTATGTTTGTTACACTTTCTATATTCTTTTAAAACATTAGATTATATGTAATACCTATAACATATTTATTTTCCAATATGATAAAACACTCCCACTAAATATTTATTCGGAAATATCTAGAAATAAAACTAGTTTGAATAATGTTGATATTTAGGAATCATATTCCCAACTATTCAACTTATTGAACATATTCAAACTTGATAACTTCACAACATCAAATATTACTTAGTAAACTCTTGTTGTCTACTTAAAACTCTTTCTAGGTTTATCAGCATCATCTTTGTGACCCTATTCTATCATAATTTTTTCTTGAAATAATTTTTATTGTTAATCATTCCTCCTAAACTCTTTATGGATAAATTGAAAATAACTTTTTTATGGTAACTAATGTAACTATTTAAATATCTCTTTATCTCCCTACCCAATTTTTTTAGGATAACAATTGCAAGAAAATTTTCATTTTTACTTATACAATCCTTCAATAAACAGTTTCTTTGATTTTTTATGATAACTAAATATAACTCTTTACACTTTTTTCTTTATCATAACATTTCCTATACTCTTTTAGGATATTGAGTGAAAACATTTTAATCTTAAGATTGGTGTTATCCTTTATCTATTAATTTTGAACTTATCTATGTACAAACATACTCCCACTATCATCTTAAACACTATATTCTTATTATAATGTCTTTCTAAGACACAAAAACCCTTTTATGTTAGGAAAAACATTTAATTCCTTTTTGTGTAAAAATTTAACAAATGAACTATTATTTCCATATCATATATGGTATTCTATGTGTTTGTATAATTTTTCATTTAATAGAAGACTCTATTAAAATATACCATTGATGGGTCACTCTACGATTTCATAAGAATATAGATTCACTTGTTGAAATATTTCAATACTTGGAAACTAAATAATCAATTATTCTGATATAGGGAATTTTCTTTAATAATGTTTCTTAAATCACCAATCTTGTTGAAGAACTATTCTTATATTACTAGTCATAGGAGTAGTTTTCATTAAGATTATCTTTATCAAGGATTGATCAAGAAGTTTATATTGATGGGGGTGATGATATTATCTACAAAAATGTTTTTATTAGATGAGTATCAAGTATTATTAACCATTTAATAGTTACTTTTACTAAATGGTATCCCGCTAAAATAATGACCCCTTTTTGAAAAACACATTATATCCATTAGCGGGACAAGATTTGTATTTCACTGACAATGGGTCCTCTATAACGTTTCTAATATAACATATTTATTTAGGTAGGGAATAATCCCAATCATATCATATATGAATCTTGGATATTTGAGTGGGAAACCCTTTTTCGAATCCATTATATGGATAAAATTGTCTCTATTTCTCTGGTAAGATAATATTATTAGGGTATCTCGACTAATGTAACCCAAAAAACTCTCTATGAACATGATAATAATGGAAAATACAAGGGCACCCAACTATGGAATGACCTACCCATGGATGATCCAGTGTCACCCATCCTTGATTTCCTTACACAAGATAAACTAGGAGAACCCATCTATTGGATGACCTACCCAGTTTAATGATCCTGGTCTTCACAAGTGATAATTTAGAAGGAATATTACACATAGTATTTCAAGTGGATTTTAATATCAATATATTATCTCATGTTAATCCCTTTCATGTATACACGATTCTATAAATTTAGTTTGGAATCTTATTCCCTCCACCAAATCAATATGTTCAAATTTTATTATTGTGTGACCCTTCACACAACCCACGAGTTTTTGTTACTAATCCAATAATAGAATCCAAACATATTAATAAATATTTAGATGCATCATATGAATAAGTAACATGAAAACATTTATATAAAATTGAAAATCTCATCACGAGTACGCCCATAATGATAGATATCCAACCCTATTCACATTCCTAGACAAGGTATAGGCCTCTAGGTAAGTTGGTAGTCTGACCCCAAGTCCCTCTACCTAAGGATAATTTATTCAAGACATAATCTAATTCATCATAAATATAATAACCTAATATGTAAAAAATATATTCAAAAACTAAATTCAATATGATAAATTAAATTACAAACCAAGGTAAAGGTAGATGAAAAACTAAATTCATTAACATTTCACTACATGTAATTCAAGGATCTATCTAGAAGAAGTTTAATATTTTAATCTAAATCATACACAATATTTAGATATCTTATGAAATTTAATAAACCTGAATATATCATGGAAAAAAATTATAGATAAATGAAAAATTCAGATATTTAAACATGATATAAACATTTATGAACAATTCATAAATTAAATATAATTATAAACCCTTTGATACCGTGCATGATTTCATACGACTAAAGATGGATCTCTTTTATACCATTGAAGGGTTTTCAATGAGTTTATTAAAAAAATTTAGATGAAGTAGAAGTAATTTAAACCCTTGTCAAAGGATCTCTATGAAAGAAAACATGAAAATTGAAATAAAAAGAAATAAATAATTTCTGATTTAAATGAGCATATTGTACCTTACAGTGCATCTATTACATCTTCATAATTATTGTATTTTTTGTTTAAGATCACTAAGTGGAAAAAGAATCCAACATCTGTGGTGTATCCATGGGGTGATATCAATCAATCAACATTCATGTATTATCCATAAATCTCCATGATGTGCTAGTGTCTCAAAGTGTAAATGAGGAAGATGAAAGAGAGATTTAGGTTCCCAGGAGACCCTGGACAAATATCCACACACCTTCACACACTACAATTAAAAGGAAGTGATTTATATAACATCTAAGGATGCTCTAATAGTGATGTTTGTATTAAATCATGCATTAAAAAATATGTATAAATGACATGGATAGTTCATAATGAATGCGAATTTACTCCCTATATGTTTCATATAAGTATGAAACAAATTCATTCAATGATAGATTATGTGGTTGAAATGTTTTGAGTGTCCAACACACATGAAATAATATACACAATCCATGAAAATCATAATTTTCATGAAATATGAAATATAACCCATAAATATATCATATAAAAATATGTATATAGGGAATATCTCTTTCACAACCATCCAAGACTACGCAACCTATCTAGGGAAACCCTTGGTATAAGCATCTGTGTCCCTTGAATTCCATGCTTCACCATACACACAAGACCCATCACCAAACCCTATCCTATATATAGGGTTACTCATTGGAAACTATAACTGAAGGGGAGTTTCATACTATAAAAATTTTAACAAGTGAAGAGGAATCCTGATATGACATGGATTTAATAGGGAGAACCATTTGGAAACTCTCTCCATCCAAAATTTTCTTCTTACCCTTAACTAGTGATCTCTCAGAGGATAGAAACCCAATAGCGTCTCTAACCTATCCAACATTAGAAATCTACACTATGCTAGAGTTTACTCCCATTTCTAATACAATATGATAATTTCCCTCCAGGGGTTCAGAAAAAATAAGAGTTAAACCTATGAATTGAGATGATAAACCAGCCATGGAATCAATAAATTACTCAGTCCCTGCTTTTCAATAGCACCAATATTTTGATTTTAAACACTCGGATCACCTGTCATTGCAACAGAAGCCGAAGAATAAATATCATTTCTAGGAATAGAAATAGTTTTTGATCATGAATTAACCTAACCAGAAACCAAACCTGGAACCTCCTATTACTTCTTTTTTCCCATTTCCATGAATACATCCCCAACACATTTATCCATTTAATCATTATTCACCTCTTACAGGATCATCTTTAAACTTTACCTTAATCAGAAACATCCTTATGAATAAACTTTTCCTAATAGTAATTACTATCAAAGTGACCTCTCAAATAACAATTGTAAAAAATCAAAATCCTATAAAAATTACTCTTCAAGTGTCTATCAAACTGAAATTCCTTACAAAACATAGGAACATTCTCTTATTCAATTCAAATACTGATAGAATCATTATGCATAGAGAGAATTACCTCATCTATGAGCATATCACTAAGATTAATTTCCACTAAAATCCTAGAAAAGTGATTAAACATTTACAATTTGGATTTTTTATCTAATAATATTAGAACTCCCATCGAAGAAGAAATATCATAGAGAGATTTTAGATTCCAGAGATCTCAATTAAGCCCATGAATTCCAATAAAAACCTACGAAAATGGATTCTTAACATTAAATAGATCAACATTAAGGGATAATTCATGAACTCAAAACAAACCCATTTTCAATAACAATAAACCAAATCCCCATTCCCTCTGTATAAAATATTTATAAGGAAAAGATAGTGGAATAATCTATGCCCAAGTGAAATACACTTCAAATTCAAGAATCCCAAAATAGAGGATACTTGATGGAATAAATCATATTTCATCCAAGGATTCCCCCACATAGAAGAATAAATCATGCCAAAACTGAAAATTTTCCATGACCCAATATTTTTGTGATAGCATTTGGATTTTCCACCACATGAGTAGTCAATAATTTCTTGATAATTATTCCCAAAAAAATCTTTATATTATAGAAACAACTTAGATCCAATCTCAAAAAATAAACTAGAAGCTCTAACTTTTGAATCGATACATTCATTCAACCCTACTGCTGCCAAATTATGATTCCTTTAGTTTCCACCTGTAAGAAGGCACTTCATATCAACCACAGAATCTCAAGTAAATTCCATAAAAGACCAAAAAAATCAAACATTGTCCAAATCATCATCACAATCGCCCCCTTCAAATTATATTGCTCCTAAAATCAAATAAATGTTTTAATATTATGATATTATAATAAATATATTAATATTATAATAATTTTTTTAATAATAAATCTATTAATATTATAATATATATTATGATTAAAAGTATTAATATTATAAAAAATTCATAAAATAAAAAATTACTTTATAATAAAAATCAATAAATATTAAAAATAAATTTATATATATATAATTAATTATTGAGAACATTTAATGTTTTAAATTATAATTAATAATATTTATATTTATATTGATTTATTATTATAAATATATATATATGTTCTTATTATTAATTTAATATAAGATGTATATAGTGTAATTATTGTATATAAAAAATATAATTTATTATTAACTTTATTTAAAATTTGAAATTATAATGAAAAAATATTATTATTTATATAAATGTATAAATATTTTATAAATGTGTGAGAGAGAGTGTGTTGTATAGGTGAACCAACACATTCCTGTGTGTATCCATCTATACACATACACATTCCCATGCACATACATGGACATACACACACACATAAACACATAAAACACATACACATACACATGCACATACATACACATATTGTAAAGACCCGTAAATTTCAAGGAAATTTTTATCTTAATTTTCATTGGAATTTTACAAGAACGCAGTTTCAGACGGAACCTGATTCCGAGGCCCGGTGTGCCCGAAATCAATTTCCGAAGTTTGGCTCGGGTACGTTCAGTGAACGAACGAGCGGGTTTTTCTAAATTTTGAACCGGTGCTCGGAATTGAATTCTGAGGGCACTGATGGAATCGCAGCGCCAGTATTTTCTTAGAAACTCCTCTTCCGAAGTTGCGTTTCCTCGAGTTTGGTTTTTAATTTTTGGGCTTTAAGTTAAGAAATAAAATAACGTGGTACGAAAAACATTATTTTATTTCACTTAAAGCCGCTTAAAGCCACTTTAAGCTGCTTAAGCTGAGTTTAAGCGGATAGGGTACAATTCAAAATATCCTACCCTCTTGGTAGGATATTTGTGAGGTGGGGCCCGCACGAGCCCCACCGTTTCTTTTCCTCTAAGTAACGCACCCGCGAAAACCCCTATTAATTGAAAGTCAACTGGGGTGTTTCTTAATCTATTAAACACTACTTTTCATTAGGTGATTTTATTCGTTGAAATTAATTCTATGAATTAATGGGTCGTTTCATAGGTTGTTTTTCGTTTGTTTCCATGTAATAAAATAAGACCAACATTTTATTCTTCTGGTGTGTTGTTCATTGAGAGGATTTGACAGAACCTTAAGACCTTCATCCTCCTTCACGAAGAATGCGAAGAACGCAAAGAACGCGAAGAAAGCCGGCCTTTGACAAAAGGCGACGAAGAACGCCAAACCCTCGGAGATCGACGACGCGACGCCGTGTTCCGCGACGCTAACAATTCTTCTCCTGCGACGTTCTTCTGCGACGTTCCTTCTTCCGCGACAAATCATCGAATATTCGGTTGAGGTAGGAGTTTACAAATATTTTAAATTCCTTTGTGGATAATATACTTGACATGGATTTAATTCGTGTAAATTAAATCCGTGTGTTTTTTTACCCCTCGGAGATCATCGACGCGACGCCGTATACCGCAACGACGCGACGCCCTTCCGCGATGCGATGATCCTCTTCTTCTGTGACGATCAATTCCGCGAAGAACGCACGCTCGACGACGACGGCGAGGTAGGGGTTTTATTTGAAAACTATTTTTTATTCCCATAGTTGTTCAACTAAAACAATGAACCCTGATCAAAGTTCAATTTTAATTTTATTAAAATTGTGCCTTGTTGTTTTTCATGTATTGAATATTTTCCCGAATGTTATCACCTAAAGCGGAGGGTGCGGGCCAAGAAAACACGGCCCGAAAACCCTCCGCAGTTTTCCGTTGATGCGCGGATTGTCGGAAGATGACAAACGGAGCCGCAATGACCATTTGAGGGCCAGGCAGTGAAGTCTGGGACCCGTGAGGAGCTACGGCGCAGACGGAAGTGGAATCAGACCACCGGAGCAACTCCGGTGGCCCGCGGAATCCACCGGCGGCGCGGGTCGCGGGCGCGGTGGCGCCCCGGCGTGCCGCTGGATGGAGCCACCGCGGCTGAAGCTGTAGCAGAGGCGGCCGACCAGACTCGCGACCGCGCGGGTCCGGTGACACACAGGATGCGGCAAAGCCGCGTCCGCTGACCCAGCGCGGCCCCACGTGGGGCCGCGACACTTCTTTCCGCGGGGGCAGCGCCCTGCGGTTCCTCCGCTCGGCACGCTCGGCCGAGCTGACCCGGGCCGGGTCGCGCCCTGGCCGGGCCGGGTCGACCCGGTTCAGGCCGACCCAGGGGGGTTGGGCCGGGTCGGTCCGGGCCCAGACACCCCGTTTCCAGACCTTTTCGGTCTTTTTCTCATAACTTGAGCTACAGACCTCCGAACGATGCGCCTTCAGCGGCGATATGATCCTTGGATCGAGATGGTCATTTCTGTATATCACACTCAAGGTTTCGGAATACCTTGGGTTCATTCGGGTTGGTTCGTCCATGAAACCAACTGGGCCCTCGGAGCGGAAACGCTGATAGCTTGAGCTCCAGACGTCCGATTGACCTGCCGTCGACTTTGTTGAATTCCTATAAGTGAGACGGATCTTTTGGATTACTCATGCTGAGGTTTGGACGCAGGTGTAGTACAATCTGGTTGGTTTTTCCTAAAAAACCAACCGGGCCCCTGGGACGAAAAAGCCAATAACTCTCAGACCGAGCGTCCGATTGATGCGCCATCTGTTGCGTTGAGTTCCTGTTGACGATATGGAACTTTTGGATACATCAACTCCGGACTTGTGTCAGTTGATGTATCATCCTCTTAGCTTGTGGAGAGGACCCTCCCGAACGAGCTTTCTGTGTGTGGGAACCCTAGAGCTGGCTGCGACTGCGACGATGATGGAAACAGTACGGAAATCCTCCGTGTTTTTGGCAGTGACCACTACGGTACATCTTGAGATGCATCAACTCTGGACTACATGTTAGTTGATGCATCGACCTCTCGGCTCGTGGAGTGGATGTAAAGACCCGTAAAATTCAAGGGAAATTTTTTTATTAATTTTCTTTGGAATTTTACAAGAGCGTGGTTTCAGACGGCACCTGATTCCGAGGCCCAGAGTGCCCGGAATCATTTTCCGAAGTTTGGCTCGGGTACGTTCAGTGAACGAACGAGCGGGATTTCAAAACTTTTGATCCGGTGCTCGGAATTGAAATCTGAGGGCACCGATGAACTCGCAACACCAATTTTATCTTAAGGAGACCCTTTCGGAAGTTGCGTTTGTTGCGGGTTGAAAGTCAGTTTTTCAGAGATTTATAAAAAGTTGAATAAAAAATGTGGATTCTTTTTATTTCACTTTTGTAGGTTAACTCCTCTCAAAAGGAGTTAGGGGTGGGACCCACACCCACTTAACCTCCCTTGAGAGGATTAAGTGTGGTGGGACCCACACGAACCTAAACCTCTCAATTTCCCCCTTAAACTCCCCTCTCTCCCTCTTAAATGTTTGTAAACTTAACATCTAATTAATTACACATGACATGTTAATTAATTAAGTGTTATGTTTTTGAATTTGATGTTTTGAATTCCTAGGCTTGGTAAATAAAATAAGGAGGGACCTTATTTTATTTTGTTAGCCAACTTGTGTGGATTTCATTTTGAGAGCTCCTCCTCCATCTTCTTCATCTTGACGAAGAACGCTCATCTTGACGAAGAACGCTCAAGCTCCGACGAATAACGCCGCTCCGCTCTTCTTCGTCTTCCGTGTCAACGAGAGGGAACGCCGCTTCCTCCTCGGATTCCCTTCGTCGACATAAGAGGTTTCGCCAACGACGTATCACATCGGACGCATCTCTTCGTCAACGGAATTGACGAACGACTACCGCAACGACCGATCTGCGCGACGTCGACTTCTGCGGACATAGACAAATCCTCGAACATATACCCAAGGTAGGGGTTGTTATTTATTGTTTAATTATTCTATTCTTGCACATGGTTCGCATGACTAACGTGAGGAATTTGAATATTTTAAATTGAGTTATTATTTTAACGTGAGGGGGCCGGACCGCACGAACACGGCCGAACCCCCCTCCATCGTTCTTGTTGAATTGCTTGCGGGTGGATGAATCAAGGTGGTGTGGTGCCGTCGCACCACGCGGATATTCGCCAATCCTTATTGCGCGACGCCGTCGCGCCGCCCCATGGAAGAAACATCAAGAATGCGACGCCGTCGCGCCGCGTTGAAGAAATCAAGGTGCGGCGGAGGGGCGCGATGCCGTCGCACCGCGCCGGATGACGAAAACCGCGGCCGGTTCCGGACCGCGGCGGAAGAGAAGACCGGCGGCCGGGCCGCCGGCGTCGGAAGCCGAAGGCGGGACCGGAATTTCCGGTCCCGTTGGAGAAAACCGGCCGGCCAGCTGGCCGGCCGGATGGCATTAAACCGGGGGAATTAATCCCCCGGCCGGCTCACAAAACCCCCCTCTTATTGAGGGGGCGGTTTCCTTGAGGGGGGGGGGCAGGAGGCCCCCCGGTTTTTCCATGAAGCGGGCCCCCAGGAGGGGGCCGTTGATTGACAAAACGGCGCGGCATAGCCGCGCCGCCAATTGAAGAAGCGGGGGCTTGATTTCCCCCCGCGAACACCCTTCGTGTGGAGCCAGGACGCCGCGGCCCCCGCGCCGCCGCACCGCCGGCTGGCCGGCCGGGCCGACCCGGGGGGGGGGGGGGGTCGGGCCGGGTCGGTCCGGACCCGGACCCCCCCCCCCCCCCCCGTTTCGAACCAGTCTCGGTCTTTTGGCCATATCTTGAGCCTCGGACCTCTGATTGACGACCCGTCTGCGGTAACGCGATCCTTGGATCGAGACGGTTGTTTCGGTATATCGCACTCAAGGTTTCGGATTACTTTGAGTTCGGCCGGGTTGGTTCGTTCACGAGACCAACCGGGCCCTCGGAGCGGAAACACTCATATCTTGAGCTACGGACGTCCGATTGACGTGCCGTCAGCTGTGTTGTGTTCCTATTAGTGAGATGGATCCTTTGGAATACTCCGCCCGAGGTTTGGACGCAGGTGGAGTACGGTCGGGTTGGTTTTGCCTTAAAAACCAACCGGTCCCCGGAGACGAAAATGCCAATAACTCTCAGTCCGGGCGTCCGATTGACGCGCCGTCTGTTGCGTTGAGTTCCTGTTGACGATACGGAACTTTTGGATACATCAACTTCGGACTTTGTGTCAGTTGATGTATCAGCCTCTCGGCTCGTGGAGCGGACCCTTCCGAACGAGCTTGCTGTGTGCGGGAACCCTAGTGCTGGCTGCGACTGCTACTTCGACAACGACGACCGTGCAGAGATCCTCAGTGGACTGCGGCGACGACTGTGCAGAGATCCTCCGTGGACTCCGACGACTACTGCACTCAGCGATCCTACGTGGATCAGTGCTACAGGTCCTGCGTGGGCCCGGTCCTGTGTGGGCCTGATCCTGTGTGGGTCACTGCAAGGTTAGTTACCTATCGATCCTTTGTGGGTCCGACGACTTATATGAATCAGGGATCATCTTTATTGTCATCCGAAGATGTATACCTGTGTGAGCTGAATCTTCTGTTTTACTCGATAAAGGTGGTGCGCTTGGTTGTAGTGGCAGACCTGCGATACTGGAGACGAGCGTACGGAGTACGGAGACCGTGTAGCCGGCTGAGACCTGAAGACTGCTCGACAGACTCGACTTGGAGAGAGTCGACTAGCCCAGTGGACGGAGCGCCCGGTACTTGGCGGCAGACCCACGGAGGACGGAGCGCCTGGTAGTTGGCAGTAGACCCGCTATAGCATCCCGTCTTTTTATAACATAACTTTTCATTCCATTACACGGAACTGAGGATCTTTAAGGTTTAGTGTCTCGGAAACAAGGAACATAAAAAATGAAAAAAAAAACATTCTTCTTAAATGCTTGAAAGGCTTCTCCTCATGTTCACCCTACGATCATTACTGCATCTCATAACCTGGGGACATACATCAAAAGGAAGGGTGAGCAGAAGTCCCAGCAAGGGAAACAAGTGAAACATTTTACATATGAACTTGAGATACATCAATAAAGTCATGAAAAGAACTTTAAGGCATGAGAAAGAAAATCATGAGGCATTTCATAATAAAAATAACATTTTCCATAACTTGAAGATGTGGCTACATCATTTGACATAGAAAATCATGAACATATCTCCAAGGTCCATCCCCAAGGTGTCATTTGAAAATTACCAAGGTTATTCACCAAGGTATCGTGAAAATTGTAATCTCTAGTGGTTACATCATTACCCAATGCATTGGAGCGCTATCAGGGCGCACCCTTAAATTTGCCTTTATTATCATGTGAGCCACATATATCATCATCAAACAATTCATAAATAACCCACATAGCATAAAATAAATGGGTTTCATTTCATAATCATAACGTTTTAAAAACTGCTTTAAAGACATGATCTTTACGTCACTTTAAACCCACGGAAAGGGAAAGCGGGTCTCATGTATGTAAATCCCAGAATTTAAAATGGAACATTTTGATATATATGTGAATACCCTTGTAGAAATAAGATCTTTGAGTATTAACTTTATAACATAAAATAATTTTTGAGAAAAGAGAGAGGCATTTTGAGGGGAAAATTCTGCAGCATAACGGCTAAGTTTCGGGGTTTTAGAAAACATTGAAATGAGAGGGGACATGGGTCACCCACTCACGAATGACCCATAAAACAGTAGGGTGAAAGAATAAGAAGGACATATAGACATGGTAATGAAATTTTAGGGACATACCATTTGACATGAAAAACATGGAAGGAAAAAAGATTAGATTTCTCTTATGAAAATTCGGCAGCCTTACGACGTCACTTAACTTCAAAAGAAAATGATTTGACAAGATCAAAAAGGGTCCCTCATCATATGATCATAAGAGATCAGTATGATTGATATAGAGATCATACCTCAACATAATAAAAAGGAACTTGAAATACTTGACATGAAAATCGAACTTGAAAAATGAGAAGGGTGAAAGAATCCCTTAAAAATTCGGCAGCCTAACGGCGCCACTTAAAACATAAAAATACTGAATTGAAGAGATCAAATGGGGTCTCTCATCTTATGAACATAAGATTCCAGTATGATATATATAGAGATCATACCCCAATATAAAAAAAAGTAACATGAAAGACTTGAATGAAAATAGAACTTGAAAACGAGGAAGGTGAAAGAATCCCTTAAAAATTCGGCAGCCTAACGGCGCCACTTAAACATTCTTAAAACGAATTGATGAGGGAAAGGGGGGTCTCTAATCATATGAACATGAAATAGGCAGTAGGATGAATATAAAAGAACATCCTCCAACATAAGAACATGGAGTATAAAAGAAAAGACATAAAAGAGATTACTTGAAAAGAAAGAGAGAGGTCGGATCCCTTACTTTAAAATGTAACTCTTAAACCTCAAAGGTTGGGACCTTGAGGGCTTGGGGGCACCTTGGGAGGACTCCTTGGGAGGTAATGAGACCGGAAATTCGTTGGGAATGAGTGGGGAGTCGAATGGATGAGAGGAGGGCTTGGTATTTATAGGGAAAGTGAGGGGACAAGGCATTAATGGCCAAGGGACACCTCACATGTGCTTTTCTCAAACTCATGTGCTCTCCCTTGTCATTTATCATGGAGTTAGGGCACATGGGGCCCCCAAAACAATAATTCATCACCCTTGGCCGGCCAACCCTCAAAAGATCTCATGACATCATCATGACACCGTTATGATGTCATTAAACATACCGAAACCCTAAAACTGTATTTTTACTATTCACTGAAAATTCAACTTTCTCAGAAAAATCCTAAAATTTCACATTAACCAAATATCAATGCTCTGATTTGAAAAATGAAATCCATTTTATAAAAATAATTTTCTAAATATTTTTAATTTAATTTTTAAATAAAAACACTATTCATCGAAAATTCATTTTTTTCAGAAAAAACCCCAAAAATTACCATAACATAATATCGATGCTCTGAGTTCAAAAAAAGTCATTTTTATAAAAACAATTTTCTAATTATTTTTAATTAAATTTTTAATAAAAAAACACTATTCACCCGAAAAAACTAATACTTGAATAATAATTAATGAAACCGTTATTTAACTATTTTATTGAATCACATTACTTAATCAAGGTGCCTATATTATTTTAAAACTTTCTTTAAGTGAGATTACTAATCCATTTGGTCATATTACTAATCCTAATCATAAAATCACTATTCATAATTTACTATTCATCAAAAATCAAGTTGATCTTATTAGACTCTAAATTTAGTACTGAACATAATTGCAGAATACCATTTTTTGAAAATCATTACACATTTTTAATTATTTAGGGTTTACATAAACATATTTAAAATATCCTTTTTCTAAAATTCAACAAAAATATGCATACTATATTTATCCGGTCATTTCAAAATTCATAAACTTCATCATAAGAAGAAATCCCAATTTTTTTTTAAAACAAGGATTACACAAGGTAGTTACGGTCTCATTACATAACCCCTTATAATACCAGCATAGGACCTAAGAGTAAGGTGTGCTAGGGTGATAGAAGCTTGGGGCGGCTCAGTCAACATTGCCCGAGTAGTAATTTCTATCAGTTTGAACTTCTCACGAAGGCGATTTCGTTCCAGCTTCACATGATGAAGTTCGGCTTGGATTTGATCCAGAGCAAAGCCCAGTGGTGCTACCTCCTTCCCAAGCTCTGTTAGATGGGCTTCGATCGGTCCAAGACTACTAGGTGAGGCCATTAATCTTCTTTCTATAATAATTAACCAAGATTACATATATTTAGAGACAATAATCAAAAAAAATTTGTTCACAGCGGTCATGTTGACCGATGGTTATATAATAGTCAAAACCCACTGATCTCATTTTAATTATAATCATGTTTATCAAATAAAACATTTTTGTTGAGTATAAAAATAACACATAAAATTAGGAAACAAAATTTATTTAAAAATTTCGAGTCGTTACACCCGCGGTACTCGACTGGAGGAGTACCTCTGTAGGCTATTTAGGTGAGCGCCCGGTATTTGGAAGCAGACCCTCAGCGGACGGAGCGCCCGGTAGTTGGCGGCAGACCCGCGGTACTCGACAGGAGGAGTACCTCAGCAGTCTTAGGTTAGTGAGCAGTATCTCAGAGTCGTGACAGGACACTGTACACTTCAGAGATGGGGCTCTTCAGTAGTTACGTTTCTGTTAATGAAAATCCTGTGTGAGCTGAATCCTATTGCTTTCCTGTGTGGATTGTGTTGTGCTATCCTGTGTGGATTATGTTTTGCTTTCCTATGTGGAATACGTTTACTTTCCTGTGTGGACTGAGTTTTACTTGGGATCGGAGGTTGGAGCGTATTTGAAATTGATGACTTAGGTATATGTATGGGCATATACCTAAGCAGTGTCGGTTGTTACTTCGTGATTGTACTTTTCTTCGTGGTTTATCCTTTGTGAATTTGAGAGACCTTCAGGGGTCTCGGGGTCCCTACTGAGTAGCTTATACTCACCCCTGCACGGGCTTTGCCCGCACTACGTTGTGTTGGTTGCAGACGACGGACAGCGTTGACCTTAGCTGAGGCTAGCAGAGCGGGACGGTACCCGGAGGTGGACCACTGGGCGGGACGTGCTCGGAGCGGACGGCGGGACCCGTGGAGCAAAGGAGCTATCTGTACCCACCCTTCCGGTGGGATTTTCAGTGGACAGCTCAGTGTAGCGGCTTTTACCTTTCAGTTGTTGTTTTCCCTTTCGAGTTGTACTTTACTTTCAGTTTGGGTTTGTATACTGGCCCATTTACTTTTCCGCACTTTCAGTTGTACTCTGCTTTTTCTTAGTGTTTACTTTCCTCTTGCTTACTCTGTGGTGTTTGTTTACTTTACAAAGGCAATGCCTTCCCTTTTTACCGGGATTTACGCTTTGGTGCTAGTTGACAGCCCCTGGCCTTTGGAAGGCGGGCTTGGGGTAGTCACGACACGGACCTCGAGGGCGGGTCGTGACAAATTGGTATCATAGGAGTTCGGTTCTACCGCGAACTCTGATCTTTTCTATGTGGAGCAATGATGTTTAGCGTATTGAGTGTGGTTATCAGTCCAGGGAGTCCAGTGTTGGTGTGGCGGCCGACGTATCCGTACACCAGGACCCTGACTTCTGATTTCCGACTTAATGCACGAAAACATTGATTGCGTGTGTGTTTCAAAGTTTTCTTTGTGATTTCTTTGTGTCAGCTCACCAGGTATATTGTTTGACCGTGGTGCACCTGTTTGCCATTCAGGATGGCCCCATGACGGCAGCCATCTAGGGTTCCGAGAGTCGAGTGTGACGACAGCCCACCGAGCGACGAGGCCTCGGTCCAGGGCCCTTTGTTAGCAGTGGCACCGGCGGTAGCACTACCCACCGAGCCCCCGATGCTTCCAGCGGCAGCCGCTGACGATGCACGTCGCCTCAGCACACTGCATGAGTTTCAGCGCCAGCGACCACCCAGGTTTCGCGGGTAGACGGATCCCCAGGCAGCAGAGGACTGGCTGGAGGCAGTGGTACGAGTGTTTAGGCTAGTGAGGACACCGGCAGACCTCATGGTGATCCTCGCTGCGAGCCTACTACACGCAGCAGCAGGACGATGGTGGAGCTTGATGCTCCAGGTGCACGATGAGGCATCTCTTCTTTGGACGGACTTTGAGAGCATCTTCCGCTCGGAGTTCGTCCCAGCCACCCTTCGTGCGGTGCGTATCCAGGAGCTTCTTCAGCTGCGGCAGGGCAACTTGACGGTCGCTCAGTACGCGGCGAGGTTCACCGACCTTTCTCGGTACTCGACAGACATGGTACGAGACCCCTTCTTCCGGGCCCGGACCTTCGAGCAGGGTTTGAGACACGAGATCAGGGCATCGCTGATCTCCCTCAGCATACCGACTCAGACAGGAGTACTGGAGCGAGCCCTCCTGATCGAGAGTTTCCTGGCTGAGTCCACAGCGAGACCTACCGCAGGGCGGCAGATAACGGAGTCTTCGGCAACTGGTAGCCGACGGATGACTCAGGGTTCCAGGCAGACCAGACCTACCGGAGGCCGACTGCACGACTCAGGCTCAGTTGTACGGGGAAGCCGGGGTGGAGTCAGAGCCAGGCGTGCAGAGAGTGGGCAGTGTTACTCCTGTGGCGGGATTGGTCACATGGCTCGTGACTATCTGACCCGCCATGCTGATGATCAGCAGTTAAGTGAAGAACCTTCCAGGCAGAGGCAGAGGTTCGACCGTGGCGGTCCGCAGGGAGGAGGCGGACGAGGCAGAGGAGCTGGATGAGCAGCCGGTGGTGGGCGACGCTTTGAGGCTCTGCCACCACTACCACCAGGAGATCCACCCCGACCACAGGGAGTAGGTGAACATGCGAGAGCTCAACTTCAGGCAGCCGAGGCCTTCGATCATGGAGCTCTGGGAGCCGATGGACAGGAGCAGAACTAGTGGATACATCCTTTGTACTTCTGGTTCCTTGTTGCATTTGTGTAGCGTCTTGTATTATGAGCTGCAATAATAAAAGACGCATACCTTTGTGATATTTTCGTTCCTGTCCTCTTTCGTGATGTTACTAAGAGGTTCCAGTTTTGGCTGTTGACTTGACCCTCACGTGTGAGACGTCTACTGGAGGAGACCAGTTACCACACACTGATGCCGACAGTGTGACTCAACCCTTGGAGGCGAGAGTAACGGTTGGATCTCTTAGTAGTAGCGTCGAGGCCTTACGACATCATCCTTGGTATGGATTAGTATCATCCATGTTAGGATTGACTGTTTTAGGCAAAGAATGTGGTTCATCCAGGGGATGGGACCAGATTTCTCTTATCGGCAAAGAAGAAATCTTGCAGCTCTGGTGGGACCGGAGATGGTCCAGGCCACGACAGAGAAGGTCCAGGTCATCCAGGAGCGGATGAGTACAGCTCAGAGCCAGCAGAAGTCATACGCTGACAGGAGGCGGAGGCCACTGGAGTTCGAGGATGGCGACCACGTCTTCTTGCGGGTCTCACCTCGACGTGGTATTCGGAGATTTGGCCGAGGCGGAAAGTTATCTCCGCGCTTCATCGGACCCTTCCAGGTTCTCAGCAGGATTGGTGAGGTGGCTTATCGCCTGTCTCTACCACCTCAGTTGCACCGGGTGCACGACGTCTTCCACGTATCTCAGCTGAGGAGATACGTGCACGACCCGACGCACATCATTGACCATGGGGAGCTTGACGTTGACGATGGGGCGACTTTTACGGAGGTCCCGGTGGAGATAGAGGATCGACAGGAGTGGGTCCTGCATGGGCGATCGATTCCTCTTGTGCGCATCAGATGGCAGCACGGAAATCTCCATGAGAGCACATGGGAGCGGGAGGCTCAGATGCGTGCTCAGTACCCTCATTTGTTTCCCTAGTTTTTGATGTATCTTTACGGGGACGTAAAGCCCTGAGGTGGGAGTAATGTAAAGACCCGTAAAATTCAAGGGAAAGTTTTTCTTAATTTTCTTTGGAATTTTACAAGAGCGTGGTTTCAGACGGAACCTGATTCCGAGGCCCAGAGTGCCCGGAATCATTTTCCGAAGTTTGGCTTGGGTACGTTCAGTGAACGAACGAGCGGGATTTCCTAACTTTTGATCCGGTGCTCGGAATTGAAATCCGAGGGCACCGATGAACTTGCAGCACCGATTTTCGCTTAAGGAGACCCTTTCGGAAGTTGCGTTTGTTGCGGGTTGAAAGTTAGTTTTTGGGAGATTTATAAAAAGTTGAATAAAAAATGTGGATTCTTTTTATTTCACTTTTGTAGGTTAACTCCTCTCAAAAGGAGTTAGGGGTGGGACCCACACCCACTTAACCTCCCTTGAGAGGATTAAGTGTGGTGGGACCCACACGAACCTAAACCTCTCAACTTCCCCCTTATACTCCCCTCTCTCCCTCTTAAATGTTTTTAAAGTTAACATCTAATTAATTACACATGACATGTTAATTAATTAAGTGTTATGTTTTTGAATTTGATGTTTTGAATTCCTAGGCTTGGTAAATAAAATAAGGAGGGACCTTATTTTATTTTGTTAGCCAACTTGTGTGGATTTCATTTTGAGAGATCCTCCTCCATCTTCTTCATCTTGACGAAGAACGCTCATCTTGATGAAGAACGCTCAAGCTCCGACGAAGAACGCCGCTCCGCTCTTCTTCGTCTTCCGTGTCAACGAGAGGGAACGCCGCTTCCTCCTCGGATTCCCTTCGTCGACATAAGACGTTTCGCCAACGACGTATCACATCGGACGCATCTCTTCGTCAACGGAATTGACGAACGACTACCGCAACGCCCGATCTCCGCGACGTCGACTTCCGCGGACATAGACAAATCCTCGAACGTATACCCAAGGTAGGGGTTGTTATTTATTGTTTAATTATCCTATTCTTGCACATGGTTCGCATGACTAACGTGAGGAATTTGAATATTTTAAATTGAGTTATTATTTTAACGTGAGGGGGCCGGACCGCACGAACACGGCCGAACCCCCCTCCATCGTTCTTGTTGAATTGCTTGCGGGTGGATGAATCAAGGTGGCGTGGTGTCGTCGCACCACGCGGATATTCTCCAATCCTTATTGCGCGACGCCGTCGCGCCGCGCCATGGAAGAAACATCAAGAATGCGACGCCGTCGCGCCGCGTTGAAGAAATCAAGGTTCGGCGGAGGGGCGCGAGGCCGTCGCACCGCGCCGGATGACGAAAACCGCGGCCGGTTCCGGGCTGCGGCGGAAGAGAAGACCGGCGGCCGGGCCGCCGGCGTCGGAAGCCGAAGGCAGGACCGGAATTTCCGGTCCCATTGGAGAAAACCGGCCGGCCAGCTGGCCGGCCGGATGGCATTAAACCGGGGGAATTAATCCCCCGACCGGCTCACAAAACCCCCATCTTAATGAGGGGGGGCGGTTTCCTTGAGGGGGGGGGGGCAAGAGGCCCCCCGGTTTTTCCATGAAGCGGGCCCCCAAGAGGGGGGCCGTTGATTGACAAAACGGCGCGGCATAGCCGCGCCACCAATTGAAGAAGCGGGGGCTTGATTGCCCCCCGCGTACACCCTCCGTGCGGCGCCAGGCTGTCGTGGCCCCCGCGCCCCCGCGCCGCCGCACCGCCGGCCGGCCGGCCGGGCTGACCGGGGGGGGGGGGGTCGGGTCGGGTCGGTCCGGACCCGGACCCCCCCCCCCGTTTCGAACCAGTCTCTGTCTTTTGGCCATATCTTGAGCCTCGGACCTCCGATTGACGAACCGTCTGCGGTAACACGATCCTTGGATCGAGGCGGTCTTTTCGGTATATTGCACTCAAGGTTTCGGATTAATTTGTGTTCGGCCGGGTTGGTTTGTTCACGAGACCAACCGGGCCCTCGGAGCGGAAACGCTCATATCTTGAGCTACGGACGTCTGATTGACGTGCCGTCAGCTGTGTTGTGTTCCTCTTAGTGAGATGGATCTTTTGGAATACTCCGCCCGAGGTTTGGACGCAGGTGGAGTACGGTCGGGTTGGTTTTGCCTTAAAAACCAACCGAGCCTCGGAGACGAAAATGCCAATAACTCTCAGACCGGGCGTCTGATCGACGCGCCATCTGTTGCGTTGAGTTCCTGTTGACGATACGGAACTTTTGGATACATCAACTTCGGACTTTGTGTCAGTTGATGTATCAGCCTCTCGGCTCGTGGAGCGGACCCTTCCGAACGAGCTTGCTATGTGCGGGAACCCTAGTGCTGGCTGCGACTGCTACTTCGACAACGACGACCATGCAGAGGTCCTCAGTGGACTGCGGCGACGACTGTGCAGAGATCCTCCGTGGACTCCGACGACTACTGCACTCAGAGATCCTGCGTGGATCAGTGCTACAGGTCCTGCGTGGGCCCAGTCCTGTGTGGGCCCGATCCTATGTGGGTCACTGCAAGGTTAGTTACCTATCGATCCTTTGTGGGTCCGACGACTTATATGAATCAGGGATCATCTTTATTGTCATCCGAAGATGTATACCTGTGTGAGCAGAATCTTCTGTTTTACTCGATAAAGGTGGTGCGCTTGGTTGTAGCGGCAGACCTGCGATACTGGAGACGAGCGTACGGAGTACGGAGACCGTGTAGCCGGCTGAGACCTGAAGACTGCTCGACAGACTCGACTTGGAGAGAGTCGACTAGCCCAGTGGACGGAGCGCCCGGTACTTGGCGGAAGACCCACGGGGGACGGAGCGCCTGGTAGTTGGCAGCAGACCCGCGGTACTCGACTGGAGGAGTACCTCTGTTGGCTATTTGGGTGAGCGCCCGGTATTTGGCAGCAGACCCTCAGCGGAATGAGCGCCCGGTAGTTGGCGGCAGACCCGCGGTACTCGATAGGAGAAGTACCTCAGCAGTCTTAGGTTAGTGAGCAGTATCTCAGAGTCGTGACAGGACACTGTACACTTCAGAGATGGGGCTCTTCAGTAGTTACGTTTCTGTTAATGAAAATCCTGTGTGAGCTGAATCCTATTGCTTTCCTGTGTGGATTGTGTTGTGCTATCCTGTGTGGATTATGTTTTTCTTTCCTGTGTGGAATACGTTTACTTTCCTGTGTGGACTGAGTTGTACTTGGGCTCGGAGGTTGGAGCGTATTTGAAATTGATGACTTAGGTATATGTATGGGCATATACCTAAGCAGTGTCGGTTGTTACTTCGTGATTGTACTTTTCTTCGTGGTTTATCCTTTGTGGATTTGAGAGACCTTTAGGGGTCTCGGGGTCCCTACTGAGTAGCTTATACTCACCCCTGCACGGGCTTTGCCCGCACTATGTTGTGTTGGTTGCAGACGAAAGACAGCGTTGACCTTAGCTGAGGCTAGCAGAGCGGGACGGTACCCGGAGGTGGACCACTGGGCGGGACGTGCTCGGAGCAGACGGTGGGACCCGTGGAGTAGAGGAGCTATCTGTACCCACCCTTCCGGTGGGATTTCCAGTGGACAGCTCGGTGTAGCGGCTTTTACCTTTCAGTTGATGTTTTCCCTTTCGAGTTGTACTTTACTTTCAGTTTGGGTTTGTATACTGGCCCATTTACTTTTCCGCACTTTCAGTTGTACTCTGCTTTTGCTTAGTGTTTACTTTCCGCTTGCTTACTCTGTGGTGTTTGTTTACTTTACAGAGGCAATGCCTTCCCTTTTTACCGGGATTTATGCCTTGGTGCTAGTCGCCAGCCCCTGGCCTATGGAAGGCGGGCTTGGGGTAGTCACGGCACGGACCCCGAGGGCGGGTCGTGACAGTGGACCCTCCCAGAACGAGCATGATGTGTGCAAAAACCCTAGAGCTGGTTGAGACTTGACGACTGCTGATCGAACGACTCGGTGTGTTACAGATAGCCCAGTGGGAAGCGCTTGGTTGTAGCAGCAAACCCACGGCAGAGGAGCGCTTGGTTGTAGCGGCAGACCCGCGGTACTCAACAGAAGGAGTACCTCTGGAGGTTATGAGGGGGAGATCTTGGTTATAGTGGCAGACCCACGACGGAGGAGCGCTTAGTTGTAGCAGCATGGGGGTGCTCTTGGTTGTAGAGGCAGACCCACGACGGAGGAGCGCTTGGTTGTAGCAGCATGGGGGAGCACTTGGTTGTAGCGGCAGACCCACGACGGAAGAGCGCTTGGTTATAGCAGCATGGGGGAGCGCTTGGTTGTAGTGGCAGACCCACGACAGAGGAGCGCTTGGTTGTAGTGGCTAACCCATGGTACTCAACAGAAGGAGTACCTCTAGAGGCTATGAGGGGGAGTGCTTGGTTGTAGTAGTAGACCCATGGTGGGAAGCGCTTGGTTGTAGCAGCAGGCCCACAGTACTCGATAGGTGGGGTACTACAGTAGTCCAAGGTTAGAAGGAAGCGCTTGGTTGTAGCGGCATAACCAATGTACTTGATGGAGAAGGAGTTTCCCTATAGCTATGGTTTCAACTTAATGATCGATCCTATATGGGTCATTGCAGGGGTTAGTACCTACCGATCCTTTGTGGGTCCGACGGCTAGATGAATCAGTGGCTACATCTGATCATCTCTATCATCTTACGAAGAAGTATATCCTATGTGAGCTGAATCCTGTTTGTTATCCTATGTGGATTTACGTTTTGCTTTCTTATGTGGATTGTGTTGTGCTATCCTGTGTGGATTTATGTTTTTCTTTCCTGTGTGGACTGGGTTGTACTTGAGGTCGGATGTTGGAGCCGAGCGAGATTTGAAGATTTAGGTATATGTATGGGAATATACCCTTTGTGGTTTATCCTTTGTGGATTCAAGGAGACCTTCGGGGGTCTCGGGGTCCCTACTGAGTAGCTTATTCTCACCCCTGCATGGGCTATGCCCGCACTACATTGTGTTGGTTGCAGACGACGGACAACACTGATCATGGTGGAGGCTTGCGGAGTAGGACAGTACTTGGAGGTGGACCGCTGGGTGGGATGTTCTCGGAGCAGTCGGCTGGACCCGAGGAGCAGTGGAGGCTTTCTGTACCCACCCTTCAGGTGGGACCTCCAGTGGATGGATCGACGTTGTGGATTTACTTTTCAGTTGCTGTTTTCCCCTTTCAAGTTGTACTTTACTTTCAGTTTGGGTTTGTATTCTGGCCCACTTACCTTTTCGCACTTACTGTTGAACCAGTTTTTACTTAGTGTTTACCTTTTCCGCTTGCTTACTCTGTGGTGCTTGTTTAGTTTACAAAGGAAATTCCTTCCCTTTTACCGGGATTTACGCCTTGGTGCTAGTCGCTAGCCCCTGGCCTATTGAAGGTGGGCTTGGTGTAGTCACGGCACGGGCCCTGAGGTTGGGTCGTGACAAATTGGTATCAAAGGAGTTCGGTTCTACCGCAGACTCTGATCTTTTCTATGAGAAGAAATAGTGTTTAGCGTATTGGGTGTGGTTATCAGTCCATGGATTCCAGTGTTGGTGCGGCGGCTGAGGTATCCGTACACCAGGACCCTGACTTCTGATTTCCGACTTAATGCACAAAACATTGATTGCATGTGTGTTTCAAGTTTTCTTTGTGATTACTTGTATCAGCTCATCAGGTATACTGTTCTGACCGTGGCGCACCTGTTTCCTTTTAGGATAGCCCCATGACAGCAGCCAGCTAGGGTTCCGAGAGTCATACGTGACGACAGCCTACCGAGCGACGATGCCTCAGTACAGGGCCCTTTGATAGGAGATGCACCAGCGGTACCACTACCCATAGAGCCACTGATTCTTCCAGCCCCGGCCACTGACGATGCACGTCGCCTTAGTGCACTGCATGAGTTCCAACGCCAGCGACCGCCCAGGTTCCGTGGGGAGATGGACCCCCAGGCAGCCGAGGACTGGCTGGAGGCGGTTATACGAGTTTTTTGGTTAGTGAGGACACCAGCAGAACTTATGGTGGTCCTTGCGGCGAGCCTCCTGCATGCGGCAGCAGGTACATGGTGGAGCTTGATGCTCCAGGTGCACGAGGAGGCATCACTCCTTTGGAAGGACTTTGAGATCCTTTTTTCTCAGAGTTCGTCCTAGCCACCCTCTGAGCGGTGCGCATCCAGGAGCTACTACAGCTGCGGCAGGGCAGCATGGCAGTAGCCCAGTCTGTGGTGAGGTTTACCGATCTCTCGCGCTATTCCACGAACATAGTACAAGACCCATTCTTCAGGTCCCGAACCTTTGAGCAGGGGCTCAGGAGAGAGATCAGATCTTTTTTTGTTTCTCACAGCATTACGACACAGACAGGAGTGTTGGAGCGAGCCCTCTTAGTGGATATTTTCCTTGCTGAGAAGTCTCCAGCAGTAGGACCCACCACTAGCCGGCATGCGGCAGAGTCTTCTGCAGCGGGCAGTAGACATATTACGTAGGGGTCCAAGAGGACTAGACCTTCCGGTGGTCGACCGAGA
The DNA here is from genome assembly GCA_963277665.1 of Viscum album. NCBI lineage: Eukaryota > Viridiplantae > Streptophyta > Magnoliopsida > Santalales > Viscaceae > Viscum > Viscum album. The sequence goes on from OY728161.1 coordinate 309,515,962, forward strand.
GACACATGATCGATTGTGTGAGGCACCCGGGGTGGACAATGACTTACCATGAGCGGACAGTGTTACTCCTGCGGAGGGGTTGGTCACATGGCTCGTGACTGTCCGACCCACCATACGGATGACCAGCAGATGAATGAAGGACCTCCCAGGCAGAGGCAGAGGTTAGATCGAGGCGGATCGCATGGAGCAGGAGTCCGTGGAAGGGGAGCTGGCCATGCAGCGGGAGGTGGACTACGCTTCGAGGTGTTGCCACCACCACCACAAGGAGGTCCACCCCGACCATAGGGAGTTGGTGGATATGGGAGAGCTCATATTTAAGAAGCCGAGGCCTTCGATCATAGAGCTCTGGGAGCATATGGACAGGAGCAGAACTCGTGGATATGTCTTTTGTACTTTTAGTTCCGTATTGCTACTGTGTGGTGTCTTTGTTTTATGAGCTGCAATAAAAAAAGATGCATACCTTTGTGATGTTTTCATTCTTGTCATCCTTTGTGTTGTTACTAAGAGGTTCCAGTTTAGACTATTGACTTGACCCTCAGTTGTGAGACATCTACTGGAGGAGACCCAGTTACCACACACTGATGCCGACAGTGTGACTGAACCCTTGGAGGCGGGAGTAACAGTTGGATCTCATGGTAGTAGCGTCGAGGCCTTACGACGTCATCCTTGGTATGGATTAGTATCATCCATGTCGGGATTGACTGTATTAGGTGAAGAACTTGGTTCATCCAGGGGGATGATATAAGGCCCCAGCCTTAAACCTTACTTAATCTTGAGTTATTACAAGATTACACATTGAGGAACTTTTCAGGTTTAGAGTTTTAGAGAATTAGATCATAAAACTTGCATTACATTCCACATATAAACAAAGTGGTTACATAAAGATAGTATTCTTCATTCCCATCAATGGAAAACATTTAAAATAAAACATGGATTATTTCTTGACACATCATTGACTCTATCATCTTATCATGTACCTTTCCCTTGACCTGTGAAAAACATTTCAAAAACTTGGGATGAGCATAAAAACTCAGTATGGGTTATAAAAAACATGGAAAGGAAACATGAGTTCATATATACATAAGAATGAAATCATACTTTACCCATAAAACATAGGCACTTTAACATACCTCATAAAATCATTAATAAATCATAGAAATCATAAGACATAAAGGTAACTTGAGGCATTCATAACATTCTTACGTAGGGAGTAACCCTCTTGGTTATGTTTGGAATACCCATCACAGTATATTCCCTAAATCTCTTCGGAGAAACCTTAACGTTTCACTCCTTCACGTTACCCAATGCACTGGAGAGCTATATCGGGCTCACCCACCCTTAGTTTATCACGGAACCACCCGTCTTCATAATAATTCCCAAGAACCATAACATAATCGTATCACATAAAACATGCATAAAGGAAACATAACATTTCCACATTTCAATCACAAGATATCAATACAACACAAAAACATTGTGAAAACCATTTTCCATACCAAAATAAAAGAAAATTAAAACATGGTATTTATTTTTCTTTTAAAAAAGAAGGTATGGCTTGTAGAGGAAGCCGAAACTCAAATAACGGTCACGACAGCGGAGAAGTCGTTGTCGCCGCATACGTACGACAAAAACATTCTCTTTTGTCATTTAGTAAACGCTTCGTATAAAAAGGATTCCTTTTGAATAAATGTAAAATTCAAAGGGTTTTATACACCGTATAAAAGAAAGTTGTGTATAAAATAAAATATGCCTCAAAGAAAGGAGATTGAGACAAAGTCCCATACCTCGTATCCGACTTGACCCGACCGTTCTTTAATCTCCTGAATAATAAACTTGAGTTAATCTCTACTTGCTTAAGAACCTTTTTCAAGTTCATTATTCCTTTTATACCATGTTATGGACATCATGTAATCATTTAACTTAATAATGTTCATTTTGTCGGTATTTGGTTCTTAAGTCAAAAATAGACTTATTACACTTACATGTTGTTAATTTGGTCAAAGGTTCATTATATCCAGAATGATATTAATGATTTGGATAACATATATATCATATATATTCATCATATACATGTATTTATAATATTACATCACATTTAGAGGTAAGAAATGAAATGCACCGTTCATGGAGACGGTAAGCCGTACGTACGCATGAATGCTACTTCCATTTCTATTTCGTATTTTCTGGAATGGAATCATAATGATATAAGATTATATTATAATTCCAGTATAATAACATATATAATATCATTAAATTTATCCTTTACACATCCCACATATGGTATTAACGAATCAAATCACTTTCAGGGGGCGGTAGTCCACACTTCCTAAAATGAAGATATCGTGTTTACCCATAATGGAAAACATAAAGGTATGCCCAAAATGAAAAAAACAGAAGCTTAAGGAAAACATAAACATATTATATATCATATATAAAAATAGTGACATCATAATGGCCACCTTTGAAGGTGTTAAATGAGTATTGAACAATCATCGTTTCGGGAGGCAGAATTTCTCCATCCACGGAAACCGTATGTTCTTTAACCATTTGATGTAGTTGTATGAGAGTGTAGCTCAAATAAATATTATAACAACATCCTAGTATATTTAAGATACTGGTTTTGTTACAAAAGAAGTAAATAAAAAGAGTTTGGGGGGTTGGAGAAGCAAAATAAAACAAATGAACATGAGAGAATGAATTACCTTTAAAAGTGTAACTCCTTTTGATTTGAGACTTAAGGCTTCCTTTGAAAGGCTTATGACCAAAGGGAATCCTCTAGGATGAGTATTGGGATGTGGAGAGAGTAAATGGGCATGGGTTGGCCGAGCCAAAGGCTTGATGAGTGTGTGAAATGAGGTAGAGGTGGGAGCCTTTTATAAGAGGAGAGGAGGGGCTCTTTTGGAAAGTAAAGAAATATTACATTATATGAAAATGTGTTTCGGTTTTAAAAGGTCCCACATTGATATAATTCGTGGATAAGGTGATAAGGGTTCGAAATACACTCATACAATTGGTTTTGGCCATGTGTAGTTCATATATTTTACATTGTCTTTCCATTTTATTTAAATCGTCAAATAATGATGTCATCAATGCATCATTATTATGTCATAAATAATTTAATTTATTTAATGTCTAAAAATTATAAAAAAAATACTCTGATGTATTAAATCTTTTTATCTTTCCAATGACTATTTATAATCAAAAATCTGATCTCTATAAGCCCATGTAAAAATTGTTTTTGTAAAACATATTATGTTTGTGTCATTTTTACTTTTACATTAAATAAAAAGTTATTTTTGTCATTTCCCAACAAAAGTAGATCCATGGGGTCCCCAAGTTGACCCATGGCTTGTCTTGGTCGGACATGACACAACCAATAATGTTGGGACATGTGTCTAGGTCATTTCATATTATTAAAGCATTATTTATACCTTAAACTACCCTAATTACCACTAATCACGATTAAGAACTTAATAAGTTACTATTCACCAAAAAATTATTATAATCTCATTGAACAACATTTTACTTCTTAATGACAACCATGTATGTCGGATTTTTGAAATTCAAAACACAATGATGGCAAAATTTCATTTAAACGGAAAATCAGTCTTTATAAGTACCACTTAGTGGTTTCACTATTCATCAAAAATTGGAGTTTTTCAGAAAATTACCAAACATTCACCCTAAGCTATATTTGATATTACGAATTCAAAAAATGAAGTCTATTTTACAAAATTCCATACATATAAGTCAAATTAATTAATTTAATAATTAATTACCACTGCCAGAGCAAATAGCGTGTTTTTTACAAAACAATAAGTATCAAAAGATTGACACTGTTTAAGTCTAATTTCAAAGTGAAATTGATTCCAATGACCACCATTGGATAAAATGGTAAAAATATATTCATATTACAAATTAATAAAAATTCAAAAGATAATCTAATCATATAAATAAATTAGATTAAAAAGCAGTTTTAATGTAAAATGCAGTATTCTTTACTATTCATTAAAAAATGAACATTGTCGGAAAAATACCAAAAATTCACAAAAAGTAAATTTTGAGGTCCCAATCATAAATAATGAGTTTATTTTAACAAACATAGTTTATAAAATTGTCAAAATATAGATTCAAAAATGGTTTGCCATCAAAAGGCAGTAAAACAATCTTGTAAGAATATTAGTGTATTCCATGCATAAGATTGTATTTATTTTCATTTTAAGCCTCTATAACACTATCTTAATCATTAATAGACATAGATAAAAATATCTATTATTCATTAATTATTTGGGATGTTACAGATGAGACCAGATTTCTCTTATCGGCAAAGAAGAAATCTCAGCAGCTCTTGTAGGACCAGAAAGGTCCAAGTCATCCATGAGCGGATGAGGACAGCTCAGAGCCGGAAAAAGTCGTGTGCTGATAGAAGGCGAAGGCCACTAGAGTTCGAGGATGGCGACCACGTCTTCTGGAGTGTCCCACCTCGACGTGGATTACGGAGATTTGGCCGAGGCGACAGTCGTCTCCACGCTTCATCGGACCATTCCAGGTCCTCAACAGGATTGGCGAGGTGGCTTATCGCCTGGCTCTACCACCTCAGTTGCACCGGCGTGAACGACGTCTTCCACATATCTCAGCTGAGGAGATACGTGCATGAACCGACACACATCATTGACCATGGGGAGCTGGATGTTGATGATGGTGCGACCATTGCGGAGGTCCCGGTGGGGATCGAGGATCGACAGGAGCGGGTCCTATGTGGACGATCGATTCCTCTTGTGCGCATCAGATGGCAGCACGAGAACCTCCAGTAGAGACCTTGGGAGCGGGAGGCTCAGCTGTGTGCTCAGTACCACCTTTGTATCCCTAAGTTTGTGGTGATGCTTTATGAGGACGTAAAGCCCTGTGGTGGGAGTAATGTAAAGACCCGTAAATTTCAAGGAAATATTTTTCTTAATTTTTTTTGGAATTTTACAAGAACGCAGTTTCAGACGGAACCTAATTCTGAGGCCCGGTGTGCCCGAAATCAATTTCCGAAATTTGGATTAGGTACGTTCAGTGAACGAACAAGCAGGTTTTTCTAACTTTTGAACCGGTGCTCGGAATCGAATTCCGAGGGCACCAATGGAATCGCAGCGCCAGTATTTTCTTAGAAACGCCTCTTCTGGAGTTGCGTTTTCTCGGGTGTGGTTTTTAATTTTTGGGCTTTATGTTAAGAAATAAAATAACGTGGTACGAAAAAAATTATTTTATTTCACATAAATCCGATTAATTCCACTTTAAGCTTATTAAGCTGAGTTTAAGTGGATAGAGTACAATTCAAAATATCCTACCCACTTGGTAGGATATTTGTGAGGTGGGGGCCCGCATGAGCCCCACCGTTTCTTTTCCGCTAAGTAACGCACCCGCGAAAACCCCTATTAATTGAAAGTCAACTGGGGCGTTTCTTAATCTATTAAGCACTCCTTTTAATTAGGTGGTTTTATTCGTTGAAATTAATTCTATGAATTAATGGGTCGTTTCTTAGGTTGTTTTTCATTTGTTGGCATGTAATAAAATAAGACCAACATTTTATTCTTCTGGTGTGTTGTTCGTTGAGAGGATTTGACAGAACCTTAAGTCCTTCATCCTCCTTCGCGAAGAACGCGAAGAACACGAAGAAAGCGAAGAACGCGAAGAACGCGAAGAACGCGAAGAACGTGAAGAACGCCGGCCTTCGACAAAAGGCGATGAAGAATGCCGAACCCTCAGAGATCGACGACGCGACGCCGTGTTCCGCGACGCCAACAATTCTTCTCCTGCGACGTTCTTCTACGACGTTCCTTCTTCCACGACAAATATTCGAATATCCGGTTGAGGTAGGAGTTTACGAATCTTTTAAATTCCTTTGTGGATTTTATACTTGACAAGGATTTAATTCGTGTAGATTAAATCCGTGTGTTTTCTTTACCCCTCAGAGATCATCGATGCGACGCCGTATACTGCAACGACGCGACGCCCTTCCACGACGTGACGATCCTCTTCTTCCACGATGATCAATTCCGCGAAGAACGCACGCTCGGAGATGACGGCGAGGTAGGGGTTTTATTTGAGAACTATTTTTTATTCCCATGGTTGTTCAACTAAAACAAAGAACCCGGATCAAAGTTCAATTTTAATTTTATTAAAATTGTGCCTTGTTGTTTTTCATGTATTGAATATTTTCCCAATTGTTATCACCTAATGCGGAGGGTGTGGGCCAAGAAAACACGGCCCGAAAACCCTCTGCAGTTTTCCGTTGATGCGTGGATTGTCGGATGATGAAAAACGGAGCCGCAATGGAGATTTGAGGGCCAGGCAGTGAAGTCTGGGACCCGGGAGGAGCTACGGCACAGACGGAAGTGGAATCGGACCACCAGAGAAACTCCGGTGGCCCGCATAATCCACTGGCGGAGCCCCGGCGCGCCGCCGGATGGAGCCACCGCAGCTGAAGCCACGGCGGCGGCGGCCGACCAGACCGGCGACCACGCGGGTCCGGTGACACACGGGACGCGGAAAAGCCGCATCCTCTGACCCAGCGCGGCCCCACGCGGGGCCGCGACACTTCTTTCCGCGGGAGTAGCGCCCTGCGGTTCCTCTGCTCGGCCGGCTCGGCGGAGCCGACCCGCCGGGCCGGGTCTCGCCCTGGCCGGGCTGGGTCGTGCCAAACCGGGTCAGACCCAGACCCGGGTCGGGTCGACCCGGTTCGGGCCGACCTATGGGGGGGTTGGGCCTGGTCGGTGCGGGCCCAGACCCCCCGTTTCCGGACCTTTTCAGTGTTTTGCTCATAACTTCAGTTACGGACCTCCGGACGACGCGCCGTCAGCGGCGATACAATCCTTGGATCAAGACTGTCGTTTCTGTATATCACACTCAAGGTTTAGGAATACCCTGGGTTCAGCCGGGTTGGTTCATCCACGAAACCAACAGGGCCCTCGGAGTAGAAACACTCATAGCATGAGCTCCGGACGTCCGATTGACGTGCCTTCAACTTTGTTGAATTCCTCTAAGTGAGACGGATATTTTGGCATACTACTCCCGAGGTTTGGATGCAGGTGGAGTATGTTTGGGTTAGTTTTGCACTAAAAACCAACCGAGCCCCTAGAGACGAAAAAGCCAATAACTCTCAGACCGAGCATCTGATTGACGAGTCGTCTGTTGCGTTGAGTTCCTGTTGACGATATGGAAATTTTCGATAAATCAACTCCAGACTTGTGTCAGTTGATGTATCAGCCTCTTAGCTTGTGGAGCGGACCCTCCTGAACGAGCTTGCTGTGTGCGGGAACTCTAGAGCTGGCTGTGACTGCGACGATGATGGAAACAGTACGGAAATCCTCCGTGTTTTCAGCAGTGACCACTACGGTACATCTTGGGATACATCAACTCCAGACTACATGTCAGTTGATGCATCGACCTCTCGGCTCGTGGAGTGGACACTCTCGGAATGAGCATGCTGTGTGCGGAAACCCAAGAGCTGGTTGAGACTTGACGACTGCTGATCGAACAACTCGGTGTGTTACAGATAGCCCAGTGGGAAGCGATTGGTTGTATCAGCAGAACAACGGCGGAGTAGCGCTTGGTTGTAGCGGAAGACCCGCGGTACTCAACAGAAGGAGTACCTCTGGAGGCTATGAAGGGTAGTGCTTGGTTGTAGCAGCAGACCCACGACGGAGGAGTGATTGGTTGTAGTAGCATGGGGGAGCGCTTGGTTGTAGCAGCAGACCCACGACGGAGGAGCTCTTGGTTGTAGCAGCATGGGGGAGCGCTTGGTTGTAGCGGTAGACCCACAACGGAAGAGCGCTTGGTTGTAGCAGCATGGGGGAGCGCTTGGTTGTAGCGGCAGACCCACAACGGAGGAGCGCTTGGTTGTAGTGGCTAACCCATGGTACTCAATAGAAGGAGTACCTTTAGAGGCTATGAGGGGGAGAGCTTGGTTGTAGCAGCATACCCATGGTGGGAAGCGCTTGGTTGTAGAAGCAGGCCCACAGTACTCGATAGGTGGAGTACTACAGCAGTCCAAGGTTAGAAGGAAGCGCTTGGTTGTAGTGGCATAACCACTGTACTTGATGGAGAAGGAGTTTCCCTATAGCTATGGTTTCAACTTCATGATCAATCCTATGTGGGTCATTGCGGGGGTTAGTACCTACCAATCCTTCGTGGGTCCGATGGCTAGATGAATCAGTGGCTACATCTGATCATCTCTATCATCTTACGAAGAAGTATATCCTGTGTGATATGAATCCTGTTTTTTATCCTATGTGGATTTACATTTTTCTTTCATATGTGGATTGTGCCGTGCTATCCTCTGTGGATTTACATTTTTCTTTCCTGTGTGGACTGGGATGTACTTGAGCTCGGATGTTGGAGCCGAGCGAGAATTGAAGACTTAGGTATATGTATGGGCATATACCTAAGCCATGTCTGATGTTACTTTGTGATTGTATCTTCCCTTTTGGGTTTATCCTTTTTGGATTCAGGGAGACCTTTGGGGTCTCGGGGTCCCTACTGAGTAGCTTATACTCACCCCTGCACGGGCTATGCGCGCACTACGTTGTGTTGGTTGCAGATGACGGACAACGCTGATCGTGGTGGAGGCTTGCGGAGCAGGACGGTACCTGGAGGTGGACCGCTGGGTGGGAAGTTCTCGGAGCAGTCGGTTGGACTCGAGGAGAAGTGGAGGCTTTCTGTACCCACCCTTCAGGTGGGACCTCCAGTGGATGGCTCGACGTCACGGATTTACTTTTCAGTTGCTGTTTTCCCATTTCGAGTTGTACTTTACTTTCAATTTGCGTTTGTATTCTGGCCCACTTACCTTTCCGCACTTACTGTTGTACAAGTTTTTACTTAGTGTTTACCTTTTCCACTTGCTTACTCTGTGGTGCTTGTTTACTTTACAAAGGCAATGCCTTCCCTTTTACTGGGATTTACGCCTTGGTGCTAGTCACCAACCCCTGGCCTATGGAATGTGGGCTTGGGGTAGTCATGGCACGGGCCCTGAGGTCGGGTTGTGACACATATACATGTGTAAACATACACATACATACATGTACATACGCATACACATAAATAAACATAAATAATGGAGAGAGGAGGGTATGAAATAATGGATACAAGGGAACGATCCACATGAAGCATTACATAACTATATTTAGAAGAAGACTATTGGGTGGTTCATGTGGAAGAAGGAGATAACCTCATCCCCTTCCACCTAGGTCAGAATATTTCACATGCATGGGTTCTTCCATAATTTGATTTTATCATTGGGTAATTATGAATAATGTTTCATCATTAAAATTTGGAATCACTTGTTAGTTTCTATTATATGATTTTGTAATGGATGCAACATTCTTTCATATTCATTCATCTATGTCATTTTTTCTCTTTTGGATGTAATTTTAAAATATGTTGTTGATTGTAGTTTCCTTGTAATTTTCCTTATTTCTCTTCCTATTTTATCCTTATATATTCTTTTAGTAGGTGATTCTTGTAGGTTTATTTTGTTTTTGGTTAGTAAAGGTCCTATGTGAGGTTATCCTGTGTTTGAGAGATGGTTAGCAGTATGGTGTCCCAGATGGATATTGTGTCTCTAGTGTATTTCATTTGATTAGGATTTGAGATTATGTGATCTCTAGTTTGTTCCCCCATTCCGTGAAGGACTATTTACTCCAGGTACAGAACTATAGTGAGTTTAATGATTGGGATTGGATAGTTTGTGGGTGATATTCTCTTATTTGTTACTTGGTTAACCACCGAGATTTATGGATTTTCTATTTTCCCATTTTATGATATTTTCTTTGGTTTCCTAGTGTTAGGAACCATGTTCTATTTAGGAAGCTATACTAAGATGCATTCCCTTTTAGAGGCTTACATCCCCTAGGTATTTATCTATTCCCCCCCTTTGTTCTTGAATTTTTTATCTATCCTAGGATTTTGGGATTGTTTGCATGTGATATTGTAGTTTCCCCTTGTTTTAGGATCTATAATTTAGGATTTTATTTTTTTAGTTGTATCCTTAGTTGGATATTCTAAATGAAACCGTTAATGATTTATTGATACTTTGCATTGAGTGTCTTCTAATTTGGTTTTTAATTTACATGTTTCGACTTAATGTCGATGACGCTAGGTTCTTTAGTCTTCTTGTATTTTTGGTGTTTAGGTGGATAACCTTATCTTTTGTGCTTACCATCTCTACAGTTATTCCATTGATGTTGTTTTCTCTAACCTATTTTATTTCAGATTAACATTTTTTTTTTGATTTTTTTGGGATGTTTTCTTCTTCCTTTTTGTTTTTTCTGAGGATGGATACTTCTCTATTGATTGGTTTTATTTCAACATCAATGAGATATTCTGGGGAAGTTTTTTAGCATGTTATTTTCTAGTCCCGACTTCCTCATTAGAATCATCTCATAGAGTGACTCAAGTTTGAGCAGTTATGCGATCCATTTATATTTGGAGTTTAAATCCTAATCATGTTTAGTATATTTAGAATATCATTCAATTCCAGGAAACATGTGTCACATTTATGTAATATGGGGGACTTTTGGGTCATACCCTATAGTTTCTTCCTATTTAGGATGTGTCTAGATTGATGATGATGAGTTATGTTGGGCATAATCGTCATGTGGTTTAGGGTTTTAATTAGAAAGGTGGAGATGTGTGATAGTGTTTCATATTAAATATCATATGAATTTAATTTAAAAAGTTTAATTTTTTTGTTTTGGTTTCCTATTTTTTTATTTTTAATTAAATTTGGTTTTAATATGATTGTTTGACTTTTTTTCATTATCTGTTGGTCTTTGTATTACCCTTATGTAGTGTTGGTTTTACCACTATGTGAGTTATTCCACTTGGGGTTTTCTATTATGTGGGGCCATCATTACCCTTAGATGAGTTTTTGGTGCCATTATGTGGTCTTTCATTTAGTGGTTCTACCCTTACATGATTCCCTCATTACCATTATGTGGTTTTTGGCATACCCTTACATAAATCATGGTATCTTTTGTTTCTTATTATATGGGTGTCCCATTACGCTTTTGTAAGTGGACTGATACAATTAAATGATATATTTTTTACCCTATATAATCTAGGGTTACCCTTACTTGAGTTGGGGTTACCCTTATGCAATCCTGGGTTTCCCTTATGTGAGCTAGGGTTACCCTTACACAATCTAGGGTTACTCTTATGCAAACTAGGGTTACCCTTTCAAGATCTAGGGTTACCCTTATGTGATCTAGGGTTACCCTTATGTGATACATGGTTACCCTTACGCAAGATAGTTTACCCTTATTCCATAGTTGTGTACCCTTATGTCACAAAAGTATACCCTTACACTGTAGTTGTGTACCCTTACATAGTTGGTGATCTACACTTATGTGGGTGATGGCCTAACCTTTACGCATATTTTTTATCTGGTTTTTAGGGATCATGGTTTTTCATCCATCCATTTCTTGATTATTGTAAATTCATTGTAATAACCCCTCAAATCTTGAGGGTATTTATACTCTAGTTATTTTAGATTAAAGAATAATTGGCTTAGAGATATTAATGGATTGTTTTAGAGGCTTCTCAGCTACACATAGAGAGATAGAGAGAGATAAAAATGAGAAGGAATAAGTCTAATGACCCAGGTTCTTAGATCACTGAAGGAGAAGATAAGTGAAGGATTGTTCACAGATCTCACCCTTGAATCCTAGAGTTGATACAAGTCTTTGGTAGATCATGGAGTGTGATCTTGGATAAAGAAAAAACCATTATATAATAGATGAACCTTTAAACCCAGTGCCAATTATTTCAAAGTCTTGTAGTGATATCATTTTTTGAAAAATGTTTTATTGAGCCCCAGTTAGGGGAATCAGTCATGTTTATGTTTTATTTATCAATTTGTTCAAATCTTGTATCTACTGAATTTTGTTTTTTCATGGGTTTATTTTATTTTATTTGTTTGTATCTCTAGTTTTTCTTGTAAGCTATTTTCCTTTTTGAATAGTGGAAACACATGATGATCATTCCCTATTCACATCGAACAATTGGACAAAGTACTTAAATCCTTCATATCCATTTACTGGTATCATTGTTTTTCATTTTATTCAACCTAAAATCATTCAACACCTTATTCTTAAATTTTATTCTAATATGGTTCAAATCAAAGTTTGTAAATTTTTATGCTTCTAATAAGAATTTTTGAATTAATTTGAGTGGTGTTCAAATTTTCTTATTATTATAGAAGCTGAATGTTTCTTATATTTTTAATTCATATTGAACCATGTTACATGTCTCCTTTATTATTTTGATGTATAAAAAAATATTTTCTGCTACTACTTATGTTGTTTTTATATTGATTTAATCATTTATACTTCATTATTCAATATTTCTTGTTGTACGTTGTCTTTTTATGTTAAGAAACTGTTTGATAGTTTTGGAAATAACATATTGAATTTGGAAATTATTTCCTATATTTTTTTATTCTATTTTGTAGAACCATCATATAAAAAATTATTTTTCTATTTTATGAGAATATATGTTATTATAAGTCTTGACTTGTGACTTTCACTATATATGTGACTTTGTTCACTTTTGTAATCATTTAAATTTTGTTGCTACTTAGAATGAAATTTTAACTTTATTTATATTTATTAATTTATATATTATAAACTCAAAATAAATATTGTTATCATTTTCATATTATATGAAAAAAAAATTAACCCAGGTAGATCTTCACGGTTGAATGCATACTACCTCAGATAGTACAGATCGCAAGAGATTTTATTTTCCTTTTTTTCACATTTATTGGGTTTTTTATGGATAATCAGAATGAAACACCACTAAGAACAATAGAGGATCACCAAATTGATGATAGGTTTTTTCTTAATACGTTTGAAATATTATGTTTGAAAATATAATAATGAGAATAACAAAACATATAGTGATTTTATGAGTTAATAAGAGTTAAAAAGTGGAAAAAAATAAAGAAAACATAAAGCAATAAAGGGCCAAAATATTTAATGTGCTTCGGATCTTTAGATAACTACATGAATGGAAATAACACAACTCTAAACATGCCTATTACTATTCACAAAAATATTAACAAATCATACAAGAAGAAAACCAGAAATATAGGATTCTAAAAAATAGTAACTAAAAAATAACCAATAACTAAAGATAAGGAACTAGAAAAGATCTTATAGAGCCTGAACAGTCTTAACATTTTCAGAGAAAAAATTGAATATGGTAGGTTGATTACGAGCACATTTTTCTTGATCCAAAAATGTACACCATAGGTTCACCTTTCCAAAATATCCATCGGGTATTTTATTAGGTAGTCCAGCCACACTTTTTCTCATTAAAGGATCATCTATAAAATGATGATAGGATGAAATGTCAAGATTCTGCAATGTAGATCATATAGGAAAGTAGATTTTCCTTTTCTCAAGAAGAGAGAAAAAAAATCAGAGAGTCGATTAATCGAATGGGGCGAAGTGATGCACAACAAGTGGAATCAATTACCTTGAAAAGCATAGTTGGTGAACATCCCTCAAATAACTAGGGACATATATATAATAAGCCCTAATAAAATGAGTGTAGAAGCTGGGGAAGATGGACGGAGAAGGTGTAAAGGTTGGTTCCCTAAATCAACATCTAGGACACCCCTCACCTCATATTATTGAGGTTCCTAGGGTAGATATGAGTGAGAAAAGGTAAAAATGGGAGGATCCAAAATTAATATGATAAAACACGCCAATACCAAGTGATGAAATAAAACCAACAATATATTTAACATTAAAATAAATCCCAAAATATTCATTAATGTGAGAATTATAACAGGTGGAAATAACTAAACCCAATTTCATATGAATATTAAACAAAAAGTCTCTACCATTATCATAGGATATTGGTGATTTTATTTTACCTATTTTCATTGAATCAGAACCAAAATCACTAAGTCTAATTTTTTTTTAATTTTGATAAAATTATGAACCTATTCAAAATATTGGTCCTATTTTCATTAGTGTGTATCTTATAAACACAAATTGTTCCTAATTCAAGGAATATATTAACAAAATTTAACATAATGTCAATATGATTAGACCAACCATGAAATACTAAAATTTTAGATAGGTTTTAGGAAGATTTAATACTAGAGTATACACTAATAACATAATTACTAAGACTAAATTTATTAAATAATTGTTGATCCAAATGGATTAACTAACAGTCTCAGTCATGAATATATTTTTACCTTCAGTGGTTGAGAGGACACAATGTATTTCATATTACATTTCCAAGAAAAGAGTCCTCTACAGGAAGTAAATATATACCCCATGAGGGATGTATGAGTATCCATGTTTCCTATATAATATAAATCTACATAATCAATAATAAGGTTAATAATATCAAAAATATATCTATAGAATAAAGAAAATTCTAGATATTGAGAAATATATCTAAGAAAACATTTTTAAATCTTTCAAATTTGTCTTTATAGGATTACCCATAAACATATTAATAGTTAAAAAATGCATATATAATATAATGTCATGTGGAAATCATGGCATACATGATGATTCCTACTACACTATAATATGATATCTTATACATAAACTCATAATAAGATTCTGTAGGAGTATATTGGGAACACGAGACAATAAAATGTTGTGTAATTAGAAAATTTGTAGGTTTTAATATTTCAAACATATATCTCTTTAGAACATTCCCAATATAAAAATTTTGTAGCAAGTAGAGAAAACTATTATCTCTATTTATTATTATTTCCATCCCAAAATTTTTCCTAGAATTTACTAAGTCTTTCATTTTAAAATAACCCTTTAATTGATACTTAATAGAAATTATAAGATTCATTTCCTTTCAAATGACAAGAATTTCATTGATATAAAGAAGAAAATAGAGAACAATTTTTTTTTACAGTTTTGTAATATACACACGCATCATGTTTACTTATATTAAAATAATAACTAAGAATGAATATATCAAACTTCAAATACAATTTGAAAGATTTTTCTTTAGACCAAACAAGGATTTTTTCAGAACACATGCCTGATTCTCCTAGATATTATATAAATAACCATCAGGTGGTTTTCTGTAAATGGTCTCATTTATATCACCATGAAAGAAGGTTATTTTTACATAAATATTATAAATATTTTTATCATGATAAGAAATAAAAGAATGTAACAAAAATATTGATCAATGTTTAACCACGGGAGAAAAAATCATAGAATAATAGATTCCTTCCCTTTAGAGTAAACCTTTGGCTATATGATTGGCCTTAAAATTAATATTATTCTTATTGGTATTATCTTATTTCCTTTTAAATATCCATTTGAATCTAATTACCTATGAATTTTGTGGCTTATAAATAATAAAGCACATGGTTTTATCTTTTAAGGATATCATTTCATCATCCATTGAAGATAAACAATGTTTAAGATCTATTTTAGTAATAGATTTCTTATAAATTTTGGGGTCCTCATATTCAATATCTTGGGAAACATGTAAATTAAAACAATCGATTTCATATTGGATAAACTGAGACAAATTCTTGACTAACCTCCTAGATCTATCCTAGGTAAACTAATAATCATTTTTGATCCTCAATTGGATCACCATCTGATTCAACAAGGGAATCAGGTTTGGCCTTCAGGGTGAGGTTTTGGTGGATCCAGTTCAATTGGAGACTCAAATTGGATTTGATTATTAGATTTAACAAACTCATTTTGAGTCACTTCATCACTATCTTCAATTAAAGGTTTAGATTTAGTAACTAATGGCTTTTGGAAGACTAAATCCCAACTTATAATTCACTTTTTGTATCCTAGTTTGTCAACCCACAACTTATACTTCATAACCCCTTGAGGATATAATATGAATATAAATTTAAGGGCTCCTGATTCAAGTTTTTCAGTACTTACATTTTCATAGGTAATATAACTAAAAATTCTTAAATTATTATAGGAAGGGGGTTGGTTACACCACAACTCCTAAGGAGTTTTATAACCATTTACAGAAGAAGGAAAATAGATGATAAGGTAATGTTCTATAGATGTAGCTTCTACCCAGAAATATTTGGGTAGCCATGAGTATGATAACATACTCTAAACTATTTCAATAATGGTTTAGTTTATACACTCTTCCAAACCATTCTATCAAGGAGTTTACATAATAGTACAATGTCTAACAATACCTTTTAACTCACAAAATAGGATGAAGTCAAATGAGAGATACTCTAATCCATCATCGATTCTTAATGTTTTTATCTTCCTAACGGTTTGGTTCTTAATAATGGATTTCGATGATTTTAAGTTTCAATGAAATCAGACTTATTTCTAAGGTTATAAATCGAAAATGTTCTATAGTAATCATCGATGAATGTTACAAAATAAGAACCTCCACTATGATAGGTAGTCTTAGATGGTCCCCATAGGTCATAATGGACAAACACTAAAGGGTGGACTACTTTAAAGGAGGAATTATAAAATATGAACTTCTTAGACTGTCTTGGAAAAAAAATCTCCATAGAATGGAATGATTCTTATTGTCATACTAGTCAACAAATCTTGCTTACTCAACTCCTCTAAATCCTTGTAGCTTACATGCCCAAGTATTCAATGTCGAAGCATAGTACTATATGAATTTCTGACATGTGTACTACCTTGATGTCTATGGTATTTCCGTATATCTAAAACCTAGAGCCCATTTATAAGACTCCCTTGGATTATAGTCATAGATCCCAAAAAAATCAATAGATAACCAGAATCAAACTTGAAATTATATTCCTTCTAGTCCAATACACCTATGAAATTGAGGTTTATATGTTGGTTGGGGATGAACCTTACATCTAGTATGGTCACTTAAGAGATATCTTGATGATCTAACATAATTAAGCCTATCCTATAAACTCTACACCTCTTTTTGTTACCTAACATAACTTCTCGCACAAATCTCTTGGAGATATCAAGTAAAGATTCTTTAATATGGCTTCTATGAAATAAAAATCAAGAATATTGAAGCTGTTAATTAAAAAAATTGTTAGTAGAAACATTTTGGACATCAACAATGTCATAAAATGAATAAATGAATAAATATTTATCTGTAGATTCATTATGTTTAAAACATTTCTTTTTTGGGATTGTGGAACTCTCGAGAAATGTCTTTAGTATTTACACAATTATAGGAGGTATCTTATAAGACCTTAGAATTTTATCTTTGTTTTTATTATTTAGTATTCTTTTTATTTCTGATATTATTGTCATTATTTTTATTATTATTATTAGGTTTGTGATAACCCCAACCTAAATACCCTCTCAAACCGATACCTGACCCAAATCATCACATACCTAAAGGAAATTCTCAATCCATATGGGATGGTGACTAGCACTCAGAAATAAACAACAAATAGAGGGAAAATTTTCATCCAACCTAAAATAGAAAAAATGATATATATATATATATAAATGGGAATAAAAAACATTAGAGTAAACAAGAAATAGATTTTATATCAAAAGGGAAACAATAAGAAGTGATGCAACTCAAAATTAGCTAAAAAATCTCCATGATATAATTTCAACAACAAAGGGAATAAAAAACTAAAATAGATACTCCATATTATAGCATGGGAAAACTCACACCATATCTACACCATCTACCCAGACATAGATAACATAAACCTCTCTACTACACGACAACACATTGTCTTTCCATGCATTGAAAGACATAACAAGGTATATGCACCACTGAATGGGTGGAAATAGTGTTAGATAAACATGATCAGTAGGATACCACCTATATGTTCGATATAAAATATCTATAAAAGATCTTAACATGATCAAATTTAATGAAAACAATTCTTGATAATCAGTTAAATAGTTTTTATTTCAAATGCATGGTTAATAAATCCCACTTTTTCACATTTCCAAATAATCCAGGAAAATAGTTTCAAATAATATCACATATATCATGCAGTAAAACCAAAGCATGTATCACATATCATATAAAATCATTAGTATTAAAAATTAAAAGCACAATTAACATCACACCAAGGATCACAAAAGGTCACGCTATCCAGAACAATTGAAATAAATCATATAAAATCATGTGCATCAAGTCTCTAGATATATATATATATATATATCAAATCTAGAGAGAATAGGAACTCCCCAGTAATTGAACCTCCCAATAGGTCTAACATGTCCCGTCCTTAGAACAACGAGCCTGGGTAGAGTAGTAACACTCCATTTGTGAACCCCCTAATAGTATCAATGGACGAGGTTTATTACTACACCTTCCACCTAAGTACCCAAGGATTACCATGTGCTACATTTTAAAAACCATTTCATAAAAACCATTGTTTGGAAACCATTTCATAAATAAATTTCCCAACTTTTTTAAAATACCTTTTGTTTTACCAAAATAAAGGTAAAAACATATTTTCTCAAAAACCCGTTTCCATACACACAATTATATCATGAATATTAATTTGTAAACAAATATTTAAAACCATAGAAATAAAATTATTCCAACATAGGCTAAATATAGAACCACCTACCTTAAACATTGGGTTCACAAGCCCACAATAAGATCTACCAACATGTAAGAATGAAAAGATAACAACGGTGGCCCTAAAATCAATCCTTACATCTCAAAATCTATTCAATCGGAAAAACAGTCGGTGGAGAAGTTAACATAACACGTACCACAAGAAACTCATAAACTACACCAAAAATAACACAAGGTCATCCTTATGAGGAGATCACACAAAAGATATATAAATGAACCATAGAATCAATACCACAAGAACAACAGATCTGAAAATGTTGAAAAATGGCACTTCTATGACTAAAAACAATAAAGAAAAAGAAATTTCACATACCCGAATAGATGAAACATAGCCACAAAGAAGATCAATCATGGAAAAAATTTATTTGGAAGGAGATGAGATCCCTAAAATCTATTGGGAGAGATCCTAGGTTTCAAGATATTAGGTTTTTATTGATTGAAATATGAGATCCCTAAAATCTATTGGGAGATATCATAGGTTTCAAGAGACTTGGTTTTAGTTGAATGAAAATAAAATTAGATGTTCACCGCTTAAAGATATACAATCTAAAAACATTACACTATGTGAATCCTAGGTTCATAATGTGGAATCCATGAAATACATATAAGCTGAAAAAAGCATCACCTCCATTAAAAAACCATTGATTAAAAATTTCATGATGTGAACCAGTCTCGTGATGTGTAAACATCTCATGCTCTGAACAAGTTCATGGAATCAACCCAGAAAAAAATTCATATTGTGTAACCCTTTGACAATGTTAAACCATTTAGTAGGAAGATTCTATAGAAACACTTAAAAAATCTCCAAGGTCAACCGAGACCCCAAAGTACATACTCCTAATCCTTTTTCACATTTATACTCAGACTCCAATAATTCAAACAAGCATGCATTCCTAAACATTATATCATTTTCCCCAACAAAGGTTCTCCATCCTTAGAATCCACAAAACACACCCAAACAAAGTGGTAAACAAAAATACAGATGAGAGATACCTGAAATAAGGTACCGAGATGTTACAAAATCCCCACCATAAGACATTTTGTCCCTATCACATCATCTGAGAGAATTTTTTCCAGAAATAGGTGCAGCCACTAATCCCTCATCAATGAATCATGATCCCAAGTCTTGTGAGAATCTAATTTGTGACACCATAATACTATGAACAATGGAATCAACTTCCCACACAATGTTTTTACCTAATTTTCAATGATCTCCATGGGTTTTTCTAAAACTGAAATATCTGGCTCTAACTTGATCTCTTCCCAACTCAAATCCTGAGAGGAATCATAATGGTAGTTACTGAGCTAAGATATGTATAAAACATCATGAATACCCATCAATTGAACTAAAAATTACAATCGATAAGAAAACTACACTACCTACTCAATGGACTCAAACAGTCCAACATATCTTGGAGAAAACATTCCCTATTTTTAAGCCGAAGATGACCCAATTGAGGATAAGCATTCAATAAAACCTGATCCCCAATAGAAAACTCTAAAGGAATATATCAATGAATAGTATATGATTTTTTAAACACTGATTTGTAACTAGATGCCAACATATATCTTGAATCCTCACTAATGTCTCTTAAACAAGTCTTGGTCCTATTAGAGAGGTCCCATTCACCTCTACCCAACAAATAGGTGACCTGTAAGGGAGACCATACAAATCATTTAATATATCCATTATAATCGTTGAATAATAATTTTTTTTATAATTAAACTCAACTAGTTCTATATGGATATATCATGATCCACCAAAATCCAAGATGCGAGAATAGATCATATCCTCCAATATTTGATTAGTATGTGCCAACTGGCTATCTGACTGTGGATGGTAATTTGTGCTCAACCAGACCTAAGTCTCCATAACATTCAAGATACTCTTACATAACCATGGGGTAAACCTAGGATCCATGTCAAAATCAATGGAAAAGAGAACCCCATGTAACCTCACAACCTCCTGCACATACAACATACCTAGTTATTTAACTTTACTGGTGTCCCTAATCAAAGTTAATTGAAAAAACGTTTTCAATCGATAGTCACCACCCAAATAGCATTACTCTCTCAAGGAATCCAAGGTAATCCAAAAAAAATTCCATAGACACCTCATCCCACTACCAAACTGGCACCGCAAGAGGCTATAGTAACCTAGAAGGTTTCAGATGCTCTATTTTTATCTGTTGGTAGGTCTAATAGTGGGACACAAAATATAAAATGTTACACATAATACCCGGCCATGAGAATCACCATCTCAGTCATTATATATATTTGTTGTTTTTGGATGAATGGACCACAATGAACTATGAAATTAAAAATAAATTAAGCTCCTCAAAGATGCTGGAAAGTCAAAATGATCCCTAAAATGTAAAATACCATCAAAAAAGAGATACCATCTAGAAACGATCTCCCCGACATATAGGGTTTCTAAAATTCCCCTAAACTAATCATCCTGCTACTGATATTGTAGAATAGACTCAAGGAGAGATGATTATAATTAAAAACTATTTAGAACTATACCAAAAACATCTTTTTGAACATCCAGGTGAAACTAAGCAAAGAGCCTCATAAGGTCCCACTCCTCTTTTGATTCCAAAAATACCAGTGATGGCTCTTTCCTATAGAGATCGTCTTCAACAACATTCTCATTCCCCAAGGTATAGGTGATGTTATTATCAAACATCAAAAGGTATTACACCCACTGCCTCTATTTGGGATTCAAGTCTTTCTAAGAAAGGATATAGCTCAAACTCTTATGGTATGAAAAGACTATGAACCTCTCCCAAAAAAGATAGTGCCACTAACATTTAAGCACATACATATTCAAAACAGGCTCAAGATCATGAGTGGGGTAATTATTCTCATAATAGAATGAGTCATAATCCACCACATGATCATCTTGTATAAGAAAAAAACCCAGAATAGAATCAAAAGCATCAGAGAAATTCATATACCCCATACTAAGATCAGGTAAGATTATAATAAGAGATTGTGTCAAAATTCATTTCAACTCATGAAAATATGGATTACACATTTCATTCCATATGAATTTCACCCCATTCCTAGTAATAGTAGTCAAAGGTAACACCAACATTAATAAATCCTTGAAAACCCATTGATAGTATCCATCAAGGCCATGTAAGCTATAAATATCAAAGACTTTATTTGGATCATCCCATGAAATGATTTCTTTCACCTTCTCATGATCAACTAATAATCCATGCTCTCTGAAATCATGTTCCCTAGGAACTTCACTATTTAGATCCATAAAATGAATTTGGAATGATTTCCATACAAATGGTGACTCATTGGGATCTCTATAACCAAGATCAACTGGTTCATGTACCCACACTTTGATCTTAAATAAACCTAAATATCATCCATTAACATTGCCAAAAAATATTTGAGATACTCATGGAATATCTAGTTCATCAAAGACATGGAAATATTAGGACCATTAGTCAGACCAAAAAGCATCACAAGATATTCTTAATGGATATACCTACTTTTGAAATCATAATTAGGTATATCAAACTCCTAAACTCAAAGATGATGATAACCTAATAAAATATCAATGTTTGAAAACTACTTTTCCTCCTTTAAATAGTCAAACAAGTCATCCACATGGGGCATAGGATACTTATTCTTATCAGTTTCCTGGATTAACTTTCAATAGTCCACAAAAAAATCAGAGAGAACCATCTTCCTTGTTGAAAAAGATCATAGAGGGTACCCAAGGAAAAAAACTATGGAAAACAAAACCATTATTAATCATATTATGTAACTAAATATTTAGAGATTTTAGCTCCACGGGTGCCATACGATAAGAGGACATCCAAATCATCTACATATATGGAACTATATCAATTGTGAACTTTACCTCCATCTCTAGAGTAAGACCATATAATTCATCTGGGAGAACATTGGAAAATACCAAATAATAGTGTAAATATCAATAATAGAAGAAAAATCATCATGATCAATTTCTAAAGTAGAAAAAAAAACTCCTAATATTTGGGTGGGAAGGTCCTGCATGACCCAAACATATATCCCACACTCCCTAAAACACCTGAGAACTCCCACCAGCCACATGAAACAAGAAACATTGATTATAAAAATCAACCTTAACATGATGACATACAAGAAAATATATCTTGATAATTATGTTAAATAGATCCATATCAAGAATGATGAAACCCAAGACAAACACGACCTCAAGTATCGATAGTGAACAAAAAGGAAACTGAAACCCCCTCCCATTTCTCTTTCCAAGAGGTTTCATTAACACTATAATAAAGGAAATAATTTCCATTAAAATTTTAATCATATCTAAAAAATTATTAGATAAAAATGAGTAAGATAACCTATATCAAATAAATCATTCACTGTTGAATATTCAATAATGATGGTACCTCTCACTATCACTAGACCCATATCTACCTCTGTCAGAAACTCATCCACTGCATGAAGGTGATTTATTCCAGAATCCATTGGCTAAATACCTATAGTATTTAATGTATCTAACTACCCCATAGTGTCCTTTGGAGTTAGTGATCATTGACTATAACGAGGTCTATACATATTCCGAAAAAAAATTAGATTAAAAAATCATCCAAAACTGTTACACATATTCGTAAGTGTGAAAGAAGAATGTTGGTTGTTCCCAACCTTGACACAATGTTAGAAAGTCATGGGAACACATGACAATTATAGAGAACCACCCTCCATAACTATTACGATGATCATTCCACTTATTATTCCTCTGCTTCATGCTATTGAATTTATCACTGGGTGGAAGAGAAGGGATAAAACAATCAACTTTGTCTGCCATATCCATCTATTCCATCATTTACAAATCTACTATCTCTATATAGGTATAAATCTTTAGCATAAATACCTATGACTTGATATCCAGTCACAAACCTTGCAGGTACTTATAAGCCTTCAGCTGGTCATTATTTTTATCTTCAGAGAAAAATGAACTAGCTTCATGAACCAATTGGTGTATGTTGACCCTGAATTCTCTACCTGGTGTAAGGATATTAAATCTAGATACTTTTCCATCATTAGAAACTCTGGAAAAAACTATTAAAAGAATTGGTTCTTGAATCACCTCCAATCCAAACCCACATGTCTATCCTCCTATACCATGGAATGCCACGATCTCTTTTTGTGACCCTTGAGTCTAAACACTATGAAATTTAACTTGATATTCTTAGGTGTATCCATGAAGCTTAATATCTAATAAATGTTCCCTAGATAGTCCTCCACCACTTCGGGATAATTTGTACTCTTAAAGGATGGTGGTTTCTCGCATAAGAACTCTCAATATTGATCTTTTTCTTCTTCAACTCCTTGTGGTACATCCGTTTTGAAAATGAAGATGGATCCATAGATATCACACCCACTCCTGGGAAAACAACCAAGAAACCCTAACATGAATGATCATTCCTTCACAGATATTGTTTCCAGAATATCTTTCAAGACGATTGAGCCTGATGTGGATGTTGTCACGGATTATGCTTCATGTATTGAACCAAATCACTTTAAACACAAAGGAAATATGGAGATCTCATTTTTATCCAATGAGGTAAACTCTCTTTCTTTGGATTTATGTTTTGTGCTTATTGGAAAATTCTTCAAATGCTGGTCATCACTAAATTTCTTAAGGAAATATATTGAAGTAAATGGATTTTTGGGATTTCATATTTTTTTATTGAATCATTCAAATGTCATATTTTTCCTATCATATAAATAAGAGTATTATAGATTTTTTTCAATAAGTTTATGGTCTTTTGGGTGTTTTTTATGAATGTTTTGAAATAGACCCTAGAATTAGATCCTCACATCGAGTCCCCTGTCATTTCGGTCTGGACTAGATTTCCGAGACTTCCGCTACAATTGTTCAATCATGTTTCTTTATTTCAATTTTCATCCATGTTGTTAACCCTATCAAATTAGAGTATTCGGTGAGGTATTTTTCAAGACCCTCAGTTTCTAGAGTGTGTATTGTGGTTGATGTTTTAAAAGTTCTTCCTTCCTAGATTTGGATCCAAAAATTTAACTATGGATTCTTCTAAGAAGTAGTTTATGAAAGTATCCCCATTTAATATAGTGATTTCCTTAAGCTTGGTAACTTATTTAAGGACTATGGAATTAAGTTAGATTACTCATTTGTTAACAAAAAGTCATGGATAGAAAATGGTGATCGAAATTTAGGCATAGTTACTCATGGACCTTCTGGGATTTAGCATGATCTTGGAGGTCAAAATGTTATTTCTGAGAAATCGGATGAGCTTGAGGCTCATGATGTCAAACATAAAAATGGGACATTTGTGATAAATAAAACTATGGTAAATGATATTTAAATTACTGTGGATGCTATCCATAGCACTCTTGGTTCCTCCTCATTCTCTACCACCCTGGTGGGGGAATAGGCGGAACTTAACAATACTATTGAAACCTTGCAATAATAGGAGGAAAAAAGAATACACTCTGACTGAAATGATTCTCTACATGATAGCTACAACCATGCCTATAAACTTGAGTAAGAGTATTTGAATTAAATCTCTAAAAAAGACAAAAAATTCAATGATTGATCAAGATGGTTAAATCACTCTGCATCCCAAGAAAACTCAGAAGCATAAAGACTATTCTAATACTGAAAGATCAATTGATACTAGGTATTTTACTACTACCAAGTCACAAAATATAGACTCTAATCCATAGAATAGTGATGATTATATTTCTGTCACAACAACTGACACGAATGATTTATCTATTGATGAGGATACTAATCCCACTTTAAAAGGTGTAGATAGGGTTGAGGTTGGAATTGAGGAGGAATATGATCCAAATAATGGCTCTATATACAGAGATAATTATAAGATTTTAGATGATGTGAGTAAGGAATTTGATGCATGGATGGTGGAACATAATAAAATTACATTCCAGAAATACTTAAATGGTGATAATACAGACAAGATGTATCTTCAAATCAGGAAACATATGTTCATCAGGGTGGTTTTTGAATACAAGAAGAATCCTGATTTTAACTTTTGAGACATACCTTGGGAATGATTTATAAAGATTAAAATACTACTTGTTGGTGATCTTGGTGTTTTCTTTTCATGCTTGTTGTTGTTCAACTTTTTCAAACTCCTTCATGAGGAGGATTATGGTCAGAAAGTTAATGAAATGACCATGGAAAAGAAGCATAATGAGGAGGTTGCTACTATTGTTTGATGCTACTATGGAGATTGTTTTTGTTTTTGGATCCAAATACAGAAGAGGGAACATATACAAAGGAGAATCCATTTCCAAAATAGTTATTCCCCATATTACATTATAGATCATAGACTGGTTGATGATATGACATTTTGATTATATTTTTTCTCATCTTGATATTTTTCTTGTTTATTTATTTTAAATATTTGTTGTATTCCTTTCAATCCCTGCTGGTGTAATCTATTTACACCTAATTCTTGTATTGTTACTTTTTCTTTTAATAAATTTCTTTGGGAAAATGAATTGGGTGACTAATTCATATCATTTATTTTATTAAAAAAACATGTGTTCTAGACTTGTGGTTCATCTTGGTTGACAACATGAACTTCCCACAAAATTTCCTCGATAATATTTTGATATATAGGTTGATTACCATGAGGATAATCATTTATACCCTCATAAGGTACTCATGGATGAAATATCAAAGGCATACAATTTCACACTAAAATGGAAGAAATTATTAGACAACAAGATAATCCCAGTTCAAACCAAAAGACCATAAGACAAAAAACTGAGATTAAGACCAAGAACACAAAACATGAGACACAGATCCCAACATACCATGGTAACTTGAGTCTCTTCATTGATATTTCAAGCAAATAACTCAACATAACCTACCTCTCAAGTCTCAACAATACTATCTCCAGTCTACTAACTTCGTGAAATTGAGAATATCCTACACTATGATACCAAACAGTGACAAACCCAACCTGGATACACTCTTAAACTACAACATGACCTAAAATTTCACATACCCAAAGGGAATTCTCAATCCTCATAAGCTGTAAAATAAAACAATAGAATCAACAGAAACTGGAGGGAATAATTTCTCCCAACCAGATATAGACAATATGACATATATATATATATATACATGATGGGAAGTAATAGTGGAAGAGTAAAAAAATATATATTCCACATCAATAGGGGACCAATTTAAGAGATAAAACTCAAAAGTAGATAAAAATATCCATGATACAAGTCTAGAAAAAAGGATAACAAAAACTAACATAGATACTCTATGTGATAGTTTGGGAAAACTCTCACCATCTCACCACCAGATACCCAAACACAACTGACAGAAACATCACTGTCTCATTTTGGTTCCTTTACTTTCCCTGTGTCAAAAGACATAAAAATTTCTATGCACTTCGGAAGTGGTGTGCAGGGTGTGAGCTAACCATGTTCAATAGGATCCCACCCAGGTGTTCCATATCAAGTATCTGTACAAAAATCCTAACATGAAAAACATTAAAGAAAACAAGGCATGATCATTAGTTAAATAATTTTTATATCAAAAGCATGTAAAATAAATCCCCATTTTAAACATTTCCAAATAGTACAGGTAAAATAGTTTCAAATAATATCACGTATATCAAGAAGTTAATCCAAATCATGTATCGCCTATAATATAAAATCATAAGCATTACAACCAAAAATCATAGGTAACATCACGCAAAGTATCACAATAGGTCATGATAGCTAGAACATTCATACCCAATCATATACAATCATGTTCATCAATTATCTAGATATATGCATCGAATTTAGAGAGTAGAGAAACAACCCATCATGTGACAATCCTAATGGGTATAACAAGTCCTAAGAACAAAGATCATAAGTAGAAAAGGATCACCCCATGAGTGACCCCCACCCCCACAGTAGTATTAACATATAAGTCTTATTACTACACCGTCCAACTAAGTACCCAAAGCTTCCCATGTGTAGTATTTTCCAAACCATGATTTTAAAACCATTTAATAAATTCATTTAACAATGCTTTGAAAATACATTTTCTTTTACCAAAATAAGGGTAAAGTTATATTTTATCAAAATCTCATTTCCACATAAACAATTCAATCAAGAACATTCATTTGTAAAATAATTTAGAAAACCATAGAAATACAGTTCATATAATATAGGGTAGATATGAAATAACATTACTTAAACTTGGGCTGCACACACCCATAATGAGATCCACCAACATAAAATAATGAAAAGACAAAAATAGAGGCCCTAGAATCAATAATTACATCTTAGAATCATTTTGACAAAAAAAATGGTCTATGGAGAAGATAACACAACATGTACCTCAAGAAAATCACAAGTTGCACCACAACCAACACAAAGGTCAACCTTCATAGGAATATCACACAATGTATCTATAAATTATCAATAGAATCAACACCACATGACCAATGGATCTAAACATATATTTTATGTGATGACCCATCCCGCTAGGTACTGCTCGGATGGTGGAAAACTGGGTCAACACAACCCTAAGACCACCTCCATAGGATAAGGGTTGGTGACGAGCGCCAATAAGTCATAACTAAAATTGTACGCCTTTTCCTGAAGTACCTATATTCACATACCCAACCATCTCCATGTAGAAGTGAAGAGTAATAATAATAAAATATTGTAACATCTAGAGTAAAAAACCATGCATGTAATAACCTATAGGGATAGCTGGGTAGGTTCATGTGTTGGCCTCGACCTCCCCATGTACTCAAACTTAATACAGACAGTGCATGCAAGTTGTAGGTAATGTATGGGGGAGTGGACTGAGACTCTATGGGCTTAGTTTTGTACGCCTTTAGCACGTCCTATGGGATGTGAAACTCCTTTCAGGATGAATAAAGGACTATGATGAGTGGTCTTGATATTTTCCAAACTCTTTGGATCCCTCTTTCCACTATGGAAACAGACTCCAAGCTTCTCTGGATCTCCCTTAATGACACCTCTTCTACTCCATGTAAAATTATCTACCTTGTTCGAAAATTCAAGGTGCTCTTCTCTAATGAGATAGATCTTCTCTATAGATGTTGTGAATTAAACCACATTGTTGACTTCCTAGACTCACAAGCCTCCTAGGTTATCCCTCTCATGGATTATGTCTCACTAAGGTTCCTCCTCAAGGGAAGTTTCTATGTTATTAGGGGTGATTCTCTTGGCCTCCACTTCTTCCACTCCACTAAAGGCTTGGTTTATCTTTTTTGTTTTCTCTGTAATTTTTTTCTTAATATAATAAAAATAGATATTTGAGTAATAATTTATAGGGAATATAATATATTATGATAGTGTAATATGAAAAGTAAAGATAAAAAAATACATTCCCCACTAGAAAAATGTCTCTACCTAACAACGACCAGAAAGAAATAAAGTTGAGAGAGCATGACTCCTGGCCTCTAAGACTCAACCACAACACCTAGTCAAATTCACTCAAGTATCCGTATGATTCACAGATTAAGTCACCAACATATTTTTCATCTACATAATACATGACACATGCAGACAAAGTCCATGTAGGAGTGAGTATATACATATACTACTACAAAAATGACCATTAAAAGCTCTAGATTATGGCTTTATCAGTACACACAAAAGGTTGATAATTTAGGCACTGTTAAAGGCCCTAATTTTTTATCAGTGATAAAAAAGTGCTCTTAAAAGCCCCTTTTAATAGTGCTAAAAAAGCACTAATAAAAGGGGCATTTAACAGGACTTCTTTAAGCGTTATTAAAGGCCCCTTTTATAAGTTTTTTTAGCACTATTAAAGGGGGACTTTAATAGAATTGATAAAGGCACCACTAATAATGGGTATATAAATTTATTTCCATGACCCACCACTCACCACCGTTTCATCAGTGCTTCCCCCCTTTCCCACCCTCCTGTGCATGCCCTGCCTCCAGCGAGTTTCTAACCCTAGACCTCCAGCATAAACATCAAAGCCATTTCTAGTTCACCAATACAGTTTTGTTTAACATTTTATGATATATCTATATATTTATATATCATTCATTACATTTTTTCCATATATATATATATATATGTGTGTGTGTGTGTGAGAGAGAGAGAGAGAGAGTGAGTGTGTGTGCGTGTTTATAAATTAATAAATATATTTTATATGTAAATATGTTTAACTATTTACTTATAAAATTAAATTTTTATGCATGCATATATAAATATATCTATATATTTTTATATATTTGATTATAAATAATATTACATTGTGAAAATGAATAAAATTTCAAATCCATAATATCAATATGAATGTAATAACTAGGATGAAATTCATTCCTCATTGAAAAAGGGAAAAAAGACCCCCTTAAACAAGGCTGAAAATCCATTGATTGTTATACAATTAGGGTAACCTAACTAAAAAATCAGTTTTGGAGGCCTTATAGACCATTTTTGGCCTTGAAAATTCTGAAGGAGTGTTTACCCTCAGTCACCAGGGAATATATCTCATCACAGGATTTTATATGATATGTGGTAGAGCCCAAACGGATAGCCAGATCAAAAGTTATGGTCGTTTAATGTTTGAATTGCATTTTAAACCTATTTTAGATCTTTTTTTTAAATTTTTGATTTGTTTTATCTTGAAATTTATATTAAATGACTATTACTCGATAATAATAAGAAAATTATTAATTAAAAATATTTTTTAGTTATTTTATAATCCATTTTTACTAAATATCTTAAATATTAAGTGTAAATGCCTATTTACGTTATCTAAAACATATTTTAAAAAATATATACTATATTTATATAAATATATATTATATTTATATATTAATATATTATTTTAAATGAAATATAATTTTTTTGAAGTATACTTTTATCGAATCTTGTAAAAAAGCTCTGATAAAGGACCCCATTTATCAGTTCATGTAACAAAATATTGATAAAAGCCCCCCCCCCCCTTAACATCGTTTTTTAGCACGGTTAAAGACTCCATTTAATAGTGCTAAAAAGTACTGTTAAAGACACCCTTTAACAGTTCTTTTTTTAGTGTTGACAATGGGGGTCTTTAACTTTGTTTTTGGCTAGCGCTGGATAAACCCGATTTTCTAGTAGTGAAACCCAGTAGGATGTCGAAAAAATTAGAGAGGGAGAAATAGAATTCATGATATAAGTTGTCATCTCAACCCAAAGTAAGAGGTAAATAGAACCCAACAACATAGATATATGCTAATATAAAAAATCCATATAATAGAAAAAAGACATCTTCATCTCACAGCCCATCTAAGAATATTAAGTATTCCCATGGCTCAAAATGTCCATATTTTATGCCCAGCTTGAAGCAAAACCACATAAGAAACCTTGGGGAGGGGCCCTCACCCTACCATTTCTACACACCACATCCAAGGGATCTATGACCTTGAATCATGAATCTCACGTAACCTTACTAGGAAAAGAGTGGATGGGATCACACTCTGTAATTGAGCTCGACAACTGAGGGATCCAAAACTCTTGTAGAGGACCCACGCGCCACCAGAGTAAAAAAAAGCTGAGGGAGTTCCACTCAAGTAGATAAAATACCCACAAACTTTATAGTATCTGTAATACCAACTCTATCTATATAAATAGTATAGCGGAACCACACCCTGATCTGATAGGGGAATACTATACCCATGGATAGGGGACCCGCACCCTGGTGTGACAAAGGAGTACCACCTCTGCATGGAATAACTAGTTTGGGCAACCCAAGACCAGATGCGACAGGGGTGTTCCACTACTAATAAAACTTTGATGATCACACCCAATCAGCATTATCATCAAGCATTTCATGAATAATCATCAGTATTGGAACTTATCACATCGTATCACAATATCCACTATGAATTCTACCAATACGTTCCACATGGAAAAGTAATTTGGATATGATATTCACGAGACAAAATCTGAGTCCAAACGAATATGATATTGGAGATAGAAGATTTAGAGGGAAGTGCACGATGTGTATGAGCGTCCACACAAATTTTGACCTCTCATCATTGCATGGTCATGTATACTCTTGATATGTCTTGTAATCCATTTCATCAAACATGGTGTGTACGTATGATACACTACATGTGTAGTCACCCAGTGTCCCATATGTTCTCTATGTCATGCCCATGTAAAAACAAACTTGTTCCCATGTACACTGGTCACTTTTCAGTACATGTAATGTCTCACGAAACACAAGGAATTTCATGTTCAGGCCGGAACTCTATGTGTGTCGTCTGCCCATGCCTATGTACTCTCTAAAGTACACGACGTATTCCCTACCATACATGAAGTGTGGGGCCACATGGGATCTTGACCATGTAACCTCTATATAAATTGGTTTGAACATATAGGTTTCAAAAGAAATGTTATCTCTCCACATGACATGTAATATTTAACTCAAACACTAAACCGTAGTCATTGTAGAAACCAAATATCACATCATGTGTTCTTCTTCACTACACGGCGTGTAGTCGTGATTTCCACAGAATGTTCATCTCTTCACATGGTTCTCCATATCTGCCTTATCTTTATTGTATCAATCCATCGTACTTCGCAAAATTGATGAGGTTAACCTCTCTCCATCAATTCTTGGTCTCTAGTGGCTGAAAATCAGATTCCATTGATCTTCATGGAGATTGCGCACTTTCCAACCCACCTCCTATCACATACCATTCGATCCCATTGCCAATATGGATCCCAAGTCCATGAATAATCACCCAAAACTCATTATACATCCTGATCCACCCTCCAAACACCAATACACTCATTGTATATGAATCTAATATGAATTAATTTGTTCTATAGTGCTCGAAACTGCCCATAAATGTCAAAACACAACCTTGTAGGCTAACAATGAAGAACACAAAAAAACAGAGTGGGTGAAGAAAATGAAAAAAAAACAATAATTGGCTAATAATTTTAGGGATTAACATGGGTGATATCATGTTCAACAAAATATATTTGATGAATTAACAATATAATTGGCAATAGGGATCATGGGAATGATCAATTAATTTCATATTAAAGAATAAAAAATAATAACATGATCAATCTTTTAATCATGGGAGGAAACTGAAAATGACAAGTCTTACCATAATTAGGGATCAGTTTTTGGTGAATAATGGATTCTTTAGTGATGGAGAAGACTTCTTGCCCCTCGGTCTACCTTGATATGATCGACATTCGTCGTTTGATGTCAATCCACAAACAAAAAATTCTCTCCTCCTCTTCTCATATCTAGAAATGGTTATGTGAATAACCCTTGGAAAAAAGTTATAAGAGGGTATTTATAAATGATTTTAATTAGTTAGTTTATTGAAAAATAATTTATTTAATTATTTTACTTAAACGCACCCACCAACATCCACCTCAACTGGACATTTAGCACTGACCAACCTTAGCACACACCTAGGCTAAACCCAAAACTCTAGATTCAACCATGATCTCATATTTTCAATTTGAGATTCTATTGAGAAGATATTCCATCATTTTGGAAAAACCACATGAGTGTGATGTAAATATATTTAATATTTTTATAATATTAATTACAGGCTCAGTAGGCCTTGGAATATAGTACCATCTTAACACCTTACTCCAAAAATATTTTTTTATACATTTCAATGTATTGAAAAGTAAAAATAGAGTCTTTATAATACAACAACACTGCTTCAACTAATGGTAATGAAGAATCCAAAAGATCACTTACCCAGTGTGATGCAGTGTAACCACAATGAAGATCAATCATTGAATGAAACAATTCAAAAGGAACAGAGATCCCCAAAATCAACTGGGAGAGATCCTAGGATTCAAGAGAGGAAGCGTCGATTGAATGAAAATAAAATCACACACAAAACACATAAAAACTTATAGTCCAAAAAAATTACACAATGTGAATCCCGGTTCACAATGTGAAATCCAGGAAATCTATATATGTTGAAAAAGGCGTCACCTTGGTTAAAAAAACACCGATCGAACTTTTCACGATGTGAACTAGTCTCACGATGTGTAAACATTTCACGCTCTGAACTAGTTCATGATATCATCCCAAAAACAAATTCATGTCATGTAACCCTTTCATGACATGAAACTATTTAGTAGGAAGATTCTATAGAAATACATAGAAAAAACCCCAGGTCAACAGAGAAACTAAATTACATCCTCTTATGACATTTTCACATTTATACCTGGACTCCATTAATTCAAACAATAATACATCCCCGAACATTATTCCATTTTTTCCATCAAAGGCTCTCCATCCTAGAAATCCCCAAAATTCACCCAAATAAAGAGGGAAAAAGGGAGATGAGAAATAATTGAAAGAAGGTAGTGGGGTGTTACAAGGTCTAGCCAAAGTGAAAAGGATTTCTACCTAAGACTTCACTTTAGGTGTTTCCTGAAAATATTTTGAAAGAGGGAAAATTTAACTTCTTCTAACTTTAAAGAATTTAGACCATACATCATGGTCTCTACCATGGTATTATAATAACTATCAAGTGAAAAAAGGATAATAGGCTTGATATTCAGTCTCAATTTAAACCTTCATGTTAGAAAGATCTAACATAATCCTGATAAATTCATCAAGGTGAGCTTGAATTGGATTACCCATGTGAATTATAATGGAGAAAAAACTATGTTTCTTATACATTTGAAAAACAAGTGAATAAGTCATATATAGTTTTTAAAGTTTAAACCATATACTAGAAGTAGTTGTTTCATAAGCTAATTCTCTAAGCACTTTATCACGTCGGGTAATAGGATCGAGGTATGGGACTTTTTCAAGATGTAAACAGAGAAAATTTGATAAGTAGTTATGGTTTTTCCATCATCATAATGAGAAACTATATGTTTAATTTCTAGAACTTTTGAAATTCCCATCTGATCTCCACCATACATGTGTCTCCAGTTGATGCCCCCTCCTTTCTCCATAATATCCCTAGGTCCTCCTCAACAATGAGGTGCAACTTCCTAAAGGTGGAATTTTTTTCATGATTGTAGGGTTCCAAAAGTTCACACCTTCAATTTCAATTGATAGTGAGAAAGAGGTCGTATCAGCTCATGGATAGAGGTGTTAATTGGGTTGGGTAAGTCGGTCTGTAGGGTAGATCATGCGGGCTATGAATTTTATTGAGTAGTCTCCACCGGTCCACAAAAAATATGGGCTTAAAAAATAAAGACCCGACCCTATCTATGTGGGACTCACAAACTAATGGGTCAGAACATGGGCTTAAAGAAAATAATATATAATTTTTTTTTCTTCTTGATCCATGATAATGTGGAGTAGGAAAAGAGAAATGTTTGAGATTAGGTGAAAATATTTAGTTTTCAATTAACAATGAATCTAACAAAAACAACCCTTAAAAATTATATCTTTGATTTTTTATTTATGGTTTCATTATTCCACACTCATGTTTATTTTTTGGGATACATTATAAATTTAGGATTTTCAAAAAATTATTTTGTTTTATGTGTTTAGGATTTTAAAATTTGTGGATATGGGTTTCCTTGGGAATTGAATCTATGGATGGAATCAATTCACTTGACATTATTCCATCCGCCCCTTAGTTTTTTGGAATTTTAAATATTATATTAATAATTTAAAATTTTCTTATAAATTTTTTTGTAAAATAAAATTTTTTAAAACGTTTTGAAAAGTTTTATTTTAAAAAAAATTAATTATAATTTTTAAAATTTTAAATTTAGTTTTTAAAATAATGTTACTCAATTAAACTAATATTTGGCATCAAAATTACAAAAATATATTAATAATTAATAATTTTATTATTTATTAATAATTTAAATATTAAATAGATTTAAAAACATTTTTTTCCGCGTGATCTGGAACCTGCATGTTCACAAATATAATTAATCATATAATTAATATAAATTTTAAATATAAAATTATAAATTATTATATTGTAAATTGTATTATAAATATTTATTTATTATTGTGTATTTATTTATTATATAAATTATATTATAAATTATTAGTAGTTATCTATTATATTTGAAATTATATAAATTATATAATGTTATAAATTATATGAATTATATTAAAAATCATTAATAAATATATATAATAGGAAAATAAATTATATAATAAATACTTATTATATTATAAATAATTTAATTACCAATATATAATTTTTAATTGATGATTTTTGTTAATTAATTAATTATATAATTAATTTTTTTAATAATATGACTAATTATTAATTGATAATTGATAATTATTAAATTATATTACTAATAGATATTTATTATTTTAATTATATTAAAAATAATAAATAATAATATTGTTGATTATTAAAAAGAAAGTTTAGGATCCAAGCGTACTCAATCCTACACAGTTATTATATAAAAGAATGTTCTGATAAAAAGATGATGGATGGAGTCAAAAAAAGAGGAATTCCCTCTTCCATGAAAAAAAGTCTTCACATCAAGAATAGGATCATGCCCATAATCATGATCTGAGTCATCATTGTCATCAGTAGTTTCTCACTCTAACTTTGAGTTCCTTTGGTTGAAGATCACAAAATATTTTTCCCTGAGCTTTTCCTATTCCAGTGTGTGTCTCTAAGAAGAGGCCCCAGTAGACCCATATTTGCCACACCCACGTACGGAAGCACAATCATCTCAGCCACACCCTTGTGTAGATTCCTATTCATCACAGCTACATCATCTTCTATGAATTTTTGGTTGATGTCCTCATTTCCATGACTTGGCTTGTTTCCAAGTCTCATCCGGTTCAACATTTGTCACTTTTGACTTGTCCTAAATATATGACACAAAATACACCTCACTTCAATTATCCAAGTCCATTAAAGGTTTCTCAGTCACCATCACCTCATCCATTACATATAGTGAGTCTTCAGTACTCTTAGTTGAATTGTCTATAAAGTTTTCATGGATCTCATCCAGTATAATATATTTAACTAGAGGTGGGGAAGCCATGGGTTTCCTAGGAACACCAGCTAAAATCCATCCCCATCCACCACTTTTTTCTTCCCCCTTTTCTTAGTAATTAGGTTTTCCACTTTCCTCAAATCATGGTCCATATCTCTCTAAACAAAAGCCTCATGATCCTATTTCCCAGATAATATCTCATTCTCTTGCAATTCATTCTCCCTATCAGCAACATCAGTCTATGTGGTCCTCTAATCACACTTGTTCCCACATCGGTCTCTCTGGAGGATACATGATATATAATATAATATTATATAAATAAGATCTTGGTATATATATGGACTATCCCTAAGGGGGCTATATACTGGATTAGATCTTGAGTGTGTGTTTGTATTTCAATGTAATTGTACCCTCAACACATAATATATATATATATATATCATTGATCCTGTTATAATTATTTATAATGTTATTAATCAATAATTATATTATTATTTGTTTACCATATTAATTACATTAATAAATAATTAAGAGTATTATTAATTATTATTTTTCATCATAATTATTTTTTAATGTTAATTATTAATTATGTTTTTAATTTTTAATATTTTAATTATTATAAATAATTATACTACTCTTATTACTTTAGTGGCCTATTTCATTTTCTAGTTGGTGGAATCATTTAGCGCTCCATAGAAGAGAGCTCTAGGTATGGGGGAATAAAATTTGGCCAATAATGAGGGTTGTAGAGTGAGAGGGTCTCTGGTGTGGGGTTTCTTGGTTCTCCACCATATAAGGGAAGGATAGAAATCCAGGGTTCACCACTCTGTTCGCCAAGAGAGAAAGATCAGACCCAAAGAGGATAGAGCCCATCGATTTGGGGGATTTCTGCTCAGCTAACTCAATTCAAGGAGTCCCCCTAGTTTCTCCCCTATTTGGATGAGAAATATGGAGTGGTGGTTAATATCGAGTGTAGAGTTGTTGTGGTCCTTGTTCTTGATCCCTGAGGATGAAGAAATCTGGTCAATGATGAACATGGATGCGGTGACTATAGTCTTGGACAACAGTGATGGGAATTTAGTTTTTTTATTTTCTTTCACATTAACTTTTGTTTGATTAAAATCCATTAGCCATTTTTTTATTATTTATGAAAAGTTATTAATTGATTGGTTTCTCAATTTATTATCATGCTGGATATATTATGTTTGGGCCTGTTCTTTTTTTTTGGATTTTATGGGGTGACTTTTGCAGCCAGTTTCATTTAAATCACCTACTAGACATGTTGGATATTCAAATTTGGTTGGATGATTAATTACCAACCAATGATTATCCCACCACCCTAGTAATCTTGTCCCTTCATGCATTTTTGTGATTTGCTTTTGCTTCGTTGGATTTCCATTTCAAGTTGGACCCATGGAGGCCTCTTAGTGGTTGTTCAGTTATGACATTTAGGACTATCACAGGGATTTGATCACCCACCAACCCTTTCATTCTCCCGATGATTCAATGGTCTCCATCATGGTGGTTGCGGTGGGTTTTCCTCTAGACTTTGTCTCTCAAACCCTAATGTTTAGTTTGTCTCAGTGGTAAGACTCAGACAACATATGGTCTCTGTGGTACACTACTTGTGTACCACTTTTGGTGGAGTATCATCATTTTCTTTCCTTATCCTCAACGAAGCATAGCTTATCACTCGAGCATCAATAATCTAGATCCAAGAGAGTTTTAATGAGAACGTTTTACAAGTGATTCCAATGAGCCAAGAACAGTGCTCACATAGTGTATTGAAGTGATATTTATAGCCAAACCCTAGTGCATCTGGAGGGGTAAGCCGCTCTTCCCTTTCTTGGTTCTACGGTTTGATTCAGACACTTCTTTGTAATATCATTTCTTATATTGTATCACCTTAGTATGTTTTAGTCTGTTTTCCTTTTGATAATTTATTAAAACGTGTGTGTGTGTGGTGTTCTTAATGTACAGTAGGACCCCTGAGGGTCGTAAGCACATTAAATCCTCATGTTCACTTACTTTCTTTCAATTCCTATTCTATTCTGGTATTTTCATTATTGGATCCACAGTTCCAGTTTTCGATCCTTCATTATTTCCTGGTTTCTTGGTTTCTTTTCACTACCCTTCAACCACAACAAGTGCTTTCAGAGACTCTCTAGCTTACTGCGTTCTTTAATTTTGATAATCTGATTACTTTCATTCTTTTTACAGTTCCCTCACTTTTTTTACCTACGTTATATTTACAGTTCCGTCAAATTTATTTACTTAATTATTGTTTACAGTTTCTCCAAATTTGGTTTGTTTCATTCTATTTAATATCTTCTATAAATATGGTTTCTTTTGTTCGTCTTAAATTTTCGTTGACTTTGGTTATTTTATTATGTTTATAGTTTATTGAACTCTATTTATAGTCTCATTAATTCGAGTTTCTTGCTGTTATTTTCTACATTAATATCTCTATTTAACACTTCCAGTTTATTAATTTATTTTTGATAATTGAAACCATTATATTAAATGAAATTATTTATATTTCTCAACTCATAGTGCACATTTACCCAGTGAGACTGTTCGGTTCTTAGGGGCGTATACCTAACATTGTCCCCAACTAATCTTCATCCACTCATCTGGATAAACGTTTCTACAATGTGATAAAAAATAAAGAAATTCAATGAATACAATGGTTTTAATCTATAGTGAATTAAAATGAGGGAATTTATTATTTAAGAAGGTTTAATTGATTCCTTATTCGGGCCTATGAATCCCATTTCAACTTTTAATGAAACTAGGTAGACCATTATATAATACCAATATGTTCCCTCTAACATACTTGTTAAGGACCTTAGATACCTTTTACTTTATTTAGTTGATGAGGTTCTTATAAGAGTGACTCGTGGGTCTACTACAATAGGAATATGTCTTAATCTTGAAAAATTATACATGTATACCTCACTAGTATGATGACTTTACAAGAAGCACTGTATGTTCAAATTTAAAATGAAGCCTGATACATCTGTAAAAACCCTCTTAGATGAGTTTAATAAGGTCATGTTAGAATTAGAAATATCAATTTTTCTTATAGATAATGTGGATCAGGTGATGATCCTCTTAATATCTCTTGACCGTAGCTACATCACACTGGTCGAGACCATGATGTATGGTCAAGACTCTTTAACATTAGAAGAAGTTAAAACAAAAATTTTGTCTAAGGAATTCATTCCAAACCTAAGATAAAAGGTGAGTCAAAGAGTTTTTTTACTAGGGGAAGACCACAAATTTAATGTAAAAATAAATAGTTTAATAGATAAAAAAGTAAGTGTAGTAAAGAACCCAAACTGAAGACTAATTACAATGATAGAAAAGTCATATGATTTCATAGTGGTAAACTCTGCAACATTAAGCCCAAATTTAGGATTCTAAAATGTGAGTTAGAACACAAACAAACCATTGACAAGCCCCTCCTCACTGACCCAGGTAATGACACTGCTGAAGTCCTGAATGTTTTCATCCACACACTCAATTAAGATTGGGTCCTTGACTCTAGATATTCCTTTCACATGTGTCTATATAGAGATTATTTTTCAGAGCTGGTTCAAAATGTATAAGTGGATGTCCTCTTAGGGGAAAAATATCTTCAAGGTTGAGGGAAGGGGAACTTTTCTAATAGAGTTAGATGATCAATCCATCGTCACCTTACTTGATGTAAGATGGGTCCCCAACCTTCAAAGAAATGTAATCTCTTTAGGGGTCCTTGATCAGAAAGTGTATTCTTTTAGATCATAAGCGGGTTGTCTCAATATCTTTAAAGGATCAAGAAAACTCCTAAAAGGATATCTCACCAATGGGTTATATGTTTTGACATGGAAGACCCATTCAAGAAAATTGGGTATTGTTTAAAATAAAAACACTGATAATACTATGTTATGGAACAAAATATTGGGGCATGTAAGATATAAATTCCTAGATGAAGTAAAAAAGAAGGGGATGTTGAGTAACATCACACCCTTTAATCATCCATTCTGTGAAGATTTGGTGATGGAAAAATCCCAATGGATGAGTTTCAATAGGCCCCCCTTCAAAGCTTCCAACCCACTTGAATACATCCATTAGGATTTTTGGGGGTATCTAGGACCTCCTCTCATGGGGGAGTATCCTATTTCATCACCTTAATTGACGATTTCTCCAGGGAAAGTTTGGATTTACATCTTAATGAATAAATATGATGTTTTCAAAACCTTCCAGACCTGGAAAGATTCAATGGAAACTCAAACTGGAATGAAAATAAAAACCATGAGAATAGACAATGGGATTGAATACCTATCTATGGAGTTCATTCCGTATTGTGATTCTAAAAGAATTAAGAGTCATAAGACTGTTAGGGAAACCCCCCCCCCAACAGAATTTCCTTACAAAGAGGATGAATAGGATGATACTTGAAAGAGTCTAGAGCATGCTTGAATGATTAGGCCTCCCCAAATGTTTTTGGC
Source organism: Viscum album (assembly GCA_963277665.1). Classification (NCBI taxonomy): domain Eukaryota; kingdom Viridiplantae; phylum Streptophyta; class Magnoliopsida; order Santalales; family Viscaceae; genus Viscum; species Viscum album. The sequence goes on from OY728161.1 coordinate 309,557,013, forward strand.
CCGATGCCACCAGCATCGTTGTATACCTTATCAATAGGTGTCCCTTATCTACAAATCTGTTCAAATCACCTAAAGAAATATAGACTGGAAAGCACCTTCATATTCATACTTAAGGGTTTTTGGTTCTATATCCTTTTCTCATGTCAAAAATTATAAATTAGAACCAAGATCCCTCAAGTTCATATTCATTGGTTATTCCTATGGATTTAACGGATACAAACTCTGGGTTGATAAACCAGGATATGAGAAGTGCATTATCAATCGGGATGCGGTATCCCATGAGTCATATTATCCTAATACCAATACTGCCACACTAGGAAGCAGTGATTCAGTCCTTGATAAGTCCGATAAATATGATCCATTTGCTCATTTTTAGACTGATGTTCCGCCCACTCCACCTCCTCCTCATCCCACTAATCTGAATGACTCTGAGTCTATTTCTAGTTCTAGTTCATATTCGAATTCTAAACCTTCTACAAATCATCACGATTATCAGTTAACCCATGATAGGAAATGGAGAGTCCCTATACCTCCTTCCCACTTTAGGAAGTATGATATAGATTCGTATGAATTTCATGTGGCCCTGGATCTTGTTGATGATGATCCTTAGTCTTATAGACAGGCCTTAAGAGACATATAATCAATGTATTGGGTCATTTCTATGAATGAAGAAATGAAATACTTAAGGAAGAACCACACTTGGGATGTTGTAAACAGACCAATTAACTCTAATGTAACTGGTTCCAAGTGGATCATCAAAATAAAGGAGGACAACACTGAGGGAAGTAAAATCAAATTTATAGATAGGGTAGTTGCCAAGGGATTACTATAGTGAGAAATAATTGATTACACTAAAATATTCTCCCTGGTTGTTAATAATTATTTCATCCATATGTTTTTATCCTTTGTTATTTATAATTACTTTCATATAGGGAAATTAGATGTTGAAACTTCTTTTCTACAATGTGATTTGAATAAAAAAACTTAATATGAATCATTTTGATGGTTATCCTACTATATTCAAACAAAATCATGTATTTCTTCTGAATACATCTTTTTATGGCCTGAAACAAGCCACAAGGAAATGGTACTTGAAGTTTGATTCCATCCAACGGCCCGAAGGCCTTCAAATTTTTTTATTTAAAACAGACACCCCTTTTGAGGGAATAAGGGGGGAAACCCTAACATACATCATTGAATTAAAACAAATCACAACCCAAAGGTTTAGCGATAAAAAACAAACTGAGAACATGGAGATACCCCTACCTAGAAATTGAACGTGAAAAAATCTCCACCGGTGCAAGGATGAATGGAAAGCATGTGTCATGTGTCAAATCATAGGCCCTATCCAATGAAAAATTCCATACCATCTCAAACATAATAATACATAAAGATCTATAATGATGAATAGATATCTCTAAAACCTCCTATGGGGCCTGATCCATGTGGTCGAGTTTGGGTGCATCACCGTAGCAGAAGACCTCACAATCCCTTTCACCATTCCAAGAGAAAAAAACCATATATCCTTCAACAATCAGTCATCCTGGATAAAACCTGACGACCTCTTCAGACCCTTGACACAACATCCATAGAATCCTAGAAGATGATCCAAAGAATACATGTTTAATCCATCGTCACCTAGGACTGGATGGCCCAACCCCACACCGAGGGACCACCACTAATGAGGGAATATGGGTCTTCCTGAAACAAAAACGCAACTCTGGGCATGGATCTGCTCCGATCAAAACTGTGGATGCAGCTTCACTAAGTTTCATCCAAGCCTCACGATGACAAGAATGAGAAATACCATCGTGTCAAACTAGGACCACAAAACCAAATCCGACCAGTAGAAGAAATTCACAACATTTATAAATGAAACGCCTGTAAAAATTCACAGAATCTGAACATAGAAAACCTCCCCATCCATAGCACTGTAGATCTGGCCTTGAACTACCCCGTAAATTCAGTGGAAGCAAAACCTAATGTTGGACGATCCGAACAAACCGAAATGACAGATCGGGGCGACCCCATGCCTTGATGTCGTCAGAGTATACAGACCACGCTGGGCTTATCTTCGAAGCTCCTCTAAGAAGCGGTGACACCGACCCATGAAAAAAATTGAGATTAACGGTGACATGATCATTATAATAAAAGATATAAATATTATTTCTTATAGAAAATCCCAATTGAAAAAAATGAAATTAAGGACCTAGAAGCATCCAAGAAAATCCTAGGTGTTGAAATCATAAGAGACAAACCAAACAAATTTCCTATCTATCTCAACATGATTATGTTTTAAATTTTTTAAATAAGTATATGTTTGAAACACTAAATCCTCTTAATATCCCTCTTTCACAATATTTTATGTTATCTTTTAATTAATCTCCTACTTCTGAAGAAGATATTGAATTCATTCCTAAAATTCATAATGATAAAAAAGTTGGTAGCATAATGTATTTTATTATTTGTACTGGACTTGATATTGCATTTTTTGTCATCACTTTAAGTAGTCTCATGGCCACTCTAGGTAATCCAAATTGGTATGCACTTAAGTGGATCCTTATATATCTTTCTTGCACTTCTATTATTTCATTGTGCTATGGTATAAATATAGATATTATTGAGTTTATATGTGGTTTTGTTGATGCTGAATATAACGGAAATGTAGACACTCATAAATCATTAACCAGTTATTTTTTTACTACTTTAGGGGGTTCCATTTCTTGGAAGTGATGAAATCTATTGTTACACATACAACAACAGAATTTGGAATACATTGCTTTAACTGAACCAGTTAAAGAATCCTTATGGATCAAAGGTATTTCTTCTAAACTATTCATTTACAGTTCTATGATCATTGTTTATTCTGATATCCATTCTATAATCCATTTATCAAAAAACTTTGTTTTCTAGGGTAAGTCTAATCACATAGATATTAGATTAAATTTTATTAAATAAATTATAGAAGAGGGAACTATGTGTATCAATAAGATACACACTGACATAAACCCAACTTATAGTTTGACTAATGTTGTGGTTCAACTAGAGTTTAGTTTTTTAATATAGGCTAAACTCGGTTATAGTTTTATGACCCTAGGTTCAAGAACATCACTAAATTTAAATAAAAATGGTGGGTATTTGTGAATTTATTTTTCTTAATTGTTTTCACATTAAATTTAGTTTGATTAAATTCCATCTTACATTTTGTTATTATGCCTGAACAGTTATTAATTGATTATTTTCTCAATTTATAATCATACTGGATAAACTATGTTTGATCATGTTCTATTGTAGGGATTTAATGGGGTGACTATTGTGTCATGTTTCATTTACCTCACCCTCTTGACAGGTTGGATATCTATATTTGGTTGGATTCTTAATTATCCATCATTGATCATCCTACCACCCTTGGGAACCTAGACTTCCATGTATTTGTGCAATTTTTTTTCTTCAATGGTTTTCTTTTTTGGGTTGGACCCATGGAGGCCTCTTTGTGGATGTGCAATTATTCCATTCAGGATTTTCAGAGGGATTTAATCACCCTCTAACCCCTTCATTCTCCTGAATATTCAATTCTATCCTTCATGGTGGCTGCGTTGGGTATTCCTCTAGACTCTAGCACTCAAACCCTAATTCTTGGGTTGTATAGTTGGTAAGTCATGGGCAATAAAAAGTATCCACGGTACACTAATGGTGTACCACTTCTGGTAAAGCATTTAAATTTAATTCCTTTAGCCTCAGCAATGCGTAGGTCAGCACCTGAGCATCTATGATCCTAATCCAGGAGAGTTTTGATGATCACCAGTTAGAAGTGATTCCAACAAGACAATAACTGCTCTCACTCAGTATATTGAAGAGATATTGATAGTTGGACGCTATTGCATCTGGAATTTTAAGTATATCTTCCCTTTCTTGGTTCTACGGTTTGATTCAAGTACTTCTTTGTAAAAAAAATTCCTATCTTGTATCTCCTCTGTATGTTGTAATCTGATTTTATCTTTGAGTATTTAATAAAACACATGTATGTGTGTAGTGTTCTTTCCATGTAGTAGGACCCCTAAGGGTCTGAAGCACGTTAAATCCTCATGTTCATTTTATTTCATGTAATTCCTATTATATTCTAGTATTTTCATTATCAAATCCAATGTTCATGTTTTTGTTCTTTAATTGTGTCTTGGTTTCTTGGTTTGTTTTCACTTACCTTTAACCAAAACAAGCAATCTCATTAGTCCCTACAGTATAGAAGTGGATTATCTAGATAGCTGTGATGGACTCGGATAACAATGGTGGTCCCGAACAGTAGCATATACCCAAAAGGTTTAATGGGAGGGATGGACGTATGTGGACACTAACACCTTAACCATTGGAGATGTTAATTTGAACCCTTGGTATGTGGGTTTTTTGGTTCAATTTTTTTCGTTACATTTTTTTAATTACTTGCCCATGCTTATTGATGTTCTCTTGTCCAATTTCACAATTGATTTATGTAATGTTTCTTGCAATTTATTTTCCTACATGGTGAAAATCCTCTGATGATTCTTCCCCATGCACTTAGTCTAATAGGTCAAAGCTTATTATATCCTTGTGTCCCTATTACTATTTTCAAGACCTATAGTCTATTGAAAATTTTCTTCCTAGTTTAATTAGAATTTGTAAGCATTGTTTGGTTGGATTTCATCAACCCAAGTTGTTACTTCATTTATGGATTGATGTTTGGGTTATTTATGTTCAGAATTTGGTTTATAAGTTTTGGGAATGTATCTAGGATGAATCTTAAATATTTTATTCTCATATTTTTTAGTAATCTTAATGGATAGACATTTGTTTCTATTTATGAGAATATTTCAACCATATTGAAGTCTTAATTTTAATTTATGATCCACTATTGTCATGTTGATCACTGCTGCTATTAAATTATTTTGTAATATTGGTTTAATAATATTATTATATGAATATCTTCATGTTTATTGGTTTTTTGTCTTATAAACCAGAATAATAAACATTGTTAATGATTTCTCATTTTGTGTTTGTGAGAAAATTTTATACCTAATTGGATCCCGGTCAGTTGAATGAGGACTATCGTTACAGTGCATCCCCCAATAATTGGTATAATGGAATAATTTTGTGTCTTCAAAATTCCGAATTGAATATTTATTTTTTAAATGATTTTTAATGTCTTTTAATATGAATCATGCTTTGATTTTTTTAGCTATGTTTTTCTCTCTTTGGCTATAAATATTCAATATTCTATTGATTATTGTTTTTCGTATTGTATCCATATTTTTTCCCTAATAGAGACCTTAAGCATATTGTATCTATCTAGTTTGTGTCTCAGGTTTGGGGGTAGGATGAATTTCTATGAGGTTGTCCTAGGAAAGTGTCTTGGTTAGTAGTGGGGTGTGTGGTAGGGTATGTCCAGGTTTTATTGATCTCCTGGTTCTTCCTTTTTTTCATTATGAGAGTGATCTGATAATTTGATCAGATTTGTTCCTCTATTTTGTTTCCTATTTTAGGGTGTGTCTGGTTTTGGACCATTGTAAGTGATGACTAGTCATTTCCAATGTTTAGAGTGGAAATGTCAAGTTAATAGGTTCAATGACAATCAAACTTCATCATGGTTATGCTTATATCTATCTAGTGGTGTTGGTTGGTTCATAGATATTGTTAGGAAGCTATATTGGGATGAGACTTATTGTTTGGTAGATTTTCACCCTTGGATCACTAGTGATTCAATAGGTTTTAGAGGTTTCCATTAAGACCATTGAGGATGAATTTGGTTTGTAGTTGTGCCCAGATGTTTAGTAACACTCCTGATGGATTGGTTTAGGCTGTGTTGTTCTATCTAGTATGCATTTAGTGGGGAAGATCTGTGAATTAAACTCTGGTGTTTCCCCTTATGTCCTAGGAAGGATGAAATTATTGATAGATTAATAAGTCTGAGAGTAATGATGTCCTAGAAAGTGATTAGAGAATAAGTTCATCAGTTGATTCTTGGATGATCACCAAGCATAATGATGATGTTTTTGGTATCTCATTGAAATCATTAGATGAGTACCTGGGAATTTGGTTCTTGGTGTAGTTGGTTATCTAGATTTATAGGGTTTTCCCTTTAGGTCTATAGAAGTATTATCTTTCTTTTAGCTTGTTTTCTCAAGGTTGTGGGATATTTTTTAGGACTTGGGATGTATGGTTTTTTTAGTGGTACCATTTAGGAATGTGGTTCCCCCTATTACATGGTCCTAGGAAGTGTCTTATCTTCATATATAGATTTTTCTGAGTCTGGTATATTCAGGTAGAGATCAGTTTTTCTTTTTCTATGCTTGATTTCTCCATGTTTGTTTTATTACCTTTTTTGCAATATTTTTTCTGAGTTATATTATGTGCCAAATGTATGAGCTTGTTTTTTCCATCTTTCTTTGGGCATGGTTCCTACTATATTTATTGCTCATGTTGCAGGTATGTGTTATTAGTTTGGGAATTCCTTAATGGAATCATATCATAGGGTGGATTAGGTAAGTATAACCATGTTTTATATTTTTGTTCAGAGCTAAAATTATGATCACATTTAATATTTTAAGAATATTAATTAATTTGGGATGTGTGTATCATGTTGATGCACATTTGGGGAGTTAATTCCCAAATTGATGATTATAAGTCATGCAGAATCATCATGTGGTTTGAGTTTTAATTTTGAAGGTGAATATTATATAGATTTGTTACCTATGAAATTTTGTTAATGAATTTTAATTACCAAGGTAGAGAATTTTAAATTTATATATCACATTTTATTGGTAATAAAATTTATTTTTTAATATGTTTTGGCGGAGTTTGTTTCATAGTTGAAACATTTGAACTTCCCATTTGATCTCAGATATCCTGGTGTCCATTGTGGTTTATTAATCCTCCCAAATATTACTATAGTGGACCTTTTCAGTTTCTGGTTTTCATAATCATTTATGAATCCATGGTAGAGAGCTCTATGAATGGGGGAATTCAGCTTCCCTAAGTAGGAGGGCCTTAGAGGAAGAGGGTCTCCAACTAGGGGTTTCCTGGTTCACTGCCATCGAGGAGAGGGAGAGAACTCCCTATTTTCCCCCTAAATTCTCCAAGATAGAAAGATAAGATATGAATGGAATAGAGCCCATGGAATTTGGGGGTTTCTTCTCAAATAACATGATCCAAGAAGAACCCTTAGTATAGCTCTCTCCTCGGCCAACTGAGAACAGTCATGTGGAAAGATCAAACAGAACAAGTGGAGAAGCCGAGGTAGATGGATGGACAAGGTGAAAAGGGAGGTTCCCTAAATCATTATCTAGAATAGTCATCTCCTTAGATTTTATAGGTGTCCAAGGAAGATTCTATCATTACAAGGTAAAAAAGGAGGAGCCCAAATGAGTAGACCCAAACATTCCAATCTGAAGCGACAAAATAAACCAAGTATTTTATTGAGCATAAAAATAAATCCAAATAATTTTTCATGAATGTGATAAATATAAATGGTGGTAATATAAAAACCAGTTTCATATATAAATTAAACAATGGGTTTTTTCTAGGGTATAATAAGGATAAATTAAGTGTTCAACTATCTATCGATAGTGTCATCATGATCATTGGAGAGAGGATATTCAAACGTAATTTGAAGAAAGGGTTCCATAAGGAATTTTAGATTATAAAGGACTATAAAACCAGTAAGATATCTACTATGTTTGAGGAACACAATATCATCATCATGATTCCCAAACCCCAAAAACACTATAAAAAACAAGGCGTTAGCGGTGATTTATTATCAGTATTTCTTATAACCACCACTAAGTAAAATATTTTGAATATTATTTAAAATATAGTATTGGTTTCATAAAACTATTTTTATTCATTATATTTGAAAAAATTTATAATAAAACCATTTATATATCCTTTAAAACCCTAATTAACCCCTCCCCCACCCACCAACCTGAACCCTACAGCCTTGACCCCCCACCTCCATCTCAACGTCAACAACTACGACACCCCCTGATATCTCTTCCCCCCAAAATGACAAACCCTATTTCTTATTTCTTGAAAACCACTGCCCAAAATGGTGATTAAGCCCTAACACCTTCCCCAATACCATGTCCTTCTCCATGCAGCCCGATTTCCCCTACTTTTGTCTGAGTCAAATATTACCAGGCTTGTATCCCTGACTTGAATGTTGTCTATTGACCTCTCCCCACCTACCTTTTCCACAAAATATGAACCTATTATTACGAGGGGTAATATTTATTCATTTGTGTTGTTTATGTTTTTCTTGTTTTATTGAATCATTTTCTTGTTAAATTTTTGTTCTGTGAAATTAAGACCAAACCCTGGTTAATGATAAATTTATGCAATGTTAAAAATTGATTTTACTTGTTTGATTAAAAATTTATATCTTTTTATTTGAATTTATAGGGATAATAGTTTCAATACAATACCTATGTATAAAAGTTGTATTAATTTTACTTGAAACACACCTAGGTATGCTAAGGGTTTTGATGAATTTTTAGATTATGCAATTGTAAACAGATTAGTGGAAGGTAGAATAAAATTTTCATGTCTTGATTATAAATTCAAGAGATGGTTGAATAAAAAAAGTATATGATAACTTAACATTTAAATGGTTTCTTACATGATATGTATGTTAGATTTTTCATGGATAATAAAATGATATGGAAAGTCAAAATAATAAATATCTTCTCAATTAAATACAAAGTGACCCTCTAGAGGAGAATTCAATTCAAAAATTGACAAATAATGCATTTGGATTTGTAGGATACAATATCCAGGATTTTAAAAGATTAATAGAACCTTTAGTTCATCATGTTTAGGTTAATATTTATCATAACTTTAGTGACCAAAAAAATTATTTTTATGAATTAGTTGAATATAGATAACAATTACTATATGAAGAGTATGCCATGTATTCAAAGTTATCTTTTCATCATAATTTTTATCATATCTAGTGTATTTGTGGAATTACTAACAAAGCAATTTCCATGATTTTAGAGTTGATTCATTATGAATTTATTGAAGTTAATATCCATGCATCATTCTATGGGATGAATAAAATCAATAACAAACTTGAACTTGATTATATGAAGAAACATGAATGCCTAATGATTTCATGCTTTACTGGGGAGAAGTGTATGATAAATAAGAATACATAATATGTCATACAAGTAGATGAATTTCAATGATCCCCAATTAGATTACGAATCAATGTAAAACTAGGAATAATTATAAGAATAAAACTCCAGAAAAGGTATTGTGTTACTTTTCTTATGAATCCATACTTACAAAAATTATTCATGTTGTTTAAAGACTCCACACGACATGAAGTGGCATGATTAGGATATTAAAAATGATATCTTTATGATACATAAAAAAGATTCAACAACATAGAAGGTGTTTGATTCATTACATCCATATTTTTATTTAGATAATTGGAATGTATGTTTAGGATTTTCTTCTGATGGTTTTAACCCTATTAGATCTTTATGTAAAGACCCTCAATCCAATAGCCCAAAGCTAGTGGTTACTTTATTACATTGGATCTAGATTCAAGGAATTGCATCCCAAAGGAACAAATATTTTAATAGTCTTGTAAAACTAGATACATACTTTACTCTAACATTATAATTTAAAACAAAAAATACAACATAGTATTTTATTTGAGAACACTACTATTCTCTTTATCATATCCCAGCAAATCAATCATAATATACTTCCTGGCATCCTGAGGAATGGAAACATAAGAAAGGGGAGAGCTATAATGCTTAGTGAGGGTTTATATACAATATAATCTATCATTAATACATAAAAAATAATCAATATGGCATGATAAGTAATTTAAAACACATTTTATTTAATCAATATCTTAAACACAATGAATAATATGGAAGGAATAAATTCTAATAAAATAATTCCATAAAACTAATCACATAAGCATGAAACTTAACTATGAATATTCTAACTAATCGAATAATCGCATGAACATAAATAAATAACCACATAATAAGGGAATGTATAATTTCGGACATCATAACCATATCATCAAGGCCATGTTCCAAGACATATTATATAAATGAATAACGCATCGTCCAAATTCTCAATCTAGTTTGTCTCATGAGACCTACTGATGCATTGATGATTTATATCTGGGCCCATTTTTCAAATACTAATACAAATTAATTCCTCATATGAATGGTGTGAAAAATAATAAACATAAATAATCAAATTGAAATAAATTTTAATAATTTCCCCAATCAAAAAACATATTCAAAAACCATCCATATTAATATCACGAATGATATCAAAATAGTACACCCCTAGTCAAAATAAACATAATACTTTAGTAGAAATAATAAGGATGGTCAAATTAAAACATATCTCCAATGGATAATAAGTAAAATAAGGGTTTTTTTCATTCATGAATATAAATACCATAAATATATCATTAAAAAATATTGAGGAAAAATATCATTTTCACTTTGAAAATCACTTTTTAAAATCTTAAAATCTCCCAAATATTAAAGAAAAAATGTTCTTTTAAAATAAAATTGAAACATGTAAAATTTAAGATCGTAATTCCCCAATATAACATCTTAAACTATGAAAACTATTAGTGGGGCCTAGAGTACCGGTCTAGATCGACCCAAAAAAAGAGGAGACTCTATCTAATAATGTAGTCATACAATACATCAGTGGGGCCTAGGGAAATAGTCTAGACCAAAACAAAAATGAAGAGCCTCATTATAATACTCAAATCATGAAATATATAAATGGGTACTAGAGTATCATTCTTTACCATCCCAAAAATAAGGATCATTAGTCATATACTCTAGTAATACAATACATCAGTGGGGCCGAGAACATCAGTCTAGCCTAACTTGTGGGAGTATAGCCTCGTTCCAATACCCTACTCATACTATTTACCACATGGGAATTATTATTTAATTATTTATCACATTTTTTTCATATATCATTTCAATTACCAAGGTCCCAAAAACCCCTTAAAACCAAAACAAGTCATAACTAAGACCAAACCCTTTTCTTATGTCATAAATCACAAAAACCAAATACTCTTTTTAAAATAATAAAGAAGTCTCCATTAAAACATGGGTCTTATTCTTTGAAAAACTAATCCATGTTAAGTTTTTCATTTCTATTCCCAACCATTTAAAATATCCATTAAATCATTTTCACAAAAATGGGAACACATCCTCATTTAAAATTATCATTCCAAATCTATTAATTAACCCCATTTTTCAAATACCTTTGAGGTCAACAACTCATTTTAAAACATAACCCACTTTAAAAATATCATATTCTAGTATTTAAAACCATAACTAGATCAAAATCCAACAGAACTCATTTAAAACATTTTCAAAATCCACCTAGTCAATTCAAAAATACTAGCATATTAACATTTAAATCATCCCCTTAGAAATCTCAATTATCTAAGTATCAAACCATATCCATTCACTCTAATAATATTCCTATATCAATTTTTACCAATTCATTTCACCATTTCCAAGGGTTTGTCATACCCCATGGGTAGCCCTATGTTTGGTCTCACATCATCAATGACCCCAACGAGGTTTTTAAAGGGTATCACACCTCTATTTAAGGACCAAATTAGTTTCCTTAGTCAAATACATTAAAATGCATCAAGGAAGAACATATTCACAACCAAATAAACTTATAAAACATTAAGAATATGTGGAAAGGCTTGTAGAACACCTACCTCATTCTCATAGACAACCAATTTCCCAACCTCATCCCTTGATTTGACCTAAAATGGCCTCAAACATGACAACAACGAACACCCTGGAAAACAAGGGTTTAGAGATTTGGAAAGATAGGAAGAAAGAAAAATAAACCGCTACCATAAAATGGAAGGAAAAAGAGTTTAATACTTACCCAAATATTCAATTCTCACTAAACAACACTCTAGATGCTTAATAATTTAGGGAGAAATGCTCATGGAGGAGGAGGCTAATGGTTCATCACCCTAGTTATAGGGGGTCAAATGAGGGAGAAATCGGGGAAGAAATATTTAAGAATGAGTGGGAAAAATGAGAATTTGATTATTTTTAAGAGACATAGTGTTTGGCCACATGTTTGGCTAAATCTTACACCAACCATGTGGTTCCCTGTATCCAAGAGGGAACCAAGCCACACAGCCTCTCAAAGGCACCCGCACGGTTTGACAAACCGCAAAGAGCCCATGCTATAACCTATTTTCAAGGGGTATTGGATGCATGGTTTCCTAGAAAAATTACAGGGTTTACCCAACCATACACTACCCATATATAATCCAAATAGGTATATCACATGATTCCTACTAATCATGCGATAACTATGCTCTCAACACAGATTTTCCTCTTTTCCTTCATTTCTGAGCCCCAAACCGCTGAGACACCCTTATAATCATTCTAAATCCTGTTAAATGCTACATTAGCCAAAAAATAATATCGGTACATACCTGATCTTAGATTTAGGATCTTACATTCCCCCAAGGGATACTTAAACACAAACAATTCCAATTAATGATGAGATTATAAAATAAACTCGTATCACTTTGGTATGTTTTGAATAATAAGACCCATGAAAGAAATAACATCAAATGAAATGTTAAATTTCATGAGTATAAATAGATTAATGATATAAAATATCAAATGGGTAGTATATCCAAGACCCAAAATAAATAAGTGGTGAATATGACATGTCTCACAGAAGTAAAAGTGAGATGACAAACGCTTATCTGAGGTTTGATTTCCTTCTAACCTATTAGAATCTCCTATTTAAAAAATTTATATTTATTATAAATATATTAAATAACCATAATAATATATATAATACTATAAATTATTTTCTAATAAATTTTTACCACTCATTTATTAACAGTTATTTATTAAAAACATTATTCAGGATGATAACTACTTCATTTTTCATTTATGTTTTGGTTCGGTAGATTCACACCTTGTACATTGATCATGGTTCCATAATATCCAGAATATTAATCATTATATAAATATAATGTATATTCATTTAATATGCATTTAGTTTAATCCATAAAATTTATATAGAAAAATGAATTACATCCTTCTTGGATACGGTAGGCCATACGTACGTATGCACATTGTTTCCATTTGTTTATAATGGATAGAAAAAAAGAAAGGTAAATAATATTTCACCATTAAAAAATCATTATTATATCATATATTTAATATATATACATTATATCTATCCTCATTTCAATCCATGTCAAAATAAACAGAAAAATGTATCACATCGATATATGGAGGTGATAGTCCACACATACATACGAGAGAGGTTATTGTGTTCCAATGGTTTGGAAGGTAATAAGGTAAATGTGTTATTATAATTACATAATTAAATATATTTTATAAAAACATATATAAAAATTAAATCCATCATTATATCCATCAGGGAGAGATGGTGATGAAAAACAATTTACATTGGATGCGAGGTGATAGTCTGTTGTACACATGATCGACGATTTTGTTTCCAATTTGATGGAAGAGGAGATGGATATAAATTATTACATTAACATAATAAAATATAATTATATAGGTTATAATGGTATTATTATTTTGATATATTTTATGAATATTTTATGTAGTTAAAAGAATACATAAAATGAAAATGCATGGTTAAGAACTATACCTCCTCTTCAGACAACATCTTTCGGTTTATGACTAAATAATTCATAGAATCATTGTCTGATTAAACCAGTGGATCTAGTTAATTGGGAGGTATGTAAGGAAGGTATTTGGGTAGTTATTGGTGGAACAAAATATTTTTGTATGTGTGAATCTGAGAGGATAGGGGATGAACTTTTATAAGTGGTGGAAATGACACACCTCATTTTTTTTAAAATAATAAATTATACCCATTTGTTCACATTAAAAAATGGAAAAAATGGATCATTATCAAACCTTAGATTATATAAGGTTTATATATGACCATAAAATAGTAATAATACAAGTTGGTGGGTAATTTTAACCCTTGTATTTTTAGTTTAACCTCCCGATAAACCTATTTCAACCTTAATCCCGATAATTAATATTTATTATTTTTACAATTCATTATGACCAAAAATTAAGTTGAACTTATTATATAATATTAATTATGATGGTTCCAAATATTTATTTCGTTTTTTAATATACAATTCATAAATTTGACAGAAATTAATTGAGAATGAAACTCGTAGACGCGATGAAATTGTTTTTTTCCAACAGACTTTTTTTGAAAAGTATAAAAAGTTTATATATAAAAATTTAACATATAATTGATTCCATTGACCTGAATTGGATTAAATATTATATAATTAAACTAGTTTTTATTTTAAAATAATTTTTAAACAATTGTAACTTGCAAATTATTTAAACAAAAATATAGTTTTCAATAAAAAATTTGTATTTTTACTATTCATTAAAAAATTAATCTTTTTATAGAATTTCAAAATTTCACTCTAAGATAATATTGACATGATAATTTAAAAAATTAAGTTCAATTTTTATAATTATTTTTTTTAAAATATTTAAATATTAATTTTAACATAATACTAAAATATGCGACAAAATCGATTTTTAGAAAAACTGAAGTTTTCCAAAAAAACATTTATTTTTCTTTAAAATGATTTTTATTTTTATTTTAATCAATTTATAACTAAAAATATTCCACAGGTGTAAAACATATACTTTTCATCATTTATTTAGTTATATTCATACCTTCTAATTTAGAACTAGGTTATAACGGTCATATTTAAATAATATATTTCATAGGTCGTTTAAGATCAGTGTTGTGAGTCGTATCTGCTCTCAAACATAATGTTCTTCATTTAAAATATAAGGGTGTTACATTTTCACCACCATTAATAGAATTTTTCCTCAAAATTTTAACTTCATCTCAGTAATCAAAGGTTCTTCATTTGAAAATACCTTTCTTGAAATTTGACATTGTAATAAGGGTTATTAAAACTTCTTCTTGATAAGGGAGAAAGTAAATTATGAAGGTTTTCAGGAATAACAAAAAACTAGGTTTCTAAGTAGGAAAAAATTATTATTATGTAAGAATATGTACATAGAAGAAAATTTTAATGCCCAAATAATAATAAATAGTGACAGATATCATTGATAATGAGAATGTAAATGATCAAGAGAATGTTAAAAACACAAAACCATAATCCAACAGATGTGAAAAAGACCATTTGATTCATCAGAAATGAATGTAAATGTATAACATTTTTATTTCAAGATAATTTTCCTAAATTTGAGGGATTGTTTTAATATCAAGATAGATAACACCAAAAAATAAACTAACATGATATATTTTTATTTCCTAAGAACAATTTCATCCTTTGATTGTGCTTCGATCAATTTTGACTTCTTTTCTATATCCAATAAATGAATATACAAGATGATTTTTTTATTCCTGAAACATTGATATTAAATCTCAATAGTTCATAAGATCTATAATGTAATGAATTTTCATTTATCCTATTGATAGAGAAAATATTTTCAATTAATTTATATTAAATATCATTGTTTTAAACCCACAAAATTGTTCCTCTAAGATGAATTGTTTCATTTTTTTTGATAATGGTGTTATTTTGAGTTGAATAGTAAAAATTGGCCATTTTGGATTTTTAACAGTTTTAAATTATTTCGGTAGTTTGGCCATAACATTATCTACACTGATCCAAATTGAAAAATTCTTTCTTTTCCAGATTGTTGACATCCAGGGCTGCATTTAATATATTTGGACTAAAATCTGAATCGGCCATATGGAAGCTCAAAAGAAGCTCACAAGTTGGCTCAAGAAAACTATTTTCAGTTCTGCCTATTTTTGATGTGGGATTCATAACTCATCCACTGTGGGACCAAAGATTGTGGAATTCGGTGGGTGGACGCGAAAGGAGTTTTGGAGAATCTTTTATGAAGGAAGCACCGAGTGAATTGGCCGTTTATGGTGACATTAAATCACCCTAATCCGGAGGATTTCGTTTTGAAGAGTCTGACTGGACAGAATAAATGCTCATAGTAAAACAGTCATAACTATCGGAATACATGTCAAAATCCGCTGAAATTTTGAGGGAACACGTCCAAGGGAATTATGAACAACATTAAAGAAGGGCTCAACGCGTGAAGATGTCATTTAATGGGGCTACAACGCGTCGACATTCGGGGAATGAATTCTGGCTATAAAAGGAGGAGAGCTCCACCCTCTCAAAGCATCCATTTTTCCACCCCATTCCTTCTGGGACACCAAGAAGGAGAACTTTTCATCTTTTTCTTTTATTTATTTTCTTTTTCATTGTTTTTTAATGCCTTCTTCTTCCCCATTCAACTCGATTACCCTTACCATGGTGGGGTAAACTTTTGGAGTGATTGGGGAAGGGTTGGTTTTCTACATTGTAATGCTTGAGTTCTTGTATGCAATTGAATAAATTTCTTTCTTCTTCAAAGTTGTTTTCAATTTATTACAGCGGATTTTATAAACAAGTGCGATCGTTCTTGAATATTAATTCCGTTATTTATTTTTGCCTTGGTAAAATAATCAATATCTCCCTCCACTAATTTCTGGTTTATATACGATGGAATAAACCAGGAATTAGTGGTGAAGTACTCGACGATCGTCAGTACGTGTAAAAGGTGTAGTGAATGTTCTTGATTGTTTGGGATAAACAAAACCCGATCGGGAATTGACCATTTCAATTAAGGATATTCAATACAACTATTTTACACATGGAAGGAGAGTTGACCAAACCAAGATCTTGGTAAGGTTTTCTCTCACAATAATAATTTCACTAAGGAAGTGAGAGGAAACGATTGTGGAAACTCACTTTAATCAACTAAGAAGAAGAGGTTTGAATTAAATTGAACAAGGATAGCATTATAATTAGGAAACCGACCCCGACCTAATCACCCTTTTAAATTTCATTGTTTTTCAATCATTTGAATTTCAAATTTCCGTTCACAACATTTTACCCCCGTTTTAAAGTGACAACCCATTTTGTGTGCACTCCTCTTCGGGAGACATCCTAGGTCAACCACATTACTACATTTTAACTTAGGAAAAAATTGTTTTGCCACGCCCTACGACAGGCGTGCGTCAAACTTGGCGCCGTTGCTGGGGAGGCAGTGCAACAAAAGCAAAAACAAAATTGAATGACCCGCACCTCAAAAGAACCATTAATTGAATTTGATCCAGAAATTGAAAGAACATTAACCCAACTAAGAAAAAGAAATCTACCAGAAATACTTGAAGAAATAGATCTCTCAGATTCAAGTGAAACTCTTAGTGTTCACTCTGAACCAGAAATCATGGCTAGAAATCCCAACCAAACCCTGCGTGATCTATGTGCACCACAATTTGCCATTCAAAATAACCAACTAATTGCACCCACTGAACCAAATGATTTTGAATTACGTGTCAATATGATTCCTGTTCTTCCAAAGTTTCATGGTCTTACAGGAGAAGATCCAAATCGGCACATGCAAGAATTCAGATACACTTGCTCAAGCTTCAGGCCAAGAGGAGCACCCGAAGACCAATTTCAGGGGAGGGCATTCCCCTTCTCACTTGAAGGAATAGCTAAAGAATGGTTGTACAACCTACAACCAGGGGAGATCAGTGATTGGGAAGACCTAAAAAGAAGTTTCATGCAATGATTCTTTCCCACATCGAGGAGCACTGCCATCAAGAAGGAGATTTACATCATACGACAATCAACTGGAGAAACCCTCTACGAGTACTGGGAGCGCTTCAAGAAGCTATGTTCCAGCTGCCCACATCAAGAAATGGAGTAACACCAATTCCTTGTGTTCTTCTACCAAGGACTAATGGATAATGATTGAAATCTTATAGATGCCTCATCAGGGGGGTCCCTGATTGACAAGTCTCCTGCAGATATCAGAATACTAATTGAGAAGATTGCTCAAAACTCACAAAAATTTGGACTAAGAGGAATGGGAACCAGGGGGATACATGAGGTAAAAACATCTGATTCATCTACATTGATTGAAACCAAAGTTGATGACCTTGCAAGATTAGTCCGTCAAATGGCTGTAACACAAGCAAATGGACAACAAGCTTCAGCTCAGGTATGTGGTTTATGTTATTCTTCCACTCATTATACTGACCAGTTCCCTGAGATACAGGGGACAGAATACTGTGCTGCGGCCTTTCAACCAAGACAATTCCAACAAAATCAACTGCAATCCCAACAAGGATATGGGAACCAAAAAACCAGATGAGACCATTTAACCATCACCCCAATCAACCTCCTTACCACCAGCAGCAATACCAGAACCCCCCTCCCTTCCAACAATCTTATAAACAGCCCTTCCAACACCAACAATCTTTTCAGCCTCCACCATTCCAAAGAAACACATATGAACAACCATCCACCAGCACATAACCTTCTGTGGAATAGCTACAATCCAAGTATGAGGGCCTAGCAGATAAGGTTGACAAGCTAGCAGACACAGTGGGAAGTCTTGTTGAAATAATGTCCAAGAATCCAGGTAAGCTTCCATCCCAAACAGTGCCAAATCCTAAAGAGAATGTAAGTGCAATCATAACAAGAAGTGGAAAAGAAATCCCACCTCCATCCAACCCTGAACCTGAAATAATACCACATATTCTGAGGGATAATGATTCAAAAAGTCTTGTGAGAATCCACCATGAAGATGAAAAGGAAGAGAAGGAGGAGAAGGATAGGCCACAGAATAAGAAACAAGAAACACCAATGCAAAGAAAACAAAGGGAGAAGAAAGAATTGCCTCCACCATTTCCAACAAGGATGATTGAATCAAAGAAATTGCATGAAGAAGCACTTCAAAAAGAAATTCTGGACACCTTCCAGAAAGTGGAAATCAATATCCCCTACTTGAAGCTGTTAAACAAATTCCAAGGTATGCAAAATTTTTGAAAGATCATTGCACCAAAAAGAGAAGGCTTCATGGGAATGAAAGAATCAACTTGGGAAAAAGTGTCTCAGCCCTTATCACACCACAGATTCCAACCAAATGTCAAGATCCAGGGACGTTTTCCATTCCATGCACCATTGGTTCATTAAATTTCACTAATGATTTGTGTGATTTAGGTGCTTCAATTAATGTATTACCTCACTCGGTATACACTTCTTTGCAGATGGGAGAATTGAAGCCCACAAGAGTGGTGGTCCAGCTTGCAAACAGATCCACAGTTTTTCCTGCAGGAGTTTTGGAGGATGTCCTTGTGAAAGTCAAAGATCTCTTATTCCCAGCTGACTTCTACGTGCTCAATATGGAAGAAGATAGGAGCCCATCTCATTCACCCATCATTTTGGGGAGACCTTTCTTGAAGACATCCAAAACCATCATCAATGTCCACGAGGGGACACTCACCATGGAGTTTGGAGAGAGCACAGTCCACTTCAATATTTTTGAATCCATGAGGCATCCATCAGATGATCACTCCCTCTTTTCTCTTTCCCATGAAGTTGGTGAAGAGCCAATTGAAGAATCAGGTATGCTCTCTGAATTCTTAGACTTAAGAGATACTTCTTCCCTTGAAAATATCATTGATCATGTGGATGCTGAAGATGTTGGAGATTCTAACTTCATGTGCGAGGAAGAGGTAAAATCTGATTTCTTTGATGATTTGTTAAATAATGAGGAAGATGATATGGTTTCTTGTGTGAAGGAGGTCCAAAATTTGGAAGAAGAAAACGTCAATTTAGTCTCATCCCTTGAGAATCCCCCTAACCTGGAACTCAAACCACTCCCCACTGATTTGAAATATGTATACCTTAGGGAGGGAGAGAAACTAACAGTGATAATTGCTAATAATCTTTCTAAAACCCAAGAAAAATCATTGATTGAGCTTTTGAGAGAGAATGTCAAGGCAATAGGATGGAGCTTAGGTGATATCCCAGGAATTAACCCAAAAATATGCTCACATAGAATTTTTGTTGAGGGAGATTCAAAACATGTTAGACAGCCCCAACGGAGACTGAATCCCACCTTGATGGAGGTTGTGAAGAAGGAGATCGAGAAGCTCTTGGAAGCTGGGATCATCTATCCCATTTCAGATTCACAGTGGGTTAGCCCTATTCATGTCGTTCCAAAAAAAACTGGCCTGACCACTGTGAGAAATGAAAAGAATGAGTTAATCCCTATGAGAATTCAAAACAGTTGGAGAGTGTGCATTGATTTTAGGAAATTGAACCAGGTCACTCGAAAAGATCATTTCCCCATCCCTTTCATTGACCAGATGTTAGAAAGATTGGCAGGGAGAACTCATTATTGCTTTTTTGGATGGATTTTCAGGTTACTTCCAGGTACCCATTGCCCCCGAGGATCAAGATAAGACGACATTTACATGCCCTTTTGGTACTTTTGCATATAAAAGAATCCCATTTGGATTATGTAATGCTCCAGGTACATTTCAGAGGTGCATGGTGAGTATATTTTCTGATCACATTGAAAATTTCTTGGAAGTTTTCTTAGATGATTTCACAGTTTTTGGAGATTCTTTTGATCATTGTTTGAAAAATCTGGAAAAAGTTTTGAAAACCTGCAATGAAAAAAATATTGTTTTAAACATTGAAAAATGTCATTTCATGGTTCAAAGAGGAATTGTACTTGGTCATGTCATTTCCCAAAATGGAATTGAAGTGGATAAATCAAAAATTGAAGTGATAAATTCATTACCTTACCCTACTTGTGTGAAACATGTTAGATCATTTTTAGGACATGCAGGATTCTACAGGAGGTTTATCAAAGATTTCAGTAAGATTTCTCTCCCTCTCTCTAGATTACTTTTGAAAGATGCTGATTTTGATTTCAATGGTGCATGTAGGGAATCCTTTGATGAGTTGAAGAAGAGATTGATTTCACCACCAGTGATGCAGCCTCCAAATTGGGAAGAACCATTTGAACTACTTTGTGATGCCTCTAACCATGCAGTTGGAGCAGTCCTTTCTCAGCGAATTGAGGGAAGACCACAAGTCATTTCATATGCCTCGAGAACTTTAGATGCGGCCCAATTCAATTATACCACCAAGGAAAAAGAGTTCTTTGCAGTTGTTTTTGCATTAGAAAGATTTAGATAATATCTTCTTGGAACTAAAATCACTGTGTTTTCTGATCATGCAGCTTTGAGGTACTTGATGAAGAAAGATGATGCTAAACCAAGGTTAGTGAGATGGATGATACTACTGCAGGAATTCAATATAGAAATCAAGGATAACAAGGGATCTGAGAACCAAGTGGCTGATCACTTAAGTAGACTGCCAAACACTGCTGAAATTGAAGTTCCAGAAAGAGACCCACTGAATGATCAAATTCCAGGAGAGCAGTTGTACTTGATTGAAGGAGAAGTGCCTTGGTATGCTGACATAGTCAATTTCTGGTAACATCTCAGGTCCCATCTCATTTCAATTATCACCAAATTCAAAAACTAAAAGCTGAATCTAGATATTACATTTGGTATGATCCATTCCTTTGGAAGATTTGCAATGATCAAGTAATAAGAAGATGTTTACCTGAAAGTGAAGTTAAATCTGTCTTTGATTTTTGTCATACTTTAGCTTTTGGAGGCCACTTTGGACCTCAGAGGACAGCAAGGAAGGTTTTAGAATCTGGAATTTATTGGCCCACCATTTTTAAAGATGCTCATGAATTTTGCAAAATATGTGAAAAATGTCAGTTTTCAGGAAATATTTCAAAGAGACAAGAAATGCCCCAAATGCCATTGAATTTTTGTGACATTTTTGAAGTTTGGGGGATAGATTTTATGGGACCTTTCCCGATGTCATTTGGAAATTCATATATCTTGCTTGCAGTTGATTATGTTTCCAAATGGGTGGAAGAAAAAGCAACCAGAACTGACGATGCTAAAGTTGTTTGTGATTTTGTTAGTTCTAACATATTTTGTAGGTTTGGAGTGCCTAGAGCAATCATCAGTGATCAAGGGAATCACTTCTGCAATTTGAGAATGGAGACATTGCTGAAGAAGTATGGGGTGCATCATAAAACATCAACTCCCTATCATCCACAGACTAATGGGCAAGCTGAAGTTTCAAACAGGGAAATCAAGGGAATTTTGGAAAAGACTGTTAATCCAAACAGGAAGGATTGGAGCCAAAGGTTGGATGATACCTTATGGGCTTACAGGACAGCCTACAAAACCCCGATTGGAATGAGTCCATATAGGCTGATTTATGGGAAAAGCTGCCACCTACCTGTGGAATTGGAGCATAAGGCGTATTGGGCTGTGAGGAAAATGAATTTGGACCTTGAAAGTGCTGGGAAGGAGAGAAAATTGAAGTTGCAAGAGCTGGATGAAATAAGAAGGGAAGCATTTGAAAATTTAAGGATTTACAAAGAACGAACAAGAGTGGCCCATGACAAGCTAATCCAACCAAAAGACTTCTCTCCTGGAGACAAAGTGTTATTATTCAACTCAAGACTCAAGTTGATGCCAGGTAAACTTCGTTCCAGATGGGAAGGTCCATTTATTGTTACTCATGTATATCCTTTTGGTGCTGTGCAGATTATGATGGATGGAGAGCAGGATCCATTCACTGTGAATGGACATAGGTTGAAGAAATTCCTTGGGACCCTACCATCAGAGCCATTGGAGGAGATCACGCTCCTCCAACCTATTTATCAATAAGATCCATCAGGTTGTACCTCTCCTTCACATTTTCTTGCTGTTGTGATTCAATCAGAATTCTTCTTACATGTTAAATCCACTTAAATGCATCGAGGACACTGCATAATTTAAGTGTGGGGGAGGGAACCTTTGTAGTATAGGATTTTTATTTGATGTTTGTTTTCAAAAAATAAAAAAATAAAAAATTGTGTGTTTTCAAATTTTTGTGTGTTTATTTTTCAATTTTTTGTGTGTTTCTGAAACTTTTGAGCTGAAAATATTATCAATACCATTTTTGAAACCCATATCAATGAGTGAACCAATCTATTTCATGAAACCGAGCTTAAATGAATGCTGAAATGACTTCCTTTCAAGTTCAAATATTTTAGAATTTCATGAAAAGTACACTGATTTTTGAAACCCATGCCATATTTCACTGTCTATATCATTGAAATAACTTTCCTGTGAGGCTTCTGAACCATTTTTGTCATATTCTTTTCATTCACCTCATTTCTTGAGAGAACCAGACCATGCTTGCTTTAACCATAATTTGATTTATTCCTTTCAAAACTTGAGGGTTGGGGTACATGTGTTTTAAATGATTGAGGCACTTATTTTGTTTGAAGCCCCCTTTTCAAAATAATCCTTTTCATTATGGCCCACCTTTACATTTATCCTTCATTGTAGCCCCAAGTATCCATGAATTGCCTGTTAGGTTAGCCACATTACAAGCCAATTTTCCCTATCATACCTGCTCTTGAAGTATATTGCATGATCTTGTTGAACTTAAGTGTTGGGGAAGATGTCTTGTGGTGTACTACCTCATTTGGTTATACTTTGGGTGGAAAATAAATTGTGGAAGAGATGTGTGTGCTGCTGAAAAATTATTCTGTTGAAAGCTGTGCCTTTTCTGGAGCTTTTATGACAAGAGAAGTTGTGCCTTTCTGGAGCTTCCAATGTAAAAAGAAAGCTGTGCCTATCTGGAGCTTTAAAAAAAATCATGTTTGAAAAGATTGAAATGTTTGCTGTTGAGCTGATTGAATGATGATGGAGCCTATTTTCAACAAAGGGGAAGTGAAGGAGACCATATTTGAGTGAAAACTAGAATCTTGCAATTTTGCTTCAATAAGAGCCAAGCCTTCCTTTTTCGGCCTCAGAACTTTTAACATCTAAATCCTACCAACCGGAAGCCACAAAACAACCCTGAAAAGTCCTCATGAAAAACACATGTTCTTGACTCACATCGGGTGGAGAAGTAGGAATTTATCAAACCTATGGTGACTCTTGTGTGAGTTTGGATGAGAAAAACCTTGTTCAGCCTTTACATTTGTGAGATGAGAGAAAATTAATGTGAGGTAGGTGTTTTGTGTGCATGGGATAAGAAATGAAGTGGAAATATATTAAAATCTTAAATGGAGAACTTGAAATAACAGTTTTTTATGAGGCATGATATCTTTTTGTTTCTTGAAATTGATTTGATTGATCTCATGGATATGTGTTTTGGATTTGATTTGATTTGATTTTTACTTGTCTAGGAGTCCAAGTGCTAAGTGTGGGGGAATTGATAGAGAAAATATTTTCAATTAATTTATATTAAATATCATTGTTTTAAACCCACAAAATTTTTCCTCTAAGATGAATTGTTTCATTTTTTTTTATAATGGTGTTATTTTGAGCTGAATAGTAAAAATTGGCCATTTTGGATTTTTAACAGTTTTAAATTATTTCGGTAGTTTGGCCATAACATTATCTACACTGATCCAAATTGAAATATGCTTTCTTTTCCAGATTGTAGACATCCAGGGCTTCATTTAATATATTTGGACTAAAATCGGAATCGGCCATATGGAAGCTCAAAAGAAGCTCACAAGTTGGATCAAGAAAACTGTTTTCATTTCTGCCTATTTTTGATGTGGGATCCATAACTCATCCACTGTGGGACCAAAGATTGTGAAATTCTGTGGGTGGACGCGCAAGGCGTTTTGGAGCATCGTTTATGAAGGAAGAACCGAGTGAATTGGCCGTTTATGGAGCCATTAAATCACCCTAATCCGGAGGATTTCTTTTTGAAGAGTCTGACTGGATAGAATAAATGCTCATTGTAAAACGGTCATAACCCTCGGAATACATGTCAATATCCGATGATATTTTGAGGGGACACGGCCAAGGAAATTATGAACAACATTCAAGAAGGGCTCAACGCGTGAAGATGTCATTTAATGGGGCTACAACGCGTCGACATTCGGGGGAAGAATTCTGGCTATAAAAGGAGGAGAGCTCCACCCTCTCAAAGCATCCATTTTTCCACCCCATTCCTTCTGGGACACCAAGAAGGAGAACTTTTCATATTTTTCTTTTATTTATTTTCTTTTTCATTGTTTTGTAATGCCTTCTTCTTCCCCATTCAACTCGATTACCCTTACCATGGTGGGGTAAACTTTTGGAGTGATTGTGGAAGGGTTGGTTTTCTACATTGTAATGCTTGAGTTCTTGTATGCAATTGAATAAATTTCTTTCTTCTTCAAAGTTGTTTTCAATTTATTATAGCGGATTTTATAATCAAGTGCGATCGTTCTTGAATATTAATTCCGTTATTTATTTTTTCCTTGGTAAAATAATCAATATCTCCCTCCACTAATTTCTAGTTTATATACGATGGAATAAACCAGGAATTAGTGGTGAAGTACTCGATGATCGTCAGTACGTGTAAAAGGTGTAGTGAATGTTCTTGATTGTTTGGGATAAACAAAACCTGATCGGGAATTGCCCATTTCAATTAAGGATATTCAATACAACTATTTTACACATGGAAGGAGAGTTGACCAAACCAAGATCTTGGTAAGGTTTTCTCTCACAATAATAATTTCACCAAGGAAGTGAGAGGAAACGATTGTGGAAACTCACTTTAATAAACTAAGAAGAAGAGGTTTGAATTAAATTGAACAAGGATAGCATTATAATTAGGAAACCGACCCCGACCTAATCACCCTTTTAAAGTTCATTATTTTTCAATCATTTGAATTTCAAATTTCCGTTCACAACATTTTTACCCCCGTTTTAAAGTGACAACCCATTTTGTGTGCACTCCTCTTCGGGAGACATCCTAGGTCAACCAAATTACTATATTTTATCTTAGGAAAAAATTGTTTTTCCATGCCCTATGACAGGCGTGCGTCACCTATCTATAGATATTTTACAAAACAAAAAAGTTTGGAATGAGTTATCCAACAATACATTAATTTCTAAAACCACAAAAATAATCCAAAAGTTCAACGTAATCCATTTTATAAATAATGATTCTTAATACTCCTCCAAAATATGTCACACCAAATTCAATTTCCAAAAACATTGAAGGAAGGTCTCTAAATTTTCAAAACCAACTTATTATTAGACTCCCAAAACAACATAAAGTATATCTTAATGTCACATACCAAAAATGTGAATAACTTTATAACTATAAAACCATAATGAAAACATACATACTTCTAATTTTTTTCTTTCTTTATTCCTTAAATAAAATCTCATATTATCATATATATTCCATAAATCAAAACATTCAGCAAACATCAACAAAGACACCACTAATCAGGTCCAAAGTTTTCCATATTAATAATATATTTATCTCAACTACTATTATCTTAATATTAGGCACATATTAAGGGTTATCTTTCCTTTAATCATGTGTTCAACAAAAAGATCAACTTTTCATTAAATCACTTTTATTGGCCATAAGTACCATTCAACATATAGTTTCAAACCCATAAATAAAAACTATTGTATTATGATACTTATATGTTTCAAAATTATTATAAATAAAATATCATTGATAAAATATTTCTACAACATAATTATTGAATTCAAATACACAATAAATTTAATCATTCCACTTCAGCTATATTAATAGCATAATATTGACCTTGATCCCTTAGATTTTTGGGCATTCATTTTCATATTTCCCTGTCTCCTTATAGTTGAAACACTTAATGTTAGAGGTTTCATTCATACCCTTTCATTCATGAACCAAATGGACTTTCTCTCTACACTTAAAGCAAACTCTCATTCCCTTTAAGAAAGTATCACTGTGTTTATTTATACAATTATCACATGTTGGAAAATCATTATCTCCCTTATTCCCTTTATTTGTTTTTTATCTTTTATCATATTATTCTCTTTCTTCCAATAAAATCCATAAGACCAGGATATTTATTTCTTTTTCTTGATAGAACATTATATTATGTCCTCATATGATGAAAATGTTTTAGATACTAGTTCCCTTAAAAGGATTATCTTAACCCATGAAATAAATGCCCAATATTGCTCTTTGGATTACATAAACAGTCCCCAACATGCCTTCCTAACCTTGTAAATTTGGATTTATAAATAAAAAAATTTTCATATTACTTTTGTCTTAAAGTCATGAAATTTCTCTTCATATCCATTTGTTGCTCGCGAGGAAAATATTCTTCTACGAACATTACCTTAAAATCCTTCCACTTCATATTTATTATTTCTTATTAATCCATAGTATTTTGAATCAATGGCCACTATTTATCTACATCCACTAGGAGATGATAAACTTTCATGAAAACCTTCTCACTTTCATTAGTCTATAGAGACATAAATATCTTCTCTACGGAACTTATCCATTGATCAACTATAAATGGATTTGTTATCCCATTTAATGATGGAGGCTTCTGATGCATGAAGTAATCTAAAATTGTTACACTGCATTGTGGATCAGTAGGATATTCCATATGGGAAAGGTTATTGGATATAACATGAGTAAGCTTCCCCAAAATAATCTTAATTTTTTCAGCTCCAAATACAGCTCCAGTTTCAGCTTTATTATCTTTCCCAAGATGGAAATCCCTATATGGAATATGTGTATTAATATGGTTTCCATTCCTTCCACTAGGTTCCATTTATAAACAATTTCATATAATAGAATTGGTCATAAATTATGAAACATGATTTATAATTTCAAAACTAGTGAAAGACTTAACATAAATTGAAAATTTTATGTTTAAATAATCTCAAAAATCATAAACATGTTATCTATTATAATATCCTCAACTATTAAAAATATTTTAAACTCCTTAATAATAGTTTTTAAATAAAATGTGAATTAACACTGAAATATCCCCCAATAGGGTCAAACTATTTGTGTAGAAAGGAAAGTTTTCATTCACTAGGTGATGATCGATTCAAAGCCCAATGCTCTATTTTTTGAGGTATTACCCCTAGGTGCAAGTATGTCCGAGCGACATCAACTTATAGTATCCCGACGAGATTTATTTCTAGGAAATCCCCATAATCTCTACCTTACAAAAAAATTAGTATATTATCATATAATTAGACTTATCCTAAAATTAAATCATAGGTTTATGTTATCTAATCTATATTTTCATAAATCTAGTTCCTATGGTTTCTACTAAAATTTCTTTGATACAACCTATAACAACCCTGACTCTAGTAGCCCTATGTTGATGGTTACTTTGTTATATTGTCACTATATACAAGGAATAACATCCCAAAGGATAGTATGGTTTAATAGTCATATAAAACTAGATACATAATTGAATCTCACATTACAATTGAAAACATAAAATGAAACATAGTATTTTATTTTAGAACATTACTATTCCCTTTAGCATATCCATGCATATCAATTATAATACACTTATTTTAATCGTGAAGAAAGGAAACATAATAAAGGGGTGATATATAATGATCTATAAGGGTATATTTATAATGGAACCTATCATGATACATAAAGCATAATTAAAATGGAAAGTAAATAATAGAAAACAAATTCCATTTAATCAATAACATGAGCACAATGAATAATATGGAATGAATAAATGTTGATAAAATAATGCCATATAACTAATCATATAATAATGAAACTAATCTATGGATATTATAAATAATCAAGTAATAACATGAAAATCAATATCTAATATCATAATAAGGGAATTCATAATGTTGGACATCATAACTATACCATCAAGGCCTCATTCCAAGACATATTACATAAATGGGTAAGGTCTTTACCAAATACACAAGCTAGTTTGTCTCATGAGACATACTGATGCATTGAGGGGCTATGAAGGGATCCTCTAATCACTTGCTGAGTCCAATGAATTCCTCATATTAAAGGGGAGAAACATAATCATCACAAACATTTATATTGAAAAACTGGCATATAAAATGTTAATACTTTCTCCAATCAATAAATATAATCATAAACCATCTAGATTAATATGTAAAATGATATTGAAATAGTACATATCTAGTAAAACTGATCATAAACCATCCAGATAAATAATAAGGATAATATCATTATAAAATATCTCTAGTGGAACATAATTAAAATAAGGGTTGTTATCATTGATGAATACAAATTCCAAAAAAATATCATTAAAACATTCTTGAGGAAAATACCATATTCACTTTGAGAATTAATTTTTAAAATATAAAATTTCCCTTAATATTAAAGAAAACAATTAATTTAAAATAACCTTGGAAACTTATGATTGAAGATTCAAATAATTTAGCAGTCGTGATGGTGAGAAATTTTGTTCATGTTGTACACATTAAAATAAAGATTCTTTTTACATTTTCGGTAAGAAATGTCAAAAAGTACCTTATTCGAAAGACGATAAGAAGACTACTTTAAAAAAAATTAAAAAATACAATCATGGGTAAAGAATTATTTATAAAATAATATGATAGTATTAATAAATCTCTTGAAAACATTTTTAGAAAACATGGATATAAAGGAAAAATGATTTTTGACCGAAGAGAGAAATAAAGTCATCTTTTCTTTAACAAAATATCTCAACCATTTTAAGTACCAAAGAGTGTAAATTGGTAATATTACATTAAAATTAAATGAATAACTATATTATAATAAATTATATTGGTTTTAATATATAAATATCAAATAATCCCCCAAAAGAGACATAAACACAAATAATCCCGATTAATGATGCGATTGTGAAATAAACACTTATTTTTTTAGTAACTTTTGAATCATAAGATTCATGAAAGAAATTAATGTATATTAAACTTTAAATAGAATTTAGAAAAAAAATATTAATGATATATCATATCAAAGTAGAAATATAAACACCACCAAAATAAATATGTAGTAAATATGACATATGTTTCGTCGAAGTAAAAGTGAGACAACAAACCCTTACCTCAGGCCCAATTTCTTTCATATGTGTTAAAAAATAATTTATAATTGAAATATATTTATTATAAATATATTATAGAACCATAATCATATATATAATACCATATATTATTTTATTATAACTTTTTATCACCTGTTTGTTAACAATTCGTTATTAAAAACACTATTCTGGGTGATAACTGTTTGGGTTTTCATGTCTATTTTGGTTCGATAGTTTCAGTCCTTGTACTTTGATCATGTTTCCATAATATCCAAAATATTAATCATGATATAAATATAATATATATTCATTTTATATGTATTTATATTAATCCATAATAGTTTGATAGAAAAATGAATTACAATGTTCATGGAGACAGTAGGTCGTACGTACACACAAACTCTTTTTCTATTTTTTCTAATTGATAGATCAAAAGAAAGAGAAATAATATTTAACCCTTAAAAATATTTATTATATCATATGTATAATATATATAATTAAATATATCATCATTACCATCAATTTCAAAATAAACTGAAAAATGTATCACATCGTTATGTGGAGGCAGTAGTCCACACGTACACACAAATGACATTATTTTTTTCTAACGGATTAGAAGGTAAGAAGGTAAATGTGTTATTATAAATACATAAGTATATTTATTTAACTAATATAATTTATAAACATTTCATCCATAATTTTATCCATCCATGAGAGACGGTGATGCAAAATTGAGTTACATCGGTTCGCAAGGCGGTAGTCGACCGTACACACGATTGGCAGTTTCGTTTACCATTTGATGTAAAATAAGATTAATATAGATTTTTAAATTAAAATAATAGAATATAATTATATAAGAGATAATATATTTAATATTTTATCATATTTTGTGAGGATTTTTAGTATTTGGAAGTAGAAGTAAAATGAAAATGCATGGTTAAGAACTATACTTATTCTTTGGACAGCCTCTTTATGTTTATGCTTAAATCCTTCATAGAATTATTTTATAACAAAAATAGGGTCTAGATAATGTATATGGATGTAGGAAATGGATTTGGTAAGTATTGGGTAAACCAAATGGATTTGGAAGTGTGAATAAGATAGTAGATGGGGTAACATTTTATAAGTGGGGTAAATGACACACTTGGAATTTTTAAAAAGAATAATGTATTCCAACGTTTTGAACATTACAAAAGGATAAAAATGGATCATTATAAAACCTTAGATGGGATAAGGTCTAAATATTTCTATAAAATATGAATTAGACAAGTTAGTAGGTCATGTTATTGAATATATAATTAAT
Organism: Viscum album; assembly: GCA_963277665.1. Classification (NCBI taxonomy): domain Eukaryota; kingdom Viridiplantae; phylum Streptophyta; class Magnoliopsida; order Santalales; family Viscaceae; genus Viscum; species Viscum album. The sequence goes on from OY728161.1 coordinate 309,588,186, forward strand.
TAAAATGATCTAAATTGGATTAAATATAATATAATTGAATTAATTTTACTTTCAAGAAAATAAAAAAAATGGAACTTGTAAACGATTTAAATGGAATGTTAATTTTCAATAAAAACCAATATTTTTCACTATTCATTGAATATTTTTTCTTTTCAAAGAATTCTCAAAACTTATATCTAATATAATTTTGAAATTATTATTTAAAAAATGAAGTTAATTTTTTAAAATAATGTTTCTTAACATTTTAAAAATAAATTTTAACATAAGTGCACAAAATACAGTGAAACTACATTTTAGAAAAATTACAGTTTTTTAGGAAAAACGTTTCTTTTTCTTTCAAATGATTTTAATAATTATTTATACTAATTTGATAACTAATAATTATATATATATATATATATGTATAAACCATATAATATTAATTATTTAGTTATTCATAATCATACTCCCTAATTTAACTACAAGTTTATAATGATCATATTTAAATAATATATTTTGTGGGTTGTTTAAGCATGATATTGGATGTCATATATGCTATTAAACACGTTGTTATTGTTTTAAAAAATTAGGGTGTTACACTTTAAGTAATAATCATAGAATATGGTCAGTTTTTCTGATCCCATATAATATACCGATATAGATGAGTATGAAGAAGACTTGTTTCGTTATTTTGATGATTTTTCCTAGGAATCTAATGCCTAAAAATGACATTGATTCATATCTTTAATCTCTAATCAGAGAATTGTGAGAAATATGGGATTATGTTTTGGAAAAATATGGTTCTTCAATAAAAAAACTATTCAAAATTCATTATTCTTCAATGTGTAAAATTTGTGACTTTCCTCAACTAGTGAACTAATATGGTTGGAACCGTCATTCTAGCTTTTCTTTTATAGTTTCTAATTTTTGATTTTGAACCTCAATGATTAACTAATAGTATAAAATGGTATTTTATGTGTATTTATCGATTTCGTGATGCTTCTCATAAATTTAGGTTTAAAAAGATACAATTCTATTGAGATATTTAATTGAGAAAGTCATAAAAGATGTTATTTGGTTTAGAAATATTAGGAAAAATAATGAATGTCACTATATAATTTCAAAAATGTAATTAGTTTAAAGAGGGGGGGGGTATGTAGTACAATATCTGAAGTAGTTGGAACACAATAGTGGAATAAAATGACTATATTTTTGAAACTTCCTTATTGGAAGTTTAATTTGATATGTCGTAATCTTGAAATAATTCATATTGAGAAGAACATATATGAAATTGTAATTTTTACATTTCTTAGTATTAAAGGTAAATTAAAGGATCACCTTAATGAATGTAAGGATTTGGAATCAATGAATATAAATCATATTTTGTTGGTAAATGATAATTAAAAGTATCCTTTGGATATTTTTACAATGAAAAGTAATGATAAAGATGTATTCAATCAAACTTTAAAGAATTTAAAAGTGCCATATATATATATTCAAGAAATATTTCATTGTGAATTAACTTAAAATATCAAATGTTACTTGGATTGAAAATTCATGACTCACATATTATGAGGGAATATTTTTTGTTGTTGACACTGCATAATACATTACCTGAAAAAGTAACTAAAGTTCTAGTTGAGTTGTGTACCTTATTTAGAGATCTTTGTGAAAAAACTCTAAGTCCATCTAAGATTTATTAACTTCAAGAAAGAATTATTTTTACACTATCATTTGGAGATGTTATTTCCCCATCATTTTTCATAGTCTTGATTCATTTGAATATTCATTTTTTTGAAGAAGGTTAACATGGTGGACCAAAACACTATCGATTGGAGTATCTAATTGAGAGGTATGTTAATATTATTTTTATTTTCATTAATGAATTAAATTTTATCAAATAATTATTTAATTTTTATAATATGTTTCTTATTTTTTTAATCAAGTACTTTTGTCATTTGAAATCATATGTGAGGAATAGAGCTCAACCAGAAGGCACTATTGTTGAAGGTTAAACAACCAGAGAGTGCTTGACCTTTTATTCATGGTATTTGGACGTGATTGAGACTAGATTCAATCATTTTGGACATGATGATGACATCTCCACTAATTCTCATTCTAAAAACTTGTCATTGGTATTTCCAATTATTAGATGACCAGTTTGAAGGGGGTAAATTTTACACTGACTGAATTGGAGTTACTACAAGTACATAGATATGTGATTCTCAATTATCTAATTGTAGAACCATTTATTGAATAATTGATATTGAAAACAAAGTGACGACTAAGGGGTCAAGCTTTAAATGAGTTGTAATTAACAAAAGTTGTTAATATGGATATTTTTGAATATTTCACCTATCATGTTAGTATATACTCATATTCATATTAATGATGTGTAGTTGTTTTTTCTATGTTAAAAGTAACATAGTATATATTATTGTGTAGATCATGAATGTTTATAATAATGATTAAATATCAAATTATTTGAAGTTTTTTTCTTGATGTTCTGTAAATTAAGCTGTGTGATTTGATGCCTACAATATTAATGGATTCAATTTTCATACAATTTATTGGGAAGAAGGATTGAAAACACAAAATAATGGGGTATTTACACTTGCATAGGTGGGATACTATGAAAATGTGATTGATATAATTAAATTATAATATCATGGTCAATTTTCAACTATATTATTCAAATTCAAGTAGGTTAACATTGATAGGGGTATAATAAAAGATGTGCTACATTTTACTATTGTAAACTTCTCTGGATTGATCCATACCAGTGAGAATGCATATCATGAACCATTTATCTTGGTTTCACAAGTGAATATGGTTTATTATGTGGATGATGAAATATATGAAGTTTGGATAGTTGTTATTGTTTCTTATGAAAACCATTTGCGCCTGGATTTTTTATTATAAGGAGTTGAATTATGTAAAATCACTGATGTCAGGTATAAAGTCTTAGAACGGTCTCTGTTGGGTTTTGTTTGCGGATTCAAAAATGATCATCATCTCTCATATTCATGAAGACTCATGGAGCTACTTTCCAAAGGTAGGAATTCATTAGGGAACTTGGCTAATGATACTTAAGAACTCACATTAGTCGACAGTAAGGGAATTTAGTCTCATCACACCCTTTTGTGGGGAACTATTCAATTCTAGTGCTCTCTTATATATTTAAGATATGTTCATGAACCATTTGTTCATTCCCAAGTATGTATATGAGGATTACCCTGAGTTAGCGATCTATTATGAACACGCAATGTTTCTGGATCATCTATATGTATCTGAGGATCTCCATTCACAGGGTCATTTGTACGTATCTGAGGTTATCTACCAATGGTATCATTTTATGGATGTATTAGAGATTCATTGGTCATTTTATTAAGAAGATACTTTTTTTAATCCATGTAGTGTGCTGCTATGGTTTTTAATGCTACTCAGAGGTGATGGGAGTTGTTTTGAAGTTGGGATAATACCTATATAATAGGCTTCTTACGTATCCTTATGAATGGAATCAGAACCCATGTAGTTCAGTTCCACATAACATGACATGTCACATTTTAAGTTCATGTGATAAGGACCAAACCTTTCATTTTAAAATCATTCGATAAGAATTTCTAGGAGAAAGGTTCTTGGTCACGGTTTGGCATGTGACTTATGATGATATGGCCCGAGGGACCCAGAAGTGATGTGGTCTCCTAGGTGGTTATTACCCTACCGGGAATGTTGTCCATAGAACATTAGGGTGAATTTGGTTGTTGGTTTTGGACCTTCAGGAGGCTTCCTATGTATCCTATTTAGTGGGGAATCAAAGCCCACATTGTTCAGTGAGTAGGGGAATACACCTTGGAGGGGGCCCATTTGAGCAGATATGGTTTTGTTGGGGTTGATACTGAATATGAGGCATATATAAATAGATGTTGGGGATTGAATTTATGGAGAAATAAAACATAGTTTGATATGGTTTATGATTATGCATGGAATCTTCCCATTTAATGTTTGGGATAATGCAGATCTCATGATTCACACTAACTTCTAAGCCCACATGAGTCATGCTCGATATGAGAAACAAGAAGAAGCAGTAGTTCTAAAGATCACATGATCCACTCTGTCTACTGGTGGACGAGGTTTGAATCCCAAAGGGAGAGGGAGAGGGCTTTGAGTGTTCCCATCTCCTATTTTATTTAGTAACCGGGTTAGTTACATATTGGGATATATCCGACTATGTCCTGAGGTAAGGATAAGAGGAGCAAGAGTGCCACTTCTCACAAGTAAGGCTATAGGCTTACTTCTAGAGGAATGCCCTAAAATTAGTTCTGGGGTGAGGATCTCATTCCATGTCGAAGGGAAAGGAAAGCATGATCCTCACCCTCCCCACCCGAAACTAGGAGGGTCACGTGAGAACCCCATGGTTGGAACCCTCATTACCATGGGAATGTAGAATGGTGGAAATTATGAGGGTTTTCCTTATTGTAGAGGTTACACATGTGACTCTCCTTACTATGGGTATGTGGAGATGAGAGTACATGTTTATGTGTCCTGATGGTCTGATTATACATGTCAGGTGTCTTTGAAAGGATCCTTGTCCTGATGCCATTAGACTGGTTCATGGAGGTGCCAATATAGGGCCAACTTATATAATGGAAGAATGTTATCAGATGTAGAGAGTGGAACACCCTAGGATACCCCATTTTTTATAGAATTTTCTTAGGTGGCATGGGGTACCCTCCGTGTACCATATTGCTATATGGGTGAGGGTACCTTCCATATATCATTGTGCTACACAGACCTGGTATCTACCCTTATAACATTTTTTTATGTGGGGCCATGATCCATACCTGTAGTGTGTTGTTACATGGTGTCTTGTTCCTCCCATGTAGAACTTTTCTACATGGGGTAGGGTTTTTCCCAAAAATCATTTTTCTATGTGGGGTGTTTGTATGAAAAGGGGTAATCTATTTATTCCCTTTGGAATGGTGACTGCAAAGCGATTTTGAGTTCCCGAATAATTGGATGATTTATTATTTTCTTTCTGACTTCTATATAATGGATTTTTACCTACTAGGAATCGTAGGATCTCCCCTGATTCGTCTTGGAGGGTCCACATTTTTCAAATACACATCACCCATCTCCTTCATCTCTCTTCAGCTGAGTCCTCATTTTTGTCCCCTAGGAGTATTTGTGTAGAAGATCAGAGGTATGATATACCAGTAGGACTGGTCATCCGTGGTGGACCGTGGGGCTTCTTTTACGATATCCAAATGAGGTTGCCTTATCCCATGGATGACTTCGTCAACATTCATGGGGATTAAAATAATTGTTCGTCCCCACACACAAATTGGTTTTGTTTTCAAGGATTTTTCTCTCTCCTCATCCTGTGAAAGATTTAGTACACATGGGACGGTTGATCGCAGGGGCAGAAATTATCGTCTGACCCCGCAAATGATTTGCTTTCATTTACGGGGGCTGAAGGTCTCGCCTTTTTCTGTTAATGATTTAGTTCATGGGGTTATTTTAGAAGAAACATAACTCCAAGTGGAGTAGCGGTCCGCAAAGTGATTTTTACTTTGTGGGATTAACCTATCCTTTAGGGATTCGACCCATTTGAAACTTTACCGTTAAATTCATATTTGGATTTATTATTTTCCTTTTCCATGTTCGTGGAATTATCCTTTTCTCATATGTGGAATTTTCAGGACCAAAAAATTTCCCCCCATCAGAATGGGTTTTGATTGGGATGAGGAGAAATCTATTTTGATGAAGAAGATGTCCTAATTTGAATGAAAGATTAGATAATGCTTTAATTTTTCCTAAGCCAAGGGACCTAGTGAGTGTACTTTTGAGTATTTCTTAAGCTACATGGATAACCCTACAAACTTTGTGTTATTTTTGTTACCACACTAATTTTTTCCTAAGTCCACTATGTTCCAGGCTTAGTCGGCATAACTAAAATAATTCTTAGGGCTCTCGTTGTGGGTTTTTTAACTAACATATTTTGTGTCTCTTCTTATGTAAAATTTAGAGTCTTGAAAACTGGAATAATTCAATTGATGTTTTAGGTCGAACAGATTTGAACACGAATTATGGGGAAAGGGCCCTGATAGGACCTACTATTTGAGAATGTCCCAACAATTTTCAGACTTGAATGATGGATTTTTGGACCATGGTTTTGTGATTTCTAGATCTGATACATGATATGGGGGAAGTACATCAGGGGTATTAGTAAGAAAAATTTCCATCAAAATGTTTTAGGGCATATGGAGGTAGTAAAATCCTCTCCTAGTATTGAATTTTCCTATGGTTGACATTCCTTTTTTGTGGGAGACATATGTAGAGGTGACGAGGGATGTATTGTGAAAATTAAAACAAAGTTGTCCCCAGGAAACTGAACCTCCATTTCCTATGCATAAATAATTTGTGAAAATTAGGATTTCTCAAGACCATGAAGGGTGACTTGTCAGGGGAATGAATTCTAAAAATTAGAATGGCCTCTATATCAACATTATCCTTGAATGAGAAACCACTCACTCACAAATTTTTCTTTTGTAAAGGAGGGATAGAGAATGGTGCAGTTTAATGTAGTGCAACTAGGACATGTAATGTTTAGTTTAATGTATTATAGAAATGAAATTCAAGGGCTATAGTTTAAGGTCATTTATCTTTGATTAAGGGATAAAGGATGTTACCTTTTCATGGTAATCTACTTAGGAATGCTTCATCATTCTGGAAATTTCCTTTCACAAACCAAACATTATTTCCAAGAAGTTATGAATCCCCATAAAATAGCCCAGACATCAGAGATGGAGTGTCAGTGTCCTGAGGACACATTTTTTTGACTATACACAATATTTTCCAGTTTGATCTGTATTAGTTTCCACAAAAAAATTCTATCAACCAAAAATAATGTAACTTTTAAAGGCTCAATGATAGTGAAAACAAAGTAAGAAGTGGAATGGGTGAATTTGGTTATTCTAATTTGGATGAATAAGTGTATTGAAAGTTTTATGATAATATATATCGTATCTCAATAAAAGTGAGGAGAGGTAATATAAATAAAAAAATATATTATTACACTAAATTTTTCAAGTGTGGAGATATTGGAAACATAATAGTAAAATTTATTCGATTAAAGTAAAAAAGAATCTAGTGATGAAAAAGATGGAAGTAAATGAAGGTCCCTAAATAATAAGTATGGAATGTAAAATCTTAATTATAAAGGTAATGGTAATAAGTTTTTGTAATATATAATTATAAATATATGATCTAAGTATAAGGAAGTTAGTGGAAGTAAATAAGAAGAATAAGATGGTAATTTTGTGAAAAAGTTGACGAGAAACTATGAATTTCTAAGTTGAAAGAATAAATTCTAATAGTGATGAACATATTAATCCTATAACTGAATAAAAATAAATATAGATAGAGTTTTTTTTTTGAAAAAAGCTACAAAAAATATGTCTCAAATATTTTAATGCTTGAAAGATAGAATATGATTTTTAAACATTATGATCAATCTACTAAAAATAAATAATCTAATTATACAGAATAAAATAAAAGTTATTGAAATAGATGGATGATTTAAATAAGTGGAATCATAATAAGTAGAACTTAAAAAATAGTAGGGATGAAAATATTAAGTAAAAGTATGAGTATATTTAACTTATTCAATATAAATGGGTTAGTGTTGAAAAAGTACTAGATATGCTAGGATTCATGTTCCAGAATGTTCAAGATGTTGGATAATGTTCCAAGAATAAATATGCTCAATAAGATACTTAAGTATCACATCCAGTGAGTGGAAAATATTATGAAAATATAGGTATAATAAATGATTTAAAGAAATAAGTGAATAATATCACATTTGCGGAATAACAAAGTGACTCTAAGAAAACTTGATACTAAAGGAACAAAAAAATTAGCTAAAAAAATACTAAAAAAGGGAATCATTAGAGGTTGAGAAGTAGCCTAATTTGAAGAATAATATGTTAGTATTCCAAAATAATATTGGATCAAAGAAAGTTTCCAATATATATTAAAATAATTTATGGAAAACATATGTCAATGACTAGATAATAATCTATCTGTAGAGTTAAATATTATTTTTATTGATATTTTTTACACAGTAGAGGATTTAAATTACATGGAAATTATGTGTTTGTATAATTACTAAAAATAATATAAATATAGAATATGTGGGAGGAATAATCCAAGGGAGAGTCTTCCAACTAAAAAAATAGAAATCTAGAAACAACCTAAAATATTTAGACAAAATATTGATAATATATTTCAACTTTTGGAATAATTTTTCTAAATATGTGATATGCTTGGTCACCAGGTGAAGGATTTCCTTACCATTATACAACCCAAAATAGGATAAAACAGTAATACTTATAAGCCTCCAGAAAATAAGAAGAGAGGTAAGGAAATATATCTTATTATAGAAGTTTCACTTAAATAATAAAAATGGGAATGCCCATGGATTATTGATAGTGGGTGTTCTTAAGAAATGATAAGAGACATAAAAATAATAAATAATGTTAAATATTTCAAATATGATTCATTGAAATTTGGTAAATATTGGTCACTCAAAATAAAAGTATTGTGATCATCCATGATTGGAAAAGAAAAGTCAAATTCTATGAAAACCTTGTATGTTGATTGGTTGAGACAAAACATGTTGATATTTTTACAAATATGTAATGAAGAGAATGAGGTGATTTTTAGGAAAGAAGATTAATTATCAGAGAATCATGAATTGGAATGATTTAAAAAATATTATAATAAACCAATGGTAACTTATTTCAGGTGGGGTATGCTCTGGATTTCTATTACTTGACTATATAAGAAGGAAAAAAGTTATGGAATAAGTGGATTGACCATATTTTTTAAAGGAATATGAGCAAGATCACCCAAATAAAAAGTGATTGTGATGTTCCTAAGATAAAGAGATAAAGGGTCTAAACATTCTCTAAATTCCATGAAGGGAATATAAAAAATTCGTTATTTTAGAATGTTAATATTTATACACCTCATCCATTGTAACTCATTTATTCATAAATCAATGGGCCTAAGAGAAAGTAATAAATAAAAATATATGAATAATTTACTTAGATTATTAATTAATTCACTCACATTACATTCATTTTTTATAAAATATAAATCTGGGGACCTTAAGATGTTCATGTGTTTCTAGAGAATTGTGGAAAAGTGGCCCAATTACTCTCTGAAGAAGATATGGATATAAAATGGGTTTAAGTAAACTAATATAATATTTAAATATTACCTTACCAATAATGGTATTAACCATGATCATAGTTTACAATAAAAAACACATAAAAATAGTGTAGGTAAATGGGAGAATATAATCTTAGTGGATATCGATTGAGCTATAATGATAGAAAATAATACATGTTGATATTTCTAAAGACATGCTATTGGAGCGGTAGTTCACATTAAAAATAACTTATTATGTTGAAAAAATTACAATATGTCACCATATGAGATTTTTTATAATAAAAAACCCATTTTAAGTACTTAAGTGTATTTATAATTCCCTACATTATTAAATACAATGGTGTGAATCTTGGGAAGTTTTCAAAAAAAGGGTTTGATTTTATTTTTCTATGCTATCCACAAAATGGAATAGGAAACCAATATTATTGAAATAAATGAGTAATATTATTATAACTTGATGAAAAATTTATAGGAAAATCTAAAAGGAATGAAACTCATTTTTGAGAAGGATATAAAATTGTTGAAGATAAAGATGGTTTTGTTGAAAAATATGATGGAGTTCTAGAATTTTGTGAAGATTATATATAAAGTCAGTTTGAGGATTATGATTCAGATAACTCTAGTTATGTAGAGCAGTATCAATCATCTCATAAATTCTAGAGAAGATATTTTGGGGTCTAAAATATCAATTAAGATCAATTACAGAAAGTTTAAACCAATATAGCATTGAGAAAAACATCGCATTCTCCACTGTTTTTTCACAGGTTGAAGCAAGCGATGTTAAATAATATTTGGATCATAAAGAGTTGGTTGATTCCATGAATGACTAATTTGACCAGATAGATAAAAATGAGACCTAGTAATTGGTACCCAAACATGAATACAATAATATCATTGGAAAAAATGGGTATTCTTGAATAATTAGAATGAAATAATAATATTTATAAGAAATAATGTAATACATGTGAAAGGGGTACTCCCATGTTGAAGGAATTGTTCTTGATGATACCATTGTTCCAATTACTAGACAATAAACCATTAGGATATTTATTTCTTTTATAGAAAGAATATAATACAGTATATTCTTAATAGATTTAAAGTCTACCTTCATCAATGGAGTGTTGTAAGAATAGTTTTATAATTCAAAACCAAGGGGTTTCTTAAATGATAAAGGAAATAACTATTACTATATATTAAAAATAGATTTATATGGGATGAAACAATCCACAAGATGTTGATCTTCCAATATGGCCCCCTACATGATGATGTTGAAATTCAGAAAAGGAATAGTGTACAATAATCAGTACATCACATTTCACAACAATATTTTAGTTATTGTAATTATTTATGTGGATAATATAATATTTTCTAGATATGATGAAGTTCTTTATGAAGAGTTTTCTAAAAAAGGAGTTTTTTAAGGTACATTCATGGTGACATGTGCAACTTTCTTGGCCTACCAATTTCTATAAAGAGAAACCACATTCTTCTTTATTATGATATGTTTTCAATAGAACTTCTAAAAACTTTATCATGGAGGATTCAAAGATGGTTTTCAAAAACATCATGGTGGGAACTGATTTTGAGAAGGATATGAAATGAAAATAAGTTAATTCCAAAAAAATCAGTAATCTCATTAGAAGTCTACTGTTCATAAAATATTCTAGAAAAAAATTAGTATATGTTTTCACCCTTTTTAAAAGATTTCATTGTGTACTAAAGATATATGATATTATAATTGGAATAAATAATTATAGAATACTTAAAGGATACTATAAAATATGGGTTAAAGTACAAAAATAAGTTACAACTTAATCTATTTGTCTATATAAATGTTGAATATCTATATCTAGTTTATTTTTTTTCTTTGGTGAACGGTGTGTGTGTTGGAACACGAATAAGAAAAATTATATTATTTTGGGAAATTATGAAGCAGAGCATGTGGCTGAAACTCAAGACACTCAATATAGATGTTGCTACAAATCACTATTTTTTATAGACAACATGTAATTATTATTCAATTTTCTTATTTCCTACACTGATTTATATCAAGCTTGATCATTATAATTTAATGATGATTCATTTATAAGTGGTTTTAATTTGTAATTAAATTGTTTTACTTAGTTGTAAAGAAAATCCAATGGGTGTCATTAAGCCCAAGAGTTGTTGGGAATATTGTTTTTCTCACAAGGATAAAGGCATAGAGAAGATGGAGTGGATTTTATTTATGTGTTTCCTTTTATTTTCAATATATAAATCATGTTAAGACTCAAATAATATAAGTTATAATGTATTATATGAAGATTTTTTATTTTTCTAGAGAAGTTTTTAATAGGTGTAGTTTTGTTTTTGAAGTTGTCTAAAATTATAGAAAAATAGTGACATTTAATTTCTTAAAAAATGTTGTAAGATTTGTGTTTTTCATATGATATCCTATTTTACATATGATTGGAGTAATTTCATATGATATATATAGTTAATAATATACACGATCTTCAAATGATTATACAATACATAAGATACCTCTATCGTGTAAGATATGTTGGCTAATGTTTCAAGATATTGGGAGTTTATAAGACTTATGGTGCCCTATAAGATACATTGAATTCATAATAATATATTTTTTAAGATATACGGACCACATAATATATTTTTAATGTAAGATATATGGAATACATAAGGTTAATTTTTCATAAGATACTAGGATCACAAAATATGTCTACTGTGTAAGATAAGTGAAACCCGTAGATAGGATCTCGTAAGACTCTATAGAGTCCTATGAAAATTAAAGGATTCATGGAATCATTATTCAGAGTAAAATATAAATCCAGGTGATTCTTTATGGACCAATCTTCCTTGAAAAAATATCATAATAGTAGGTTGTAATTTGAGCTAGAATTTGAAGGTTCAATACTGTAAATGGAAGTGCTATGACATGTTATTCATATTGATATAAAAACATGGATGATGTTTTAAAAGAATTAACTAAAATAATATTCATAGAGTATTTTAGAGAGAATATTATGTACAAAATTTTTGGATGATTTAAAAGATAAACCATGGTCCATGATTGGTGGTCATTTCAAATTATAATATTTGAAACTCAACACCATGGAAGATATATATAATAATTAAATTTCTGTTTCAGCTGATTTATCGAGAAGATCGAACGATGTGGGAAGTTCCATAAATCATTTTTAAAAATAATATTCATGAATAAATGTGAACATTAAAGATGATTAAATTAAGAATAATTATGTTAATATATTTTTAGAATAACTAATATTTTATAGAGTTAAACCCCTATTTTATCAAAAAGAGAGATAAGAAGAATAAATAAGAAGACATAGTTCTTTCCCCCGTATGTGAAGGAAATGGAAGTAAAATAAGAAAATACTTATTTTAGTGCATGTTGTGGATGTATAAAAATCAAAATGATGACAAGATTAAAGTATACATTGGCGGAGGAGTCCCTTATTGTTAAAAACCCATTCTAAATCATTATAGCCATGAAATATTCAAGTACACTATTGGAATACTATAATGTAACAAAAGTTCATGGTTATACCTTTCTTACTATAACCCATAGGTTTTCAATAGTGGACTATATTCTCTTGGGTTTTTCTAGATCATTCCATGGGTTAGAGAATATTTTGAGTAGTGAACATTGTAAATCTATAGTTTTCACTTTGTGAGTTATTCTTCAAGTGAAATAATAGTGAATTCATAACTCTTTAACCAGATAAGATGTTTGTTAAAAACAATATAAAAAGAATCATAGATCAATGACTCACCCTTCCTAGTGATCCTATAGTGGGTGTATTTTCACATTGGTATCCCCTATTTTTTATAAAATCATTGTTCTATATTATGGAAAAATATCCCACAAGCATATTGAGTTAAAGGTAATGAACATAGGAGCCTTGTAGAAGAGAATTCATGGACTGAACCTCACAGGAAGGGACTAAAAAAGGATCCTCATAAAGGGTCCTCATGAAAGGACCTCACATATGATACCATGCAAAGGGACATAATGAAGGTCCATTGTGGAAGACCCCTCATAAAGGGTCCTCCATGAAGAACCTCACAAATTGTACCTCATGAAAGGTCCTCATAAGAGTGCCTCATGAAGGGAACATTTTAGAGGACCTAATGAATTGGCCTTGATAGAATTTCCTTATAGGAGATCCCTCAGGAAGAGTTCTCATGAAATGAACTCATTAACTGGACCACATGAAGAGACCTCACAAATTGTCCCTCAAGGAGGGTCCTCAAGGAGGTACCTTGAGGAGAGTGGTCATAGGATTATCCCTCATGAGATGAACCTTATGTATTTGACTTAACAGATGTAGTATTATGGTGGGAACCTAATAGATGGATGATTATGGAGTGTTTCCCTCTTCTTAATTCAATTATTATTCATTTGGATCATTGATTACCTGCCATTGTCTTTATGAATGAATTTATCACCATAAGGGAGATGAAAACCTTTTTATAAGGGGAAAATACTTTTTAAATGGGGAAAAGTTTCTCCAAAAAAGGGATAATTTTTTGAAACGGTTCTAAAAAAAGTCGTCCAAAAGACTGATTCTTATCCTCTTATCAAACTTATTTTTTATTCTAAAAATACAAGGTGTGGTATTTATAGGTGTTGTTGAAAAAAAAACCTTACAAAATTTGTTTCATTGTAAATATTACACATTCATGAATTTAGATAAAATCACAAATACGGGTCATGTTAAAGAACTATATATGTTTCTCTGTGAATGAACCATCATGGGGGGCATCAAATTTCTACTTCCTCATCATGTAATACAAATTTTTTTGGTCTATTGCAATTTCGGTCCTTTTATCTTCATAAAACCAACATTTTTGAGGTCTTCACATAGTCATCTATAAATATCTACATTACCATAGCATATGAATCTATCCTCTATTTCATAACATAGTCATTTATAACCTTTTATTTTCTGAAAATTAAAAAATAACTGATTTAATTAGAATACAAAAATAAGGAAAATCATAGAGGATAAAAGTGATAGAGATTGAGGGAATACCCTCTAATAATTTCAATGTATTTCACAAGAAGAGAAACATGACCTGAATAAATAATAGAAACGTTAATTTAGTTAACATTAGAAATTAGGAAATTAACATCCATGTTCAACCCTCTCCATGCATGAAAAAAATTCAAAATCCATAGGAAGCTGGTTTTTAGAATTCATAATAGTATAAATTTTTTTACTGGGATAGGTGGAGGGGTCCAAAAAAGCATTGATCCTTATGATAGAGTTGTATTAGACTACCAATGTATTGATATTGTTTATCTTATAGAATTTGATACCAGTGAGGATGGAATGGTATCTATCTTGAATACAATTTCTCTCTCCAAAAGTATAATAAGGTCAAAATGAATGAACCCTAAGAGTTCCAATGAAGACCACCACCATTGTGTATGATACCATGAATGCATAATCCATCCCTATTCAGTCCTAATTTCGACAGATAAATTCATTCCAAAATAGCTATATGCATGGAAAAAAATTTAAATTTCGTTGTGGATATATTTATATTTCTAATTTCCCTCTTCAATCTTCTTTTGGATGCCATGTAACACTTTATGAACCTTAAGAAATTCCCTATATGAGAATGGGGGCCAATGAAGATATAAAGAATCTAATTCCAAGGAAGCAAGATAACACATGTTGATTTTATCTGTTTCATGTAGGTGGACCCAGTATATAATTAAACCAATAATACTTTACTTTTCATCCACATTTATTAATCCTTATTTTGAGAATGTCTGACTGTATACCCCAACCCATATACCATTATTCACAAACTAATATTGTTTTAATTGTGTATATGTACTATTATCTGTATATCATTTTCCATGTACCATTATTCACATACTAAAACCAACAAATGATTAGTATATTATCTTGAAATTACTATTAAACTCCCATATACCCATATAACATGTATGTGGTCCATGCAGATGGTGTATGTAAATCTTGACGTTCCCTTTTTGTTTAATTTTTCTCACCTTCTATATTATTAGCATACATTATTCATATAGAAAATGTCGTAGATATCTATCTAACTCTATAATTAAATTATGATGAATTAATGAAGGGATGTTATTTTCATAAAAAATGATGCTTACCATTGATACCGTGTCGTCCCTGAAAATGAAGCCCTAATGTGGTACCCTAAAACCGAACTACCAAATCCCAGTGTGAATAAAAAAATACATTAAATAATGGTAACAAAATCAACTGAATATAACAAAACATAAAAAATCAATAATTAAAATATAAATAATAAATATTAATTTACGTACAGACAAATTACCTTCTTGGTTTAGAGTTTTAGAGAGTTAGGAAATACCATTAACTAAAAAAATTCACATATTTCTTTTCATTTAATACCATGTCTTCAACATCTCCAAATAAATTCTCTACACCTGAAACCCATAAAGGAAATTCATACATAATAAAGTTATTTATAATCTTGTGGAAATGGGAAAATAATAATAGTGAGATAAAACTCTCAGTAAGGGGTTGTGTATATTTGAAGCT
This sequence comes from Viscum album, assembly GCA_963277665.1. Classification (NCBI taxonomy): domain Eukaryota; kingdom Viridiplantae; phylum Streptophyta; class Magnoliopsida; order Santalales; family Viscaceae; genus Viscum; species Viscum album. The sequence continues at coordinate 309,603,983 of OY728161.1, forward strand.
TTTAAAGAAAAAGTATGGAATAAATTAATATGTTAGGAATAAATAATAATTAAATAATTCTACATAAGTGATCACATGAGATTGAAAGAAATGTATGGATAAAATAATAATGAAATTAATCACATGGTAAATAATAACTAATGTATCGGCGGTAAATTAATAATACATGATATCTTAATCTTACTACCAAGGACTTAATCAACTTGTCTTGGTAATAAATAATCATTTGCTTTGGAATAACAATTATACAGGATTTCAATAATTTCCTGACACAATAAATAGAATAACATGATCGTAATACATCTAGAGAAAAGAGTTATATGGTATCATTATATCATATACTTGGTGAAGGATAAAAACATTAAATGATGATTCCTTGACGAAAAAACCTTTATAATAAGAACAACTTCAAACAATACAACATAAGAGGGGTTCTATAATTAAGTTGTTTAATATATTCAGTTCAAACCACTAGTTTTAATAGATAATTTAGAATTAAATTCATGTAATAAAGCTCGAATAGATAATTAACTTTTATATTTTGATTTTAAAATGTAATTGAAACTATAAAAAGAGATTTTATAAAACATATCTCTATTTTTAAATAAAAATATGAAGTTATTATTCACATTCAAAAATAATTTTCATATAGGTAACTTAAAATATTTTTTAAAACACCACTTTAAATTAAATTCTATTAATGGATGTATGAAAGTGACATAATGTTTTTTATATGAAATTTTAGTGGAAGATAAAATACATGATCATGATAAGAAAATCCCTTTTTAGATATTTTAAAATTCTTTTATTGAAACCCACATTGATTAAAAGTGTAATAAATATTATTTTATAAAATAAATAATGATTTTAATGAAGATATAAGAAGATAATAAATAATTTTATTTAAAAATATAAAAGGAAATATTTTTTGGAGGTAAATAATATGGACATGGAGAAAAAAAATTATAAAATAAGATGAGGACTATTCTTAACAACATTGTATTTTTATGAGAAATAAATAAATCGGGGAATTAGGATGAATTAAAATTTTTATTTTCCCTTACTATAGAAGAGTTAATACCATATAGAAAATGAAATTAAATTATATAGGGGAATTATAAGAACATATACGAATAATAAACCATATAAATTAAATAAATTAAGTGGAGTTCGTAAAGCCCATTACAACATGGGTAGTGTATAAATTAAAAGAAAATGCAAGAGAGATTTTGAAAAGGAATTTAAAATCATAATTTTAAAGGTGAATTATGATGAAACCATTAAATATGGTTGTAATTTTTCTATTTCAATGAAGAATATGTTCAAAATATTAAATCATGCGTTAATGAAGTGGAATTAAGATGAAAACCCTTACAACATTGAAATCATTTGAATCAAAAGTGGATAAAATATAGAATGTGAGATGAATTTTGGATTAAATTTAATTTAACTGAAGTTATGATATTATTAATTCACAAGGAAGTATATAAATTATATAAAATAAAACAAGTGGTGAATATGACATATGTCTCAAAGGACGAAAATTTGAGACAAGAAAACCTTACCTTAAGTCTCAGCTTCTATGAATTTTAATTATCATCATTTATAATAGAAATAACTATCTTAATAAATTATTTCATAAAATTTTTCATATATATAAACTTTTATAATATTTAATAATAATCATTTATTATTCATTTTATAGTGAGTTATCATTTATTTTCATCATCGAATGTTGTATTTTTTTATTATTTCTCACATGTTTAATAATGGTGATATACAGAACCATTCATTGATACCTAGTTAATCATTCCTAGATTTTGAAATATATTTAAATATTTTTTTTCAATTATTTATTCATCCTAAATTTCATTTTGTGGAAACTATTGGAATGGTTTGAAAGAACGAGATCCATGATGAGCTAATTTCAAGTAATTTACCAAGATCAACATATCACTTTATAATGAACATAATTTTTTGTTTCTCCCTTTCAGCACCATATTAATTATATATATATATATCAATACATTATATCCAATATATTCAGAAAATATATTTTATAACCATCCATCTAATGTAGTGACGAAAAAGAAAAACAACATTTATGGAGGAGGTAGTCTGCAAGTATGTATAACCAGAACTTTTATATTCTAATGAATGAGAGGAAGGTGTAATTTTTTTATCCTTTTAGAATCTTAATCTTTTTCATAAATATAACATTTATCTATTAAGTAATCTTTTGGAACCATCTATGTATGGATGTTATGAATAATACAACACTTCTTTCAATGAGGTTGTAGTCTTCATATAACACGAACAACATTCTCATTTTTTAAGGAAGGGGGGATGGGAAAAAATGGTTATTAAATTAACATAAAAACATTTCAGTTTATAAATAATACTAATTTAATTATATTATAATTGAAAATATATGTTTATAGTAGAAATATATAGAATAAAATTCATAGGGATTTATTTGTACACTTGTTGAGAACTTGAACATTCTCTTGGAGGACCTCTTAGAAATGGTGAACTTAGGAAGGCTTCCCGTGACCAAGGGATTATAAATGTGGTACAGGAATATAAGGGAATTATAATTCATATCTTTTAATGAAAATTTTTAATGATAGTTGTGGATTGAATATGGTGTAATTGAGCTCATTTTATAGGCGAAAAAGAAGGACTTTCCCTAGGAATTGAAAGTTAGGTAAGGGGAAAAGATAGAATCAAAAGCGATTTAGGTGTGGAAATTTTAGTAAAATTTATGGGTATGATTTTACAACCAAAAAATGTATTCGGTAATACATATGTTTTATTTAATCTTAACAAAATTTGAGCCACATTAAGTTACCCAATTTTACCCTTATTACCCTTGATTAAAAATATATCCTAGTAATAATTTTTTTTCAAAATAAAAATAAAAATTAATATGAACCCTGTTACCAAATTTAAACATGATGATTTTAAATTTGAATATATTTTTTATAATTCAATTTATAAATTTTACAATATTAACCTCTAAATTAAAACATATAATATATATATATATTATTTTTGTTGAAAAATGATTTCTTAGACTTTAAGTTTTTTTATTATAAATTTTTATAAAATTATAATTAAATGATTGTTAATTTATTTTCTTAAAATTCATAAAAATAACATTATAGTCATTATATTTAATAATTCAGTTAAAATTTTATTGATAAAAATTACACGGTTTTAATAAAAACAATTATTTGAAAAATAACAATTTAATTGTGGTGAATAATTGTTATTTTTATAACTCATTTTTCTGTTAAAAATAACAATGACCTTATTTCAAAATTTGGATATACTGATGAAAATTTTAAACCCTTTTTTAGGATCAAGTTCTATTCTTGATAAAAACTAATTTTAATATAAGTACACATAATTCATAAAATTCAATTTTTTAGTAAAATACATTTTTGAGAATAAAAATGATTTTATTAGTTATTTATCTATGTTAATGTAATTCAAAAAATAGATTTATATTTAAAAAAAATTATTATTTTTTATAAGTATAAATATAAAATAAAAAAAATACATTTGATATATGAATAATTTATTTCATTAATAATTACATGTTTATGTCATCATATTTATATTTATATTGACCCTAAAATTTTCAATGTACGACCTAAGAATGGGATAAATAGTGGTGGTTGTCATGGGTGGTGATTCATCTAGCATTGATATTCTAGTCATTTATAAAAGTTTGAAATTCTCTTGTGGAATACATCACTCAAGATGTAATTGTTGGAGTTCAGTATGGGAATGGTCTTTGGAAAACCCTAGATAAGATACCACCTTCACAAGCTCAGAAAAATGATCCTCATAAGGAATAATTATAGAACTGGATTCAATTTCTTCTACTTTTCATATTTATTTTCATAATATAGTAACTTCTATTTATTCCCTCCAATTCAATGGATATGTTACAATAATCATAGTTTAATAATAAAACTTCTTACTTTTGTTTAATGTTATGGATAAAATAATCTATAATAATTTTAATGTATTATAATTTTTTGGGTGTTTCATTATACCACTTCAAATAAATTGAATCCTATAAATTTTAATCATCACTAACTAATTAAAATATAAAACAGAATCCATAAGATAGTGATGAATTAAGATACAATTTCAAATGACATATTAATCTTGCTGAAATATTTTTAATTAGGAAACGCTTCAAATGATTTATTACTAATGCCCTTATAATAGCGGTAATCATGATAGAGATCTTGTAGTAAACCTTTTATTGGTAGATAATCATAGGTTCATTTATGTGATAAAATGTTAGACCCTTATTTTATTAATTTATATAGATTCCATGTGAAGATTATAAGTAAAATTAAAAAATAACATTAAATTAATCAAAAGGAATTATAATATGTTTTACCTGAATAAAATTTCCTCAAACATCCACTTGGGAAACAATAATCATATAACTAGAATATTTTCACTAATAATTTAATATCAAATCATTAGGCTGTTTATTTTTATTTTCTTAGAAAACTTCTTAGATATACTAGAGTGGATAGAATCAAAATATAATAAGAAATAATTACATCTAGAGTACAATAAATATGTTCCTTAATTACGAAGATCCAATTTAGTAGTAGTTCTTATATAAGAATTCATTTTTCTCTTTGGTTAAGGTATTTATTTTACATTATTGAACCCCTAATTGTTTGGAGTAGATTTATTAACAATAAGTATTATATTTATTTTTTTGGAAATACAATTTATGTAATTTTTAATGATTCTTTGAGGATTATTATGGATTAATTTAATACATAATATTAATGTTTATGTAGTACTTGGGATGTTCTATGAAGTTAAGAGGCACTTCATCTTTAATCTGGAAGCATTTGAATAGAAAATAGTATTAAACTAAAAATACATAAATGTATCCAAAAAAATCTATCTAGTTTAATAGATGTTACTATGATTTATGTTTATTGTTTGAAGGTCCTAAAAGAAATATTGTGCTATGTAAAGGTGATCCAAAAAAAGAATTGTGCACATTAAAGTAAAACCTGAAATAATAATTTTATATAATGGTTATTGAATCCATATGTAAAGGTAATTCATGAATCCTAAAGACTTCAAAAGGGTAGTGTAATATCCATGTAAAGTTAATTAAAATTGATAAATCCATGTAAAGATAACGAATGTACCATGTAAGGATAGAATTGAAAATATAAAAGCTTTATATAGGTTGAAAGATGGTTAACCTGCAGAAGGGTGAGGAGAATAAAGGTGGATATATAAAGCTACATGAAAGTCAGTAAACTATGAGTAATGGTATTTGGGTGGCCACATAAGGGTATATGTAGAGTCATGAAGGATTATTCAAGATAATAGAAAATCTCTATATAGGTACATGAAACACATGGAAGCTCATGTAAGGGTATAATACCTTACATAAGGGTATAATTCCCAATTTTTAAAGGAAAATTAAGTAAAATTTATTCATGTATGGGTCATTACATGATAAATATCATGATAAATGTTTAGAGATATTTCATCGGGGATTCTAGGAACCTTAAAAGAAAAAACATGAGGTTTTTATGAATCTAATATTGACTATATTAAAGTGTTGAAGAATCTGATAAGATGATGCAAACTAGTTTTATTTGAAGTCCAAATCTTAGAGAGCACCTTTATGTAGGTTTCTATGGTTTTTAATGTTTTAATATAAAAATATTATTAGTTAAAAAATAAAATGATATATGATGTGGTTTCCAAAATATAGATATGGATTGTTTTCCATACAGTGATATTAAGGATTTTGAAGTGATATTTTATTATGGGTTTCATATTTTCACATGTGAAAATACACTATCACATAAAATAAAATAGTATAAAAGGATAATATCATGAGCAAATAAAATTAAACATTTAACCATTCAAATATATTAGTAAAAGGAAAGATAGCGAGAGAGTTTTACGACACTCAAAAATCCCTCTAAAGGAGAAGTGAAGGATGTTTTCAGCCTAGACATCTTATATTTATTAATATATCTTTATATGTAAGTGAATTATGTGTCTAACCATGAAATATGATGATACATTATTCTTGATTAAATGGAAGCTACTACATTCAACAAAGTGAATATATTCTAGTATTAAATTAGAATGATAAAAGAGATCCATAATTATTATAGAAAGAGGAATTCTTGGAATATCATAAAGATCATTACAAAGGATATAGATTTTCCATGAAATATAATTTAATAAAGATGGTTGGGGAGATTTTTATAGTAAAAATGTTAATGAGAAGGTGAATATTTAAAGGGAACTGAACTACACTCGATGAACCCCTCATATTTATATGATATTGTTATTTGAACTATGTGATAATATATTTTTACTTCTAAATAAGTATCATAAGAGGGAAGTGTGAGATAAGTGATCCTGGGGAGATAATGCATTTGACCCCATACCATTGAGTGGGTAGTGAGACCAAGAATAAGTAATCTATCCTTAAACTAACAAGAATCAAGATTAGTGATTTTTTCACTAAAAAAATGTTGGTTGCAAGCTCCATGCAATAATCCAAATTATTGAACCAATTAAAAACGGTATGTAATTTTTCTTGATTTTAATTACTTTTTTATGTATCATTTTCTGATAAATTCAGTAATGAATGAACATAAGATAAATTTATGAAAGATATGTCAAATATTTGGATGAACACATAAAATAAAGAGAAAAGGTTTCAGAACCATATCATTAAAAGGTCAATATCCACTAGGGTAGTGAGAGTTTAAGAGAAAGTGATGAAATTAGACAATGTTTCATACCCTGATTCACCATACCCACTATAAGGGTTTCTCTCAACAAATCAAATTTTGGACTAACAATTGGTATCCAAAAATATGTTTATTTTACATTATTTTTTACTCTAAATTGATTAATTTTATTATCAATGTTCAATTTTCAATTTTATCTTATATTTTGGTGTTCTATGGAAAAGATAATAACATCAAAAAATATACATATGACTAGTGTAATTCCTCGATGTGGAAGATTCTAAACAAAGAGTGATATTATGTTGTGGAGACTACAAAAAAAAGATCAATATGAATGAATATGATTGGGAATATATAGGTTTTTTATTATATTTCACGAATTTATGAGGAAATTGATATGCTAAGTGATGTTTGAACTAATGATGATGAAGATATTACAAGGAGGGAAATAATGGATGTTATATACTTGTTAAAGAAAATGTATAATAAATTAAAATAAATAAATTTTATTCTAAAAGAAGTACATAAGTCTCATGTTTTCTGGATCCATGTTCCAGAAATTGAATTCAAAAAAATAAAAAGCATAAATAAAAGACTTGGTGAAGTGGACAATATTCTAGAAGATTAGAATGGTTCCCTTAGAAAAATAACTAAAATTAATGTCCATAAATATGGAAGTACTCAAATTTTATGTCAAGGTAATGAATATGAACTAAAAAATAAGTTCATAATTATAAATCCAAGAATTATGATCTGGTTTCACACCTATCAGAACTAGTTGAGGAAAAGTAAAGGCTAAAAAAATAGTTTCTCTAAAATATTCCATTACTCAAATGAATTATAAAATTAAGGTTCAAAGTGACATGATGTAAAAATTATCACAAGTATTGGAATATGATATTCCTAGTATAAATACTCTCTTATAAGAACTCAACTATAAACTTGAATCAATGGGTAACAAGAATAAAATATTTCAAGGACAAATGATCTCCACCAAAAAGTAGTTGGAAGAAAAGGAAAATACTAAACAAAAATATGACTTTCAATTATTATTTGATTACCCTTCACTAAGTTATAGTGAATGAAAAGTAAAACATTCATATCAAATGATAATCATGAAAAGATTATCCTTTCACAAAGGCCATACTCCATAGTTAAATATGGGGTTTATTATGATGGAACCCAACCTAAGAATTAGAATAAGAAATAAATAGAGACTCCCTATAAAAATAAAAATTCTATTATTTATATAAATAAATTTTTGAGTCCATATAATAGGTGATGGAAACAATATGAGTACTCAAAGAACATATAAGAACATGTGTTATTTTTTGTGGGATGAATGGTCAAATTTTAATTTTTTGAGGATTTTGAGTATATTTAATATTGTGAATATATAAAAATTATAAAATAATGAACTAAACCAAAAAAATACAATGTATGGGTATCATTCCAATATTTTATACCATACTAACTATACCTCAAGTGGAAATGTTTGAAAGATTTTTTTAGGGACTATAAGAGAAAATCAACCTACACATAAAAATAAATGAGTTCCTTTGATAAACATATTTCAAAAACACACAAAAAGAATAATCTCTTATTGAATTTAATATGTAAATTGTTAAAAATATTCTATTTCACCAAAATATTATTAGATAAAAAAGAAAATAATTTACATAATGAATAATCAACCTAATATAGAAAAGTGAGTCATTGGTGATGAATTTGTACAAGGACAGACTTTTACATGGTTTATAATGAAGATAACAAACCCAAAGATGTGTTGAGGGATTTATATTCCATTAAATAAGATTCCAAATTAAAAATATATTCCAAGGTGAAGATAAAAGGGAATCAATTGGTCCATATATACTCACCATCCTCTTCAACCTGATGAAAGTGGAAGGTATACCTATCAAATTATGATTTAAATGATTTCACATGGCTAAAGGGTCACATTACATAAGAGGAGATAAAATCCAAATGGTAAGTGTGCTCAAAATCACATAAAATTAATCTAGAAGTAGATCTTAAATTATGATGGAAATTACACGTTAAAAGTGGTGTTTAATATATTTTAGGTTTATTTTGATGTTAAGCCACTAAAAGAAGTCATTTTGAAGTATCCCATTGGAATTGATAACCGAAGGATTTTTATGAATAAAAACCATTGATAAAGGAAAGATATGAATTATAATTTTATTTAATGATAAATATGGCGCATAAAAAAAATTATTGGCTAATTGATTGGTGGAATAAGTATACTAAAGATGGAGATAATTTTTGAGACATAACCTTCGATGAATCTTGAATTTTCCTTTCAATATTATAACAATTGGTTTTATTTGGTTATATTTTTAGTATATTAAATATTGTTGATCAAGAGGAGTTACTTATCTATAAGTGAAGCTCCCAAAATTTTAGAACACTTCAAACACATGATGTTGAAACTAATGGGGAGTTGAATATGAATGTTCCAAAGGTTGTTCAACCTCATTCTTGTTTGAAGGAACCTATGAGATTTTGAATGACCTGAAATTCACATGGATTTAAATATTTTGTATTTAAAAATGGTATCAATTTATGCTAAATTTTGTATGTTTCAGACCATTTGATCTCTATAATTTATCTATTAATAGTTTGGTGTGAATTTGATTGATTCAATGCGATTTATTAAGAAATAAAAATGTATAGTTGATTTGGATTTATTGAATCTATTGTGTTACATGGAAATAAATGTGTTTGATATATAATTCTCTTTTATACAACACCATGCCCCAAATTAGTAGTCTTATCCGATTTTATAGCACCTCATATGTTATGTGGTGATTTTTCTCACTGGATTTATTGGGTAATTGATGTTGTTTTTTTGAACAAGATATTTAAAAGTTTAGAATAGGGGATATATATTTAGAAATTCCAACCAAAAAACATTGATAATTTATTTCAATAACTAGTGTAAAGAAGTGGAGTGTTCACCCACGGAATTAATTATGTAAAGGGAAGTGGGAAATCATAGAAAATCCTTATCTCATTCAATTGAGCTAGGGGAGGAAGAAGAAATAAAGGAATGAAAAATAAGTCATCAATGGGGGAATATAGATGGAAGATATATTTTTGTGGAATTATAGAATAAATAGTGATAAAGATTGAAGATAGATGTTAATTTTAATAGACCCTTTTATTTTATTGAAAAAAGTGAGAGAAATGTTGAATGAATAGTTGAGATATTATTTTCAACAAAATACAAGGTGAATTTTGATGAATCCCTAGGAGTTTAAAGTGTATTTTTTGACAATAAGTTTTGTATTAAAATTATTATAAATAAAAAATATTTTATTTTTTTGGTGTTATATAGATGATTTTTATAGACGTGTTCAATTGATTATATTGAAGTTCATATAGTTCTTTGGATGTTTTATGAAGGATGGATGCGCATAAAATTTAATCTGGAATAATTTGAATGAAATATGGAATTAATGTGTATTTAAGTAAAGGTATCCAAAAAATTCTATGGAGATACATAGATGTAACTATAAATTATTTATGTTTTATAATGGTTATGAAAGAAATATAATGCCACACAAAGATGAAACATAACTTTTATTATTCATATAATGGTAAAATGTTGAACCATAATGCTACAAAAAGGTAATTAGACCATTACATAAAGGCAATTCATGAATCCTAAAGCATGTGTAAGGGTAATGAAACCTCCATGTAAAACTAATTACAATTGAATAATCCATATAAAGGTAAAATAATAATTCCACATAAGTATAGAAATGAAAATATGTATTCTATATAAATGTTTGATGTTATAAAACCTATATAAGGGTAAGGAGAATGGAGGTTTCTATTGGAACCATGGTCTTCTATACATGAATTGGAGTATGGTTTGTGTTTTTTGAAAATCCTCTATGGAAGTTCAGAATGAGTACCAACAAAGTGATTATACAGTTCAAGCAGACAACAATATTGAAGGTGGTGTGGTTTCCCAGTGTCTGCCAATTTTTTGGGCCTGAAAATCGACAAATGGAGAAAAGTGTTTTTGGAAAATAGACTTGCACGCTGTGTAGTTGAAGGGGATGGAACTTGCGGGCCTTCAGTTTCTCAAGATCAGAACATGAAAAATGGCAAAGGGATAAGGTTTGTTCAATTATTAGTGTGGTCGTGCAAGTAACCTACGCGCGCAGAGAAAGGACTTGCGAGCTGATGCCTAGGAGGATTGGAAAATTGCACGCCTATTTTTCATAATGATTATAACTTCAAAATATAGAAAAGGATAGAGGTTCTCACAGGTATTGGTTGTGTCATGCAAGTGAGTTACGTGACAGAGGGTAGGGGAGATGTGATGCACGCCAAAACCTATGCACTGAGAGCATACTTGCGCGCCATCACGCAGGGGGTCCAGTTTGCCTATAAATAGAGGACCACCCCTCCTCATTTGTAAAAAAAATAAAGACTTAGAGATTTTTTGAGCTCTCGTCATGCAAGTGGTAGTTGGGTTGCACAAGTAGAGGCTGCATGCCGGTTGTGGGCTGCATGACCAATGCTGCTTGGGAGTGAAAGGAACAGCGTCACGCAAGTTTGGAGTTGAAAGAGGCAGTGTCACACAAGTGGGTTGGTGTCACATGCCTGCTGATTTTGTACAGCGCAAGTGACTTGCATGCCATTCTTGAAACTTGCATTCCGGTCTTCGAGAAGTGCACCAGGAGAGGTTAGAGTACGCTGGTCCTTTTGGAGCTACACAAAAGCTGGAATATTGCCCGATATCTTCAGTGCAAAGAGATATTAGTCTATGAGTGAAAGTTGGATTACAACAGAGAATCTACACACAATAGAGGATGCATTCTCTTGAAATGATGAAGATACCTTCACTCCTATAAACTTAGTGGGACTTCACCAAAGGCAGTAACCCAGGGGGAGTCAACGGGAGTGACCTGAGGGACACCGGGAGCTATCCCTGAACATTTGTAAAGATAGTGAGCCTGGGACAGAGTGACTATTCCAGAACCTTTGTAATCCATAGCTAGTAAAGATTAGTGGAATTTGGTACGACCGACAACCAGTCGGCGTATGGTCCTTAGACGTAGCCCTTAGTGGTGAACCAAGTGTAAATCATTGTGTCATCTCTCTACATATAAATGATTTCTTTCTGTTCATATCCATCATATAAGTTTAACATGTTCCTACCAATGTGGGAACACGATCCATAACTTTAAAAGAAAAATTTGACACCCTGATTCACCCCTCCCGTCTCAGGGAGCCCCAGTGTCCTTCAGTTTCAACATAAATCTACACAATAATCAAATATCCATGTGTAAACATGTTTGGGAGGCCACATAAGGGTACATTTCGAATATTGATGTTTTCATAAAGATAATGTAAAAGATATATATAGGTCCATATAGCATATGGATTCTCACAAAATGGTATCATGCCTTATATAAGGGTAGAATGAACAATATACAAAGGTAAATGATGTTAAATATATTTACATATGGTTCATTTTATGAGAAATATCAACATTCATATCAAGATATATTTCATCCATGATTATGGGAAAGTTAACATAGGACTCTTGAGGTTTTCATGTATTTAATATTAACCATTTTAAAGCGATTAAAGAACTAGATGAGATGATGTAAACATGTTTTATTTGAAGGTGGATAATATAGAGTGTCTTCATGCGGGTTTCTTAGGGAATTTCTTTTTTAAAATATGAAAATATTGTCTTTGAAATAATAAAATGAGATATTTAAAGGCTACCAAATTATAGATATGTAAATATTTCCATAAAATGATATTAAGGATTTTGAAGTGTCTGTTTCATGGGGGTTTTCTATTTTCAAATAAAAAATATTCCATGAAATGTAATACATTAGTATTAAAGAATGATATCCTAAGAAAAAAACTAGCTTTGCACCATTTAATGAAATTAGTAGAATGGGAGACAGAGTGGATTCTGGAACAATAGAAAATACTTGTAGAATAAAAGAGTAAGATCATTGTGATATTTTTAAATAGAAGTGAAAAAGGTGTTTAGACATGAAATAACATGATACATGTTTAATGTATAAAGAGAAGTTATTGTATCTGAAAAAGTTAAGAAATTTTAGTGTCATACTGAAACAATAAAGGAGTTCCAAAATTATTATGTATAGCGGAAGTATTAGAATATCTTGAATATATGTATAAAAGAAATTAAGTTTCCATGAACTCTCATGAAATGGATATACTCATAGTGATGTTCATAGTAAACTTGTGAAATAGAAATTGGAAAGAAAATGGGGACCAAACTAAAAATAGAATAAATCTCAATAATATGTGATATATTTATTTGATCTGTGTACCAATATAATTTTTTTTAAAAGTAGTGATTATAAGTGGGAAGTCTGATGGGATTGATCTCTAAGAGATAATGAATCTACCCCAACCAATGCAAAGGAAGTGGGATCAGGTAGAAGTGACCTAGCCTAATACCAAATTGTAGTGACCTTAGTGTTTTTGGTGCAATAACACAACATTGGTTGAATGCTTCCTTGACTAACCTGTAAAGGTAAAAAAAGTAAAAACCCATGTTTACTTGTGATTTATTTGATTTAATTTTTAAGAATGATATTATAATAATGTTTTGAATGACTAAACATAATATAATTTGATTAAAGGAAAGTCAAGTATTTGGATCAACACATAAATGAAATAGAATAAGGTTTTTATCCTTATCATTAGGATATTAAGATCCACTCGGGTAGATATAGTTTAAGAAAAGGTGATAAATTTGGATAATGTTCTGTACCCTGATTCACCCCATATGGGTATCTCTCACCTAATCTCATTTGAGCCTAGAATTCATAATTTACAAACTCTTGGAACTTAAACCATTAGATTGACAGTGGTACCTTAGTAAAAAAATTATTTTTATCCATCATGTTAACCAAACACTCTATTTTCCCCATTAGTTAGCTACATGATGAGCCCTCTTTTCCACATATAAAAAACATCTAATTTCTTTGAGACACTTCCTTTTGGTCTTCTTCACACATTATTGAAATGTAAGAAATTTAATCTTCATTACTCTATAGTATTTATCAGATGAATTTCCATAAAACTCTATTTTTCTATTATGTGGTTCATTTGGAAATTTGGATAGGTTTAAATGGTCAATCATGAATCAATATAACTTGTTATACATAACTATAACAAAAAGGAAAACATTAAATATAGAATAATTAAATCATAAATGATGTGAATAACATATCTTATAAATAATTACATTTCAATATCGGTTATTCATGTAATTATTAATATTTTTTTCTCTAAGATAACTTACAACATATTTAATCATAAAATTCCATTTAAATAATACATAATGGTTTGTAAATATCTTTTTAATAATAAAAAGAATATCTTTTGGGAATTTCAAATGAGGTGTGCACTTATGCCCACATGTTTTTCACTGAGTGGAGTTTGATTTAATACCCAACCAACCTTTTCAAGGTTATTACCCCTTGGTGAAACTATTTTAGAGCCTTTATCTATATGTTTATATATAGATAGGGTTGTCATTTCTTGAAAATCACACACTCTACACTTTACCAAAATGTTAGGATGTATTATTATATTTATGTTATTGGCTTGGGTTTTTGTTAACGTATTCAAGTCCTAATTTTTATTAATAATTAAATTGAGATCATTTACACCTTATCCTAAACAAAAAATTTATGGAAACCTATGCTCCTAGAATTCAACTTAATCCTTTTACTCAAACAATTTTAATCACATACCAATAACTACTTACATAAATCATGTTTACAATAAAAATATATTAATATCTCCCAAAATAACTTTAATTTACTTGATATAAATTCACATAAAAACCCGAAAGGCTACCCATACCTTGATTATTTACTCTTACTAACCTATATAGCTATCTAAACCCATATTTGATACCAACATTGGTGCCCTTGACTCACACTCTTAGAATTTGGTGTGAATAAACACACACATTATACACCATAATTTAAACCAAATTAAGAGACCCAAACTTAACCATCCATAATTTGAAAAATTATTACGTTACTTTAAAATGAAGTAAATTTTATTTTTATAGTATAAGAGAGTTAGGAAAAACCTTTTCCTAATAATACCCACATCTTTTGCATCCAATGGATGTTTCTCCCATTATACCCAGAATTTCGTTTTTAACACTAAGAATTTAGCTTATCCCATAAGATTCTGTAAACATTATCCCCATATAGGTATTTAATACATAATAATTTTCTTCATAATCTCAAGGAAATGTAAAATAATAACTGTGAACTCAAACGTAACATATATTTTAATCCATCAAGGCATAATAGTATCTTAAAAAAATGTAATGAATAAAAAAGAATAAAATAATTCCATATAACTGATCACACAAGCATGAAATAAATCAATGGATGATATAAATATGTAATTAATCATGTGTAAAAATATTATTATTTTCATGGTGAGGATATTCATAATATATGACATTTTAATATTACCTACAAGGCCTCCCACAATAAATCTTAATAAATGGGAAAACATATACCACATACCTAATATTGTTTTTATTACAATACATAACAATAAATTGAGTGGTTATAATACTTTAAGACCATATATCACTTAATTAATTCCAATTCATCACTATATTAAGTAAAGGAATAATAATAAAATGAAAAATCAACTTTTCTTTGTAATGAAAAGACATCTATTTTAAAAGAAACAGAAAAAGAATATCAATGATTTTCCATATCAATAAATTTAATAAAAATATCATAATACATCTAGAGAAATAAGGTGGATGGTATAATTATATCATATACTGAGTGAATCATAAGAAACATTTAAGTATGTTTACATAGATGAAAAACACCTTTATAAGAAGAATACCTTTGAATAGTACCACAAAATAAGGGATCAAGAATTGGATCATTTGATACGAGGAGCACGGACCTAAGTACTATAAGATAAATTTTAGTGTAATTTGTGGATGAAAACATAAATATATATATAACTTTTATACTTTTATATGAAAGTTTAATTTAAACTATAAAAAATATTTTATAAAACTTATTCTAACATTGCCGTAAAAATATAAGTTATGAGCCACTTTCAAAAAATATTTTGAAGATGAAAATATGAATTTTTTAAAAAAGAAATACATTAAATGAAATCAAAATAATGAAGGATTTAAAGAGACATAAAGGTTTTTCATAGTAAATGTAGAGTGTAATATAATATATAATATTGTGAAAGTAATTTTTTTAAAATATTTTAAAATACCATTATTGAAACTGAGACCAGTTAAATGAGTAACAGATCTTCCTTTTAGAAATATAAAAAGAGAAATATAAAGATAAAAATAAATAATAAATATATGTATTTAAAAATATCTAGGGAGAAATTTTTGAATATAAATAATATATACAATGAGGAAAAACAACCATTAAAGAGTATGTGAAATATACTTAACAATGTTATTCTTTTATGAGAAATACATTCATCAAGGAAGACAGTTGAATTAAAAATTTAATTTTTTACATAGATAAAAGTGGTATATGATATTAAATATGAATTCAAATAATAAATGGGACTTAAAATTATTTATTTCAATAAGAAATATTATAAATCAAAGAAAAAGAGTTGAGTTAGAAAAGTCCCTTAAAACATGGGTAGTACATCAAATAAAATAACATTAAAGAGAGATTATGAAATGAACTTATAAATAAAATTATTAACATTTATTTATTATTAAATAATTTAATAGTGTATAAATTACACCAAATATAATATTAATAGGTGGAAAATATAAAATCATGCATCAATGAAGTATAATTCAGACAAAAACTCTTAAAACTTTGGTATCTTTTGAATAAAAATCCCAAAAAAATAAAAATTGACATGAATTTTTTATTCCATTTAATTTCATGAATGGTATGATAAAATCCATCCATAGGGTAGTATACACATCATAAAAAATAAAACAAGTGTTTCATATGTCATATGTCTCAATGTAAAAAAATTGGAGATGAAAAACCCTAACTATAATTATTGAATAATATAAATATGATTTAACTTCATGTATAAAAAACATAACTATATTAATAACTTATTTCATAACCTTATTCATTTATGTAACCTTTTTGACCCATTAATTATAATCATTAATTACACATTCCTTAGTATTTATCATTTATTTTCATCCATGGATGTCGGTAATTTTCTATTATTTCACACAAGTTTAATAATGGTGATGTAAAAAACCATTCTATAGTACCAAATTCATCATTCATAGATTATAAAAAATTAAATATTTTTTTAATTATTTAGGCATCGACATGTTCAGTTAATATAAACTATGGGAATGATTCGAGAGAACTTGATCCATGACGTTCTTGTTTAAGGTAATTTATTTATATCAATAGATTACTATATAATGATCATCAATTTTTTTGTATTTGTTTTAGAACCATATTAATGATATAAATATATCTCAATGACATAATATTTATTCATAAAATTTATTTTGAACAATCCATGTAAGGTAGTGATGAAAACAAAAGACATCGTCCATGGAGGTGGTAGTCCGCATGTATGCATGAGTGACATTTTCATTTGTAATAAATATAATGTAGAAAATAGTTTTCTATTTATAAATATTAATAAAGATATAAATATCATAACTATTCATTAAATACACTTTAATAACCATCCATATATGTAAATTATGAAAAATAAAACATGTTATTCTTAGAGGTGGTAGTCCACATATAACAAGAAAGATGTTCTCATTTTTGTATGGTGAAAAAGGAAGAAAATGGTTATTAAATTAACATATAAACATTTAAATATATAAATAATAATTATTTAATTATATTAGTATATAAAAATATGTTTATAGGATCATTATAGAGAAGAAAATGGTTAATTAGTGACTAACACTCGTTCTAAGAAGTTGAAGATTTTATTCAAGGACCTCATTGAAATGGTGGAATTAGTCCAAATTCCTATTATTAGGGGTTTATAAACATGGAATACGACATTAGGAAAGTTAAAATATGAATGGTTTGAAGATAAATTCTAATTATAGGTGTGGATTTATATAGGCATAAGTGAGCACCTTTTATATATAAAAGAAGGACTTTTTATTGGAACTGATAGTTGGGTAAGGGGAAATGAAGGAATCACATAAGGGTAAGGTGAGTTAGGTGAATAAATGTGGGAAATACATGTGGGTATGAATTTAAAAACCTAATTAAGGTATTGTATATGGTATATGCTTTATGTAAACTTAACAAAACTCATGCCAAATTAATTTACCCATTTTTACCCTTTTTGACATTGATTAAATATTTACCATAGTAATTATTTTTTAACTTAAAATATAATTTGTGCACTATTATTTTTTTTGATATGATTATTATTAAATTTTAATCAATTTAATTATATTCAATCTCTTAATATGATAAAATTAAATTTTAAATTAAAAAAATATAATATATAGAAAAATAGTTTTTATAAAAACATGTATTTTTATTATTTAAGTGTTTTTATTCTTATTTACAATCAACTAAAAATTAAGTGAGTGTTAATATATTTGTTTATCTTTTTAAACGTCACATTATAGTAATTATTATAAATTAATTAATTTAATTTATATAGATAAAAAATACACAACATTTATAAAAACTATTATTTGAAAATTAATATCTACATTGGTAAGTTAATTTTATTTTAAAAATATGTATGAAGTTATAATTTTTCTATTTGATGTTTAAAATATATAATTTTTTTAGAATAAAAATTCAGTGGTGATAAAAATTAATTTTAATATAAGTGCACATAACACAAAAAAGATCATTTTTTGTAAAATCTATTTATCATCTTAAAAATGATTTAATTAGTTATTTAGCTATATTAATTGAATTTTTAAATTAAAATTGTATTAAAAATAACCAATCTTATTATTAAAATGTATAAATTTGAAATTTATAGAAATACATGTGGTTTGTAAATAATTTGATAAATTTTTAATCACTTGTTTATATCATCTTAACTTTTGTTTACATAACACCTCGAAATTTGTTTGTAAGACATAAGGTTGAAATAAAATTGGGTCATTTTTGAAGGCGAAGATTTATATAGAATGGATATTGTAGTAATTTCATTGATATTTAACTTATCCTGAATATTATTTCACTCAAGAATTACTTTTCAGAGTTCATTTTCGGATTGGTCCATGGAAAGAACTAGAGAAGCCACCCCTCCCCAAGATCAGAGAAATGAGCTACAAGATGATATTCTAATTTCTGTATATTTTCATAACCTTCCATCAAGATGATTCATATTTTCATTTTACTATTTATATTCATATATCATAATTGAATTTATCCTATGTTATAGATTCATCAATAATGTTTCTTTATATTCAATAACTCTATGTTAACTAAAGAATACCATGATAAAAAACAAAGAAAAACTATTGGCCAAGACTATTCATCCATTTTTAATAATTCACTAAACAATCCTAACTCTATATAGAGTCTAAAGTGGGATATTTTCCCTAGAGGCAGCTTTTCTCATTAATGGTTTGGGGGATTTTTGGTATATTATAGTTTTGTAGATTTTACAATCCAACTAAAGTTGATTGATCGTTATGAATTAGTATGGATTTACCTATTCCTAAAATACTGAACAACCAAAATTCTTCTATAATTGTTCTATCATTCGTTTTTAGACATCAATAATTTTCACCTACCACATGGAGAGCTGGAGATTAGTCTATAGAACATCTAGTTGAAGGGGGAACCCCAATACTCAAAAATATGTACGATGAGTTACTTTATATATCCAATATCTTGAAGGCTGTATAATATAATCATCCCTTGGTGCGGTATTTATTAGCTGAAGTGGAGAGGAAATTTTGGAGGACTATTTATTTTTCCTAAATCATCTATTTCAAGTTATGGGTGTATATATTCTATTAACCCAATGGAATGAGGAATAACATTTGGTTCTTGAGGATTTTTCCGACTCAACAATCCTAAAATTCCAATATTTCATATTGGGATATCATGGATGAAGGAAAATATAATAAATGGAGTATACACTTTATCCATATGTGATCCCTATCTTATAACTAGAAGGATTTTTATCTATATTTCATAATAGGAGTCACTTACCTTCAATGGATTACAATTCGGTCCTCAGAGTTAACACCCTAATGAATATATTTCTACTAGATTAAGTCCAAATGATTAATAAATAATTTCCAACTCTTTCTTGGATTTATCCTATTTTATGATACAGATAATAGGTTTGGACCCCATATCAAATTAATGATCCATTATAATTTTTATATGGTTTTATGGTATCAAATTATAAGTATTAAAAGTTTTAGAACATATAAAAAATCCATCATTCTAGGTATCATACTATATTATATAATATCACTAGAATTTGGTTGATTACTTTGAGTATTGGTGATGTTCAATTTATGTTGAATGACCACTCGTGCTTCTCTTTCATTCCCTATGTTTCTCCATGGATAATGGTTGTTGATAATGGTGGTTTTTATTTAGGATAGGGTTATAGTGACCCTAGTGGATGTGGTTTTACTCCATGAAAATTAGACCCTAAACATTTTTTTAATGTCATTTGATATTTTAAATAGGGTGTCTATGTTACCTTTTGCTTGGGTAAGTAGTAAAGGACACCCTATTATTATCCACAAACTATGGATAAAGAAAAGGCAATAAGATACAAATGATGAGGTTGTTCTGTCCTCCAATAGTGATCCCATCAACCTATCATGGTATTATACTAAATCATGGGTAGATTCATTAGCTTAATGGTATGATAGGAGAGCTAGCCCGAAAATTATGAAATCAAATGGCCTCTCAAAGTCCTTTACCTGAAATTTCAATGGAGTTTATTTTTGAACAAGGGGATTCCATAACCAATAACCTTATACATCATATAGAATCCCCATATTTATATCCTATTTATTTTTGGAATAAGTGTAGATCTAGTGTTTGTGACTAAGATTTCTGGTCATATTTCATAGCATCAATTATGTTATGACAAAATCCAATGATCCACTAGGGGAAACCACTTCCATTGAATTTTACAATGAAACTAATCAGTGTGTGGTAAATGAAAATTATTTCATGCCCATCTCACAATATGGATCATGTATTTTGATAAAATAACTAAATTTTCAATTATAAACCTGTAGTAATAAGTGACCATTGTTCATATCAAGAAGTCAAAACTAAAAAAAAAGTGGCGATGAATTGAGTATAGAACAAAGACCAATATATTTTGATAGAGACCTAGATTTATGGGATTGGTTACATGGCCTATATCATTAATCAACTATTTTATGTATTGGTAAGATGAATATTAGAAAATTGGAACTCGATTCTCTCATTTTAAAATTTATATATATCCAAGAGAAACATGAATACTTTGAAAGAAAAACCTCTACTCATTTGATAGTGAAAAATATATATTTGAGGATATGGAGTGGGATGTTATAGTATTGAATCATCAAAACTCTCAAGAATCCTGATTTTATGATAGGGATGCCACTCATATTATGGAACACTGATAATATGAGGCTCATATTGAAAGGGTGAATCCATAATTGTTGGGAGTTACCATTGGAATTGAGACCATGAAAAAGAATAAAATGTAATTGGATGCTCATATCGAAAAAACTCATCTATTTTCATATGATTAATCTACCATGAGAGCGGGTCTCCAACGATTTTTAGTATTTTACATCAAAAATTAGTTCATTTTCTCAATTGAATGAATAAAATATTATTGTAATTTTATCATTCATTTTATTTTATATGAAATATTATAGAGATACAATAAATTATGTATGATTTCTATTCTATTGACCAATAAAAGATAGGATATTGTTTTCAACCATTTTGAAATCTTATATTTCTTTCTCAACTTAATCATAGATTGATGATGACCTATGAAATAATCAATGAGTAATATCTATTAATTCGATAATTTACAGAATTTCTCTATTTTTTGATAAATAATTTTAGATCACACATAATTTTTTATTTTTTATCATTATTATTCTTTGGTGTTATTATTATTCATTGACTTTATTTGTTTATATTTTTATTCATGTTCATCAGATTTGTGTTTACTATTTTGTATTTAAATTCATGAATATGTTCTCTATATATTTTTTAGATTTTAGAAGATATTTTTTCCTTATATTTTTTATGTATGTTTAGTTATCATTAATATGTTTTTTTTAAATTAGTTGTGTATAGTTTTATATTTTTATATGATGATTTTTTTTTGTAATGGGATTAGCATGGTTTTTAGAGAAATATAGAAAGTTATTCCCCTCATGTAATTTAAAATTTATAATGTATTCATATGTTTTTTATTTAAGGGCAATGATTCATATGTTTTTTATGGATTTTATATGAGTTTTTTATAAAGGAAATGTAATATATTGCTTTCTTTTTTTAAAAAAACATTTTGTATAAGATTTTTTCAAAATTCGTATAGTCTTTATAGCCTTATTTCCTCTACATATTTTTATTATTACATGACCTATAAACCTTAGAATTTAAAAATTATTATTTAGTTATAAAAGTAAGAATATTATCTATATTTTCTTAAACTGTGAGGAAGGATGAATTGATCTTTTGGATGTTCCAATTTTATTCCAAATTCATATTTTGTTTCATGTCATAATTCCATAGTTTTCATATTATATTTGATATATTTTTATAATTATATATTTTGGTACATATTCTGGATAAATGATATATTTAAGGCTTTTTAAAAAATGGAATTGTATAAATACTATTCAACTCAAATAGAATCTAAATTTTCTATTTCGAGGTTATAAAATTAAACTGAATATATGGATTTTAGGATACCACAATGTTTTAGGAATGGATGATATGATACTGTATTTTCTATCATTTTCATATTTATGCGTGATTCAATTTTATATGGTTTATTCATGAATGTTTATTAGTTTTATATTCTTCATTATTTTCTGATGAATATATGTGAAGTGGTTACAAAGATTTTTTTGTAGGATTAATGATGTTTTATGATCAGAAAATATCAATCGTCGAATATAACTCAAAGTATTGGTTCATGATTTATGTAGAAGGAATATTAGAAATGAGGTGTTTTGGAATAATTCTTCATGAATTGTTATTTAAAATTTCATATATATATAAGATGTTATTATGGATATTTTTGGAATCATTATTCAAAATTTAAACTTCTAGGAATTTCAAAGGATCTGTTTTCTCATGATTATAAAGATATATTAAAAGTATTTAATACCGATTATAGTGGATTATTCTATGAAGATTATAATGAGTGTTTAATAGAATATATTAATGGATAAATATATATTTCTTCTCAGGAGTCATCGATTTATTTATGGTATCAAATTTATTTCAATATTATTTATTATTATTCTAAAATTTATTTTATGGGATTTTGTATAGAATTTATGACGTCTATTAGGTGATATTATTTTGGATCATGAATGAAGGATCACAGACTTCCTCTAAGGGAAATATAACCATTTAATATCATTATATTTAATGAGATAAATTTACTATAAGTGATGGAGGGATGTGAAATATACAATGAGGGTAACACTATTCAATATATTAAGTGTTATAAGTTGTGAACTAAATTATCAAACACTTACATTTTTTGTTTTCCCATACTTTAGCATCTAAATGAAGGAGGTTGAAAGCATTAACTATTATAAATTATAGTAACTAATTTGATAGTAATTCAATTGTTTCATTTCATTTTTATTTCACTATGTTATACTATATGAACGTTAAGGTTGATTATTTTGTTTACATTTCCTGGTTATACCTATAATAAAAGGTACGTATTTGGTTATTCTTACTTACAAAAACCAACAAAAATTTTCTACCTCAACTTGTAAAAGGAATGGTTTTTCATTTCTCCTCCTTGAAAGGAAATATGTTTAACGATACACCTCTATAAGTCCATGTTCTATCTGTACCCATTAAAAAGAAATAGGTTAGGACTACCCCTATGAAAGTATGGGTTGGGTCTACCTCTTTATAAGTCTGGATTATATAAACCCATAAAAGAAAATGTATTTGGTTTTTTTACTCCATGTATAAAAAGTAATATTGTAATGGTTTGGATTCTCCTGAAAAAGTGAAATATCTTTTTAGTGGGTTCCGTATATCTTGAGGATTCAGAGGGGTTAGGACTAGAAATATGATC
This sequence comes from Viscum album, assembly GCA_963277665.1. NCBI lineage: Eukaryota > Viridiplantae > Streptophyta > Magnoliopsida > Santalales > Viscaceae > Viscum > Viscum album. Next base: position 309,628,087 of record OY728161.1, read on the forward strand.
AATTTGATATGAAGTAATTTAAGAACATGGGTGTTATATATTTAATTATCATTTTTATACACTATAAATTTCACTATAATTATTTAGTCCTTATGTCGATCACATTATACATTATAAGTTATAAACTATAATATTTTATGGATTAAAAATTAACCCCATATTGTATTTCCATATCTCACTATCTAAGAAAAAAATATCAAGGTAGTAAAACACATTTGAACAGTTATTATATATAGATAATGTCAGTCTTGTTTCCTAAACACCTGTGTTAGAGATGATTTCCCCAAAGATGCATTCTCATGTATGGCTATAGTCATTCTAGATATAGTGTTATATACAACATCATAGACACTAGAGTTGGTTCACTCAGACAAGAGATATTATTTTCTCCTAGATGGGTTCTCATGGATGGGTATAGGTAGGACATATAAAGTGGAATACATACCATCACCATAAAATAGAGTTATTCCACTTAGATATGAATGTTGGTTGACTCTGTATAATAAAAATCACAAAGGGGGAAATCAGAATGAAGATTAGAATGTTTTAAAGGGATTATGTTCTCTAAAATAAAATTTTCATGCATTATTCATTCATCATATATACCAATATATTTAAGAATAAAATTTTTCTATAATTTTTTCCTAGGAAAAGGGACCCTGAAATCACATCTTTAATTTTTACGGGGTCATATGGTGCATCTTGTAAACTCTTTATCTCTTCATATTTATTTCCCTAACTTTTTTATAAGTCATAGATGGGGAATACATATTGGGTAGGAACTTGGATTTTTCATAGGCCTCCCTTTTCATGTTTTCAACCTAATTTCTTTGGTCCTTTTCCTTTCTCAAAATGCTCATAATTTTACACGGGAGTTTCATTGTGCATGCTAGATTGCATAGAATCAAAATTTACCAATGATTACCATTAAAATGTTTTAACATGGAGATTATTGTTTCTCTTTCCTTATGTTTTTTAAGTTCATCAAATATAGACTATTGTATATGGTATTTCAGGTTGGATTTATTTGACCAAAAGGTGAGTTTTCTTGCATTGGAGAATGGGTGAGGTAAACCTGATATGAATTGGAGCCTAATTACACCATAAACAACTTCAACAGAATATGTACATAGTTTAACATCATTGTTCATGCACCATTATGTCATGTGGTTTTAGGTCATGTGATAAATACAAAAAAGGTAAAAAAAATATGATTTCATATTATTTCCTTGAAAATGGGTATGATACAAAAATGTTTAAAATATATGGTATCAAATTCACATAAATTGTTGGATTTTGGAATGTGTAAATCAAAATATGTAATGTTTAAAATATGAAATTATGAAATTAAACAAGTATAATAGGGATCAATAATGGACATATATCAATGATGGATTCCACTATGATCTATTCTGGGGAATACATAGATTAGAATACCTTCTATTTATGATGGAATAAGCTTGTAACTGATAGTTTCAAATATTGTATAGACATTACCAAGATGAGGTTTCCTTTAATAGTTATATTCACTCATTTTCGATAGTCATGGAATATTTATAGTGATTCAAACATTTTAATAACTAAGTAGGATTATGGAGATAATGATATTCAATAATGGTTTTGGTACCCTAAAATTTACACCACTATATATTGAGAACGTATAACCACTATATATTGAGCACGTATTTTTATAAAAAATATGACATAAAAATACTCTATATTTTACCAGGACTAGTGGTTCTACGGAGAAAAACATGAATTTTTCAAAGATCGTATAGTGTGTATTACAATATTTGTGCCTTTTATATCTTATGATCACGCTTTTTCCCATCTCCGTAAATTGTATGACTTAAAATTCAAAGACTTGACTCTTTTTTAGGTATCTATTTATAAGGTTTTAACCTGAGAGTATTTGTTCCTCTTTTCTTTTTAAGAGTAAGTGTTGTTCAATTTGGACAATTGAGGGATATATTTTAAGGTGAAAAAACTTTGACCAAATATTGGTACAATCTATTGAGCAGTGTTAAGTAAAAACCCGATGTGAGTAGGATCCCCAAGATAACATATATCATCTCATGAAGTGGTGAAAATTGTTTTAAGGTAATAATTAGTGGACCTACTGTGAAGATGTGCCTTGGAAACATAGGTAGTATTTCATAGATATGTGAATCAAACACTTTTTGAATGGGGAATGATGGTTACATAAATAATGACATGAGGTATTTTAATTAATAAATGTTGATATATGAAAATTTTGTATAGGAAGATAATTAACCACACTCTAATGGAGGTTTTCTAAAAAAATAGGGATTAGGTAGATTATAAGACGTTATCCTTATGATAGAAGATGGCTCTTGTAGGACGTTCAATCATATTACAGGACAAACATTACCAAGAAGAGGTATTATTTCTATTTGGAATTCACCCATATTCAGTAGTTGTGAAATTTTTTGGTGACACAAAATAATTGATATATAATGTATGATTAATTGTTGGTGGATAAAAATGTAACATCCAAAGTAAGTAATGAATAATAGATATTCTTATCTATGTCTGTTTATGAATTATGATAGTTTTTAGAGGCTTAAAATGATACAAAGATAAATCTTAAGAATGGAATACACTAATATTTTTAAAAGATGGTTTTACTGCCTTTCGATGTCAAACCATTTTTAAATCTATATTTTGAGAAATTCTATAAGCTCTATTTGTCAAAATAGACTTATTATTTATGATTGGGACATTGAAATTTACATTGGAATTTTTTTTGGTATTTTTCTGACAATGTTCATTTTTTAATGAATAGTGAAAAATGTTGTATTTTAATTCAAAACCCCTTTTTAATATAATTTATTTATATTATTATATTATATTTTGAATTGGTTTTAAAGTGAAATTAGAATATATTTTTACCAATTAATCCAATAGTGGTCGTTGGAATTAATTTCACTTTGAAATTGGACTTAAACTAGTGTCAATATTTGGAAAGTTATTATTTCATAAAAACACGCTATTTGCTCTGACAGCGGGAATTAATTATTAAATTAATTAATGAAACTTATATTTTTAGAATTTTGTAAAATATAAATCATTTTTTAATTCGGAATATCAAATATATCTTAGGGTGAAGTTTTGGTATTTTTCTGAAAAACTTCAATTTTTGATGAATAGTGAAACCACTAAGTGGTACTTAAAAATCTGATTTTTCGTTTAAATAAAAATTTACCACTTCTGTGTTTTGAATTTCAAAAATCCGACATAAATGGTTTTCATTAATAATTAAAATTTGGTTCAATGGGATTAAAATAATTTTTTGGCGAATAGTAACATTTATGTTTTTAATCGCGATTAGAGGTAATTAGTGTAATTTAAGGTAAAAATAATGTTTTAATAATACGAAATGACCTAGACACATGTCCTACCCTTATTGGATGTGTCATGGCCGACCAAGAAGATCCACGGGTCAACTTGGGGACCCCATGGAGCCACTTTGGTACGAAAATGACATTAATAACTTTTTATTTAATGTTAAAATAAAAATGTCACAAACATGTATTATTTTACTAAAACAATTTTTACATGGGGTTATACAAGTCATATTTTTTACTATAAATAGTAATTGAAAATATAAAAATATTTCCTACATCATAGTATTTGTTTTATAATTTTTGGACATTAAATAAATAAAATTATTTATGACATCATGGTGATGCAGCGATTACCTCATTATTTAACGATTTAAATAAAATGAAAAGATAATGTAAAATTTAAGACCTACACTTCTCAAAAACCTATTCGATGGGTATATTTCACACCCTTATCACCTTATACTCTAATTATATTAATGTGGGACCTTTTAAATCCGAAACTCATTTTAAAATAAAGTAACATTTCTTTACTTTCCAAGAGTGCCCCTCCTCTCCTCTTATAAAAGGCCCCCACCTCTACCTCCTTACCCACACTTCCAAAGCCTTTGTCTCGGCCAAACCCAGCCCATTTTGGCTCTCCACATCCCTCTATAACTCTTATAATCCTCACATTGGTCATATGTATTCCGAAGGAAGCCTTTGAGCTCAAATCAAAAAGAGTTACCCGTTTTAAAGGTAGTGTTTTCTCTTGTGTTCTTAGGTTTTATTTTGCTTCTACAACCCTCTAAACTCTTTTTATTCATTTCTTTTGTAACAAAACCATTATCCTCAATATACTAGGATGTTTTTATAAGAATTATTCTAGCTAAACTTACACACACCTATATCTAATGGTTAAATAACATATTGTTTTTGTGAATGGCGAATTTCTGCCTCACGAAACGATGATTGTTCAACACTCATATAACACCTTCAAAGGTGGACATTAAGATGTAAATATATTTATATATTATTATAATATGTTTATGTTTTACGTAAGCTTCTGTATTTTTCATTTATGTCATACCTTTGTGGTTACCATTATGGGTAAACGCGATATCTTCATTTTAGGAAGTGCAGACTACCGCCCCCTCAAAGTGATTTGATTTCATTAATTCCATATGTGGGACATATAAAGGATTTAATTAATGTTATTATATATGATATTATACTGGAATTATAATATACCTGTATATCATTATGATTCCATTCCATAAAATACGAAATAGAAATGAAAGTAGCGTTCATGCGTACGTACGGCTTACCGTCTCCATGAACGGTGCATTTCATTTGTTAACTCTAAACGTTATTTACTATTATAAATGAATGTATATAATGGATATATATTATATATATGATATAAAAATCATGATTATAACTCCGGATATAATGGGCACATGAACAACTTGTAATTATAAAGAGCATATTTTTGAATCAAGTACCAATGATCGTTAAAAAGACCGTTAGTAACTTAAATAATTACATAGTGTTCATGACATGGTAATAAGCGATATAAAAGGAATAATGAACTTGAAAAAGTTTCTTAAGAAAGTATAAATTAACTCAAGTGTATTATTCAGGAGGTTAAAGAACGATCGAGTCAAGTTGGACCCGAGATAAGGGACTTCGTCTCAATCTCCATTCATTGAGGCATATTTTGTTTTATACACAACCTTCTTTTATACGGTGTATAAACCACTTTGACTTTTATGTTTATCCCAAAGTAATCTTTTTTATACAAATCATTTTTACTAAACTACTAAAGGGAATGTTTTTTTCGTACGTATGTAGCGACAACGACTTCTCCACCGTCGTGACCATTATTTGAGTTTCGGCTTCCTCTACAAGCCATACCTATTTTAAAAGAAAAATAAATACCATGTTTTACTTTTATTTTCTTTTGGTATTGAAAATGGTTTTCATAATGTTTTTATATCAATGTGTTGTATTGATATCTTGTGATTGAAAGGTGGAAATATTATGTTTCCTTTATGCATGTTTTATGTGATACAATTATGTTGTGGTTCTTGGGCATTATTATGAAGATGGATGGTTACGTGATAAACTAAGGGCGGGTGAGCCTGATATAGCTCTCTAATGCATTGGATAATGCGAAGGAGTTAAATGTTAAGGTTTCTCCGAAGAGATTTAGGGAATATACTATGATGGGTATTCCAAACGTAACCAAGAGGGTTACTCCCTACCTAAGAATGTTATGAATGCCTCAAGTTACCTTTATGTCTTATGATTTCTATGATTTATTCATGATTTGATGAGGTATGTTAAAGTGCTTATGTTTTATGAGTAGAGTATGATTTCATTGATTCTTATGTATACATGTACTAATGTTTCCTTTCCATATTTTTAGATCCCTTATTGAGCTTTTTATGCTCATCCCAAGTTTTGAAATGTTTTTCACAGGTCAAGGGAAAGGTACATGATGTGATGATAATGTCAAGGAAGTGTCAAGAAAGAATCCATGTTTTATTTTAAATATGTTTCTGTTGATGGGAAAAATGAGTACTATCATTTATGTAACCACTTTGTTTAAATGTGGAATATAATGCATTTTTTATGATCTAATTTTCTAAAACTCTAGACCTGAAAGGATCCTCAAGGTGTATTCTTGAAATATCTCAAGATTAAGTAAGGTATAAGGTTGGGGCCTTATAGTTGGTATCAGAGGGAGGTTTAGATAACTTTAGGAGTTTTAATTTTATTAAATGATTATCCAAAAATATTTTATTTATGGTATGATTGAAATGATGTAGCATTTGAAGATTACCATGTTGCTTCATATAAGACATGTTTGTTCAAAATGGTTTTCCGCAGAGGAAACAGGGAAGCGGTGCTAGGATGGCATACAAAAGGAAATAAACTTCCGAATCAGCATACTGAGATGGTTAGAATTGGAACTGAACTGTTTGTTGTAGTAATGGCGCAGTTGACTCAAGCGATAAATAGTGGTGGTATCCATGCACGAGATCAGCCAGATCAACCACATAAGAACATGTCAGTGGTGGAACATTTCATGAGGCAACATCCCCCATCATTCAGAGGATCATCTGACCCTGTGCTTGCTGAAGGGTGGATTAAAGAACTTGAGAAGATTTTCGATGTCATGGGGTGTTCAGAAAATCAAAAGGTTAGTCTTGCTATTTACCGTTTGGAGGGTGAAGCCGATCAGCGGTGGTCGATGGTTAAAAATATCAGGGACGCTGATGAGATTTGTTCTCTCGACTGGGATGAATTCAAAGGTATGTTTCTTGAGAAGTATTTTTCTAAGGCTATTCGACTTAGGATGGAAAAAAAATTCCGGGAATTGAGGCAAGAGGAGGACTCAGTGGCTGCCTATGAAGAAAGGTTCACTCGATTGGCAAGGTATGCTACAAATTTTATCCGAGACCTTTATAGTAAAATCAATTGTTTTTACTCAGGATTAAATCCAAAATATCGAAGGGCGTTGTCTTATCGTGAGTTTAAATGTTATGAAAATATTTTTCGATGTGTTGAGAAGGTGGAAATGGAGTTTTCCGAAGATCAAGTGTTCTATAACAACCAACAGAAGAAGAGACCGAGGTGGCCGGAGAGAATAAATAATTCTTCAAAAGGTATGACTGTAAGAAATCTATGTTTTAAGTTTGTGATAAATGTGGTAAAAGGCATGCTAGGGAATATCTTCTGAATTATGGAAAGTACTACTGATGTGGTAAGATAGGACATAAGTCTCGTGATTGCACTGAAAAAGATCAAGGTGACGGTAAGTCCAAATTTGATTTACAGTTAGTGAAATGTTTTAAGTGCAATGAGATGGGTCACTATGCAAACGAGTGTCCGACAAAGAGCTTGAGGGATGGGAAGCAAATAGACTACAAGCAGAAAGGGGTGGTGAAATCCATTGCAACTACTTCAGTAGATGTCGGGCCATCAAATGAAGTTGTATCAGGTACTTTGTTTATTTTTTTAGATTATTCCAGAGTGTTGTTTGATTCAGGGTCTACACTTTCTTTCAAGTCTAAACACTTTTCTAGTAAAATGGGAATACCATCTCAAGAAATGACTCCTGAACTTTTGGTAAAAATACCTGGGGGAAATGTTGAGGCAAAAAGAATTTATAAGAATCTTCCTATCCTTATCTGTGGAAAGAACCTACTTTCGAACCTTATTGTTTTACCTCTAGTAGAGTTTGATGTTATCCTGAGTAAAGATTGGCTCTCTATTTACCATGCTAAGATTGACTGTAGAGCTAAAGAAGTTTCTTTTCAGAAAGACTTTCAGCTTGTGTACAAGAATGAACCCTTACTGTTGATAATATATCAAGAAGCCGAGAAACTTGTAAAAGATAGAAATGAATGTTACCTTTCACATATTGTTGAAAACAATGGAACTGTTCAGATTAATGATGTGCTAGTGGTAAATGAGTATCCTGATGTTTTTCCTAATGAGTTGCCTGGAATAATACTTGATCGGGAAGTTGAATTTACTGTTGACTTAGTTCTTGATGCTAAGCCAATTTGAAAACCCCCTTATCGAATGGATCAAATTGAACTTTTAGAGTTGAAGGACCAATTGCAAGATTTACTAGAGAAAATGTTTCATTCGACCTAGCACATCACCATGGGGTGCTCCTGTTTTATTTGTTAAAAAGAAAGATGGTTCTATGAGAATTTTCATTGATTATAGAGCCTTGAATAACATCACTATTAAGAAAAAATATCCTTTGCCTCATATCGTTGATTTGTTTGATCAGCTCCAGGGAGCTCAGTATTTTTCAATGATTGACCTAAGATCTGGGTACCATTAGTTGAAGGTAAAGGAAGAAGATATTTCTAAGACCGTGTTTCGTACAAGATATGGCCATTATGAATTTGTAGTAATGCCTTTTGGGCTAACCAATGCACCTACTGTATCCATGGACTCAATGAATAGAATTTTCCATGAGTTCTTGGATAATTTTGTGGTGGTTTTCATTAATGATATTTTGGTGTTTTCTAAAAGTAAATAGGAGCATGAAAGACATTTAAGGGTTATTTTGAAAACCATAAAAGAAAAGAAATTGTATGGTAAATTCAGCAAGTGTGATTTTTGGTTGCAAAAAATTTCATTCCTTGGTCATATTATTTCTAAAGATGGGATAGCTGTTGATCCTGCAAAAGCAAAGGTTGTGTAAGAATGGCCAAGACCCACAAATGTTACTAAGATTCCTAGCTTCCTTGGTTTGGCAGGCTTTTACTGAAGTTTTGTTAGAAATGTTTCCCGGTTATCTAGTCCAATGACTAAGCTAACTCGGAAGGGTGTTAAGTTTATTTGTACAAAAGTATGTGATGATTGATTTCAGGAACTGAAAAAAAGATTGGTGAATGCTCCTGTTTTGGCACTACCTTCCAGGAATGGTGAGTTTGTTATATACAGTGATGCTTCATTGAAAGGACTTGGTTGTGTCCTAATGCAGAATGATCAGGTAATTGCTTATGCTTCACGACAGTTGAAAACTCATGAGGTAAATTACCCTACACATGATTTGGAATTAGCTGCTGTAGTTTTCGCTTTAAAAATTTGGAGGCATCATTTCTATGGACTAAAGTGTGAAATATATACCGATCACAAAAGTTTAAAGTATATATTCACTCAGAAAGAATTGAACATGAGACAAAGGATATGGATAGAATTAATCAAGGATTATGATTGTACAATTAATTACCATTCAGGAAATGAAAATAAATTGGCTGATGCTTTGAGTCAAAAATGTAATACTTCATTAACAATGTTGCGTTTGGAACATGATCCTTTGGTTAAGGATTTGATGAACTTTGGCATAGAAGTTTTTGGTGCAGTATTTTCTTTTGTTTTGTTTCAGGTATTCATGAAATCTTCTCTATCAGACAGAATTAAGCAAGCACAGAAGCAAGAGAGTGAGTTGTAGAAAAAGGTAGAGCTGGTTCAGAAGGGTAAGTTTCATGAATTCAACATTTATAATGATTGTGTTTTGAGATTTGGGAAGAGATTATGTGTGCCTTTTGATTCACAGTTGAAGAGAGAGTTGTTATGTGAAGCTCATAGTTCTCTCTTTTCAGTTCATCCTGGCAGTATTAAGATGTACAGAGATCTGCGGGAGTATTACTGGTGGGATGGAATGAAAAGAGATATTGCTGATTTTATAGTGAGGTGTTTAACTTTTCAACAGGTTAAAGTAGAGCGGCAGTTATCGAAAGGGATGCTTCAGACTTTACCAGTGCCAGAGTGGAAATGTGAAAATATAACCATGGACTTCATTGTGGGAGTGCCGAAGACACTTCGAGGTAATAATGCAATCTGGGTTATTGTTGATATCTTCACTAAATCTGCTCATTTCCATGATATACGAGATATTTTTTCCCTAGATAAACTATCCCGTTTGTATCTTAAAGAGATATTCAGGTTACATGGAGTTCCTCTCTCCATTGTATCTGATCGTGATCCAAGGTTTACTTCTAACTTTTTAAAGGCCTTCAGAATTCGTTGGGTACTGAATTAAATTTTAGTACAGCATTTCATCCTCAATCAGATGGGCAGTCAGAACGAACGATCCAGACTTAGGAGGATATGCTACGTTCTTGTTCGATGGATTATTAGGTAAGTTGGGACCAACATATTTCTTTGGTTAAGTTTTCTTATAATAACAGCTTTCATTCTAGTATACAGATGGCTCCATTTGAGCCGTTATAAGGGAAGCAGTGTCGAACTCAAGCTTTCTAGGATGAAGTGGGTGAAAGGAAGCTGATGGGACCAGAATTGGTAGAAGAGTTGGTAGAAAAAGTTCAGCTGATACAGAAATGCATGAGAATAGCTCAGAGCAGGCAGAAGAGTTATACAGACAATAGGAGGAAGGATCTATCTTTTGAGGTAGGTGATCATGTTTTTCTCAAAGTATCACCATGGAAAAGTGTGATGCGATTTGGTAAGAAATGAAAGCTGAGTCCAAGGATCATTGGACCATATGAAATTCTGGAGAGAGTTGGATCAGTTTCTTACCAAGTGGCTTTACCTCCGAGTTTATCTCAGGTACATAATGTTTTTCATGTTTCAATGTTGATAAAGTATATGCCAGATCCATCTCATGTTTTGAGTCCAGAGGTAGTTCAGTTAGAATAGAATCTATCTTATGAGGAACAACCGGTCCAGATTCCTGACCACAAGGAGTAAGTGTTTCGATATAAGGTGATTCACCAGGTAAAGGTTTTGTGAAAAAACCATATGGTTGAAGAGGGAACATGGGAATCGGAAAATGTAATGAGGGCTAAATACCCCCACTTATTCGATAAGTAAATAAATTGCGGGGACATAATTTTCTAAAGGGGGGGAAGGATGTAACATCCCAAGTAAGTAATGAATAATATATATTCTTATATATGTCTATTTATGAATTATATAGTGTTTAGAGGCTTAAAATGGGAATAAATCCAATCTTAATCATGGAATACACTAATATTTTTAAAAGATTGTTTTACTACCTTTTGATGTCAAACCATTTTTAAATCGATCTTTTGACAATTATATAAGCTCTATTTTTCAAAGTAAACTTATTATTTATAATTGGGACATTGAAATTTACATTGGATAATTTTTTGGTATTTTTCTGACAATGTCCATTTTTAATGAATAGTGAAAAATGTTGTATTTTAATTCAAAACCTCTTTTTAAAATAATTTATTTATATTATTACATTATCTTTTGAATTTGTTTTAAAGTGAAATTAGAATATATTTTTACCATTTAATTCAATTGTGGTCATTGGAATTAATTTCACTTTGAAATTGGACTTAAACTAGTGTCAATCTTTTGATACTTATTATTTCATAAAAACACGCTATTTTCTCTGACAAAAGGAATTAATTATTAAATTAATTAATGAAACTTATATGTTTTGAATTTTTTAAAATATAAATCATTTTTGAATTAGGAATATCAAATATAGCTTAGGGTGACGTTTTGGTATTATTCTGAAAAACTTCAATTTTTGATGAATAGTGAAACCACTAAGTGGTATTTAAAAAACTGATTTTTCGTTTAAATGAAAATTTACCATGTCTGTGTTTGGAATTTAAAAAATCCATCATACATTGTTGTCATTAATAATTAAAATTTGGTTCAATGGGATTAAAATAATTTTTTGTTGAATAGTAACTTTTATGTTTTTAATCGTGATTGGAGGTAATTAGTGTAATTTAAGGTAAAAATAATGTTTTCATAATATGAAATGACCTAGACACATGTACTAACCTTAGTGGATGTGTCATGGACAACCAATACAATCCATGGGTCAACTTGGGGACCCCATGAAGCCACATTGGTAGGAAAATGACATTAATATCTTTTTATTTAATGTTAAAATAAAAATGTCACAAACATTTATTGTTTTACTAAAACAATTTTTACATGGGGTTATACAAGTCATATATTTGAATATAAATAGTCATTGTAAAGCTAAAAAGATTTCCTACATCATAGTAGTTTTTTTATAATTTTTAGATATTAAATAAATTAAATTATTTATGAGATCATGATGATTCAGCGATTACCTCATTATTTAACGATTTAAATAAAATAAAAAGATAATGTACCATCTAAGACCTACACTTGTCAAAAACCTATTTTATGGGTATATATATAACCCTTATAACCTTATCCTTGAATTATATCAATGTGGGACCTTTTAAATATGATACTCATTTTAAAATAAAGTAACATTTCTTTACTTTCCAAAAGTGCCCCTCCTCTCCTCCTATAAAAGGCCCCCACCTCTACCTCATTACCCACACATCCAAAGACTTTGGCTCGACCAACCCCATCCCATTTTGACTCTACACATCCCTATATAACTCTTATAAGCCTCACTTTGTTCATAAGTCTTCCCAAGGAAGCCGTTGAGCTCAAATCAAAAAGAGTTACCCGTTTTAAAGGTAGTGTCTTCTCTTGTGTTCTTATGTTTTATTTTGCTTCTCCAACCCTCTAAGCTCTTTTTATTCCTTTATTTTGTAACAACACCAGTATCCTAAATATACTAGAATATTGTTATAATAATTATTCAAACTACACTTACACACACCTACATCTAATGGTTAAAGAACATACTATTTCTGTGGATGGAAAATTTCTGCCTCATGAAACGATGATTGTTCAACACTCATATAACACCTTAAAAGGTGACCATAAAGATTTCACTATATTTATATATTATATATAATATGTTTATTATTTACTTAATCTTATGTATTTTTCATTTATGGCATACCGTTATGGTTACCATTATGGGTAAACGCGATATCATCATTTTAGGAAGTGCGGACTACCACCCCCTCAAAGTGATTTGATTTCGTTAATGCCATATGTGGGACGTATAAAGGATTTAATTAATGGTATTATATATGATATTATACTGGAATTATAATATACCTATATATAATTATGATTCCATTCCATAAAATATGAAATATAAATGAAAGTAGCGTTCATGCATACGTACGGCTTACCGTCTCCCTGAACGGTGCATTTCATTTCTTACCTCTAAACGTTATGTAATATTATAAATGCATGTATATACTGGATATATATGATATATATGATATATAAATCATGATTATAACTCTGGATATAATGGATACATGAACAACTTGTAATTATAAAGAGCATATTTTTTAATCAAGTACCAATGATCGTTAAAACGACCGTTATTAACTTAAATAATTGCATAGTGTTCATGACATGGTAATAAGTGATATAAAAGGAATAATGAACTTGAAAAAGGATCTTAAGCAAGTAGAAATTAACTCAAGTTTATTATTCCGGAGGTTAATGAACGATCGAGTCAATTCGGACCTGAGGTAAGGGACTTCGTCTCAATCTCCATTCATTGAAGCATATTTTGTTTTATACACATCCTTATTTTATACGGTGTATAAACCCCTTTGAATTTTACATTTATCCGAAATGAATATTTTTTATACGAAGCATTTTTACTAAATGACAAAAGGGAATGCTTTTGTCATACTTATGCGGCGACAACGACTTCTCCGCCGCTGTGACCATTAGTTGAGTTTCGTCTTCCTCTACAAGCCATACCATTTTTTAAAAGAAAAATAAATACCATATTTTACTTTTCTTTTATTTTGGTATTGAAAATGGTTTTCATAATGTTTTTATATCAATGTGTTGTATTGATATCTAGTGATTGAAAGATGGAAATGTTATGTTTCTTTTATGCATGTTTTAGGTGATACAATTATGTTGTGGTTCTTGGGCATTATTATGAAGACGGGTGGTTCCGTGCTAAAATAAGGGCAGGTGAGCCCGATATAGCTCTCCAATGCATTGGGTAACGCGAAGGAGTTAAACGTTGAGGTTTCTCCGAAGAGATTTATGGAATATACTGTGATGGGTATTCCAAATGTAACCAAGAGTGTTACTCCCTACGTAAGAATGTTATGAAGGACTCAAGTTACCTTTATGTCTTATCATTTCTATGATTTATTCATGATTTGATGAGGTATGTTAAAGTTATTATGTTTTACGAGTAGAGTATGATTTCATTTATTCTTATGTATACATGTACTAATGTTTCCTTTCCATATTTTTAGATCCCTTACTGATCTTTTTATGCTCATCCCAAGTTTTTAAATGTTTTTCACAGGTCAAGGGAAAGGTACATGATGTGATGATAATGTCAAGGAAGTGTCAAGAAAGAATCCATGTTTTATTTTAAATATGTTTCCATTGATGGGAAAAATGAGTAATATCTTTTATACTTTGTTTAAATGTGGAATGTAATTCATGTTTTATGATCTAATTATCTAAAACTCTAAACCTGAAATGATCCTCAAGGTGTATTCTTGAAATATCTCAAGATTAGGTAAGGTATAAGGCCGGGGCCTTATAAAAAAAGAAGGTAGTGGAGGAATCTAAATCCAAATACAATCATGGTTAAGATACAATGATCCTTTATAAATGAGTGAAAATAGATGATGATTTGTGATTGGATCCAAAGTATATTGTTTGGATGTTACTTTATATCCTGATGTAATTGGAATCAATCCATATATTGTTCTTATATAAAATTTCATTTGTATAGATATCGATCATTGAGAAAATAAGGATATTCTATCCTAAAATTTAGTAGAGTTATAAGAGGACCCATGGTCATTCTTAAAGAGAATTCCCAAGTGTGTAGAAAAATATAAATATAAAGAGAAAAAAACTAGGATTTTAGGGAAAGGGGGTATTTTTCTTATTATAAGATTCCATAGGATGTGAACACTTGCATAGATCTAACTCCCATGTAATTCAATCTGGTTATGTAACACATAGAAATCTATATGGTTTAGGTCTTATAGGGTTGATGACATTGATTATATTTTAAAGTCATTCAATAAGGATGAATGTGAAATGTATTTTAGGTTTATATGATGAGGAAATTTATGAAATGGGTTTTTTTTCGATCGGTATTCTATGGAAAAAAGATCACCTGGACATAGTGTTGAATGAGGAGATAAAACTTGTCATGAAAAAATATAGGTATATAACACCATATAAAAGTGAGGGGAATAATTTTAATTGAATATATGGATGGGTATAGTAGTATATATTTCACTATATATACTATAATAACATATATCAATTTATACATAGTTCTTATATGGTGAGCGAATTTTATCTCAGTGAAGGCTGATAAATCGAGGAAACAAACTTTCACTAGGGACTCTTACATCACTCTCGTTCAAGTAGAAATGGTCATAAAAACATAACATTCCAAATAATATGAATGTTTTTGCCTGGTGGTCCATGTTTCATGTAGTTTAACATCATAATAAAGTGATAAATATGATCTATATTTCAAATTCAATGAATGATGACCTCTATATGGGATATTTAATATAGATCTTACTCATCCATAAAATGAAATAACTTCATCTCAGTGCTAGATATATGAAGAAAGACTCGATGGGAATGAACAGGTAAAAATAATAGGAATAAAATCTTTATATTGGGGGACATTTTTTCTCAACACGGGTTCCTAGATAAATAAACTCATGTTGGGGGAATTACATAGATCTAGCTCTTAGGTATAGAATATGGGTCTCACAGAATAGATCATATTTAGTAGATTCAATTACATTTAAGGTGGAACATTTTCCTTTTATTTTAAAATTATATAGAAAGTTTGAACATATATTATAGTGATCTACTTCATGGGTAAACTAGTATTTCCTTGTTTTAGTGTTATCTCAGTTGAGGGAAATCTGACATGAGTGAGTGGGCCCAAAAATTATGGTAAAGAGATGGGTTTTATTGGAGATGGAGGTTGGGATTATGATTGAGTATCCTGACATAACATTATATATCAAATCAAGTGAATCAATGCACACATATTTCATATAGAAAATGGGGGTATTTTTTTTGTATAAGTTATTGAGTATATAAGAATATGAAGTAGAGACTCTTACACAAATATGAATCTAAATTAATGAGAATAGGTATCACCAATGAACCACCTTATAGACATAGAATGGATTGTATATAGTATTGTTTATCTTTTAGTTTTGCATCATTTAATAAGAAATAGGTTTTTCAAAAAAAATTCCTTAAATGATGAGGACATATAAATGAAATATTTTCAAAGATCTCAATCATATAAAAGATGATTTGGATTCCTCTAGGTGGTGGTACATTTAGGAGAAACCTCGCATTAATTATAATGCCAAAGTATCTAGATGAATTATAGTTTTGATAATAATTTTCATATATTAATAAGATAGAAGACATGAGTGTCAATATATATATCACAATATGAGAATAAATCCACATATATTTCTTATTTTATGGATGAATTATTCAAGTCACAGGGACTATTACTATGGCATCTCGGAAGAGGGAGAGAAATAATGTGGGGAAATTCTTTTTCATTATATGTTTGTAAGAATATAACAGTCTACCAAGGGGTTCCCATGTATATCTATCTCATAAATGGGGGGGGGAGGTAAATGATTTTGTTATAGTACTGAAACATGAAATGAGAAACCTATCATGACCAAGGAAGTTGAAAAATAAGGTAATTTATATTCTATGAAGAGATTAAGCATAAAATTCACATAATTTTAAGGCATATTTCACGGCTCTATATATCTTTCCAATATATGATTCCATAAAATATAATTCACTTTAAGTAGTTTAAGGTCTTACAGAGTGGATCAAAAGCTTCACTAATTAATATTGTGCATCAAGGAAAAAATGATTGTATACTGATTTGGACCTTGTGTATGATTGAATTATTTCAGTACGAAAACCATAAAGTTAAACCATTTGTGAATGAATGGGGCTAAAAACTAAGACTGAGTAGAGTTTAATTGAAAAATATGTTTAGCACTATGATAGGGGATCCAAGTGTCACTATATATCCCAAGGCATGTGAATCAATCCAAACATAGTTCTTAAAATTCCTTACATAAACGGATGATATATGAATTGGAAGGAAACAATATTCCACCTCAATGTGAGGTCTTCAGAATAATTAGATCACAAATCATAGCTCTTTGAACCCACAAATGGATAAAAAAGTGGAATTACTCGATCAAGTTGGTGGTTTGACATAGTTTTAGGACCCCTAAAATCACTATGTATTCTAAGACATCAAGAATCAATCTAGTTATAGTTATCACTAGAATGGTCCCATTCCGAGGATCAAAAGTGGCGATCTCAGTCATGGATTATATGAATCATGTTGCCAGAATTTTCATGTGTAGCCATATAATTATATCCTAAATGAAATAGAAAGAAAATCATTATAAATGGAGCACTTAAAAATTAAAGGAGAATTTTTTAAGGATGGGGATTTTTTTTATTTTCTTAATTCTCAGATAAAGAATCATATACTATGTACTTTTACATAGATTCATCTCATACATAAGAAATACATGTCCCACAAAATACACTTCTCTAAGTTTTTTGAGGTCTCCCTAGATAAAACAAAGACGTTTCACTATTTAAAATCATAAAACTAGGATAGAGAATCATGAAATTGGGCCATTAAATTATATAATTTTACAACATGTGACAAGGAATTGATATCATAAGGTTTAATGTCAAGTGATATGGATTAGATTTCATACTATTTAATCTCATGCGGTAAGAAATGGATTTAACCTTATCTAAAATTATGTGAATTATAACCTGAGAAACCTTGAATTGTTTGTTGGCATGATACTCTCTCCATACATTATAATCAGGGAGTGGGTACTGTTTAATTTGAAATTATATATGAAATAAGGTCCTTCCCATTTTTTAATCTTTGGAGGCTTCTTCCCAGATATCATTGGGGTTTTCATGGATATTTATAAATCTCCCTGAATGAATTATTAGAGACAAAATTTATTATTGAGTAGTCATGTGACCATATTTCGATGAATTTACATATGTATTAGATTGAATATCCTTTTCTCATCCTTACGTTCTAGATCATCCAATCAAGACTAGGACAATTTATCATCAGAAAACCTATTACATATAGAAATATAGAGTGAAGGATATTGGAAATCAAGGGGTATGACTACCTCTATTCCTTGTAAAAGTAAATATGAGGCATCTTCAGTGATAATACAGGAGGTGGTGGGAAAAGACTATAAAGTATACAATATATTTTCATGAAAATAATTCTTTTCTTTGCCCACCATCACCAAAGGATATTAGATAAAGTTATTTTGAAATCTTCTATATTTCCATTTTTTACTTCATTGTACTAGGGTAATTAATTGGACTAAATAAAATATTATTGATACAAAATATTAAATTTTTAATAAAAGATATTGGTTTTATTTTCCATCAATATTATTTGACAGAAACCAAATATATTTATAAGGCGCTAGACTTAAACATTACTTATTCTTGAGAGAAGATGATAATTTGACTTTAATAAAAATTAAGGATCTTTTTAGGTTTAGAGATTTATAGAATTAGGTAATAAATTATACATAACATCATGAATATTACAATTGGACACTTCTACTCACTATCCATTTTTTTCATACAACAAAAACTCTTTAAAAATAAACATGACATCATTTCATTTTTTAACAACATAGCTTTTCCTTGTACCCATCCTTGACTCTATTCTTCTTTATGTCGTGTGAAAAACATTTCAAAACTAGGGATGTGCATAAAAATTAAATAAGGGATACATAATGAAAGAAAACTGTTAGTCATGGGATAACATCAAAACCCTGAATACTTTAACATAAAGTAATACTTTTCACCTTTCATACGTATTAAATATACTTCACTAAATATAATCTTGTAACCAAAATATTAACATAACTCTCATAGAAAGCAACATATAACATATAAAGGTAACTTGGGACATAAACATTCTTAAATGGAATAACCATACAGTTGATTTCCACACATATCACTAAATGGAGTAGCTATACGACCAACTTCCATACCCAATGCATTAGAGGTTATAACGTAACCACCCATCCTTGGTTTATCATAGAGCCAACCGTAATTTGGTTTATCACATAACCAAAAATCATTGGTTTATCTTGTAACCACCCGTGAAATTTTCAAGTACCATTATATAATCAAAAAATATAAAATATTGTAAATATCAACATTTCACTAATAGAATTTCATTTGAAATCATAAGAAATCATTTCAAGATACTGAAATAATAAATCCATTTCAAAAAAAAATTTCAGTACCAAAACACCACAAAAGGGAATATTTAATTTATTTTCCTTAAAAAAAATTAAGGCTTATAGAGGAATCTAAATAACGATTACAGCGACGAAAAGGTCATTGTCACCACATAAATTAAAAAAAATCCTTTTTCCATTTATAAAAACACTTCATATATAGTCTATTCTATTTGAATGAAAGTAAAAGTCAAAGGGGTTTATTATACATTGCATAAAATAAGGAGGTGTATATTATCAAAACAAACCTCAATGAAAGGATATTGAGACGAAGTCCCTTACCTTGGGTCCGACTAGTCATGTATGTTCCTTATTCTTACTGAATAGTAAACTTAATTTAATTTGTACTTTATTCAGAACATCTTTAAATTTTATTATGTCTTTTATATCACTTATTACCATGTTATAAAAATTACATAACTATTTAAGTTAATATCAGTCATTTTGTCGATATTCGATAATTGACTAGAAAATGAACTTGTTTGATGTAAATTGTTCATGTTGTCAAAATTAAATCATCTCTAGAATGATATTCATGATTTAAATATAATATATATTCAGTATATTTTTATTTATAAAATTTCATAACATTTGGATATAATAAATGAAATGCACCTTTAATGGAGATGGTAGGTCGTATGTGTGCATGAACGCTACTTTCACTTCTTAGTCATATGAAAAATAAATTATAAATAAGTATATTATAATTGAAATATAATATAATATTTCATATATGTATCATATTTTCATTAACTTCACCCTTTATACGTTCCATTTGTGGCATGAATGAGTCATATCACATTGAGGGGCCGGTAGTCCACATTTCCTCAAAAGAAATTATCATATTTACACATCATGGAATGAATAAAGTTATGTTGTAAATAAAGATTAAATAATCATATAGACAATATAAATATAATATATATCATATATAAAATATAGATCCATTATAATGTCCTCCATGAGAGGTGGTAGTAGAAAATCTAACAATCATCGTTTTGTGAGGCAATAGTTCACAGTACACAGACACAATATGTTCGTATTAATTAGATAGAGGTATGTGTAAGTGTAGTTAAAATAATTCTCAAAACAACATCCCAATATATTTAGGATACCGGTGTTATTATGTAATCAAATATGAATAATAGAATTGGGAGTGGAGATGGAAAATAAAGGAAAGGAACTTGAGAGAAGACGTTACCTCTAAATCGGGTAACTTATATTGATTTGAGCCCAAATGATATCTTGAATTTCCTTATTCCAAAGGTAAGGATTATAGGAGGAATATAGGGATGTTGGGATATTATTTGGGTAGAGTTTTGATGATTCAAGGGGCTTTATAGGTGTGATTAAATGGGTAGAGGTGATTCCCTTTTATAAGAGGGAGGAGGGTCACTTTAAGAAGGTATTGAAATATTATTTTATTATAAAATTATTTTATGTTTGAAATGGTTTAAAATTAATTCATTTAAAATATAATAAGCTTTTGGGTCGAAAAAAACTCAACTAATAGGTTTTAGACAAGTCTAGGTCATAAATTTGACGTTATCTATTAGCTTTTACCCTTAGTTAACAAATTTAACTCTTACCATGTTTTCTTGTATATTCATACAATATGACTAATATAGTTATTATAAAATTCCAATATAACCTCAAGTGTTTCATTAATTAAATTTTAAACATTATATAAGTTATTTGGTAGAATATTATATTTTTAGGACTATTATATAATTTAATAAAAAATTATTTGTTTTTAAAAACCCATTTATGTCAATTTTTATACTATTCATATATAATGACTTTTTTAAAAATCTATAACAACATTATTATTTCGAAAATTTCATTAATTAAAATATAAAAAGTCATAATATTCAATTAAATTCGTGGATGGCATAAAAATTTTCAAAATAAATTTATTTTAATATTTATAATTATTTATTTAAATCATTCATTAATAAGCTAATCACTACATCATCATGGTGTCATAAATATATTTATTTATTTAATGTCTAAAAATTATAAATAAAAGACCATGATGTAGAAAATAATTTTATATTTCTAATTACTATTTATTGAATAAAATATCACTTATATAACCCTATATAAATTTTTTTTTACTAAAAGATACAAGTTTATGTTATATTTATCTTTATATTAAATTAATTAATATAACATGTCATTATCACTCCCATTTGGATCCATGGGGTCACAAAATCTACCCATGGATTCCCATGGTCAGAAATATCTCATTCAATAGGATTAGGACATGTGTTAGGGTAGTTTAATATTATTATAATATTATTTGTTACCCTTATTTACCTAATATACCCTTTAACCATGGTAAATAAAATAATTACTGGAGTTACTATGAATAATGCCCAAAAATAAAAGGTACCTATTTACAAAACATGGAAATCATGATTTAAAATATGGAATTAATTTATCCAAATTCAAAACACAGAAGTTGCAGTAATTAATTTAAAATTAATTTTCATTGTCAAACCAAAAAGAGGGTTTTTAAGAAGTAATGACAATTAAAATATTAACATGTCTTTATGTCCAATTTCAATGTGAAATTAATCACAATGACCAAAATTAGATTAAATGATAAAAATATATTACATTTATACTTTAAAAATTTTAAAATTATAATCTAACTATATAAATAAATTATATGAAAAGACATTTTTGAATTAAAATGTAGTATTTTTGAATATTCATTAAAAAAGAACTTCATCAGAAAATTACCAAAAATGTAACCAAAGTAAAATTTCGTGTCCCGATTCTATATAATAATTTTATTTCATCAAATATAATATATATAATTTACAAAAACTAAAATCAAAAAGGGTTCTCCATTAAAAACTTATAAAACTGCATTTTTTGAAAAATACTTCTTTTATCCGAAAAATCCAATTTGTTCTTATATCATATCTTGAAAATAAATAAGATGAATTTAAAACATTAAATTTAATATAAAAAATATTTTTTTCATTAAATAAAAATCCATAAATATTGTTATGACTTTATAAAAACAATTATTCTCTTTTAAATAGGTTTTCATAAAAACTTATCATTTATATTCAATTGGTTTTTATTTCCATTTATAAAACAATTGGTAACCAATGAATAATTATTTAAAAATGTGTAATTTTTTTTCAAAATTCAGTATTTACTATTAATTCCCTCCATTACAATGGCTAGGCATTAAATAACATTTAAAAATAATTATATTATTGGTGTATTATATTTTTGTGTAACGCAAAGTCGTGTCAACGTAAGATTTCAGAGAAACCCTTTGTTGCTTGTCGAGTAGGCTGTTGGAAGAAGAATCCCATTTAATGTAAAATTAATATATTATTCATAATTATTAATATAAATAAAAAGTATTATTATATAAATACCTTTTTCGTTACATCCTTCCCCCCTTTTGGAAATTGTGTCCTCACAATTTTAAAATTGGGCTCAGAAACTTCATTGAAAGTCCCACATCAGAAAAAGAATCAATAAAACAATCACTTTAAAAGAAAGAAAGACAAGTAAAAAGGTCACTAAAGATAACACATACAAGGATTCCATGAAAATATGGATATAGAAGAGAAAACTAACTATCATGTTCTGATGGAGAGTGATAGAAAACATTATTAGGATAAAGTTAACAATAAGATAATCACAAACTTGTGATGGGTTAAACGGTCTTTGATTTACCAGTAGGTAAAGTAAATAGACAAAGTTTTTGTTTTAAGTTATTTTTCATAAATTCGAGGAATTTATTTATGAGATTGACTAAGAACATAAGGAAATATACTTACTTTTCAAGTAGTGTTTCATCCATTAATAAATTTCTACCACAAACTCATCCTTTCTACAAACGATGAGTATTCAAGATGACTTGGTCACATCTGAAGTGATAGAATGAACTTCTAGAAAATCACATAATCCAAAAAAGATTAACTCTATATTTCCAATGTCTTTAGACATTAACCAAAACCAAAATGTTTTGTACAAGATCAGATAATCCCCAAAAGGATAATGCTTTATAGAAATAATTATTACTCATAATATCCAAAATTCAACGAACAATACCCAACGATCAATAAAGACCTTTCAATACAAATTTTTCCATAAAATTATCCAAAAATAATCCAAAAAACGTTTGAAACCGAAAACATAGAATAATTAGATCACATAGTCTTTCATAATAAATTTTAACATTTATCTCCAAATAACATCGACAAGTCTTAATGTCTCAGAAAAAATGTAATTGACATAATAACATGTTCTCCATGATAGGTTAATCATTTCCATAAATAAATCAAATCATTATATGTCCACAATAAAAAATTAGATTCTTCGAAAATAATATTTCAACCATTACTCCACAAATTAAATCCCATAGTATTATATTTTTATTAAGAATATAGTGTTCCCAAAAGAGTGAACGTCTTCTAAAATAACATTTATCAGTTAATCACCAAATCATTTTCCTATACTAATTAAATCTATTAGATAATATATAAGTTTCCAAAATCAACTTATTATTGATAAATAAAATCATTTAACTAAAAATAACAAGTAATACTTACTAGGGACTTCACGTAGTCCAATTGTAGCCGATAATTCCTAGTCGCACTTTGGTTATTGGTTTGATTCCCACATCTTTGTCTAACGCGACAGGTTTTTACATGGTCTCCATGTTGTCCTTTTTAAAAAACTATATAATTTTATAAAATTCCTAAAAAATGATATAAATAACAATAACATAATTTAACCTCAAAGATTATCTCATACCTCTCATTTTCCATACCAAAAGGTAATAACATGTAATTGCCTCAAATTCAAGGATCATATAAACCCTAATGGTTCTTTATAACTAGATGCACAAAATAATAGATAATTCATCATCAATTAACATTTTTATATAAAAACATAAGGGTTATAAATACAAAAAGTCTTCCAAAGTAATCCCAATATTAATAAATTTATTCATATCATCATCCCTAGATCCAATATTACACTTTAAATTCTTAAAATGTAGAAATATTAATCATCGATCATTATTTCATGATCTTTTATCTATGTTTTTCCATATTATTATTTCATAATTACTTCCGAAAAACAAAATCATGAATAATTTCTTAAGATTAAATAATCTAAAAACATGAGCTAAGAAATAATACATACCATTCGTAGGACATTTTTAGTTTCATCATATTCATTTGGAATGACATTAGGAATTGGTAAACATATATTTGTATGGTCTTTATGATCTTATTCCCGAACGTTCATCGTAGGATATCTATTTTTATAATGACCATGCACACCACATTTAAAACATTCAATTGATCCCTCAAAAAGAACTTCTCTCACTTTCCTAGAGTCAACTGAACACTTCATTTTTCTATGGATGGTTATTGATTTATAAGCTTCATTACCACATCTATAACATCTTTCCATCACTTTTGATCATTTTACTAGGTGTTTCTTTCCACATACTTGACACATAGGTTTTTGAATACACTTACCTTTATTATTATTACCTGAACATCTATAGGGATTTGCTTCTCACATATATGATGCCTTTGAAAATCACCAAGGTTCAAGTGTTCAATCATGACTCCAAATAGTTGTTTAAGAATAAACATAAGAGTTCTCATTGAATTTCTCATTTCATTCGGTTTCTTATTTAGAAAACCACCACAGTTTCCTTCACATCCATTGTTACTTTGGTGCCTACTAGATCCATCAATTTACTAAAACCAAAAATGTCAGTGTGAGTATATCATTAAAATCGTCATATACTATCTTATGAGGAGGGTAAAAACTATGATATCCTTATTCATATTATCTTAAAATCATTCAATTTATCTAAAATAATAATTGATCTATCTAATATGATAACCATTGTGATTATATAAAACATGTCACTTATGTTTAAATGACACCCTAACCTCTAAAGGTATCTAAACCAACCTCTTATACTGACTATAAGGACCCAACATTAAACATTACTTAATCTTGAGATAATATGATAATTTGAATTTAATTCACATCGAGGATCTTTTATGGTTTATAGGTTTATAGAATTAGGTCATAACTTATATATAACATCTTGAATATTACAAGTAGAAACTTCTACTCACTATCGATTTTTTCATAAAACAAAAACTCTTCAAAACGAAACATGACATTGTTTTATGTTTTAAAAGATAACTTTTATTTGATCCCATCCTTGAATATATTATTCTTTATGTCCTATGAAAAATATTTCAAAACATGGGATGAGCATAAAAAGTTCAGTAAGGGATACATAAAGAAAGAAAATGGTTAGTCTTGGGATAACATGAAAACCATGAATACTTTAACATAAAGTAATACTTTTTCACCATTAAGAAGTAGTAAAAAAATCACTGAATATAAGATCATTACTCACTCTTTTGTAACCAAAATATTACCATAAATTCCATAAAACAAAACATATAACATATAAAGGTAACTTGGGACATAAACATACTTAAATGGAATAACCATACTGTTTAATTCCACACATATCACTAAATGGAATATCCATACGGCTGACTTACATACCCAATGCATTAGAGGTTATAATGCAACAACACGTCTATTGTTTATCATAGAACCACCCTTTATTTGGTTTATCATGTGACCAACGTTCATTGGTTTATCACGTAACCACCCGTCAAATGTTCAAGTACCATTATATAATCATAACACAAAAAATATTAAAAATATAAACATTGTACTAATAACATTTCATTTTCAATCAAAATAAATATTTTTAGGTTATTGAAATAATCTATCCATTTCAAAAACCATTTTCAATACCAAAACACCCAAAATGGAATAAGGGATTTCTTTTCCATTAAATAACATTAAAGCTTATAGTGGAAGCCAAATAAAGATTACATCGACTAAGAGGTCATTGTCGCTACATACTTTAAAAACATTCATTTTTTAATTTAGTAAAACAATTCATAGATAAAAGATTCCATTTGAATGAAAGTTAAAGTCAAAGGGGTTTATTATACACCGTGTAAAATATGGAGGTGTAAATTATCAAAACGTGCCTCAATAAAAAGAGATTGAGATGAAGTCCCTTACCTTGAGTCCAACTCATCACATATATTCCTTGTTTTTCATGAATAATAAAATTTATTTTATTTATACTTTATTCAAAACCTTTTTCAAGTTTATTATTCCTTTTATATCACTTATTACCATGTTATAAAAATTACATAACTATTTATGTTAATACTAGTTGTTTGGTCGATATTCGGTAATTGAGTAGAAAATAAACGTGTTTGATGTAAATTGTTCATGTAGTAAGAATTTACTCATCTTCATAATTATATTAATGATTTAAATATAATATATATTCAGTATATATGTATTTTTAATAGTCTATAACATTTTTAGATAAGAATTCAAAAGCACTGTTCATGGAGATGGTAAGTCTTACGTACGCATGATGGAATGATGGTTGGCCAAATACCCAACTGTTGATAAACTTTGGGAGTCATGGTTGGACTTTAATGGTTGTTCTTGAATGATCATAGGTACCTTTGGACTTAAGGATATTCAATCAAGAATTTGTATAGGTACCTTTGCATCACCTTTTGTATGACACCCATATTAGAAGTGTGACCCTTTCTACTATACTAGTAGGGTTATGATCGTAGTTATATGGTTACATAAGGAGATTGAACCGCAATTGGATATGGTCACACATCGTGAGGAGATGTGGTGATAGAGGTTCATTCAATGCAAGTGTAACCTACATTGATTGATTGTGTCTTAGGAGAGCTATACATGATAATCAATAAATTCCTAAATAACATATTAGTGTACTCCTAGTTTAATGATGGGAATGTTCTCTATCTTTAAATCATCTTAAGTACAATCACCACTACAAAAATATCCTTTAATAGTGCTAGAAATGGCATTTATCAGTGCTAGAAAAGCACTGACTACATGAGAGAGGTTAAGAGCCCTGGTATTTTATCAACATTGAAAAAGATATGATAAAGGAACTATTTATCAGCGCTTCTTTGAGTGATGATAAAGTATACCATTATCAGTTCCTTTAAAAGTGCTGATAAACGTGGCCCTTATACGTTCTTTTGAAAGTTTTGATAAAGGGACATACTGTAACATCACACTGTAGCACCACTACAGTGTGCTATAACATCACACTATGGCACTAGAAAACACACCAGATATCAACAAAAACAATTACCAGTATAGGATTTTTATGATCTAAAATTTAAAACACAAACACAATAAAAAAAACTATATTATAGACATTTCAATCATAGGTTCATACAATTACATAAATACTAATTATTACATACATTTAAAAACATCTATGTTCCTTTATCTTTTAATCCTAACACGAATCATCCTATTTCCAAAAAAACCACCCATGCTCGAGCAAAACAACACACCTGTATAAGAAAAAAATTCTTATGTTAGTAATAATATAAAGAAATAAATTAATTGAAAGTGTTAATTTTACTAAAATTGATGCCAATTTTAAATAAAAAGACAAACATGGATTAATACCAGTCACCACATGGATAAAATTGAGGTGTTACTAATTCCTACACATCAAAAATGACATATGGATCATTTTACTAATGTATTTAAACAATTTGAATGAGTTTTCTAGGTTTTGAGTAGGTCAATTGGCTTTTTTTCTAAAATTGATGTCAATTTTAAATAAAAGCATGAACTTGGAGTCATATCGGTCACACTGTGCATCAAATTGAGGTGTGGTGGATTAATGCCTGTATCAAATAACATATGTATCATTTTATTAAAGTGTAAAAAAATATGAATGGGTTTTTTTGGTTTTGATTAGGTCAGTTTTTTTACTAAAATTTATGTCAATTTTAAATAAAGACACACCTGGAGTTATATCCATCATATCGTGCATCGGATTGAGGTTTGGCTAATTCCTTCTTGTTCCAAATCACATATGGATTTTTATCCTAAATTATCAAAACAATATGATATTTTTTCTTGGTTTTGTGAATTTCAATTGTCTTTTTTAGTAAAATTCCATTCTAAAGTTGAAACACACACTTTGAATCATATATATCACATCGTGTCTCAGTTTTATGTGAAATTAATTCTTATACATCACAAATGATTTATGAATTGATTACCTAAATCATCAAGAAAACATGAGTGTCTTTTCTTAGTTTTCATTAATTAATTATTTTTAAAGTCAAATTTAAATTTTAAACTGATAATGGAAACATTGATTCAATTGTCTTTTTTACTAAAATTAATGTCAATTTAAAATATAAAGAAGTAATCAGATTCATACCAGTAACATCATGTGTCATATCAAGGTGTATCTGATTCCTACACATCTCAAAGTATCAAAATAATCCTAACTATCAATGTTACCTTGATTTCCATTGAATTCATTTTTCAAACAGCCAACAATTCATGGGAAGCTTCGAACAAACCACATCTATTCAAAAAACGTACCCACCTTTATAAGAAAAAATTTTTGTGATTAATAATAAAAAGAAATAAATTAAATATTAATATTAAATAGTACATTAATTCTATAGATAATGATTTTACTTTGAAAATATCAAGATTACCTATGTGATTGGTTAATAGAGGGAAATTGATGGAATGTGATAAATGTAGACATAATAAGGGGGAATGTTTTGAGGGAGAAGAATTCAATGAATATTTTGATGTAGAAAGAGATGAAAGATAGAAAAATCACCCAAACTCAAAGAAAAGAATACACCTATATAAGAAAAAATTATTATGTGATTAATAATAAAAATAAATAAATTAAATAAAAATATGAAACAATAAATTAATTATATGGATAATGATTTTACTAAGAAATCATCCATATTACCTCTGTAATTGAGTAGATGCAACATTTTTGAACTTTATGAAAAGGTAGTAGAGGTAACATGAAAAAAATTGATAAACGTACCACTGTAGGTGTGAAAAGGTTTTAATGGATTAGAAGCATGAAATATGGAAAGAGAACCCCAACTCGAACAAAATAAACCACCTGTATAAGAAAAAAATTATTATGCTAGTAATACTAAAAAGAAATAAATTAAACATAAATATGAAATAATATATTAATTATATGGATAATAATTTTACTTTGAAAACATAAATATTACCTATGTAATTGATCATAGGCAACATTTTTTCTCTTCCTGGAATGGTAGTCGAGGTAACTTGAAATAAAGTGATAAATGCACCACTACAGGGTTGAAAAGGCTTCAAGGGAGAAGAATCATGAGAGTGAGACAGAGAACCCCAACTCGAACAAAAGAATCCACCATTATAAGAAAACAATTATTATGTGTGTAATACTAAAAATAAATAAATTAAGCATAAATATGAAATGATACATCAATTCTATAGACAATGATTTTACTTTGAAAACATAAATATTACCTCTATGATTGAGCAGAGATAGAATCATTACTCTTCCTACAAAGGTATGACACATGAACATGAATTTTCTCAAATAAGATAACTCTACAAGTAATAATGAAAATGAAATCAGCATTTTATTATATAATTTTTAGTTAAAATAGAGAAAGTATATCGTAACATTCTATTTACATATATTCAAAAGGGTTTCCTTCATTATAGTTTGTTCTTCCATCATGTGCAGAATACATTTTTTGCATGATTATTCATGCATTTAATTTATATTATGTTAATGTAGTAGGGAACATATAATATTATAAGGAAAAAAATCATATGTTAAAAAACTTTTACCTTATCATTGAATTATATTTATTTTTTTAAAGGTTTTATGGACATTGTTACTCTATCGTGAATCCAAATCCCCTCTTTCGGGTCCCATCTAATATACAAGACATTGTCTACATTAGGACCAACATGAACTGATTGTGATGTCCCAATGAAAGTTTCATCCTCAATTGAATTTTCATTTGACTCGACATTTGTTTTAGTCACCATAAGGACAATCGGCCAATTCATGTTCATTGGATCAGATACATTAAATAATTACACTGCATGTGATGCTATTATCAAGGACTCCTCCTTTTACCCTTCAACTCTAAAATTCATGTTCACAAATCCCATTTCATCAACTTTCACTACATTTATATTGTAAACCCATTTTTAATTGAAAATAGACACTTGAAATGTTGTATAATCCAACTAATATATCTCTTCAATAATGCCAAAATATGAAATATTTTCATAAATGAGATTTCTATGCTTGGAACCAAATATGTGCATCAATTCAGCCACAAGCGTAACATCAATTTTTGGTATCATACTGAAGTCATCATGTTATTTTTTATAGAACATATAACTAATGATTAAAAAATAAGTTTAAGATAAAAAAATTTCATTCGATCCTCTGGTTAGCCATTGAAGTCATTCAACAATTGAATTTGGATTTTTATATAAATCCTTATAAATTTGATCTCTGAACCATCCTATAAACTATTGATTATGTGTATTTGATATCCATCCTTCAATCCTTGATGGATTCTAATCCATAATAATTTTTATGGGATTAAATTTATGTATCATAATCTTCACTATTATGTAATATGTAAATATGCTCTTACTCCCGCTCTGTCAAGGTAATTGTAACAACATATCTTCCTGAAATCCCTTCGCCCATAAAGCATTAGCTTTGAAGAGACTTTGGGAGACTGATTCTTTCAACATATGATAGGTAATCAGTATATAATTCAATATCTTATTACAAAATATATCATTATGCAATAAATACTTTTGGATGACTTTGATTTATGACACACCCTTCCAGAATATTCATATACCGTTCAATGGGGTACATCCATTTGTAATGGATAGGACCACAAAGTTGGACCTCTCTAAACAAGTGAACCATCAGGTAGACCATTATATCAAATAATTATGGTGGGAAGAACATATCTAATTCACATAATATGACGGAAATATTTTTCTTCATGATGGGAAACTTCGTCGGGTCTACAACTTTATTGCATATGGCTTTAAAAAATAAGTAGAGTCTAGTTAATGTATATCACACATTTGGATGTAGAATATAATAGAAAGAAAACTACATTAAATATTGCATGAAAACTTGAAAGTCATGTGATTTTAGTCCTTGTCACTTCAATTTAGTCATGGACATGACATTCTTGATATTTGATGAATACCCTTGTGGAACTTTTACACTAGTAAAAAAAGGAAAAGTTGAAATTTTTTCTATCTAGATAGATTGTAAGTTGTTGGAAGAAGAAATGTCCACCTTTTACCCTTCACTGATGCCAAATCTTCCCTTATACCCATTTAAATCATGTCCATCCAAGACTTGATGCCATCTTTCAAGTTTTTATGAACATTGAGTAATGTACCAATAAAAATTTCAAATATTTTTTTTCTACAAGCATGATATTAAGATAATGTTTGAAATACAAAAAATTCCAATTCAGTAATTCAAATAAAATTTATCTCTTCTTCTAACCTGATTTTGTAAGGTTTTTTGAAAATGGTTTCCATAAAAATAGTGTCAATATTTTTTAATTTTTTCCACAGTTGATCACCAGTTGCTGGAGACAGTGTTGTACCATTTTTTATATTCCCATCTAATGTTGTCATCCAGGATCAGTATTTATGTCATCGAGGAAAAATTTATGATGTACTAAAAATATAATCTTCATGAAATGTTTCAACCGAAAAGAGTATGTGCGTTTTTCACAAATGAGACACCCCAACTGTCACGAACCACCTTCACCAAGATGTGGGAAGGGAAAGTGGATTTCCAGAACCTTCCTTCCTCTTGTTTAAGGAGAGATAATGACCCCCATAACCCACCTTCAATAGGTCCCGGAGTGGCGACTAGCACCAAGGGTATATAATCACACACAAAATGTAAGGCATTACCCTTTTTTATTTAGTAGGATCGGGAGATAAGATAGTAAATCCCAAACAACACCAAAAGTGTAGGTAGAAGTAAATCCAAAACAAACCATTACCATATGAATGTTCCAAAAATAAAGTGCTATAAGTACAAGAAAACTCCAAAGGAATGTACCTAAATAAAAAGAAAACAAAAAAGTCAACAGTCTCATTGTTCGCACTAATAGGGTCTTGCATGGCCCTCGAAGTCCTCATGGAAACCTAAAAGTAGTTTAATATACATAGGGTGAGTATACGGGTATACTCAGTAGGGAAAAAAATCTCTCATGCACAAGTGGGGAGGTATACTAGTGCCCCATGAGAAAAGGAGATAACCAAAGCACCTAGAAAGGAATCTATCCACCCAAACCTCACTAAGGAACACTCCGCAAATAACGCAAGTTAAGTAAAGTAATTGTAATAACACATATATGTTTGGGTACCCCACACCACTCTACCACTAGTTATTGAAGACAACCTACGTGTCAGACCTCTCCCACCATTCTCACTGCAGTACCACTTCTATACACCACCCGCACACACCTGGGCTACCACAAGCTCACATCTCGCCTGCAAACACCTGAGCCACTGCCACCCATAACCATGCCCGCAGACACCTAGGCCAGAACAACTACTACCACGCCTGAAGACACCTAGGCCAAAACAACTACCGCCACACCTGAAGACACCTAGTCCTCATCCTGAAGACACTTTGGAACAACCTTCCCACACAATCTTGGGCCAACCACCACAACGTACCCAGCCCAAGGAATCATGGGCCATAATGGACCTCATGTCATCACAGCTTGCCTGAAGAGTCTTGGGATACTCTGTAAAGGGAGCGGGAAAGGAACTAATAACCAACCACTCATAGAAGTGTTGGGAAAAACACCCTCCCCCATGAAATGGGGGTGTTTGGCACGCAGTTCTCAACATGGGTGGGGCTCTAATAAAAAACACAAGAACGAAATTATACATATATGTAAACAAGAACTCTTCCTAACCAAGGGGTTCCAAAACTAGCCTATACACAATCACCCTCATTACTATTCATTCAGAAAGCACAACACCCATGGACAAGTCACAAATAACCCTCAGAAAACAATTCCCATTCTTATTTTCATAATTAAGTGATTCTATTTATGTAATTATTCAATACTGGGAAACTAATAGGCATAACCATATGCCAAGGAAAAATAGCCAAGAAGCAATTTAAGCATTCACACCAAGTTCTCTTGTAAATTAACAATAACAAAAGGGATCTGTGAGATCCCTCAATGTACTAGAACCAAAAAAATATCCAACATATGGACCCACATGGCCTCAGATCCATAAACCAACAACAACACCACAATAGGGGATCCCATCCACATCCTCATCACCCCACATGAATCAAGAAGAACACCCACCCACATC
Source organism: Viscum album (assembly GCA_963277665.1). Lineage (NCBI taxonomy): Eukaryota > Viridiplantae > Streptophyta > Magnoliopsida > Santalales > Viscaceae > Viscum > Viscum album. Next base: position 309,661,577 of record OY728161.1, read on the forward strand.
ATCGGAATAGAGCAAGGTAGTTTTCATATTTTAAATGAACCATTCATTTAGTTATGTCCTTTAGTCTGGTTGAATGGGGTGACCACAAATGATTCTTGTTCATTGGGCATCCATTTAATCAATCGAGTTTACGTGATTAACCATTTTCCATGTCACAACCATTCAATCAAAGGAATATCTATAAAACATAGGTTCATTAGTTCACAAGAAAAGACCACCAACAGCTAAGATTTTTAGTGGACATAAGCCCATTCAATTCCCAACATATAGAAAGGGTAAAAGAGTATTACAACATCCTCAAACACACCCCTTCATTCCATAAAAACCATTAATTATCTTCGTTATCTTTTGATTTCATCTTTCCCTGTAGGAACATTAGTAGACCCGCCCCACATGATACATAGTAATGAGAGACGAAGGAAGAATCCTACTTGGATGATCAATGATCAGCATTTTTCTCCTCATACCAATAACCGGGATGCACAACATACAGGGGAAAATCTGAGGACTCCAAGAGAAATCAGGAAAGGATCCAACACTGGTGCACCACTACCCTCAGGAAGGGGGGTCCAAACCCACCAGGGAAAGGAAAAGAAAACCAACCAACAAGAAGAAATAAAAGCAGAAGTAATTCCCATGTGATAAAAAGGTGAGATCCTAAAGTTACGAGATAATAATTTTGAACGACATTAAAGGAGGATCATGGTCTCACCACGCAGTTGGATGGTTACACATGATTGAATTAATTGTTTTTTAATAATTCTCATCGGAGGGGTGGCCATAACAGTTGTGCATTAAAGTATTTCATTTAAATATAGGAAATCAGGTCGGTTGAGGTCACCCCACTCATAGGGGATTTAAAACATTTTTTATGGGGATAAAACAGCTTTAAACAACTTTTAAAAAGGTTAAAAGACATAAAAGTGGCATTATGGAAAAAACTGGGGAATGAAAACCTGAAAACACCCTATGGAACCAATCAGTGACACACTGATCAGTGTCAATGATGGGTGACACCAGGATGACATCCTTCCACCGATATGCCACCCTTTAGATCCGAACTAACTAATGGGTCTAGGGCATCCCAAACACCAGAAATTGGAAAATTAATGGACCAGGATGGTTCGAGCCACTACATCAGATACCTCTAAAACTATTCTCTCCCTCAAAAAATAAAACTATACCAACGAAAAGAGAGGTGTCCAAACAACCACCTAAAAAGATACCTCTCAGGAGAAAACCTCCCCAACATCTTGGAACACCTCTCCCTCAAGTAAACACACAACATATAAAGGTTTCACTATCGAGACATATAGATCAGGGAGTCCTTTTTCCCATGACAAGATACTATCTTCTTGGGATGAACTGACTTGCTTGAACGGGTTTAATCACATTCACTCTAATACGTCTTGATTAGGGATCGAGTCCTCCCTTATCCATAGTCAGGCCCCTTCACACACATTCAGTGAATAAGGAAAATAACACACTTCATAGTTAACAAGGTTATGTACTACATCGCAAAAAGGGTACGAAACAAAATAGAACAAAACTAAAAACAGCTCTGGGTACTGGGCACGTATTTGTGCCTTCCGTTCCTAGGTTCTCTCCTTAATACCACCATGCCTCCATAAAACATGAACCAAGGGAATGGTTCATCCATGAAGCACCTTCTCCTCACGACCTTCGATCATCATTGGTCATTCTACAATTGTTGCATTGTTCTCGATATCTATCTTTCACTGGTCAAGGACATGTGAATCATCGTTTAAATACCAATGGAGATAAGACACATGGAAGACAACACGCACTCTCATTAGAGGCGGTGGTAGCGCTAGCTGAAAAGACACTTAACCAACCCGACGCAGCACCTCGAAGGGTCCGACGAACCTAGCAGAAAGCTTACTCCCCTTGTCGAACCTCTATTTCCCACGTTGAGGGGATACCTTTAAGAATATATGGTACTCAAACTCGAACTCCAAGGGTCTCATTATACTATCAGCATACAACTTCTTCCGGTCCTGGGCTGCCTTCATCCTTTCTTGTACAAGCTGAATTTTCTCCGTCATACTCTGCACCACTTCTGGTCCAAGAATACTTGTTTCCCCAACCTCTGTCCAACACGCGGGTGAGCGACACATCCTCCCATACAAAGATTAGAATGTGGACATGCTAATGGTAGCATGATAGATATTTTTGTAGGAAAAATCTAACAGAGGAAAGTGTCACACCCATGATCCCACAAAGTCCAAAACACAAGTCTGTAGCATATCCTCTAATGTCTGGATGATCCGATCTATCTGCCCCTCTGTCTGGGGGTGGAAGACAGTGCAAAGGCGTAGATGGGTGCCAAATGAATGTTACAATCTCATCCAGAATCATGAGGTAAACTGTGCATCCCTATCTTTGACTATGGGTCTCGGAACTCCATGTAATCACACCACCTCATCCACATATCTCCATGATAAGACATCCACTGCACTGGACTCCTTGATCTCAAAAAAGTGAGCTGATTTAATCAGCCGGTCTACCACTACCACGACAGCATCATATCCTCCTTGAACCCTGTGTAGTCCTATGACGAAATCCATTGATACGTCATCCCACTTCCACTCAGGGACATCTAAAGATTGCAACAAACCTCTTGGGACACGGTTTTCAACCTTCACCTACTAACACACCAGGAACCTTTCCACGAACTATACCACTACCCATTTCACCCCTGGCCACCAAAACTGTTCCCTTAGGCCTCGATACATCTTTTAAACTCCAAGGTGTACCACTACGAGTGAGTTGTGGAAATCACATAGAACACCCTCGTGCATCGCCTCTGGGACAAACAACTTCCCTTAGAAAAGCATCTGATTCTAACCGTCCTCTAACCACCCTTCCACACTATTTCCTTGGTTAACCCGATCACACATCACTTCACTCTATTCGTCTCCCCACTGTGACTCCTCCACCTTCCGAAGTAGAGAGGATTGAACTATCATCTGAAACAGACAACTTGTACCATCATCCACCCTCGCATCCAGGTGTAGGGTATCCACATCCTCCATTGCCTTCCAAGCATCCACATATTCTTGAATAGCTTCCCTCCATGACTTTTTACTCAAGGAATCAGCCACAATGTTCACCTTACCTTCAGTGTAAGAGATCTCGAAGTTGTAGTCCGGAAGAAACTCCACCCACCTTTGTTGTTGTAATTTCATGTCCCGCTGGGTAATGATATTCCTCAAACTCTTGTGATCCGTGAAGACCACTGAGTGTTCCCAACACCAGTATGCATCCTTGGAAAATACGAGACACGATGGTCTGACCTCCGAATGATGTACTCAAAACCAGGGGTATGGAAATTCTCTCTGCACCAAGACCCAAAGCATGGGATATATTGGGTGCATCAAAGGATTGCGAAGCATCTGAATAAAAAAAGGAATGGGAAAGAGTACTAAACAAGAGGATCGTACCTCAAATGACTTCCGACCTTGTTGGAACTGTTGCCTCTACGGGGTGTAACTTCCCATGCCTTTCTCCTCTGCCCCTCGGCTGGCAGCCGCCTACCGGACCATGCCCTGGTCTAGGTCCCAGAGGGGCACCCTGAGGTCAACCAGCTCTCGCAATGTCTGCTCTCAGTGGAGCAGGAGATCACTGTCCTTGCTACTACTACTGAAAGGTCATGGATGGAAACTACTACTGCTGAGGTGGGTGCTGTATCGACCCACCCCCATTGTACTGCACTTGGGTCAGGCACTGATTCCTAAGGTTCTCATGGATGCCATAGAAGAAGCATCTCGTTCCTAGGCCTGAAAGAAAAGGGATATGACTGAGAAATCGAAATTGGAACTGTTGGGGCCTAGTCCCCACTAGCTGAAACCTAGAAGGTCCTGATTCTAGAGGCCTGATACTTACGGCCTTCCCCTTTGACAAGCCCAACTGTCTCCTCTCTCGCAGCACACCTCCCAGCATGTGAATCCTCTCCACCACTTCAGCCTTCTTTTGGACCTCCATGTACGTCAATAGGGTGAAGAGAGTAACAACATACTGAAGAGAAGGTCAGAGTGCCTCCTCTAAACATCTCAACCGAGAATTCTCATCCGGGAAGAGGTCTAGAGAAATGTGAAGTAGATCCTTGGACATGATCCCCAACTCTCTCACAGACATACTCCCCTACTTAAGGGAGAGTATATCCCACTTCTTCTCATCCTTAATTGTGGAAGAGAGGAATTCTTCCTGGAACTCCCTCTTGAAGTCAATCCATGAGACCTTAGCCTCCCTCTTCTCCCCAAGATAAAGTATCCAACACTGACGTGCTGCTCCCCACATCTGGATTATGGCTAGAGGAACCCAATACTCCATCAGAGCCTAGATCAAGCTGAAAGCTATCACCAGCTCCTCGAGCCTTCTCTCTGTCTCTATGTACGAGACACTTCCCTCGTACTTCCCAAGGGTCTTCTGCTGAAAGGCATGAAGCATCCTATACCACTGGTCATCCTCCTCCTCTCGATCAGCCCATTGATGATTAACCAAAATAGCCTCCTAGGCCTCAATCACCCCCACTACCCGTGGTCACCTTCCGGGTGTCGTAGCTGCAAAGTAAACAATGAATGACTAAACCTGAGTAGTGTAGAAGATTTACTTAAAAAAATAAAAACTTTTTATTTTTTTAAAATTCCCAGAACACACAGAACACACAATAACACAAGTCATTTTGATGCATGTACATTTCCTAGGGTCTCTACCCTACAATCAGTGTAGCCTCAATTGGTCGTTCGGTATGTCCCGGGTCCTTACATCATATCATGAGGGACCATAAAATCCCATGTACTAGCTGGTATTCCCTAAAAGATTTCACGCACCAAGATTGCCTAACATTATTTCCCTACCATCCCATGCAATTATTACTACGCCTAACCCCAATCTCTATCCTATCTCTCAACCACTCCTCAGATACCATTGTGTCAAGACCCGCCTTCACCAAGATTAGGGAAGGGACAACGGATTTCCAGACCCTTCCTTCCTCATGTTAAAGGAGAGATAATGTCCCCCAAAACCCACATTCAATAGGTCTAGGAATCGCAACTATAACCAAGGGTATAGAATCACACACAAAATGGAAGGCATTACCCATTTTATTTAGTAGGATCATGAGATATTATAGTATATCCCAAATGACACAAAAACTAGAGGTTAAAGTAAATCCAAATCAAACCATTCCCATATACATGTTCCAAAAATAAAGTTCTACAAGTACAAGAAAACTCTAAAGAAAAGTACCAAAAGAAAAAGAAAACTGCAACATCAACGGTCCCGACGTCCGGGCCAATAGGGTCCGGCACGACCATCAATGTCCTCTTGGAAATATGAAAGCAGTTTTATATACGTAGGGTGAGTATGTAGGTATACTCAGCAAGGAAAACCAAAAGATCCCGTGCACAAGTAGGGAGGCATACTAATGCCCCGTGAGAAAAGGATACAACCAAAGCACCTAGCAAGGAAACTATACACCCAAACCTCACCAAGGAAAACTCCCCAAATAACGCAAGTCAAGTAAAGAAATAGTAATAAAACATCAATGTTTGGGTACCCCACAACCCTCTTCCACTAGTTATTGAAGACATCATATGCATCACACCTCTCCCGCCATTCTCACCGCAGTCCCACTTCCATACCCCTCCCATACACACCTGAGCTACCACAACCTCATATCTCACCCACAAACACCTAGGCCACAACCACCCATAACCATGCTCACAAACACTTGGGCCAGAACAACTACTTCCATGACCGAAGACACCTGGGCCAGAAAAACTACCGTCATGCCTGAAGACACTTGGGACTCATCCCGAAGACACTTGGGAACAACCTACCCACACACACCTGGGCCAACCACGACAACATACCTAGCCCGAAGAATATTGGGCCATAATGGACCTCAGTTCGTCACAGCCTACCTTAAGAGTCTTGGGATACTCTGGAAAGGGAGCATAAAAGGAGCTAATAACCAGCCATCCATAGGTGTGTTGGGAAAAACACCCTCCCCCATGAAATGCGGGTTTTCATCACGAAGTGCTCAACATGGGTGGGGTGGGAATAAGAAACATAAGAACTAAAGTATACATATAGGTAATCAAGCACTCTTCCAAACCTAGGGGTTCCAAAACCATCCTACACACAAACACACTCCTTACTATTCATTCAAATAGCACAACACCCCCGAAGAAGTCACAACTCACCCCCAAAAAACAATTCCTATTCTTGTTTTCAAAATTAAGTGATTCCATTTAAGTAATTCTCTACTACTGGGCAACTAAAAGGCATAGCCATAAGCCAAGGAATAATATCCAAGCATCAATTTAAGCAGTCACACTCGGTTCTCTTGTAAATTCACAACAAAAAGGGATCTATTATATCTCTCAACGTATTGGAACCAAACCAAGCTCCAATGTACGGCCCCACATGACCTCAGGTCCATAGACCAACAACTACACCATAACAAGGGATCCCATCCCCATCCTTATCTCCCTACAAGCATCCAGTAGAACGACCACCCACATCACCAGAACAGAGCAAGAGAGTTTTTAGATTTTTAACACACCGTTACTTTAGTTACATCCTTCAGTTTGGTTAACTAGGGTGACTAAACAAGGATTCTTGTTCCCTGGGTAGCCATTTAATCAATCGAGTTTATGTGATTAACCAGTTTCCATGTTACAGCCATTCAATCACAAGAATATCTAGAAAATAGAGGTTCATTAGTGTGCAAGAAAAGACAACCAACATCCACTACTTTCAGTGGCCATAATCCCATTCAATTCACTACATATTGAAAGGGTAAAAGAGTACTACAACATCATCAAAAACAATCCTTCATTCTTTAAAAACCATTAAATATTTTTGTTAAGTTTTGGTTTCATCCATCCCCATAGGAAAATTAGCAGACCCGCCTCGTATGATACATAGTAAAGAGAGACGAAGGAAGAACCCTACTTGTATGATCAACGATCGACGTTTTTCTCCTCATACAAAGAACTTGGATGCACAACTTGTAGGGGAAACTCCAGGGACTCCAAGAGCGATCAGGAATGGCTCCAACACAGGCGCACCACTAGACTTAGGAAGGGGGCTCCAAACCCACCAGGGAAAGTAAAAGAAAACCAACAAACAAGAAGAAAAAAAGAATGAAGTAATTCCCATGTGATAAAAAGGAGAGATCCTAGAGTTACGGGAAAAGAATTTTAAATGGATTTAAAGTAAGATCATTGTTTCACTATGTGGTTGGATGGTTACACATGATAGAATTAATTGTTTTTTAATAATTATCATCGGAGGGGTGGCCGTAACAGTTGTGCGTTAAAGGATTTCTTTTAAAGAGAGGAAAATGGGTTGGTTGAGGGTTTCCCCACTACTTGAGAATTTAAAAAAACATTTATGGGGATAAAAACGACTTTAAACCACATTTAAAAAGGTTAAAAGACATAAAAGTTGCGTTATTGGAATAATAGGGTAAAGAAAACCCAAAAAGCCTCTGTGGCACCGATTAGTGACACACCGATCAGTGTCCCCAATGGGTGACACCAGGATGACATCCTGTCCCTGATACACCACCCTTCAGATCAAGATTTACTAATGGGTCCAAGACTTACTAGACAAAAGAAATTGGAAAATTAATGGACTAGGAGGGTCTGGTAAATTACACCAACATTATTTTAATGCTATCTCCTGATAAATTTCCATAAGCAATGAATTCATTTATCATTCCATAAAACATGGACTTCAATAAGAATTATTCGCTTCTATGAGAATCATACATTGTAATAATTGTATCCCACATCAATATTAGATCATAGTTCAATGGAGACAAATAGACATCAATATCATTATTGGGATTCATTGGTCCAGATATAAGCAACGATAACATAATGTATTTGTGCAACAAGCATAATTATGGATGAAAGTTATAATTTACCAAGATGAAGGTCCATGTAATGTTAGTACTAACCTGTACACCAAAAATATTTATTCCATATGTAGATAACAAAATATAAATGTTTATTGGCTTATCTCAAAATTTAGGAATCTCATAATCAATTTTCTTCCACTGGGGAGAATCAGATGGATGACATAGGTTCCCATCATTAATTATTATTTCTGCAAGACATGTTAATTTTCTCATGGTTTTATGACATCCATATAGTATTATAAATCATGTAATGATATGAAAATACCATATATATTTCAAAGGACTTGATTCATTTTTCTTGTATCTATCCATGCCACACTTATAGAATTTTATGAGTGATTCATGGTCCTTAAAAAACAATATGAAATCATTTTTACAAGCATGAACTTTTTTAGATATCGTTCCCACTAAACATAACATTTTTTAGCGTCATATGTTTGGCATGGTAGTTCATTTTGTTCTGGTAGGATATCATTCAGAAGACCAAGTAGTTTTTAAAGCTGGGGTCACTCCATTTTCTTCCATCATTCAAATTATATAACTTTAATACAGCTGAAAATGTTGTGTATTTAGTAAAATTGGTATACAATGGTTTCATGGGATAAATATTCAACTCATTAATAAACTTTGGACAATAATGAAGTTCATATTTAATTCCCATTATAATTTCTTCCATGCAATTTCCATCATCTATTATAAAGGTATTCACATAAAATGATTCATAAATTGTAGTACCATCCCAAAAAATGTCCACATTCCATTTTTCCCCATGTTTAGTCCAACATTTATAGATTTTATCTATTCTGTGAGAAATAAAATGTTCTTCCAACTCCTAAAAACTAATTTTTCTTGAACAATAACAACAATGTAAACACAAAAATAGGATTTTAGAAGGGTCTTCTCCATTCACTATTGCAAACATGATGAACTATTTAACTCCATCTTCATATTTTTTTTGTCAAAAAATTAGCTTGAATCGATTTTCATTTCATGTACATACTATTGGGTTCATAAAAGATTAATTTTATAAAATATATAAATAAATACACATAAGATATTTATAATTAAAAGTGAAGGATATAGATAATTCTAATAAGTAAAACACAATATTTGATTCTTTCAAATAATTTTAGTATGTTGAAGAAAATGGGTAATTGAATTTAAGAAAATAATTAATCCACATAAAAATTTTCTTAAATCCCCAAACAAATGTAATTATAATATAAGAAATTAACGAGTAATGAGAAACTTAAATATGATAAGAAATAGTAATAAACTCTCATTCTATCAACTAGAAGAAAAATTAATTGAAATAAGTGATGTAAAAACCTAAGAAATTATTAAATTAAAAATTAATGGCATATCAATATTTGAAAAAATCTCATGAATCTTGGGATGTAATATCACCACACTAACCCAACCCAATGAAATTCAAGGTACTCCAAATGGATTTAAAATTAACATTTAATTATAGATTACATGAATATGAAGTTTACACCAAAAAAAATATATTTTTCTCATTATTTAATATAAGAATAATTTTTTTAAATTGAAAAGGGTGATATATGAATTGAAACAAGAACTAAGATCTTGGTATTGAAGGTTAGATTAATTATTAAAGAACCTTTAATTAAAAAAATTGAGAAATTGATCGAAATCATTACATAAAAAATAATTTTATGAATAGATTTTAAGTGTTTATAAATGTGGATGGTATAATATTTAGTGTTCCAAGAGATGAATAATGATAATAATTTTCTACATTAATAATGAAAAATGTTTAAATTCTGATGATGAGTGAGTTGACATTTTCCTTAGTTTATAGGAAACTCATGGAATTCAAGGGATATTTATTTCCCAATCTATGTATTTGAGGGAAGTGTTTTATAGATTTCAAAATGAATATTGAAAACACATGTGGACTCCCCTTAAAAATTCAATTAAATTTTAAAATTTTGTGGATGGAATGTCAATCTATATCATGGACTGTACACGATTTGTTATATGACAACTTTTGTCATAGTAAAAATGATTTACATACTATTTTTCTATATATCATATTATTAGGTATCAAAGTGATTCCATATAAATCCACTTGTTATTAGTTAAATAAATACTCAAAAGGGGGAGGAAATCTAGAAAATCTACATTTCCAAGAAAGAAATTATAATGTCTTATAGTGGTATATAGGTCTAAAAATAGTGGTATAACTTGAAAGTGGTAATCTCAAAAGGATATATTTTTTTAAATTATTGAGAGAGGGGGAGTAGGATGAAGATGAAAAATTAAAATTTAGTTGTAAAATAGTACATAGAATCAAGGTATAACATTTCATATATTATTATTAAAAGGATTTATAAATAATGTTGGATTAATCTAAAGAAGGAGAAAAATAATGTAGATTTTTCTAAAAGTGTAGAGATATAGGAAGTTGGATTATTGATAAATGGTAAAACACATTTTACGATAGATATTGTTTCCAAAAGAAAGAAAAAATAACATATATCAAACACCCGAGTTGTCCCATGATAGTGTCCAAGGGGCATTCTCAACCCCCTTGGGTTGGCAACAAGCACCAGGGAATGAAAAAAATACAAGTGGGAATGATTTGGACAAAAAAATAAAAAATCTAGTGTAAAGAAAATTTAAATAAAAACCACCATGATACATCCATACATTGGATTCCCACACCAAACCAGATTAGTAGAAAAATTAATATATGATTCAGTATCATATAAAATAAATCCCTTAACCCACATTCAACTCCCTCACACACAAAATCCCCAATTTCAATTTCTAAAATTTCACATGTATGGAATACCATTAATAAAATAATGAATGAAAAATATGTATGATTGAATTGGGAGATCAATTTGGGAAATGTAATCAAAATAAAAAAACAACTAAACACCTTGTGACTCCATGTGTCACCACCGAGCCTAGAAATAATAAACTCTCCAAGAGAGATCAAGAGGTGAATCAAATTTGTAACTGAGAAAATTGGAAGGACTACCTCGCCAGTATAAAATCAATAGACCATAAATAATGACATCATTAAAGAAGAAATCAAAAATGAAACCAAAAACACACAATGAAAATCTGAAGGCCATCCTCTCTAGGTTGAATAAAATATTAAACCCACTTCGAAATCCCTAAATTCAATCGAACACCCGATGTCGGATGAGATGTTCAAGATGTAGTCGAGTGGTGTGGTTGGAGGTTCGATTCATTGAGGTTGAGCACCATAAGTGGGTGTATTCTGTGAAAATCTTATGATATCGCAATGTATTTTCAAATGGTTAGGATTTTTTAATTTGATCGGTAAAATTTTATCAGTGCTTAAAAATAACTATCGATAAAGAGTCCATTTATCAGCACTTATTATTTAAGAGATGATAAAATGAATATTTATGAGCACTTTTTTAGTGTTGATAAAGGTCAGTCTTAATCTACACTAAAAAAGTGCTGACAAAATCGATCTTTATGAGTGATAAAATTATAGCATTGATAAATATTCCTTTATTAGTGCTTATTATTTAAGCGCAAATAAAGGATTTATACTTATAATTTTAAATAATTTTTTTAAAAATATTTATATATACTTAATAAATATATATAAATATAAATATATTAAATATATTCCTTTTAAATATATTTATTATAATTTTATAATTAATTATTTATAATTATACAAATAGTTTTCAAAAATAATAATTTTGTCATTATATATATTTATATAATTATACATATATATATATATTTAATAAATATATTCATTATTTTAGTAAATTTATTATAAATTTTATAATTATTTAAATATATATAATTATTTATTTGTAATTATATAAATACTTTTAAAAAAGTATTTATTTATTTATAATTACAAATATATAATTTTATAAACATAGTAAATGTACAATTATAAATATATTTATTTATAAATATTTTTTACAAATATTTTTTTAACATTATTAATGAATATGTAATTTTAAGAGCATAAATATATGTAAAAAATAAGTGAAATTGAATAAATTAAGAATAAGTACACTTTAACAATATTGAAAAAATGGATAAGTTTTATGTGTGTGCATTGTATATAAAAAACATTAATTACGTATATGTGAATTCAATATAACACATATTTTATCTATGTTAAATTGAAAAATAAAACTCCATTCAATTATATATCGAGTACTTTGAAATTAGTCAATATTTTTAATTCATATTAATATTTAATTACAATCCATTATTCAATAAATATATGATTATTTAATATAAAGTGAAAAAAATATTTTTTAATATGTAAATCATATTTATATAAATTATTATTTTAATATATATATATATATATATTTAATATATACAATTTAATAACATTAATTTTCATAATTATCTAATTAATAAAATGTTTAATATTTAATAATGTATAATCAATTTATTCATTTTTATCAATAATTATTTTATTAATAAATTTTTAATATTTTTTTAAATAAAATTATCATGTATTTTAAATTTATTGAATTTATTCTTTTTATTTATTCGGACCTTTATCATTGCTAAAAAAATGCTGATGAAAGAAATATTTATCAATGCTAAAAATAAAGCAGTAATAAAGGGTACCAATTATCAGTGCTAAAAATAAAGCACTGATAAAGGATACCATTTATCAGTACTAAAAATAATTCCCTAATAAAGGTTTTATTTATTAGAGCTAAAAATCATTGATAAAAGTTTAAATTTATCAGCATTTTCGTTAGCGCTGATAAATATGCCATTTATCAACATTTTTTTCTAGTGCTAATAAATACCGGTTTTGTTAAACATGGGTTTTGTAGTAGTGTATGTGACAACATCAACCTTACCCTGAGATAATCAAGTGACTTTTCTATTTACTAGGAGGATGTTCTTTGGAGTTACACTCCAAGAGTTTTGTGAGAAAAGCCATATGGTGGAAGAGATCACCGTAGACTATGGAAGGATGAACCTTGTGTGATATGGGTTGGGAACCTTGAGACTGGTTGTTGGATGATTTTTTTGGAACTTTAATTCCATTATATTATGAAATCTGAGATGGTTTATCTAGGATACATTACTGGAAGTAGGTTACAAACATTAGTGTGTGTGCTAGAAATTATTCTCATTGTTCCTTGGTTAAAGGTGTTAGAATCTAGTTTGATAATTTATTGTCCACTAAATCCTATATTTTTAAATATAGTCATCCAGTAGTGGATCGACTATAATTTTAATGGTTATTTTAATGTGACTTGTGAGAACTACATTGAATGTGTCGTTGGAGGAGATGTGTGTTGTGTAAGAGTTTTTCAGGGCTTTCAAGGGAAATATGGATTAACCAGTTAAATCATGGTTGATTTTGAATTGACCATTTTGAATTATTAGAGGACCAGGATCAGAGTCCTCATGTGAGACCAGTTGTTGTGAATTTATAATCATTCTATAAGAGTCATTAGGATTCTAAGGTCATGTTTCAATTGGAAATTTTGATGGTTGGATTACCAGGGCTCCCAATTTTTTCATAGAACCTACAGATTATGGTGGGAAAATCCATAGGCTATATGATAAAAGAGATGATGATGTGATTATGTATCATGTTAGATGGTCTTAGGTAAGTGTCTTCTTAATGTTTTAGCTCTAGATAAAGGGTTTCTCTTGATTTTTATTGGATTAAGTACCGCATTTTTAAAGTGTCACTTGCAGGTGCATTGGGAGTGTGAAACACAACATGACCATTTGAGTAGGAACTCACAGCCTAAGTAGGTCGAGTGATGTATTTTTGTTCCCCAAGGATTCTCGGGGATGAGAATTTATATGGTGGAGATATTTTAACGTCTTGTGTTTTGGACTGGGTTTAAAATTCAAAGAGAAAATTTATATTTTCATTTAGTGGATGGGCTGAATTTTAAACTGATCCTAGAAATGTAATTATGAAGGTTGGAACACTTAAAAGTGTTTTTTATACATATAACATAAACCATATTGTGTATTGGATGTTTTGGGAGCATCTTTAGAGTTTGTGACCCAAAATGGATGATTTGGAAAGAGATATGGTAGGTGTAATGTTGGCACACTATTAGTGCTAACTGTGTGGCACAACCATGTGTATTTTTTTTGTTTTGGGGAATGGTTTGGATAACCATGCAAGGTCACCTAATAATACAAGAATTTTTGTACAATGGTGAAAAGGTAGTCTCATGATTGTTGCATGGTTAGTTTAACCGTGCACTACTACTATGAGGGATGGATGGATCACTTGGACAATAGCTCTGTATGGGTTGCGCCTGGTTTGTCAAACTATGTTCCATGTCTATATGATTAGTTCCACATAACAAGTAGATGATCATGTTTAGGTAAACATTTTCGAAACCTTATGACAAAATCATACACCCCTTTAAAAGGGGTGATTTTAGAAGGAGGATGAGCAAGGAGTGTTCACCATAGTAGAAGCTAAACAGATTGCAAGAATAAGAGGGTATGCCACCTGCCATCAGGACAAGCCTATGTATGTATAGGAAAGCCTAGACAAACAACCATGCGAAGGTGGAGAGCTTATTTAATGATGAAGATGATGGGGAGGATCAGTTCCAAGTTGTTAGTCCAGGTTGTATGTAATGTTTCACGCCTACGGGAAATGAATTACACTAAGGCCTATGGGCCATGTAATAATAATTCCTATGGGCCTTGTAAGGGTTCCACCTCACCCCTTGAAATGTGTATTATCAAAATCAATAAAAAATAAAGGCCTTCGGGCCATTAGACTGTTTTGACCTCAATTTTGGCCACCCATTGTTGGTTGTATATTGTTTTTATACATGTCTCATGGGTTGAACGAGGATAAATAAATGGATTGAGATATAATTATTCATGAATACTTACTTTACCCATGTTTAATTATGAGGTATGTCATGGTTAAAAAGGAATTTGTATTAAATGTGAGACTCATATAATATATTTACTTTTTTCATTCTTTACCTCTCTAACAAAACACCCTACTAAGGCATGTCGGTTTATCATTAATGAATAAATACCTTGGGAAATTATAAGAAAATGATTTAATAGTGTTAATTGATTTGTGTTATGGCCTAGGTTCTTTCCATGTCGTTTTCATATGTTAAAAATGAAATGTTCCTACTGTATAGATGAATTGAAAAGGGCACGGTGTGTACTCTTTTTTACTTGGATTATATTATGTCATGAATGATCTCATGGCCTTAGTTATGATATTAAATGAATTATAATAATGAAAGTAAATTGTGCCTTGAGAGATATCGAGTTACTTTTTACAGAATGACTAGGTTAAGTGCTCATAGGAAAAGTGAGATTATATTGTATTATACCATTATCGAGGCACATTGGTTAGGGTTTTTGGACATGAATCTGTACACCCCTTGGTCGAGGATATTAGAAATTAAATTTCACATCGCTTGGGTTGCTGGACATGAAATTTCACACCCCATCTTGAGATGGATATTAGATATGAAATTTCATTCCTCCTCTAGAGATAAATGTTGAACATGATGTCAAATATCATGGATTGGGATTAATGGGGATGAATTCTCATATCCATTATTCGAATTCTAGGTTTTATACCCCTAAAAATTATATTATACCCTTATTATATCATTATTCACATTAGGATGATGGGAATGGAATAACTTATTATTCCATTGAGATACATAGGCATGATGTTCCTTATTGATTATGATAATCATATGATTATGCAGGGATGCTTCAGTAAAGCTTAGGGTCCTAGTTAGTAATATGTATCTGTATATATATATATATATATATCTATATATGTTACTGTGCATATAGTATATATATATACATAATTATTTATATATATCTATTTCCATGGGTACATGTATTTAGAGATATTATGGCTTAGGCTGAAGCAGGTATCATTGGCCAGGTGTCCTTGAGGAACCTAAGCTGACCTGATTAAATTTATTATTTACTCGTTTTATTATACCTTCACACTACATTATTTTAAATCCATAAACTTTATTTCATTAGATTCCATTTATGGTGTCCTACTAAGTATATGGTACACCTTGTTTGGGCTACCATTTGGTACCCAAAAAGATCTCATGTTTCCAGGTTAGCAACTAGACTGTACTATGTACTATTTTTTGTCATGTACTAGGACATGACATAGAGCTGGGGGTCAAGAATGTACTCAGCCTGCCTACTAGATTTGGGTATTTTATTTATTTATTTCGGTAGTCAATATGTGTTCTACTTTTATCTCTTGTTTTATAGTTTAAAACGTATAGTTATGACTCTACATGTTCATGCATGATTATTTATTCATTTATTATTGATTTTTACTTATAGTCTTTTGTGTTCTATTCATTATTTATTCTTCTTCCATGTTGTACTTATACAGAGCATATAGTATTCCTAATATGCCTCCATTATACCCTCACTACTAATAATC
Organism: Viscum album; assembly: GCA_963277665.1. NCBI lineage: Eukaryota > Viridiplantae > Streptophyta > Magnoliopsida > Santalales > Viscaceae > Viscum > Viscum album. The sequence goes on from OY728161.1 coordinate 309,677,989, forward strand.
ATTATTTGGTGTATGAGGAGGTGCGCTTGAGGCCAAATAATGAACCCACTCAGGGCACTATTTTAGTGGCTATTGGGTTAAGAAGATACAGATGACATCCTCTAACCTTTGTAAAACTACTGAAAATTCTAAAAATATACTATTGTATTTCATTGGAAGTATCAATATATACAACTCCTCATAGAGATAATATATATAGATCTTTAGTATCCACTCTTATAGGATTTGTATATTTATGGAATATGCATTTTAACCCTTTCCATATAGTAATGGAATCTAATATCCTTCTTTGACATGTTTTTTTCAATTTGAAATATTAAATACCACTATCATCATTATCATATACATAAATTAGTAGAGAACTTTTGTAAAAAGTCCCTCCCTATATGTAACAACCCCAGTTAGTATATTACTATATCTGAAAAATGTTGGTCCCTCCAGGGCCTACACAATAAATTCATGTTTAACAACCCTATATTGATTAAGTGTTACAATCATGGGGAAACATATAACACAAAATGTCTGAGATACTACTCTAGGTCCCTGGTTCTATTAAATATGAGGAATGTATAATTTTTTATATTTGCTAGAGGAGGATCCATATCCACTAACTTATGAAATGGATTCATCTATGATTTTACTATTTCACATCATAACTCTATATATTTTACTGGAAAGGGTAGGTAATTGATGTAGGATAAGATTTTTTGTGGGGATTATGGATAGGATAACACCAAAGTAGAGATAGTGGGTGGTTCTCAATATGATTGGATTAATAATTTTCTTATTGATACCCATTTCAAGTCATCCTAGGGTGGATTTCCTAATATGGATCTACTTAATTCCCTAGTGGAGAGAATTCGAGAAAGTCCTCATCCACCTTGTTTAAACACAATGGTTTTTTGTACACATGACCTGTTCTTATGGGGTGATTATTTTTCTTTGGTTGATGGAGATTCTTTTATTGAGATGTATTGGTATCAACCTAGAAATTATAATTAACATGAATATTTCTCCTAATTTATTCAATATTGTGTTTCTTCAATTACTCTAACTTAGTTTCATATCGTGTTCACTTATGGCCGAGATTTGGTATATTTGGCAAGAAAGAAACAAAGGTCGTTATGAGTGTCGTTATAGCTCCATGCTAGCCATTACTGTGAGAACAAGAAATCTTTTAATTTATTTTGTTCACCTCATAAATCATGGAGATTCCTCCTCCTATTTGAATGTTGTTTTGGGTCCTATGTTAGACAACTTTGCCTCTACCAGCCTCTCTACGGGTCGATGGGTGAGATGGAATCCCTATCACTCTGGGATGAAACTAAAAATGGATGGTTTATGCATCTCCGGAGTCATGCGGGGAGGCAGTTTGGTCAGAGATAATAGAGGTTCAGTTGTCATTGCTTTCCCATCCTACTTTGTTAAGGGTTGATCTCTTCAGGCTGAAGCTTATTCTCTCCTTGCTGGTATCGAGTTGTGCTTCAACAGGAACATCCCCTTACTGCCTTGGAAATGTAATCGCTAGTCTTTAACAAGGAACTTCTTGGTCCCTTCCATACCCCTTGTCCTATTGCATATCATGTTCATAGATACATGAAGTTGGTACATGATGACTTAGAGATCTCCCACATTTGGCGCGAAGGGAATTGAGTGGGTGATTATCTAGCCTCGAAATCTCCTTTGTATGATGTGTTCACGTGTTTTCATTGCACATGATCTATTCAACCCAAAGGAGTGATTTATGGGAGATTCCCTTGGGTTTAATTATTTTAGGCCTCTGTAATCTCTAAAACATTGTATTCCTCCTTCAAGGTCTCTTCCCTTCTTTCAACAAAAAAATTATGATTATGATGTTGATAATCCTCCATGGTATTTTCCTTTATAGTAGACCATTTTTCTTATAGCCTTATCAAGGGCTTGCCTTACCTAATCAAATATCCCATGGAAGTGATTAATATATAGTGAACCTAAGTTATTACTTAACAACCTTTATTGAACTTTTTTAAAATGATAAATATGGGCCACACTGCAGAAGGTATTATAGGAGATTTTCTTATCAATATCCTCCTAATCTAGAGAAAACTAACTTCTACTGGGGAGGATAGGGTAATGAATCCCTCAACCCTCTTAGATAGGGATGGATTTTCTTTTCCTCCATTATATCTTAGACATGATGAGTATTTAGTTGTCATAGGGGTTGTGGTGAAGGTAAAAATTCCCCCATCCCTATGGGGCGGGCTTCTCCCATAATGATATGGCGGCGATTTCTATCACATCCTTTTGGAATTTACAAGATTTAATTCAAATTTATTCATGATAAAATGATGTTTTTGAGTATGATATTCACACAACTGAGGGTTTCTATATGGATATAGATCTTACAACCCTTATGTAGGAAGTGAATTCTACTGTTTTATCATCTTGAAAAATAGGTTTTTCAATGGTTCTCTCATGATAAGTGTATTATCTCTATCATTTAAGAGTATTGGGATTTTTTTGGATAGAATAGTTGGAATATTTAAACCCCATGAAACATATCTTTCCTAGGTTGATTGTGTTTCATGTGTCCTTTCTCTATGGACTCTATTATCCATTAAGTGGAGTAGAATATAGTTCTTCATACTCATCACATAATTTAGTGCCCACGTCAGATGAGGCCCAATAGATTATTTGGGGAATTGTTTTTCAAACCTCAATGGCATTAATGATGAAGTTCTATATGTTTCTTCATTGACTTTTGATGTCATTTAACCAATAGGGAGACCAAGTTTACATTGATGTAGAGATATCTTATTTCCTTGAATGTAATATGTCATGTGAGATAAATATTTCACCTTCAGATGGAATAGATTCATCCATAGATTTTGTTATTGGTAATGTAAGTAACCTTATTTAAATGTATTTAAAATTTTACATCGGGATGTTTCCGTGGTCTAGACCACAACTAGTATATTACATTAAAACAGTTATTCCCACAGAACCATGATATTTTATTCTTCCTCATTGATATATTCCTCACCTTGATCTATCCTAAGTTGTCATTTCCATTATACCTTTTTGAGGGGAGTTGTATTTTTTGAAACCTCATTTATTATATCAATTGGTAAATGGAATGGGGATGAATGGATAATGACCATCACCTAGGAATATCCTTCTATTGGGATGATACAAAACCATCAAAAGATAAAACTCTTGAGTGCTTCACGGTTTGAGGTAAATCATAGATTGGTATCAATAGGGGGATTCTTACTAAGATGATACATCATTATGATGATATTTTTCTCTATAAGAAACATAGGGTGTAACTCCATGGATATATTTATATCTAATACTTAGTGTAGGAATTCCATTCTAGATTGATGTCCAGCGATAGGGAGGAATTTTGTAACATATTATTGAGAGCGGACTTCCATGGTGGAAAATCTAGTTTCCATGGGGAGGAACTTTTTAGTTACCAATCACTAATGATTTAGTAAAGGAAAATCCAATTTATATATGATTATTATGGTTTATAGGAATATCTCTATAACAAACACCATAGGGATGACCTCTATGGTTGATGTTAATGTAGTCGCTATGAGGACCTCTATGAAGGGTACTCTACGAAGGACCTCCAAATCCATTGATCATGGTACCATGGGTAAGACCACGATGGATGTCATTTGCTTCACCTATTGGTGACTAATCATCAGATTATTGTTCCCACATTGAAAAATTATAGAGGTATTAACGAATAATATCATCCCTAGGTGTGGGTATATGAGGGGACTCCTAAGTTGTAGACTACACTTGATGAGTCCTTCTATATATTTGTGGCCATGTTATAGGGGTTGGATCCTTGATCGTAATTATATTTATGAAATTAATTTGACCAACCTACTACCTTCAAACCCTTCAAGGACACCACCATATCTTTATCATGATATAACAAGGAAATTCTTGTATATGTGATGAAACATGTTGGAATACTTTTCATGAATGAGTTGTCATGGAGATATAAGATTATTGTAGATATTTCATCACCACTAAAATATTCCAAAACAAATCACAGTAGATAATAAAAATATCACATCGCTTCAGGATATGTGAAACTAGGATATGCTGATGGGATATATTCATGAGAGATTGAATATGATTCTACCCCTGTGTTTTTTATAGAATATTGGTTTGATCTCCTCTGAGGGGGAATGAATATAAACCTTCTCCTAAGAATTTTTGGAATATTTTTGTGAGAACTTATGATACTGGAAGAGATATGAGTTGACCCTGATGTTATTGTAGAAGAATACCAGTGAAACAGAATTGGAATAGGAATATGGTCTCAATATTATTCCTCATTATTCATCATGATATACTGATGATCCTATGGAATAATAGTGGGGACATGGTACCACTTCTGAGTAGATTCTAAGGTACACGGATGAGATCCTTTAATGGAGGTAGGATTAATATGGGTTGAACCCCAGTAGGCTATTAGGATATTTAAATTGTAGTCTTCTATTGTCAATTCTAGGATATGTTGAGAACTCTACAAGATATAAGCTGTGATTTGAGCTTTCCTTTAAAAATAGAGCAAGCATATTCCAATGGGATTCATCAATTGGAATAAATATATAAGAATGATCTTCTATTGGAGTGGAGATATGAGCTAACTACATTCCTTTATTGACCATTAGAATATGCTAATGAGCTTCATCTGTGGGTGAAATGATATGGGCCGATTCCATAGATACTATTGAAATATAATGAAATCATCCTGTCGATGCTTACAAGGAATTCTTGTAGGCTTGATGGGTGGTACTAGGGATATTGGCATGAACCTTGATGTTTTCAAATTAGGATGATGGGATTATTCGATTGGAACTAAAACATGGTCCTACTCTCTAATTTATGGGGTATTCCATTGGTGAAAATATCTTCTCTTGGGTGACCTAAACTGAATAGACAAGGATAGAACATCCTATTTGGACTCCCCATTAGACTTATGAGGGGTTTGGAATGAATGATATTGGTGGATGAAGTGGTTAGTGGGAGCCATACTACGTGTTCTCAGGTGGTAGTGAGAACAAGATCATAATCAGGATCCATCTCATTAAGGTAGGGAGTATAGGCGTTATTCTACTTCATGGATAAGCTTATAAACTAGTGGGAAATGGTAAATGGTTCCACCTATTTTTTAATCGACTAATGATGATAGGATATCTAATGAGTCTTCAATGCATATAGGTTTTCATATATCATCTCCAAGGTTAGTTTAGTAACCTTGAGGTGGAACACTCTCATTATCACACTCATGACTTTTAGTTGGAGATGATGAGTTAGTGATGAGAATATCTTGGTTTTTAAGGCCACTTCATTCCTTGTGGCTGAGGCAAATGTCTAGTTCCAGGATGAAACAATTTTTTTATGTCAATGGGTGGTCTTATCAAGTGTTCTAAAAAAATTTCTAGAAAGAACCAACAACCACTCACAAGAAACCCATTAATACAATAACACAGGTAAGACAATTCATGATTGATCACTTTTGTAGATCACAGAATCACATCAGGTTCACCATTTTTTTCTAACACACTACTTCTCTTAGCTGAATTTATTGAGAAACATAATTACAAATGTCAAATATCAATTAAGTCTCTATATTTAAAGGATTCAATACTATTAATTCTACTTATAATATAAACAACGTATACAGTTGTTTTGAATAGTTCTAGTAAAATTGTTGTGGGATTTGTTTTAGGAGAAATGGAAGAAAGGTATTTTCATGTAGTGTACTATGATAACATACTTCTTGATGATGTTCAATAGAGTTACACCACTCCATATAAGGAAATAATTAGGTAGAATTTTTAGATAAATTTAGGTAGTATTTGATTGTATCCAAACTCATTACCGTTACATATCATTCAACACTTAAATATCTAATTTCTACGAAATAAATAGAGGCATTGATGATAATATGGGTTTTACTACTATACGAATTTTACATAGTTATCATGGATAAAAAAGGGGATGAAACACTATTGGAAGAATAGCTTGTTGCGATGGGCTATTTGCGACGGTATTTATTCCCATCGCAAATAGGTCATCCAAGAGGTTATTTACGATGGGGGAATCAGACGATCACAAATAATTGGTTATTTGCGATAGGATTTGGGGTCCTGTTGCAAAAATTTAGGCATGGTTTGGCGTGGTTTGCATGCCAAATCGCGAGAAGATTATTTGCGACGGGGGGATTCCTCCTTTGCAAATAGTGCATCGGTCGGACGGTATTTTTGACGGGTCCTGTTGCAAATACCCAGCAGTGGTAAATATGTTTTTGAGATGGTATCTTTTCCCGTCGCAACAAGAGTGTTGGAAGACAACTATTTGTGACGAGACCCGTCACAAATACCCTTTTAACCATCGACAGTAATTAATTCGGGCGAAGATATTTGCGACGGGTAACTCTTAGAAAATAGTCACGTCGTAACTAATGTAACCTATATGTACCTCCCATCAGTTTTTTCTATTCTTCCCCTCAATTCTCAAACCCACTCTCTCTCTGAACTCAATTTTTAGAGTGAAAATTTCTCTTAGTTTTTTTACGAAGAAGTTGTGAAGCCATCTACATCAATAGGAGATCAAGTTTAAAGGTATTTATATTTTATTTAATTTAGTATTTATTCTAGTTTTTTATGTTAATTTTAATTATTTTTGATTAGTTGTAATTAAATTAGATTTAAATTATGTTATCATCAGTATTTATTTGTAATAATAAATTGAAATTATTAGTACTAATTCTTAATAATTAGTAATAATTAATAATTATTAATGATAATTAGTATTGTATATAAATAATTCGAGGTAATTAGTAATTAGTAGCTGTAATTTTTAGTTATTAATAGCAATTAACCCTAATTAGTAATAATTAGCGATAATTAGTAATAATTAGGAAAAATAGTAATAATTAGTAATAAATAGTAATTAAAAGTTATAAATAGTAATAATTAGTAATAATTAGTAATAAACAGTAATAAATAGAAAAAATTAGTAATAAATAGGAAAAATTAGTAATAAATAGGAAAAATAAGTAATAAATAGGAATAATTAGCAATAATTAGCAATAAATAGGAATAAATAAGAATAAATAGTAATAATAAGCTATAAATAGCAATAATAAGCAATAATTAGAACTAAATAGATATAAAAAGGAATAAATAGGAATAAATAGTAATAAATAGTAATTAAAAGTCAAAAATAGTAAAAAATAGTAATAATTAGTAATAATTAGTAATAATTAGTAATAATTAATAATAATTAGTACTAAATAGTACTAAATAGTAGTAAATTGTAGTAAATTGTAATAAATAGTAATAAATAGTAATAAATAGTAATAATTTGTAATAATTAGTAATAAATAGTAATAATTAGGAATAATTAGGAATAATTAGGAATAATTAAGAATAATTAGGAATAATTAGGAATAACTATGAATAATTATGAATAATTTGGAAAAATAAGGAGTAATTAGGAATAATTAGGAATAATTGGGAATAAATTTTCATAAATTTTCATAAATTTTAATAACATGGAACAATTCATGGGGATTGAAGACACTCCTTTTGTTCGATAACTCTTATCCTTTCAACTCTCACCAACTCAAAACATTATGATAATTTTGCTCCTACATATGCATATCCAATCTCATATGCACGAGATTTGATATGCATTAGTAGGACCATATTTTTTATAATGTTTTAAGGTGGTGACAGTTGGAAGAAGATGATTCATTGATGAAAAGGGGGATCTTTTGTCTTATAGCTCATTTAATTGCATCTTTCTCACACTGAAATCACAATAAAGAATATGGTTAGAGGTGAACTTATGTATTCTCATATGCACGATAATGGATATCTATACCTCTGAGTAGATTCTTTATTGTGATTTCAGTTTGAGAAAGTTGTATGTAAATGAGTCATCAGACAAAAGAGTAGTTATCAATCGACTAGAAATTGTGTCGCCCTTAATTAATGGTAATTATTAAGAATTAGTTGTAATTATTTATCTTCTTTTTTTAGATAATATTTTTTTAATTTCAAATTATTCAAAAACAATAATGATTTTATATTTTGTAGAAAAATATGGAACAAGGAAGTCAACAGTAGTCATTATTAGATGATCGCGCTTGGATAAATCAGTGTAAAAGTCCAAACGGTTCTGGTTTAAATTTTTTTATATATTGAGGATGTAGAATATTTCTTATAATTTTCATCATCAAAACTGGAATTTTTTTCAGAAGCCACAATTATGTGTCCTAGTAAAAAATGTTCTTTGAGAACATTTGACACATTTGAAAACTTTGGGGGAAATATCTTGAGTTTTGGTTTTCAATCAGATTAGGTTTTTTGGTATCAACACGGTGAAGTCAGTTCCAGAGAAGATACTAACAATTTGATTCTGGATCCATCATAGTTTAAAAATTTAGTAAATGATGTTTCAGGACCATCTGTTCAACGAACTGAAACTCATGATGATATTGATTTAACTCTTGAGTTAGGACCATCTGAATTTTATGAGTTTTTGAGGTCTGTTGAAGATGCATTATATTCTTGTTGTAAGATAGGAAAATTAGAATAGGTTGCAAATCTATGGCAATTAAATCAGATAATGCAATGTCAAACAATTTTTTCGATCAGATATTTTATTTGGTTAAAACATTATTACCTAAAGGAAATGTGTTGCCTACAAATTACTACGAGAGCAAGATGTTGTTCGTAATATGGTCCTTATTTATTAGAATATTCATGCATTTGAAATGATTTCATATTATATTCTCAAAAAAATGAGTCATTGGATAGGTGTCCCACATGTGGATAATCGAGGTATGAAGAACCTCAATCGAGGAAGTCTGGATCGATTCCTGTAAAACAGTTGAGATATTTCCCCCTTACTGCTAGGTTGGATCATTTATTTATGTCTCAGAACACAGAGTCAATGATGTGATGGCACAAAACCAATATTTCAACCGATAAAATCTTGAATCATCCATTTGATGGTGACTCATGGAAACATTCTGACCGACTGCATCTGTCTTTTTCTTTAAAAGCTTGGAACATGTGATTGGGTATTTAAATTGATGGTTTCTGTCTTGTTAGTTTTTATGGTTGTTAGTATTCATGTTAGCATGTCTTTATAACTCTGTACAATATACATCAATGGATCATGATGAAGGATCCTTATATATTTTTGACCTTATTAATCCAGGTCATCCGAAAAAAATATTTATGTTTATTTGAAACCATTGATTTATTAGTTAAATTCATTGAGGGGTAATGGTGTTAGTACATATGATGTTGCTGCAAAACAAAATTTCATATTAAAAGTTGCATTGATGTGGATGATTAGTGACTTCCTAGTATATGGAATGTTTTCTGGCAGGAGTACACATGGTCCGAAATCAGGTCCTTACTGTATGTTTTATGGTATCCCATAGATGATAGCATGCATAATGCTATCCACGCGGCATGGGAGGTGTCTATACATGACTGTTTCTATCAATTTTTGCACAGTTTGAGAAGGATGGCCATTAAGAAAGAAGGAGAGACAATATATGATGAGTCCCATAGAGCCCACTGACTATAGTACATTTCATCTAACGTTTGGGATGGATTATGTTCACACTGGTTGGGTAGTGGATTTTAGAGGAGATCTTCATTGGGTTGGAAAAGCCGGGGGAGACAGGAGTTGATGCATCAGGTTGGTAGTTATACATTCAGTATGCATAGAGAGAATCTGTTATGTATCTTTTTTAAATATATTATATAACTTTAAATATAAATAGTTTATTTTATATTTCTATAGGCAGTTGAGTATCCTGATATTATGGAGTACAACGTTTATCGTAGGATGTATAGTGATTCAGCCACTGGAGGGATTAGAGGTGATCACCAAGGTCAGATTGTGGTCAATATTATTATTTTATGTTTGAAAATTAACTGAATATAATATTTTCAAAATATTAATTTCAAATTGGAATTATAGGAGTAATATGAGCCTGTGACCTCTCAAAAATAGAAAGAGAGTTAGGATGAGATGACTGATCAGACGAGTGCCACCATTTTGATGAGGCGGCATGGATGCAGGAGACTCAATATGGCTTTGAGAAGGGATGAGTAGTTGGTATTGGCTCTCATTTGACTCATGGTACTTGTTATGGTACTGTTGTAATTTCGGCATCCAGCTCATGAGGAGCTTGTGAAGAGACATCATCTTCTGGATCACAGTATCAGGAACAGTTGCTAGCTCAGAGTGAGCTTATAGGGAGTTTGTAGCAGCAATATAAAGAGATGCGTCAGCAGAAGTACCGACAACATTACGAGGAGGATATGCGTTGATGGTAGCAACATCAATAACAATAGAATGAGGAGGAGATGCATCGATGGCAGCAGCAGCAGCACGAGCATATGGAGTACGTCCACCGTCTAACTCATAGTTTAGGGATGGAGTTTCCTCCACCATCTCTTTCAGCTCGTCCACCTCCTCCTGAGGATGATCCCTTCAATGAATTTCTTGTTATGTTAAAAAAATTTGAGTTCAATATTTGTTGTAAGACGAACTATTTGTAATTTTTGACTTTTATTATGGTGCGAATATTGCATATATTTTTTTCCATTTTTTAATATTTTATTATTTATTATTAGTATTATATTTTTTAATGTTTTTTATTTTACTAATAATAATAATAATAATAATAATTTATGATTTTTTATATTTTATTGTGAATATTGATAATTTTAATGTTTTTTATTTTTTTATTATTTTAATAATATTAATATTATTTTTTCATTTATCATAATTTTATTAAATATAATTTTTAGTATAATATTTTCTATTTTTTTTATTTTAATAATAATTATAATAATAAATTATGAATTTTTTATATATATTTTTTGAATATTGATTATTTTAATATTTAATATTTTTTTATTATTTTAATTATATTAATATTTTTTTTCATTAATCATAATTTTATTAATTTTTTTTACTTTATTTTTGGATTTGTGACAGGACCTGTTGCGATGAGATCCTGTCGCAAAAAGTTTAAATATATATTTTTAAAAATTATTTGCAATGGGCCCTTGGTCCCGTCGCAAAAAAATTATTTATATAGAACATATATAATCAGAGACATATTTGTTATGGTGTAGTTCCCTATCACACATAATATTTTTTGCGATGGGCCTGTCGCAAAAAATACAATTTACGATGGCGTTTCATGCAACGAGCTATTTGTGACGGGGCCCCGTCGCTAAAACTTTTTTGCGATGGGATCCTGTCGCAAATAGTTCATCCCAAATACCTCAAATTCCAATAGTGAAAATTTCCTAACATATCATTCATCAAGGATGACCAATACCCAAAATGAAGTCCCAAGGGAGATAAACTCTTTTTTTAGAAGAAAATATTTGAACACATTCCAGTGAGATCATTCCATGGGTTGTAGATTTTGTTGACTTTATTGATGTTGGAATTTTACCTAAGGAATTAACTCACAACCAAAGAATTAATTTCATCTCAGATCTTATGTAAATTTTATAGGATGATTATCTATTGTTTTAAAGGTGTTATGATGGTATTATGAGATGATGTGCTCCTAAGGAATAAATACTACCCATCCTGAAGAGTATTCATTCATCTGCACGGGGAGGACACCATGGTAGTGACATAACTACCCAATTTTTTTCAATCTAGATTATATTGTCCCCACTATTCAATGATACTAGAAGCCTAGTTGTTTGGTGGGATAAATGTCAATGAATTGGAAATATAGGAAGGTATCAAGATCTTCCCCAAAAGGGTATCTTGGGGGGGTCAAACTTTTTGATGTTTATGGAATGGAATTCATGTGACCATTTCCTTACTCATGTGAAAATGAATACATTTTGGTTACAGTTGACTATGTATCAATATGGGTTGAGGCGATGGAACTTCAAAACAATTAAGCTTGTAGTGTGACCAGGTTCTCCAAAAAGAATACCTTTTCAAGGTCTAATGCCCCCATGGATTCCATCACAGATAATGGCACCCATTTAAAAAATTATAAGTTCATGAATTTAATAGATAAATATAGTTGTGTTCACATAATGGTTAAAACCTACAACCCAAAAACCAATGGGAAGGTTGAGTTATCTAACATATAGTTCAAAAATATTTTTGAAAAGATAGTTTCTAGATCAAGAAAAAATAGATCCTTAAAGTTAGATGATGTGCTATGGGATTACGAGACCACCTTTAGAACCTCAATAGGTATGTCACCATACTAGATGTTTTTTTAATGTATTTTAATTTTACTTTGGTGGTACCGAATAAATATTATTTGGTTTTAATGGCTTCATATATTGACTTCAGTTGTACTGGAGAGAGAAAAATTCTTTAATTAAGTGAAGTAAATGATATTATAAGATAATCATATAATAATTAAATAATCTATAAGGAAAGGAAAAAATAATTTCATGATTATTTAATTCGGAATAGAAAATTTTCAGGTGGGATATAAGGTACTTCTCTTAAATTCTAAATTGAATTGTTTTCCTCATAAACTAATGTCAAAGTGGTTCAGTCTAATCACAATTTTGATGGTACTGGTAAAGAGAGTAGTGGAATTAGTTGAACATGATACCCAACCATTTTTGGTCAGTGGGTAGAGAGTGAAACAATATTTTGAGAGTCATCCAAAGGGATTGGATTCCATCTTCAAACATCATAATTGAGCTACTTTTTTAGTCTTATTGAAGACCATATACCTAGTGCTTTATGAGATACAACACATCATATATTTCATTATTTATTTTTGTTTTATTTTTTACATTATTTCCTATTTATTTTTTATTATGAATTTATTTTTCTCATATCTGTTTAATTCATTCTGATGCTTCTCATGCTGCCCAGAGGATCGAATTCGGAGGGAAATGGGAGGTTTCTATAGTCGACTTGACAAGTAAAAATCTTATATATTAGGGAGAAGTGTTGATTATAATTATTCCATATCTTCTTTTTCTTCTTCTGAATTATATATTGTGTAATAGCCCTTAATTTTATTAAAAAAACTATAAATATACTTTTCTTTCCTAGGGGTCTAGTTTTATAATTTTTAATGTTTCGAAAATAAATTTAAACTAAATTTAAAATCACGATAGTACTCGCAACCTAGTTCTTCCTCATTGTTTTTCATGGTTATTTTTGATATAAATTATAAATTATATTTTCTTTTTGTAATATTTATATTAAAAACATGAACATTATGAAGTCAATGGAAATTGTTTTTTAACATCTTGCTGGGATTGTGTAAATTGTGTTATTTTGAACATTATTGCAAACCCCTCAAAAATATATGAAATACTAAACTGAATATTCCATATGAAATTTAATTATTTTCCACTTTAGGAATCAACATTGGGGATAATTATGGGTTTTAGGTGTGGGGGAGAGGGAAATTATTATCTCTTATCGGTGAATCAATCCTTCCATATCAAACACCCCTTGTTTTTTTAAAATTCCTCGACATTTAATAAATTAAAATTGTTTTTATCAATGCAAATATAAGTTCAGGATTCCATTGTTTGGAAAATTGATAACTCAAAGTGTTATACCTTGGTGAAAATTTCATATACTATTTGAGAGATTTCACTATGTTTAAAGTTGTGAGGATTTAGTGATTTATGAATGTTGTTGGATGCTATATTTATGGAAATATTGCTTGAAAACTATGAAAATAATGTTTGATAGGTAAGATTCTTGTAGAATTAGAACTATAACTTAAGGAATCTTGAAATTGAAATTGAAGTTAACTACTTAGACTGATTATCATGGAACACCTTAGGGATACAACTAATTTTAGAGTATTATAAATCCTTTGAATTTGGAGAGAAATAGGAAATTGGGATAACACTGTGAGTATATAAGACAAGGGAACTGGGTGAGTTTCTATAAATAAATCTAAATAAATAAGTGCTCTGTATAGTGTTATGAACAAATTCATGGCTAGTAAAATTATTAAAAATTACCCTTATCAAAAAATGAGCTTTTGAAATTTAGGTGAATATTTAACCCAAATTAATTAGGGGAAAATTTCTTTATAAGAAAATATTATTCGTTTTATCGATAAAGTGAGAAGTGAAGTCTTGGTTTCAGGAACCTAGAGAAAAGTGAATGTTTTTTCCTTTTTTTATTGATCTTTTTGCACTTGACTCTCTAAGTTATTTACTCCTTGAACTATAATTTGAACTTTTTTTTGAAATGGGGTAGTGTGAAAAGCTCATATAAGAGGACTCACGATCCTAGTAGTGGATGAATCATTGATTTTTTAAATGGAAATATGAACATGATCCTACTCAAGATGGCCATAAATATTTCTTATAATTTTATGTAAATAAATAATTGAATTTTATTTACTATGAATGAAAAGTATTAATTTTATTGGAGTTTTATTTTTCACTATTTTTTCACACTTTTTCACATCATTTTTGTTGGATTAAATGAAATTTTTATGAAACAAAATCTTTTAATGAAGTATCATTAAATCTAGAAAACATATGGTGGAATTAATTATACATTGAATATTTAATGAAAATTCATTTTTTAGAAACCCAATTAATAAAAGTTATTATTTACTATAGTTATAATATATACATGACTATTTCTATAACATAATTTACTTATTGAGAAAAAATTGGCATCTGATGAAAATTTATATATAAGAAATTCAAAAAAAGAAAAGAACATCTAAATTCATTTGTCAAGACCTATTATCTAGATCATTTGTAAATCAACACTTTCTTGGGAACATCTGGTAGATTATTTCCCTCAATATGAGTTTATAGGTTTCTAATTCCTCCACTAACAATTGGTTTGGATTTAGAGATGTTTTCTATCATGGATGACCATGAAGGATTCACCGATTTGGAAGAGGGAGAGTCCACTGATGCCTTTTTTGATATGGGAGTCCCCATTTGAAGAAGGACACGAACTGATCATGACCAAAGTATACACTCACACATTCTGAAACATGAACTGATATTATGCTGGAGAATATGTAGGCACATATCCTTTGTATGGTCAATGATTCTCCTCTCATCATCACCAAGAACCGGTTTTAAAAGGTTTGAGGGTGATTATTTAATAGAATATTGAGAAGGATTCTTTTTAGGCCTGAGTTAAGCCTATCAATTCGAGAATACACTCTGATCGGTCTAGTGGTGCCTCTGGAACACAACAGTTTGAATTCAGTGGTAGGATACATTGGAAATTACAGAAAATAGTCAAGTTGGTTACGTCATCCAATCAACTATATAGTCCAATCATACATATCGAATGATTTTTTATGTGGGCCAATTTCCTATGTGAGAAAAATACCTTCTTTGTGGAATCGACCACTTCAACAAAATGGTATCATGGATATTAGGCAATTTGAGGCCAAAATAGCTTTGTGAGTGGATTTTTCTATATAAATGGATTTAGCTACATGGGTAATTTCCTATATCGATATTTGGTTACATCAATCAGATCAGATATGTGATACCAGACATCTCTGTGAGGGGAAATAGATATATGAGGAGAATCACCTATGTGGGAATTCACATACATTGATAATTTGGATACATGGGAAGAATTATCTTTATCGATTCCCATACATAGGTTTGGTATGTAGGATAGAGGTAATACTGAATTTCTAAACCCACAAGTGACAGCCACCATGTAGGCTCTATCAGACTCAAGATTTCATGACTAAATGAGGGGTACAAAGTTGGTGTTTTTCTATTAAGGTGAATGATGTGTCAATGAGAGGGTAGGGATGTTATGTATGGTATTTTTACAAAAAAAAAGTGGGAAACCCATGAGGGTGTGTTCTTCTTGATGGAGAGATGAATATAGGGTAGTGTACTATAGAGAAATAGTGATAGAGGATGAGTCACACATTTTGTTTGATCCTGCATCTTCAGAAGAAGTTTTTTAATCCCATGTTGTGGGATTTATTTTTTCTTTTCATTACATTTTTTAGTTATTTTTTTGAGTTATTGAATACTTTTATGAAAATGGTTGGCTAAAAATTAACTAGGTAATAAGATAAAGATGGTGAGGATATTTACTCCATTCAATTTTTGAGTGTGTTTGGAATCTACCATTTTCTCATTGACTGAGTAATATATATCCTTTAACTACCTGAACTCAGCGAGTTTGGTTCTGGATTTAACATTTCATAATAACATTACATTTGGAAGTCCATATGAGAAGAGGATATCCCATGAAAGAGTCAGTTATCTGGTTGTTCCGTTGAGTAGATCAGTGGAATATGTAGATTATAAACAATATAATTCATTTATCCATTTGTTTACCACTTGAACAAAATGACCAACACCTTTTCATTAGACCAAACCACACTTTTCCATGAATTAAGGTAGAAAAACAAAAAAAGTATAAAATTTGAAAAAAAAAATTATCCAAACAATTTCCCCTTTCATTCTTCTTTTCTTCACCCTTCTATCTCGGGTTTTCTACACTTTACACACACATTTTGATGTCATATTCTTTCCAAACACCATCCCATCAACTTCATCACTACCATTTCACTCACTGTTACACCCTTTGCTGTTTGATTCAATTTTCTCTCTCTTTACTATGTCTCACTCTATACACCTTCTATAGATGTCCTTCCCTGTGGATTGACCCTTACTCACAACTACACTCGTATTAAGAAGGGTTTATAAATAATTAATTTTTATTGGGATTAGTGATGACTGCGATCTTCCGAACAAATTTTGCATGGGGAAATTTCAATTCATTATATGTGATTCAATTATACCATATCAAACACTCCCAATTTTTTTTCCAAAAATGCCTCATCTTTTGATAAATTCAGATAGTCTTTGGTCTGCGTAAATAGAATTTTAGGGTGTCACTTGGTTCAAAAAACAAGAACTAAAAGTGTTCTAACTAGGGTACAATGTCATAGATTGTTAGAGGGATTTAAACGAGACTATTGTTGTGAGTATTGAGAGATACCTGATTGTTGTTGTCCATTGTATTTATTGGAAATCATTCTGGAAAATAGGGATAAGGGTGTTTGATAGGTTATATTTGTGTGGAATTGAAACTATAACTTGTGGAAGATTTAACTTGATCTTGAACATAGCTATGTAGCCTGTGCAAAATAGAACATCATAGAGAGGAAACCCATTCGAGAGTATTATAAATCCTTTGAATTTGGAGTAAAATGTTCAATTGGGAGTCCATAATGAGTAATTGAGACAAGGTAATTGGATGATTTTTTTGTAAAAAAATCCAAAATAATAAGTGCTCTACATATTACTATGAGAACATTCATGTCTAGGAAAAATAAAAATAAAGCATCCTTGTCAAAAAAGATCTCATGATAGTGAGTGAAATATTGAACCCAAATGAACATGGGGAAAATTACTGTATATGAAAATCCTCCAATTTTTATAAATGTTGATGGATGTTAAGCCTTTGTATGAGGAACCTAGGTGAGAGAAATTTTTTTCTCTTTTGTTACAGATCTAATTCAACTTTGGTCTCTCTGGTATTTACTACTTTAACTATAATTTGAACTTATAATGAAATATGGATGTTTGAAAAGCTCACATAAGAGGAATTCCATTCCTAGTAGTGGATGATTCAATGATTTTGTTTAACTTGGGCATATGTTGAAACTAGCCATGTTTTCAATCAATATATCTTCTGAGTTTTTGTAAATAAATAATTGAATTTAATTGACCAAGAGCGAAAAGGATAAAGTGTGAGGGATTATGATATGGAACTATTTTATTACAATTTTCCACATCACTTTTGATGGATTAAATTCTGTTTTTAAGAAAATATTGATTTTAATGGAGTACTATTGAATATGGAAAAAATTTGGTGGATTCTGTTATACATTGAAAATTTAATGAAAATGTCTATTTTTAATGACTCTATTAGTCAAATTTTTTATTTAATAAAGTTAAAATTTAGCCATAACTATTTGTGTAAACTAATTTAATTTTTCAGAAACATTTGGCATCAGATGGAAATGTATGTAAATGAAAATCAAAAAAAATTAGAAAAATATTTTCATTAATTTTCCAAGGCCTATAATATGGATCATACACACACCAACAGCTTCCTAGGATCATCTTGAATCATATTTCCCCTAAGCTGAGATCACATCCAACGGTTTCTGACACCGTCACCTATCATCGGTTTAGATTTGGAGATATTTTTTATTGTGGTTACGTGTGATGAATTCTTTGACTCTAAAGAGGGTGAATCCATTGCTTCATTAATCGAAATAGGATTACCAATTTAAAGAAGGCCACAAACTGAGCATAAACAAATTCTTCACTGACACATGTTGAATCATGAAGTGATCTATTGTTGGATAATCTACAACCACATATCTTATTGGTGGTGAATCCAAATACTAAAATGTTTTCCAAGAACTATTTTTTTAAGTTTGGTGGATGATAATTTAATAGAAAATAAAGGATGATTCATTTTCTCAGGCCTGAGATAAGCCTATCTATTTGAGAAGACACCCTACTGAGTCCAGCGGTGCCTCTACCACCCACCAGTTTGAATTCATCAGTAGGATAGGTAGTAAAATTTAGAGAAGAGTCCTATCAGTTACCTGATCCAATAAACTACACTCGCCAATCATATGTTTCAACTGATAACTTATGTGGGAAAATCACCTATGTGAAGGCCAATCACCTACATGAATAAACTTCCTATGTGGTCTAATCCACTACGTCGACAAAATGGCTACATAGAGATTTAGATATGTAATACCAAAATGAATATCTGAGGGGATTTAGAGACAAAAAAGGTTTTAGATACATGTATAATTACCTACATTGATATTAAGATATATTAAAAAGATCAGACATGTGAGATCAAATAACAGCATGAGGGGAAACATATGAGAAAGGAGAATCAGATACATGGTAATTTTTGTATATCGCTCTTTTGGATACATGGGAATAATCGACTACATCGATTCCAGGGTGGAGGTTTAGTACATTGGATAGTGAGAATACTGTCTTTCTGAAACCGCATGTAGTGGACACCCAGGAAGCTCTATCAGGCTAAAAATTTCCGGATTGAATGTAGGGTACAGAGTTGGTGAATTTCTTTCAGGGAGATGGTTGTGTCAGGGAGAAGGTAGGGATATTCTGGATGTTTTTTTAAAAGCAGGATGAACAGGAGGGGGTGTTCATGATGATAGAGATATAAATGGAGAAAAACATACCATAGATAGGGAGGGACAGAGGAGGAGGCGCATGGGGTTCTTGATCATGTAACTTCATAATTAGTTTTTGAATCCATTATTGGGGGATTTTTTATTTATTTTCATTACCATATTTGGTTAAAACTATTTAGATTTATTGAACACTTTAATGAAAATGGTTGTCTAAAATTAAACTGGAGAATGAGATCGAGAAAGTGAGGAAATTTACTTCATTCAAGTGTCAAGTGTGGTTGGAATATACCCTTTTCTCACTAAGTGAGTAATATAAATCCTTTTAACTACATGAACATAATGAATGTGGTTTTGGATTTATCAGTCTATATTAACTTTTCATCTAAAATTCCATCTAATAAGAAGCAATTCCATGAAAGGGTGGGTCATATGGTTGCTTAATTGAGTATATTGGTGGAATTTGAAGTTTAGGAACTACAAAATTCATTTATCTACTTGTATTCCACTTGAAAGAGTAGGAAAACACCATTTCACCAAAAGTAGTCACACTTTTCCATGAATGAACGTTGAAAAATGATGCAAAAAAATTAAATAAATTTTGAATAAACAAATAATCCAATCAAATTATTCTTTTCTTCTCCAATTCATTACCCTAATATATTTTGTTATCCACTATCCGCACCCACATTTTTGTTATCATCTGCTTTCCAACATCTATCCCACATACCTCATCACTACCATTGCACTCACCATTCCACCCCTTGTTTCTTTTTTCATTTTTTGGTTCTCTATTTACATGGTATCATTCAATACACCTTCTACATAAGTCCTTCTTTGAATAGGCAGTCTTATCTCAATATTGAAAAAAATCATCCTTCTCAATCATTTATTAATGCATCATCTGTAAATCATCAAAAATTGGGTTCTTGGTTAAAATTGGAAGAGAGGTACCGACCATCAACAAAAGACATGGTTGTGTATTATCTAGAAGAATCTCAATTGATGTCTCATCATGCATGAGTGTGGACGTTGGTCATGCTCGGGTTGTGGTCTTCTTCAAATGAGGACCAGCTTATTGACCAAGGAAGCAATGGATTCAACCTATTTATAATCTGTGAATCCTTCCTGGTCGAACACAGTGTAAAACATATCAAAATCCAAACTAGTGTAAGGCTGTAGTTTTGAAATCCATTAGCTATAAAATCAGCTCATGGGAACTCAGCTTTCATATGTTCCTAAAAAAGTTCTGATTTGCAGACAATCCATATGATAAGACTTGATAAATAAATGTAGAATTTACACTATTTTTTTTAAATTTCTCGTACAAAAATTTCCATCCACGGTCAATTTTCTCACAAAAATAAAATTATTTTTTACAAATAGTTACAAATATAAATTAACTATATAAAATAAAAACATTGATCAATTGAGTTCCTAATAATATACATTTTTTAAATATTCAGTTTCTATAAAATTCACCATATTTGTTCCCGATTTAATGATACTCCCATTAAATATTTATTTTCATAAAATAGAAATTAATCCATCAAAACTGATTTGTAAAAGATTGATTAAATAGTGCTGCATCATGTAGTTACAAACACTCTTTGCAATGGCAGGAAGTTGTTGAGACATTTTAAGTGACAAATCAAAGGGTGTGCATTGGTCGAGGGGATGGGTGGTCAAGATCATATAATCCATTAAGTGGAAATTAATACCTCCTATAGTAATGTCTTATAGATTTAAGATAACTATGTTAATCCTTTCTAAATCCTAGTGTGAGACTGATTACCACATTGTTAGTGACCCTATTGAAATCACACATCAATGTGAACATCTATATGTACCATATGTTCTCTATCGATTTGAACATATGTATATATCATAGGTTAAACTTTGATGGTACAATATTGTTATATGATAGGTTATCATTTATTCTATTATTATTTAGTGATTTTATGATGTTATGAAACATAATTGAGCACTCTGGAGCATATTTTCATCAAGGGAGGTGGTAGGTATTCAAGGTATTGGTATATGGTTTATGATAGGCTCTTCCTATGCATCCATGTAAAGGTAATTAAAACCCAAATAGTTTAAATAAACTTAACTAGTCATGTCATACCATTTATGTTCATGTGATAAGGACAATAGTATTTCCTCTCAGGGTTGTGCACCCATGACCACTTCTAAGAAATTTAAAGTCGTGTAGATTTGAATTCTAAGTGATGTTTCATACAGATGTTTAGTATGAGACTTATTCATGAGTGAATATTTTTGGATCATCTTATATTTTAGTAACTAGAAAAGAAATTTTGTGATTAGAACAAATGGGAACATGGATCTAGGGAGAATATAATTCATTAATGGATATGTACTAATGAGAATAAGTGGTATGAATCACAAGGATTATAGCCTAGTAAGGATGTGGGATTCACTTGGTGGATGTCCAAATGTAAATATGATTTCAAATTATTGGTTTTAAAATCCAAGAGGTATCATACATATCATGATTTATAGAAATCAATGCCCATGTAGCCCGGTTTTCACAATTTAAGGTAATGTGATAAGACCAAACTATACAGTTTCATGTCATGTGGTAGGATGTTTTTTATAGTTTTACATCAATCCATGAGTACTTTTATATAATCTAATGGGAAATAATAAATTATTAACTGGTGATTATACATGGGAATCCCATGTGGATATGGTTCAGTAAAGCACAATCGGGATGAAATCATTAATGAGGATATGATCAATCTAGTCTTACACCTAAGACGAACGCCCATATGTAAATATTTATATATACTTAATAAATTTATGTAATTATAAATACAATAAATATATTCTTTTTAAATATATTTATTATAATTTTATAATTAATTATTTATAATTATAGAAATATTTTTAAAAAATAATATTTTTATCATTATATATATTTATATAATTATATAATTATATATATTTAATAAATATATTCATTATTTAAGTAAATTAATTATAAATTTAATAGTTATTTAAATATATATAGTTATTTATTTCTAATTATATAAATAATTTTAAAAAATTATTTATTTATTTATAATTAAAAATATATAATTGAATAAATATAGTAAATGTACAATTATAAATATATTTATTTATAAATATTTTTTACAATTTTTTTAACACTATTACTGAATATGTAATTTTAAGTGCATACATATATGTTAAAAATGAGCGAAATTGAATAAATTAAGAATAAGTACAATTTAACAATATTGAAAAAATGGATATGTTTTATGTGTGTGCATTGTATATAAAAAACATTAATTACGTATATGTGAAATAAATATAACACATATTTCATCTACATTAAATTGAAAAATAAAACACCATTCAATTATATGTCTATTACTATGAATTAGTTAATATTTTTAGTTCATATTAATTTTTAATTATATTCAATTATTCAATAAATATTTTATTATTTAATATAGAGTGCAATAATATTTTTTAATATGTAAATCATATTTATATACATTAATATATATATATATATATATTTAATATATACAATTTAATAAAATTATTTTTCTTAATTTTCTAATTAATAAAATGTTTAATAATTAATAATGTATAATAAATTTATTCATTTTTGTCAATAATTATTTAATTAATAAATTTTTTAATTTTTTTAATACAATTATTTTATATTTTTAACTTATTGAATTATTTAATTTTATTTATTTGTACCTTTATCAGTGCTAAAAAATGCTGAGGAAAGAAATATATATCAGTGCTAAAAATAAAGCAGTAATAAAGGACACCCTTTGTTAGCGCTAAAAATAAACCGCTGGTAAAGGATACCATTTATCAGCACTAAAAATAAAGCTCTAATAAAGTATTTCTTTATTGGAGAAAAAAAGTACCGATAAATGTTTAATTTTATCAGTGCTTTCGTTAGCGCTGATAAATATGCCATTTATCAGCATTTATTTCTAGCGCTAATAAATACAAGTTTTGTTAAACATGGGCTTTTTAGTAGTGGATGTGACAATATCAGCCTTACCCTGATATTATAAAGAGAATTTTCTATTTTCCAGAATGAAGTTATTTCGAGTGATACTCCAAGAGATTTGTGAGAAAAGCCATATGGTGGAAGAGATCACCGTAGACTATGGGAGGATGAACCTTGTGTGATAAGGGTTGGGGACCTTGAGGCTGTTTGTTGGATGGTTTTTTGGAACTTTAATTCCATTATATTATGAAACCTGAGATGGTTCATCCACGAGACATTACAGTAAGTTGGTTACAAACACTAGTGTGTGTGCTAGAAATGATTCTAATTGTGCCTTGGTTAAAGGTGTTGGAATTAGGTTTTGATAATTTATCATCCCCAAAATCTGATATTTTAAAATATTTTCAGCCAGAAGTGGCTCAAAAATAATTTTCA
Organism: Viscum album; assembly: GCA_963277665.1. NCBI lineage: Eukaryota > Viridiplantae > Streptophyta > Magnoliopsida > Santalales > Viscaceae > Viscum > Viscum album. Next base: position 309,701,661 of record OY728161.1, read on the forward strand.
TGGTTATATTAATGTGATTGGTGAGAAAATACATTGAATGTGTCGTTGGAGGAGATGAGTGCAGTGTAAGAGTTGGTTAGGGATTTCAAGGGAAATATGGATTGACCAGTTAAATCATGGTCGATTTTGAATTGTCCATTTTTATTTAATAGAGGACCAGGATCAGAGTCCCCATGTGAGACCAGGTGTTGTGAATTTATAATTATTCTATAAGCGTCGTTAGGAATCTAAAGTCATGATTCAATAGGTTGTTTCGATGGTTGGATTACCAAGGATCCAAATTTTTTCCAAGAACCTAGAGATTATGGTGTAAAAATCCATAGGCTATATGATAGAAGAGATGATGATGTGATTGTGTATCATGTTATATGGTCATAGGTAAGTGTATTATTAATTTTTTAGCTCTAAATATGGGATTTGTCTTGAGTTTTAGTGGCTAAATTACCACATGTTTAAAGTGGAACTTGTAGGTGCGTTGGGAATGCGAAACACAACACGTCCATTTGAGTAGGGATTCATAGCCTATGTAGGTCAAGTGATGTTTTTTTGTGCCCCGAGGATTATCAAGCATGATAAGTTCTATGGTTGAGATATTGTAACATCTTGTGTTTTGGAATTGTTTTAAAATTCCAAGAGAATTTGATATTTTCATTTAGTGTATGTTATTAATCTTAAACTGAGCCTCCAAATGTAATTATGAAGGTTGGAAAACATAAAAGTGTTGTTTTTAGACACACAACATAGCCCAGATTTTTTCTTGCAGGTTTTGGGAGAATCTTGAGGGTTTGTGACACAAAATGGATGTCTGGGAAAGAGACATGGCAGGCGTAAGGTTGGAACACTGTTAGTGCAAACCGTGTAGTGCAACCGTATGTATTTTTTTGTTAAGGGATATGGTTTTGATAACCGTGGGAGGTGGACTAATAATACATGAATATTTGTACAAAGGTGAAAAGTTAGTTCATGATTTTTGCATGGTTATTTTAACTATGCACTACAATTGGGAGGGATGGGTAGATCACTTGAAAAGTAGCTCTGCATGGGTTGCACACAGTTAGTCAAACTATGTGCCAAGTCCATATGGTTAGTGCCACATAGCAAGTAGATGATCAGGTTAGGTACACATTTTGGAAAACTTATGAACAAACCACACACCCCTTTAAAATGGGTGATTCTAGAAGGAGGATGAGCATGGAGCGTTCACTATAGCAGAAGCTAAATGAATTGCAAGAATGAGAGGGTATGACACTTTCCATCAGGAGAATCATGTACATGCATGAGAAATCCTAGCGGAATAGCCATGCAAAGGTGGATAGCTGATTTCTTGATAAAGATGCTAGGGAGGAGTAGTTCAAAGTAGTTAGTCTGGGTTTTATGTAATGTTTGAATCCTATAGACAAATAATTCCTCTAAGGCCTATGGGCCATGTAATACTTACTTCTAAGGGATTTGTAAGGGTTCCACCTCACCCCTTGAAAGGTGAATTGTCAAAATCAATAAAAATGAAGGCCTTCGAGCCATTAGAGGGTTTTGAACTCAATTTGGGCCACCCATTTTTTTATGTATATTGTTTTTCTACATGGTTCATGGGATGAATGAGGATAAATAAATGGATTGAGATACAATTTTTCATGAATAATTACTTTCCACATGTTGAATTATGAGGTATGTCATGGATAAAAAGTAATTTTTATTAAGTGTGAGACTCATATAATATAATTACTTTTTTCATGCTTTATCTATGTAACAAAAATCCTTAAAAAGGAATTTTATTTTATCATTAATTAATAAAAACCTTGGGAACTTTTATGGAAAATATTTAACAGTGTTAATTGATTTGTGTTATGGCCTGGGTGCTTCCAATGTCTTATTCATATGTTAAAAATGCAATGTTCCTACTATATAGATGAATTTAAAAGGGCATGGTGTGTACTCTTTGTCCTTGGATTATATTATGTCATGAATGATCTCATGTATATTGTTATGATATTAAATGAATTATAGTAATGAATGTAAATTGTGCCTTGAGAGACACCGAGTTCCTCTTTACAAAATGAATAGGTTAAGGGCTCATAGGGAAAGTGATATTACTTTGTATTATACCATCACTTAGGCACATTGATTAGGGTTGTTGGACATGAATATTCACACCCCTTGGTTGAGGATGTTAGAAATGAAATTTCACATAACTTGGGTTGCTGGACATGACATTTCACACCCCATCTTGAGACGGATATTGGACATGAAATTTCATTCCCACTCTTCAGATAGATGTTGAACATGATGTCAAACATCGTGGATTGGGATTAAAGGTCATGAATTATCCTATCCCTTGTTTGCATTCTTGGTTTTATTCCCCTTAAAAAATATTATCCCCTTATTATATAATTATTCAAATTAGGATAATGGTAATGGAATAAATTATTATTCCATTGAGATACATAAGCATGATGTCCCTTATTTAGTATGAGAATCATATGATTATGCAGGGATGCATGAGTTATGCTTAGGGTCCTAGTTAGTACTATGTATCTGTATATATATCTATATATGTAACTATGCATATAGTATATATATTCATGCATACTTATTTATATATATACCTATGTACATGGTTACATGTATTTAGAGATATTATGGTTTATGATGAAGTAGGTATCGTTGGCCAGGTGCCCTTGAGGAACCTAAGCTGGCCTGATTACATTAATTATTTACTGTTTTTTATTATACCTTCACACTAATTTATTTTATATCCATATATTGTATTTAAATATATTCCATTGATGGTGTCCTTCTGAGTATATCACACACCTTTTTTGGGCCACCATTTGTTACCCAAAAAGACCCCATGTTTCCCGGTTAGCAACTAGACTGTACTAGGTACTATTTTTTATTACGGACTAGGACATGACATGGATATGGGGGTCAAAAATATACTTAGTATGCCTACTAGATTTGGGTATTTTATTTATTTATTTTTTTAGTCATGTCGTGTTCTACTTGCATAACTTGTTTTATAGTTGAAAACTTATAGTTATGACTCTACATTTTCATGCATGATTATTTATTCATTTATTATTGATTTTTTACTTATTATATTCTATTATGGTATTCTATATTTATTCTTCTTCCATGTTGTACTAATACAAAGGTTATAGTATTCCAAATATACCTTCATTAGACCCTCACTATTAATCATCATCCTCTGGTGTATGAGGAGGTTTTCTTGAGGCCACAAAATGAACACACTCGGGGCACCATTTTAGTGGCTCCTGGGTCAGGATGTTACAGATGACATCCTCTAACCTTTGTAAAACTACTGAAAATTCTAAAAATCTATTTTTGTATTTTATTGGTAGTATCAACATATACAACTCGTCATAGAGATAATATATATAGATCTTTAGTATCCGCTCTTATAGGTTTTGTATGTTTAGGGAATATGCATGTCAACCCTTTCCATATGGTAATAGAATCTGATAACCTCTCTTTATCATATTTTTTCAATTTGAAAGATTAAATACCATCATCATCATTATAATATAGTTAAACTAGTAGAGAAATGTTTTATAAAGGCCCTCCCAATATGTAATAAACCCAGTTAGTATATTACTATATCTGGAAAATGTTGGTCCCTCCAGGGCCTATACAAAAACCCGAGTTCAACCACATTATATTGGTTAAGTGTTCCCATCATGGGGAAAAATATAACACAAAATATATGAGATACTACTCTAGGTCCTTGGTTCTATTAAATATGAGGAAATTAAATTTTTTTACATTTGGTAGAGGAGGATCCATATCCCCTAAGTCATGAAATGGATTCATCTATGATTGTACTAGTTCACATCATCACTCTATCTATTTTATTGGAAATTGTAGGGAATTGATGTAGGATAAGATTCCTAGTGGGAATTATGGATAGGATAACATAAAAGTATAGATAGTGGGTGGTGTTTGATATGATTGGATTAATCATGTTTTCTATTGATACCCATTTCAAGTCATATTAGGGTGGATTTCTTAATATGGATCTAGATACTTCCCTAGTGGAGAGAATTCCAAATAATCCTCATCCACTTTGTTTAAACACAGTGATTTTCTGTACATAGGACCTGTTCTTATGGGGTGAATATTTTTAATAGGTTGATGGAGATTCTTATATTGAGATGTATTGGTATTAACCTAGAAATTATACTTAATATGAATATTTCCCCTGATTGATTCATTCTTGAGTTTCTTTAATTACTCTAACTATGTTTCATATCATGTTCACATACCCTTAGTGGTGAGTTCCCCAGCTCCCTTTGGTGGTGTGTGGGATGTGGCCATGCCCTTCCCTTTATCTTTGGTAGATTCTCACTCAGTAGATGATATCAGTGTTCATAGAAAAACTCCAATATTTTGAGTATACCTAAGATTCTAAGTACACACACATTATTCAAGTATTTTTCAGTGGACCTTGTTTCAAAAAAGGATTCCTTATCATTTTTATCCATATGAGCATCATGGTATGAGTTATATATGGGGATGACATTGATGAAATTATCTAATTTATAGTATCTTGTGGGGATCATATGTTCATCAGAAGTTCATTTGGATTTATCATCCATTGAATATCTACTGAGGGGAAAATCATAATCCTCTTTCGTCTTTGCCTATATAGTAGACCATTTTGTCTTATATCCCTATCAAGGGCTGACCTTCCCTCATCAAATATCCCATGGAAGTGATTTATATAGAGTGATCCAAATTTATTACTTAACAACCTTCATTGAACTTATTTCAAACACTACGGGAAAACAACTTTTTTCGATGGGTTATTTGCGATGGGTTTTCGTCTCCTGTCGCAAAAATTTTGGCACCACTTGCGCGCCAAACCGCGCGAAGCATATTTGCGACGGGCGGATCCCCCATCGCAAATAGTGATGTTTTTGTCAAACCTCGCGAGGTTATTTGTGATAGGGGGATCTACATGTCGCAAATACCTCACTATTTGCGACGAGTCCCGTCACAAATACCCAACGGTAGTTAATAGCTTTTTGGGACGGGATGTCATCCCGTCGCAAAAAGCATGTCGTCAGAAACTATTTTCCACGGGACCCGTAGCAAATACCTTTTTAACCACCGACAGTAATTAATGCGCGCATAGGTATTTGCGATGAGGCTCATTACAAATAGTATCTTTTGCGACGGGACCCGTTGAAAATAGTATCTTTTGCGACGGGATACCCGTTGCAAATAATACCGTCGTAAATAATCTAACTTATATATACTCATATCCGTTTTTCTCTCTTTCCTCTCAATTCGCAGATCCTCGTTCTCTCTGAACTCTAATTTCAGAGTGAAAAATTTTCTATGTTAATTTTTTTTTCACGAAGAAGTTGTGAAGCCGTCTACAACAATAGAAGATCAAATTTAATGGTATTTATGTTTTATCTAATTTTTTATTTATTTAATTTTTTATGTTAATTTTTATTATTGTTGATTAGTTGTAAATAAATTAAATTTAAATTTCTTTGTCGTGAGTATTTATTTGTACTAATAAATTGAAATTTTCAGTAGTAATTCTTAATAATTAGTGGTAATTAAAAATTATTAGCGATAATTAGTAATGTATATAATTAATTTTCTGTATTTAATAATAATTTGTAATAAATATTAATAATAAGTAATAAATTGTAATAATTAGTAAAAATTGTAATAATTAATAATAAATAGTAATAAATAGTAATAAATAGTAATAATTTTTAATAAATAGTAATAATTAGTAATAACTAGTAATAATTAGTAATAATTAGTAATAATTGTAATAAATAGTAATAATTAGTAATAAATAGAAATAATTAGTAATAAATTGTAATAAATAGTAATAAATTGTAAAAATTAGTAATAAATTGTAAAAATTAGTAATAAATTGTAAAAAACAGAAATAAATAGGAATAATTAGTAATAAATAGTAATAAATAGTAATAATTAGTAATAAATTGTAATAATTACTAATAATTATTAATAAATAGTAATAAATTGAAGTAAATAGTAATAAAAAGTAATAATTTGTAATAATTTGTAACAATAAGTAATAATTAGAAATAATTAGTAATAATTAGTAATAATTAGTAATAAATTGGAAAAATTAGTAATAAATAGTAATAAATAGTTATAAATAGTAATAATTAATAATAATTAGTAATAAATAGTAATAAATAGTAATAAATAGTAATAATTTTTAATAATTTGTTACAATTTTTAATAATTTTTAATAATTAGTAATAATTAGTAATCATTAGTAATAATTAGTAATAATTTGTAATAACTTGTAATAATTAGTAATAATTAGTAATAATTTGTAATTATTAAAAATAATTTGTAATAATTTGTAATAAAATTTAATAATTGGTAATAATTAGTAATAAATTGTAATAATTAGTAATAATTAGTAATAATTAGTAATAATTAGTAATAATTAGTAATAATTAGTAATAATTAGTAATAATTATTAATAATTAGTAATTATTAGTAATAATTAGTAATAATTAGTAATAAATTGTAATAATTAGTAATAATTAGTAAAAATTAGTAATAATTAGTAATAAATTGTAGTAATTAGTAATAATTAGTAATAATTAGTAATAATTAGTAATAATGAGTAATAATTAGTAATAATCAGTAATAATTTGTAATAATTTTTAATAATTTGTTATAATTTGTAATAACTAGTAATAATTAGAAATAATTAGGAATAATAATCAATAATTAAGAATAATTAGGAAACAATTTGTAATAATTAGTAATAATTAGTAATAATTTGTAATAACTAGTAATAACTACTAATAAATTGTAATAAATTTAATAAATTGTAATAATTAGTAATAAATTGTAATATTAGTAATAATTAGTAATAATTAGTAATGATTATTAATAATTAGTAATAATTAAGAGTGATTAGAAATAATTAGAAATAATTAGCAATAATTAGGAATAATTAGCAATAATTAGGAATAATTAGCAATAAATTGTAATAATTAGCAGTAAATTGTAATAATTAGAAATAAATTGTAATAATTAGCAATAAATTGTAATAATAAGCAATAAATTTTAATAATTAGCAATAAATTGTAATAATTAGAAATAATTGTAATAATTTTCAATAATTGTAATAATTAGCAATAATTGTAAAAATTAGAAATAATTGTAATAATTAGCAACAATTAGTAATAATTAGCAATAATTAGTAATAATTGTGAATAATTAGTAATAAATAGGAATAATTAGTAATAAATAGTAATAATTAGTAATAATTAATAATAATAATAATAATAATTAGAAATAATTAGTTATAATTAGCAATAATTACTTTTACTTATCAATATATTGGAATAATTATCGATATATGTGAATAAATAGGAATATATTGGAATAATTAGTAATAAGTACTTAGGAACAATTAAGAAGAAATTTTAATAATATTTAATAATATTTAATAAATTTTAAGAGCTTGGCACAATTCTAGTGGATTGACGACACTCCTTTTGCTCGATCACTCTTCTCCTTTCAACTCTCACCGACTCAAAACATTATGAAAAATTTTCTCCTACGTATGCATATCCAATCTATTATGCACGAGATTTGATATTCATTCACAGGAAAATATTTTTTATAATGTTTTCAGCCGGTGACAGTTGGAAGAAGATGATTCATTGCTGAAAAGGTGGATCTTTTGTTAGAAAACTCATTTACTTGCATCTTTTTCACTGAAATCAGAATGAAGAATCTAGTCTGAGGTACACATATTCATTCTCTTGCATACGAGAATGAATATGCATACCTAAGACTAGAATCTTCATTGTGATTTCTGTGTGAGAGAGTGGCATGTAAATGAGGAATCATACAAAAGAGTAGCTGTCAATCCACTAGAAATTGTGTCGCCCTTAATTAATGGTAATTATTAAGAAGTATTTGTAATTATTTATCTTCTTTTTTAGATAGTGTTTCTATAATTTCGAATTATTCAAAAACAGTGATGATTTTATATTTTATGTAAAAAAATATGGAACAAGGAAGTCGACATCAGTCATTATTAGATGATCATGCTTGGAGAAATCAACATAGAAACTCAAATGGTTCTGGTTTAAATCTGGTATATATTGAGGGTGTTGAAGCTTTATTATCATTTGCATCATGAAAACCATAATATGTTTCAGAAGGCACAATTTAGTGTCCTTGTAAAAAATGTGCTATGAGAACGTTTGAAACATTTGACAAGGTCGGGGGACATCTCTTGAGGTTTGGTTTTCAACCATATTATGTTTTTTAGTATCAACATGGTGAACGCAGTTCCAGAGAAGATACAAATAACTTGATTCTAGAACCATCACGGTTTCAAAATTTAGTACATGACGTTGCAGGTCCATCTATTCAACAAACTGAAACTCATGATGATATTGATTTAACTCCTGAGTTGGCACCATCCGAATTTTATGTGTTGTTGAGGTCTGCTGAGGATGCATTATAACCTGGTTGCAAGATAAGAAAATTAAAAGGAGTTGAAAAATATATGGCAATAAAATCAGATAATGCAATGTCAAACAACTATATTGATTAGATAACTTCTTTGGTTAAAACAATGTTACCTGAAGGAAATGTGTTGCCTGCAAATTACTTTGAGAGTAAGAGGATGGTTCTTAATCTGGGCCTTAATTATCAGAAGATTCATGCATGTTAAAATGATTGCATCTTATATTCTGGCAAAAATGATTCATTGGATAGGTTTCCCACATGTGGAAAATCGAGGTATAAAGAAGCTCAACCAGGGACGTCTAGATCGATTCCATTACAATAGTTGATAAATTTCCCCCTTACACCCAAGTTGCAACATTTATTTATGTCTCAGAACACAACTCCAATGATTTCATGGCACAAAACCAAGATTTCGACGGATAAATGCTTGAATCATCCATCTGATGGTGATTCGTGGAAACATTTTGACCATCTGCATCCATCTTTTGCTATAGAAGCCCAAAATGTGTGATTGGGTCTTTTTACTGACAGTTTCTGTCCATTTGGTTCTTATGGTAGTTATTATTCATGTTGGCCTATCTTTATAACTCTGTATAATTTCATCAATGGATGTTGATGAAGGAGACCTATATATTTTTGACTCTATTAATCCCAGGACATCCAAAAAATAATATTGATGTTTATTTGAAACCCTTGATTGATGAGTTAAATGCATTGTGGAGTGATGGTGTTAATTCATATGATGTTGTTGCGAAACAAAATTTTATATTAAAATCTATATTGATGTGGACGATTAGTGACATTCCGATATATAGAATGTTATCTAGTTGGAGTACACATGGTCTAAAATCATGTCCTTACTTTATGAAAGACAAAAAATCCTTTATGATTGTTAATGGAAAAAAAACCTTGCTATTTTGATTGTCACCATAGATTTCTTCCAACCGATCATCCTTTTCGGAGGAAAAAATCTAATTTCAAAAAAGGCACAATTGAAAGGGATGAACCTCCAATGATGATCTCAGGTACAGAGTTAAAATCAGTTGTATTTTCATTACCTCCCATCACATTTGAACAAATACTAAACCAATAGAAAATTCATAGCTTTGGGAAAGAACATAATTGTATAAAATGGATCATTTTTTGGGATCTTCCGTATTGGTCTGTTTTGTTGGTCCACCACATGTTGGATGTTATGCCTATTGAGAAGAACTATTTTGATAATTTATATCATACAGTTTTGGATACACCAGGTAAGACCAAAGATACTATTAAGGCACGATTAGATCTTGCCCAAATTTGCAGGCGACCAGAACATGAACTATTTGAAAATGTCAGATCACAGAGGTTAATAAATCCAAAAGCAGCTTATACTCTATCCAAATATAGTCGCTTATTATTTTTTCAGTGTATTATAGATTTGAGACTTCCAGATGGATATGCTTTTAATTTGGGCAGATGTGTTAAGAATGGTTATATTACTGGATTAAAAAGTAATGATTGTCATGTTATAATGGAAAGAATTATTCAGATTGGATTCATAGGCTTGTTGAATTCTATGATTTGGGATTCAATAATAGAAATATCATATTTTTCTCGAGACATTTGTGCAGAGACAACAGACTACAGTGCGCTAAGAAAACTGGAAGAAGATGTTGCTGTAATTATATGTAAACTAGAATTTTTTTTATGCCCGCTTTCTTTGACTCAATAGAACATCTGATATTACATTTTCCACATGAAGATAAATGTGGAGGTCTCGTACAGTTTTGATGGATGTACCCATTCGATAGACGTATGCAGATATTGAAGAAAAAAGTACGTAACAAAGCATTAGTTGAAGGCTCAATTGCTGAAATGTATTTGCAAGAGGAAATTGCTTTTTCCTGCTCTCATTATTTTGAATCTCAATATCCCTCATAACACAATCACATTCGATGAAATGAGGGTAATTTTAATGATGAAATGGAAAATCAATTAATAGTTTTTTATCACCAAAATCTTGGTTTTGGTGGAGTTCATGATCGATGGCTTTCAGATGATGAACATCACAGAGTTCATACATATGTTCTGCTCAACTGTGAAGAAATGACATCATTTGTCCTGTGATTTCTTCTATCACTCATTCTATAATTTATGTTACAGTATTTAAACTTATTTTATTTTTAGGTTATATGATAATCATATCAAGAAACAACTTCCACAAATTACAGCTGTTTCTCTTGAAGAAAGCAAACAAAAATATTTTTATCAATGGTTTCAAAAACTGGTAACATAAATTATTGATGGTTTAATATCAATTCTGTTTATTATTTATTATATTAATAATTGTTTTAAAAATCTTCAGCTGTCTCAATATGCTGATAAAATTGATAAGCGACTATGTATATTGAGTAACCCACCATCCAAAATGGTTAAATATTATAATGCATATGTGGTGAATGGTTTTCTATTTCATACACATGCATATGGGGAATAAAAAAAACAATGAACAATTGAGTTTTCTTGATAGGGTCACATCACAGAGAACCTGAAGTTGACTTTTATGGAATTTTGGATGAAATTATTGAGATGTGTTATCTAGGAAAAAATTACACAATAATGTTTAAATGTCGGTGGTTGGATACTGAGAGAGGCATGCATGTTAATCCGACTCATGGATTTGTCGATATTAAATATAAAAGTCTTCTTGTAGTAAATAAACCATTTTTCACTAGCTCAACAGGCACATCAAATTTATTACGCAATGTACTGTTCTACTTCAAGAGACTTGAGCGATTGGTGGAGCATAATACAAATGAAATATTGGGAAAATCAGTTTACTCAAACTGAATGTGGTTATGATGAAGTGTAAGGAATTAAAAAATTTCAAGAGACTGCTCAAAATCCATCTGATTCACAATGAGATGTGAATATTGATGATTACACCCCACAATTAAGGATCGATGGTGATGAAGTTGTTAATTATTTTACAAATGAATTTGAAATGACCAGAGATACTGAAACAGAAACTCATATGGATATGGATGATGCTGAGGAGGAAGGTGAAGACATTGAAATTGATAGCTATAGAGAAGAGAATAAAGATGCACATTTACATGGTTAAATGCTGGTTATAATCATAACTAATATATATCTATATATAATAGTTATTTTTAACTATCTGCTAACAATAATCATTTTGTGTTTCAGATGGACGATGAACTATTTCGTGAGTTGCAAGAGGCTGAGCTACCTTTGGATGAGGGGGATTTTGGAGCATCTGACCCTCGGGCTACTTGTGGTTCAGGGGGTACGTGGAAGGGGGCGTGGTCTTGCGCGACGGATGATTCCTGACCCTATCCTCGAGCGACGCCCACATCTTGGTTTGGATCCACGCACACGGAGGTATGGTAACCTATATATTTTAGTTAGATTTCATTAAATTATTTATATATATACTAATTGTTTGATTATTTATTCATTCTTCAAAGTTTTTTGCATCTAGCTATTGGACAGGGGAGCGCTATCTTGTGCAATTATTTTTCTCAACCATGGATCATATGGGAATAGATTCTCGTTGATGTGTGAAGCGACATGTTCCATCATTGGATGGTATGTAAATAAATAATATTTATTTTGAAATTTATTTTATTAATAACATGATATTATAAATTATTTTTAGGTTTTATGGTATCCTATAGATGATAGCATGCACGACACTATCCATGCGGCATGGCAGGTTTCTATGTGTGACCATTTTCGTGAGTTTTTGAACAATTTGAGAAGGACAACCATTAAGAAATATGGAGTGACAGAATTTGATGAGTCGTGTAGGGCCCACCAACCAAAGTACATTTTATCACACGTTTGGGATGGATTATGTTTACACTAGTTGGGTGGTGGATTTCTGAGGAGATCTTTAGTGGGACAACAAAACTGGGGGAGATAGGAGGTGACACATCGAGTTGGTAGTTGTACATTTAGTTTCCATAGAGAGAATCTGGTAAATATATTTTTTAAGTATTTTATATAACATTAAATATAAACAGTTTATTTTATATTTCTGTAGGAATTAGAGCATCCTAATATTATGGAGTTTGACATTTTTTGGAGGATGTACAGTGTTCTAGCCACTGGAGAGATTTGAGGTGATTCTCAGCGTCAGATTGTGGTTAGTTTTATTTTTTCAGTTTGACAATTAACTGCATATAATATTTTCACAATTTTAATTTTAAATTGGAATTGAAGGAGTCATATAAGGCTGCGACCTCTCAGACATAGGCTGAGGGTCAGGACGAGACGACTGAGCAGACTAGTGCTCACCATTTCGATGAAGCGGCATGGATGTAGGTGGCTCAGTTTGGCTTTGAAAAGGGCCGAGTAGTTGGTATGGGATCTCATTTGAATCCTAGTGCTTATTATGGTACTACTGTGATGTTGAAATCTAGCTAGAGTGGATCTTGTGGAGAGACATCATCTTCGGGCTCAAAGTATCAGGAGCAGTTGTGAACTCAGGCTGAGTTTATAGAGACTTTGAAGAAGTATCATGAAGAGATGTGTCAGTGGCAGCAGCAGTAGGAGCAGCATCAAAAGGAGGAGCTACATCAATTGGAGCAGTGACGACAGCAGGAGTATCATGAGCAGATGGAGTACATGCACCGTATGACTTGTAGTTTAGGGATGGATTTTCCTCCACCTCCTCCAGATGACACCTCAATGATTTGGTTTTTATGTTAAAAATATTTGAATTCTAGTTTTGTAATAATATGAATTATTTATAGATTCTGTATGTATATATTGGTGGAAATATTGCATAATTTAATTTTTTTAATATTTTATTATTTATTATTAGTATTATATTTTTTAATATTTGTTTATTTTACTAATAATAAAAATATTTTATGATTTTTTTTATTTTTTTGAAATTATTGAAACTTTTAATAATTTTTTATTATTTTATTATTTTAATAATATTAATTTTAATTTTTTATTAATCATAATTTTATTAAATATATTTTTTTAGTATTATATTTTTTAATGTTTGTTTATTTTACTAATAATAATAATTTTTTTAATTTTTTTTATTATTTTTATAATAATAATATAATTTTTTCCTTAATCATAATTTTATTAATTTTTTTCTATTTTTAGTATTTGCGATGGGGTCTTTTGCGACGGGGCCCTGTCAAAAATAAGTGAAATATATTTTTTTCGATTATTATTTTTGACGGGCCCGTCGCAAAAGGTTTATGGGTATATAATGTATGTAATCGGAAGGGTTTTTGCGACGGGGAAGTTCCATGTCGCAAAAAATAATTACGACGGGCCCTTCGCAAAAGGTTTTTGGATATATAATGTATTCAATCAGAAGATTTTTGGTGATGGGTAAAATTCCCACAACAACAAATATTTTTTACAATGGGCCCGTCGCAAAAAATATCTGTTGCGATGTCGTTTTCTACAATGGGATATTTGCGACGGGGGCCCATCACAAAGGGCTATTTGTGACGGGATCCCATCGAAAATAGCCTATTGCAAAAAACGGGAATTCTAGTAGTGAAATGAGAAATATGGGCCACATTACAGAAGGTACTATAGGAGATTTTCCTATCAATATCATCCTAATCTCGAGAGAACTAACTTTTATTGGGGAGGAGAGGGTAATGATTCCCCCAACCCTCTTAGATAAGGATGGAATTTCTTTTACTCCATTATATCATAGACCCGTATAGTATTTAATTATCATAGGGGTTGTGGTGAATGAAAATATTCTCCCATCCCTATGGGGCGAGTCTTCTACCATAATTATATGGTGGTGATGTCTATCACATCCTTATGGAATTTATAAGATTTAATTCAAGTTGATTCTTAATAAAATGATGTTTTTGAATATTATATTCACACAACTGAGGGATTCTATATAGATAGTGGTCTTATAAACATTATTTGGGAAGTGCATTCAACTGTTTTATCACCTTGAAATATAAGTTTTTCAATGGTTCTGTCATGATAAGTGTTTTATCTCAAGAATTTAAGAGTAGATAGATTTTTCTGGATAGAATAGTTGTAATATTTAAACCCCATGAAACATATCTTTCCTAGGTAGATTTTGTTTCATGTGTCATTTCTCTATGGACTCTATTAGTCATTGAGTGGAGTAAAATGTAGTGCTTCATTCTCATCACACAATTTAGTTCCCACATCAGATGAGTCCCAATAGATTTTTTTGAGAAATGTTTTCCAAACCTCAATGTAATTTATGATGAAGGTATCTTTGTTTCTTCATTTAATTTGACTGTCATTTAACCAAGAGGGCGACCATGTTTATATGGAAGTATAGATCTCTTATTAGCTTGAATAGAATATCTCATTTGAGATAAATATTTCACCATGTGATGGAATAGATTCATCCATTGATTTTGGTATTGGTAATGTAATTAACCTTATTTCAATGTATTTAAAATGTTATACCAGGATGTTTCCAGGGTCTAGAAAAAAAAATATTATATTACATTAAACCAGCTCTTTCCACATAACCATGATATTTTACTCTTCCTCATTAATGGATTCCTCACCTTGATCTATCCTAAGTTGTCATTTCCTTGATATCTTATCGAGGGGAGTAGTATTTTTTGAAACCAAAATTATTATATCAAAGGGTAAAAGGACTGGGATGAATGGATAATGAACATCACCTAGGACTATCCTCCTATTGGGATGAAAAGGAACCAATGAAAGCTTTAACTCTCAAGTGCATCGCGGTTTGAGGTAAATCATTGAATGGTATCAATAGAGAGATTATTACTAAGATGATATATCATTATGATGAGATATTTCTCAATGAGAACCATAGGGAGGAACTCCATGGATATCTTTATATCTAATAATCGGTGTAGGAATTCCGTTCTAGATTGATGTCCAGCCACAGAGAGTAATTTTGTAACATGTTACTGATAGTGGACTTCCGTGGTGGAAAATCTAGTTTCCCTGGGGAGGAAATTTGTAGATACCAGTCACAGATGATTCAGTAATGGTAAATCCTATTTATATATTATTATTATGATTTATAGGAAGATCTCCATAACATACACCATGGGGAGGACCTCTATGGTTGAATTTCATGTTGTCACTGGGAGGACCTCTATGAAGGGTACTCAACGAAGGACCTTGAAATCCATTGATCATGGTACGATGGGTAAGACCACGATGGATGTCATTTTCTTCAACTATTGGTGACTAATCAGCATATTATTGTTCCCCCATTGTAAAATTATAGAGGTATTAAAGAATAATGTCATCCCTAGGTGTGGGTATATGAGCAGAACCCTAACTTGTGGACTACCCTTGATGAGTCCTTCTAGATATTTTTGGTCGGTTATAGAGGTTGGATCCTCAATCATAATTATATTCATTAAATTAATTTGACTAACCTCATGCCTCCAAACTATCCTAGGAAACCACCATCTCTTCATCATGATATACCAAATACTTTCTTGTATATTTGCTGAAACATGTTGGCATAATTTTCAAGAATGAGTAGTGACATGAATATAAGATTATTGTGGATATTTCATCACCACTAAAATATTCACATAAACAACATGAGAGAGGATAAAAATATCACATTTCTTCTAGATGTGTGCAACTAGGATATGGTGATGGGATCTATGCATGCAATATTGAATATGATTCTACCCTTGTGTTTTTTATAGAATATTGTTTTTATCTCCTATCAGGGAGAATTAATATAATCCTTCTCCTAAGAATTTTTGGAATATTTTGGTGAGCACAAATGATACTGGTAGAGATATGGGTTGACCCTAAAGTTATTGTATAATAATACCAGTGAAACCCAACTGGAATAGGAATATGGGCTCAATAATATTCTTCATTCTTCATCATGATATACTGCTGAGCCTATGGAATAATAGTGGGGAAAAGTTCCCACTTCTGAGTAGCTTCTAAGGTATATAGATGGTATCCCTTAATGGATGTAGGAGTAATAAGGGTTGAACCCCAGTTGGCTATTGGGATATTTCAATTGTAGTCTTCTATTGTCGATTCTAGGATATGTTGAGAACTTTAAAAGATATAAGCAAGGATTTGAGCATTCCCTTAAAAATTGTGCAAGGATATGCCAATGGGATTCTTCAATTGGAATAAAGATATAATAATGATATTCTATTGGAGTGGGGATATGAGTTCACTACATCCCTCTATTGACCATTAGAATATGCTAATAAGCTTCATGTGTGGGTGATATTATATGGGAATATTCCATGGATACTACTGAAATATAATGACAGCATCCTCTTGGTTCTTCCAAGGAATTCATGTAGGATTTATTCGCGGTACTAAGGATATTGGAATGAACCTTGAATTTCATCAAATTATGTTGATGAGATTCCTCGATGGGAACTAAAACATGGTCCTACTCCCTGATTTATGGGGTATTCCATCGGTGAAAATATCTTCTCTTGGGTGACCAAAACTGATTGGACAGGGATGGAACATCCTATTTGGACTCCCCATTAGACTTATGATGGGTTTGGAATGAATGATATTTTCGAGTAAGTGGTTAGTGGGAGCCCTAATAGGCGGTTCTCAGGTGTTAGTGAGAACAAGATCATAATCATGATCCATCTCATTAAGGTAGGGAGTGTAGGCATTATTCTACTTCAGGGATATGCTTAAAAACTAGTGGGAAGTGGTAAATGGTTCCACCTATTCCATAATCTATTAATGATGATAGGATATGTAATGAGTCTTCAATGCATATAGGTTTTCCTATATCATCTCCAAAGTGGGTATAGTACCCTTGAGGCGGAACCCTCTCATTATCACATTCATAAATTTTAGTTGGAGATGATGAGTTAGTGATGAGAATATCCTGGTTTTTAGGACCACATCATTCTATTTGGCTGAGGCATATGTCTATTTCCATGATGACACAATTTGTTTATCCAAGTGGGGGGTCTTATCTAGGGTTCTCAAAAAAAATCTAGAAATAACCAACAACCACATGTAAGAAACCCATTAATATAATAATAGAGGTAAGATAATTCATGATTGATCACTTTTATAGATCATGGAATCACATCAGGTTCACCCTTTTTTTCTAACACACTACTTCTCTTAGATAAATTTCGTTAGAAACATTATTCCAAATGTTAATTATCAATTAAGTATCTATTGTTAAAGGACTCAATATTATTAATTATTCTTATAATATGAACTATGTATATAGTTGTTTTGAATAGTTCTAGAAAAATTGTGGTGGGATTTGTTTCAGGCCAAATGAAAGAAAGGTATTTTCATGTAGTGTGCTATGCTTGCAGAAATCTTGATGATGCTCAATGGAGTTACACTACTACATATAATGAAATCATAGGGGTAGTTTTTTATATATATTCAAGTAGTAATTGATTGTATCCAAATTCATTACCTTTACAAATCATTCAACACTTAAATGTATATTTTACAAGAAATAAATTAAGCCAATGATGATAATATGGGTTTTTCTACTATATGAATTTGACTTAGTTATCATGGATAAAAAAGGGGATGAAAAATTTCATAACACATCATTCATCTAGGATGACCAATACCCAAAATAAAGACCCAAGGGTGATAAAATCTTCTTTTCTCGAAGAAAATATTTGAACTATTTCCAGTGAGATCATTCCATGGGCTTTTGATTTTGTTAAATTTATTGATGTTGAAATTTTACTTGAGGACTTTTCTCATAACCAAAGATTTAATTTCATCGCAGATATTAATTACTTTTTATAGGATGATTATCTACTATTTTAAAGGTGTTATGATGTTATTATGATAAGATGTTCTCCTATGGAAGAAATACTTCCCATCCTGGAGAGTTTTCATTCATCTACATGGGGAGGACCCCATGGTAGTGACATAACTACCCATTTTTTTCAATCTGCATTATATTGTCCCCAGTATTCAGTGATTCTAAAAGCCTAGTTGTCTAGTTTGATAAATGTCAATGACTTGGAAATATAGGAAGGAATCAAGGTCTTCCCCAAAATGGTATCTTGGGGGTTCAAAATTTTTGATGTTTAGGGAATGGAATTCATGTGACCCTTTCCTTACTCATGTGGAAATGAATACATTTGGGACACATTTGACTATGTATCAATATGGGTTGAGGTGATGGAACTTCAATACAAATAAGCTGGTAGTGTGGCCAAGTTCTCCAAGAAGAATACCTTTTCAAGGTTTAATGACCTCATGGATTCGATCACAGATAATTGAACCAATTTAAAAAATTACATGTTAAAAAATTTAATAGAGAAATGTGGTTGTGTTCACGTAATGGGTAAAACAAATAACCCAAAAACAAATGGGAAGTTTGAGTTATCTAACATAGAGCTCAAATATATTTTTGAAAAGATAGTTTTTAGATCAAGTAAAAATTGATCCTTAAAGTTAGATGATGTGCTATGGGATTATGAGACCACCTTTAGAACATCAATCGCTATGTCCCCATACTAGATGTTTTTTTTAATATCTTTTCATTTTACGTTGGTGCTACACAATAAGTATTCTTTGGTTTTAAAGGCTTTAGATATTGACTTCAGATATACTGGAGAGAGAACACTTCTTGAATTAAGTAAATTAAATGATATTATAACATAATCATATGATAATTAAATAATCTATAAGGAAAGGAAAAAATCTTTTCATGATTATTTTATTTGGAATAGAAACTTTTCATGTAAGACAGAAGGTACTTCCCTTCAATTGTCTATTGAATTTTTTTCCTCTTAAACTCATATCAAAGTGGTTCAGTCCAATCACAATTTTGATGTTACTGGTAAATAGGAGTGTGGAATTAGTGGAAAATGATACCCAACCGTTTTTGGTCAATGGTTAGAGAGTGAAACAATATTTTGAGGGTCATCCAAAGGGGTTGGATTCCATCTTCCAACATCATAATAGAGCTACTTTTTTAGTCTTACTGAAGACTATATAACTAATGCTTTATGAGAGACAACCCATATTAGATTTCATTATTTAGTTTTGTTTTACTTTGTACATTATTTCTTATTTCATTTTAATTATGAATTCATTTTTCTCATATCCATTTTATTCATTTTTCTCCTTCTCATGCTACCCATAATATCCAATTCCGAGGGAAATGGGAGGTATTTGTAGTAAATTTGACAAGTGAAAATATCCTATATTAGGGAAGTGTTGATTATAATTATGACATATTTGTTTTCTTCTTATAAATTATATATTGGTTAATAGCCATTAATTTTATTGAAAAATATATAAATGTACTTTTATTTCCTGGTTGTCTGGTTTTATAATTTTTAGAGTGTCGAAAATAAATTTAAAATAAATTTAAAATCTTGATAGCACCCTCAACCTTCATCTTCCTCATTGCTTGTGATGATTATTTGTGTTATAAATTAAAAATTATATTTTATTTTTATAATATTTAAAGTAAAAACATGAACATTCTGATGTCAAAAGAAAATGTTTATTCACATTTTGTTGGAAGTGTGGAAATTTTGTTATTTTTAACTTTATTGCAAACCCCTAAAAAATATATGAACTACTAAACAGAATATTCCATATGAAATATAATTATTCTCCACCTTAGGATTCAATGTAGGGGATAATTATGGGTTTTAGGTGTGGGGAGAGGGAACCTTTTATCCCTTATCGGTGAATCAATACTTCCATATCAAACACCCCTAGTTTTTTTTTCAAAATTCCCCCACATTTAAGAAATTAAAATAGTTTTTCTCAATGTAAATATAAGTTTGGGGTTCTATTGTTTTGAAAAATGAGAACTCAAAGCGTTCTAACTTGGTGAAAATTTCATAGAATATTTGAGATATTTCACTGAGTTTAATGTTGTGAGGATTGAGTGATTTATTAATGTTGTTGGATGATATATTTATGGAAATACTGCTCGAGAACTAGGAAAATTTTTTTGATAGGTTATATTTTTGTGGAATTGGAACTATAAATTAAAGAATCTTGAAATTGAAATTAAAGTTAACTACTTAGGCTGATTAAAATGGAATACCTTAGGTATATAACTAATTTTAGAGTATTATAAATCATTTGAATCTAGAGAAAAATAGGAAATTGGGATACCACCGTGAGTATATAAGACAAAGGAACTGGGTGTGTTTCTATAAATAAAGAAAAATATATATGTGATTTATATAGTACTATGAACAGATTCATAGCTAGGAAAAATAGAAAAAAGTACCCTTACCAAAAAAATGAGCTTGTGAAAGTGAGGTGAATATTGAACCCAAATTAAATAGGGAAAATTTTTTTTATAAGAAAATACTATTAGTTGTATCAATAAAGTGGTAGGTGAAGTGTTGGTTTTAGGAACCTTGGGAAGAGTGAATGTTTTTTCCTTTTCTTATTGATCTATTTCCACTTGGCTATCTAGGGTATTTACTCCTTTAAATAGTATTTGAACTTGTTTTGAAATGGTTTAGTGTGAAAAGCTCACATAAGAGGACTGGAAATCTTAGTAGTGGAAGAATCATTGATTTTTTTAACAGGGGAATATGAACATGATCCTATGCAAGATGGCTATAAATATTTCTTATAATTTTATATAAATAAATAATTCAATTTTATTTACTATGAGTGAAAGGTATTAATTTTGTGGGAGTATAATTTTTCACTATTTTATCACACTTTTTCACATTATTTTTTATGGATTAAATGGTATTTTTATGAAAATGGATCTTTGAATGGAGTGTCAATGAATCTGGAAAACATATTGTGGAATTTATTATACATTGAATATTTAATGAAAATGCCTTTATTAGAAACTCAATTAATCAATGTTTTTATTTATTGTAGTTAAAATATAGACATAACTATTTCTATAACATAATTTACTTTTTGAGAAAAAATTCGAAACCGATGGAAATTTCTATATAAGAAATAAAAAAGAAGAGAAAAACATATGCACTCATTTTTCATGACCTATTATCTAGATCGTTCGTACATCAACACTTTCTTGGGAACATTTAGAAGATTTGTTCCCTTGACGTGAGTTTATAAGTTTCCAATTACGCCACTAATAATTGGTTTGGATTTAGAGATGTTTTCCACCATGGAAGATCATGAAGGATTCACCGATTTGGAAGAAGATGAATCCACAGTTTCCTTTTTCGATATGGGAGTACCCATTTAAAGAAGGTCATGAACTGATCATGACCAAAGTATAATCTCACACATGCTAAAAATTGAACCAATCTTCTGCTGGATACTACGTAGGTACATATCCTTTGGATGGTCAATGCTTTTCCTCTCATGTTCACCAAGAACTAGTTTTAAAAGGGTTGAGGGTGATTATTTAATAGAATATTGAGGAGGGTTCATTTTTTTAGGCCTGATCTAAGCCTATCCATTCGAGAATACACTCTGATCAGTCTAGTGGTGCCTCTAGAACAAGACAGTTTGAATTCAGTGGTAGGATACATTGGAAATTACATAAAATAGTCCAATCAGTTACGTCATCCAATTGGCTATATAGTACAATCATACATATCAAATGATTTGTTATGCATACCAATTTCCTATGTGATAAAAATACCTACAAGGTCCAATCGACTACTTTAACAAAATAGTTTCATGGATATTAGGATATTTGAGGCCAAAACAGCCATGTGAGGGGATTTGTCTCTGTAAATGTATTTAGATACATGGATAATTACCTATATCAATATTTGGTTCCATCAATCATATCAGATATGTGATATGAAAAAAATGTGTGAGGGTAAATAGATATATGAGGAGAATCACCTAAGTGGGAATTCACATATGTTGATAATTTGGATACATGAGAAGAATTGTCTATATCGATTCCCATAAAGAAGTATGGTTTGTTGGATAGAGGGAATGATGAATTTCTAAACCCACATGTGATAGCCACCAAGGAGGCTCTATCAGACTCAAAATTTCATGACTAAATGAGGGGTACAAAGTTGGTGTGTTTCTATTTGGGTGAATGATATGTCAAGGAGCGGGTAGTGATGTTTTGTAATGTATTTTTACAAAAACGTGGGACAACCAGGATGGTATGTTCTTCTTGATGGAGAGATTAATAGAGGGTAGTGCACCATTGAGAAATATAGATAGAGGATGAGTCACACATTCTGTTTGATCCTATAGCTTCAGAAGTTGTTTTGTAATATCTTGTTGGGGGATTTATTGTTTATTTTCATTACCTTGTTTAGTTAATTTTTTTTGATTTATTGAATTCTTTTATGACAATGGTTGGATAAAATTCAACTTGGAAATGAGATAAAGATGGTCAGGATATTTACTACATTTAATTTTTGAGTGTGTTTAGAAACTACCACTTTCTCACTGACTGAGTAATATTTATCCTTTAACTACCTGAACATAGTGAGTTTGGTTCTAGATTTAACATTTTATAATAACTTTTAATTTTGAAGTCCATATGAGAAGATTAAATCCCATGAAAGGGCCAATCATCTGGTTGCTTCATTCAGTAGATCAGTGGAATATGTAGGTGAGAAACTACAGAATTAATTTATCCATATGTTACCCACTTGAAAGAACACACCAATGCCTTTTCATTAGACCCAACCAATATTTTCCATGAATTAAGGTAGAAAAAGAAAAAAAGTATAACATTTGAAAAAAAAATCTAATCAAATTCCCCTATCATTCTCCTTTCTTCACCCTTCTATCATGAGTTGTCTACACTCTACACACACATTTTGATTTCATATTCTTTCCAAACTCCATCCCATCAACTTCATGACTACCATTTCATGCACCATTACACCCTTTGTTGTTTGATTCAATTTTCTCTCTCTTTCCTATGTCTCACTCTATACACCTTTTATAGAAGTCCTTCCCTATGGATTGACCCCTACTCACCACTACAATCATATTAATAATGGTTTATAAATAATTAATTTTTCTTAGGCTTAGTGATGACCTAGGTCTTCTGAACAAATTTTGCATAGGGAAATTTATATTCATTATATTTACTTAAATTATACCTTATCAAACACTCCCAATTTTTATCCCAAAATGCCCCAACTTTTGAGAAATTTAGATAGTATTTGGTCCATGTAAATATAATTTTTGGGTGCCACTTGGTTCAAAAAACAAGAAATCAAAGTTTTCTAAATAGGGTATATTGTCATAGCTTGTTAGAGTGATTTATACATGTCTATTGATGGGATTATTGAGAGTTGTATTAATGTTGTCATCCATTGTATTTTTTTGGAAATCATTCTTGAAAATAGGGAGAAGGATGTTTGATATGTTTGATTTTCCTGGAATTCCATCTGCAACTTAAGGAAGATTTAACTTGAAATTGAACATAGCTATATATCCTGTGAAAAATAGAATACCATAGAGGGTCAACCCATTCGAGAGTATTAGAAGTCCATTGAATTTGGTGTAAAACGTTAAATTGTGAGTCTATAATGAGTAACCAAGACAAGGTAATTGGGTGATTCTTTTGTAAAAAAATTAAAATCAATAATTACTATGAATATTTCTATGCACAAATTCATGGTTGGGGAAAATAAAAATAATGTATCCGTGTAAAAAATGATCTCATGAAAATGAGTGAAATATTGAACCCAAATGAACATGGGGAAAAATCCTTTATAATAAAATCCTCTCATTTGTGTAAATGTTGATGGAAGTTAATCCTTTGTATGAAGAACCTAGGTGAGAGATAAATTTTTTGTTACTTTTGTTATAGTTCTAATTCAAATTGGGTCTCTCTGGTATTTACTTCTTGAACTAGAATGTGAACATATAATGAAATAGGGAAGTGTGAAAAGCTCACATAAAAGGAATGACATTCCTAGTAGTGGATGAGTCAATGATTTTGTTTAACTTTGCCATATGTTGAAACTAGCCATGTTGTCAATCAATATATCTTTTGAGTTTTTGTAAATAAATAATTGAATTTAATTTTCCAAGAGTTAAAACGATAAAGTGTGTTGGATTATGATATGGAACTATTTTATCACACTTTTCCACATCTCTTTTGATGGATTAAATACTATTTTTATGAAAATAGTGATTTTAATGGTGTTCCATTGAATATGGAAAAAATTTGGTGGAATCTATTATACATTGAACATTTAATGAAAATGTCTATTTTTAGGAAATCAATTAGTCAACTTTTTTATTTGATAATGTTAAAATATAGACGTAACTATTTGTGTAAACTAATTTAATTTTTCAAAACCAGTTGGCAGCAGATAGAAATTTAGGAAAAGGAAAAACAAAAAAAAAAGAGAGAAAAATATTTTAATTAATTTTTCAAGTCCTATATTATAGATCATATATACACCAACACCTTCCTGAAAACATCTTGAATCTTATTTCCCCTAAGACAAGTTCACATCTAAAGCTTTCTGACACCGCCACCTATCTTCAGGTTGGATTTGGAAATATTTCTTATTGTGGTTGAGTGTGATGAATTAACTGATTCTAAAGAGGCTGAATCCATTACTTCCTTAATCGACATAGGATTACCAATTTCAAGAAGGCTAGAAACCGAGAAAAAACAAATTCTTCAATCACAACTGTTGAATAATGAACTGAGCTACTGTTGATAATGAAATAATGGAGGATTCATTTTCTCCAGAACAATATTTTTAGACTTTGGTGGATGATTATTTAATATAAAATAATGGAGGATTCATTTTCTCCAGAACGAGCTAAGCCTATATATTTGAGAAGACACTCTACGGAGTCCAGCGGTGCCTTTCCCACTCGCCAGTTTGAATTTGTTGGCAGGATAGGAAGGAAAATTTAGAGAAGAGTCCAATCAGTTATGTAACATCCCAGACTTAATCAGCGATAGACTGTTTTTACTTTATTGTAGTCTAATTAATTAAGAGACACGGGGTGCGCGCCTGTGCACCTCACTGTGGGTCCCATGTAGCTTTTTATTTAATTTAAATAATTTCATATGTTTTAACGAAAAATGAAATTTTGTGCCTTAGTGCGATTTTCAGGATTAAATAAATTATTAAAGGTTGAAAAGAATAATAAGAGAGTTAAAGATGATTTAAAAGAAAGTAATAAAGTATGACAAGAAATTTTGAAATAAAATAGAAAGTGGGATTTGGGTAAAATAAAAATAATAAAAATGGGGGGATTTACATTTTTAATTATTATTATTTCCCCCCTCCATCCTTTTATTTTATTTTATTATTTTCTTTTATATCCTTTTTTCCTTGTATTTTATTTTTCTCTTATTTTTTTTATTTTCTTTTTCTTTCTTTTATTTATTTTTTCTCCTCTCCTCTCTCCCTCACACCTCATTCCCATCGCACCAACCAGCAGCCCCTTCAGAAGGCCACTGCTCCTCCGTCCAATGTATGATTCCTTTGCTGTCAGGTGCATAGTAATCCTTAGGTATAGTCTAACATTTTTCATTTGGAATCATGCATTTTCGTGGAGTAATCTGTGCGCAGATCTTCACAGAATATTTTTACACTATTTTGGGGTTTTTATAAAATCCTTTGTTTTCATCCATTTTTGGTCAAATCAAAGTCCACTGTGGATCTTAGAGTCATCTAAGACTAAAATGTAGGGTTCCTACTCGCTTTACCTTCATTTCATTGCAATTTATAAAAATGCACCATTGTGTCGTCAGTCGGTGCCTACCAGATTTGTGAAATTATACCCATTTTAATTACTTTAATGGTTCTGTTTAATTATTATATCCTTAATCACGTTAAATTAATTTGTTCGAATAATTGAAACAATATCGTACACCCCTTTGGATGTGCCTACATAGATGGCGTATTTTTTTCTATTAGTCGGGTTATTAATTAATTAGCTACGGGTATTGTGTAACCCCTTTTTATTTTTTTAAATTAAATAAATAGTTTTTTGAATTATTGCAACAAAGTTGGACACCCCTTTGGGAATTCTGACATGATGGGTGTATTCTACCATTAGATGAGTTTATTGTTTGAATAATCGCATGTGTTGTGAAGAAACTTTTTATTATAATTAAATTAAATAAATAATTTCTTGAAGATGAACATCAATTGTTGGATCATTGGCACTTGTTTTTCTGAACTATTTATTATTTAAATATGTATTATTCACTGAGGTTGATATGATATGTATATTGAATTGCAAGTTGTTGTGTTGTACTGTTAAATTTATGCCTTGTTATGCACGTGTGTATCTAGTTAGTTTTCAAGCAGCGACATTACATGCTGTTTATGACATTTCTGCTGCTATGAAAAAATAAATTAAATTCAAGGTGGGGAAAGGGGGTGGTTCTCGTATTAAGGGCCATGCTTATATCCTCTGTTCTTGATGGGTTACCGCTATGCACCAGGGGTGGTTTCATTGGATTTTCCAGACCGAGACATACCTAGGATTTCTAATAATTTTTAGTGATACCGATTCCAAAAGAGACCCTCAGGACATATCAGTTGGCAATGTGGCTAAGCCAGCCTCGGATGAAACCCGACCCCTTCTTGCGAGATCGGGACGGACTCAGGGTGAATCCATACCTTTGGTGATACTTGGTCTTTCGAAAGATTGTCGGGGATGGGCTCGGTGGTATTAGATAAATTGACGGATGTTCCGTAGTGATACCTTCGGGATGGTCTCAGACTCCAACTATCAACTTAATCCTTAATAATGATCTAATTAAGGTTTATATTGTTTCCATTTGAGTTTTCATGGGAATTGAGATATCCTTATGATATGTGGTAGTGCACCTAGTTGACACTTGACTTAGACCCCAAATCAAATCACAAGCTTGGGGTATACCTCTTTCTTGTTTACCTTTATTTCTGGGTTTTATACATATATACGTGTTCGTGCATTTTTCTAATAGATACCCTTTCAGACTACCATCTTAGGCTGAAGCAGACGATTAGGCATGGGTGTTGTTTGGAACCCAAGTTGGATTATTTATTTCATTAAATTTAAATTAATTATCTAGGATTATTAAGTAACAGTGCACTGTAATTTTATTGTTTCTTGAAAAGGAAAGGTTCATATACTGTGGGTTCCAGCCTATTGGGATTTATCTCACACCCTGCTCGGGCGTCATGGACACCCGAGTAGATAACATATTCGCATGTATTGACAAGGGAAAGCATGCTGCTACCGATGTTTTACTGTTCATTACTACTTAGGATGGAGACTAGGGAAGAGGACCAGGCATTTCTCATGATGTAGTTTCTTCTTGTGTCTTTTCTTTTAGTTGACTATGTGTTTGAGTGCTATTTTCCGTACTTTCAGTTTAGACTCATATCATGGCATGATATCCTTTTGTGAGCTTCCACACTTGGTTATTATTATTCAGTTGGATTATTTACATTTCTTCTGCTGCAGTTTATTTATTCACATACTCCCGCTACTTATTATTTGTTTTTGTTTACTATTGTTGTGATATTATCTATTACCTATGAGATAATAGTATCCCCCCAAAAAAACAAAAAGGGACCTTTCTGCTAGTCGGAAGCCTCTGGCATTTGGGTATATGCGCTTGATTTTATGTGAACTGCCGGTCTGGCCACTGTCTTAGATGTGGCCCATGTCAAGACGTTACAAAGTTGTATCAGATATGATTTTTACTTTTTTCTTACTATTTGGGTTAGACATGAGACTTGGATATAGGGATTTGAGATGTACTCTATGGTTGGACGTAGCTGACCCATGTACAGGGGATAACTCAAATTCCTGGGTCGAGATTGATGTTATTGATTATGCGAGTTACTGTTGATATGATTTCACCTTGGGTGACTCACTTGTATTGCATTGTTATCATGCTGGTATTATTGAAATAATGGGTTTACCATTGCAGCCTGATGATACAATGGAAAAAACCCATCCATCATAATAGGCACTATAGAATTTAAATTCCATGAATATTGCCAGGCCATATCTATTTTCAGCCTGAATTTTCTTATTTTCATCTGAGTGTTGTTGTACCTAGTGGTAAAATTTTGAAATGCAGGTTTGTTGAATATAAAGTGGTGATAGTCTGTTAGTTGTTAGCCCGAATTAACCGAGGAGTGGACTATAGAACTTGTTTAGTAATATTTTTGAGTTCTCTATTCCATACTGAAACCCATCTCTTGACGCGTGTGGTCTATTGTTTAGTGCTCATAGGAATTCTATGTACCAAACCTCTCTTTGTGCCTTGCTTGTATTCTCACCTTCATTACTCCTTGTCTAAAGGTGTGTGTTTGGATGTTGTAGAACAATGCCGCCGCGATGTCTTTGTGTTGTGCCTCAGGAGAGTGTTAATGAGCCCACTCCAGTGATGGTGGGTCCTTAACCACTAGTGGTACCTCTGGTAGATCCTCCTGTGGAACTACCTCCTATTGATCTTTCGAGGGACCCTGACACTCAGTTCAGGGATAGTCTCCTTATGTTTATATAGCCGGTTCAGAATATCCCCAGAACTGCCCCATCTATGGATGACCTCACGTGGGACTTCTTGCAGCAACACCCTCCCACCTTCTTGGGGATTGGTGGACCTCATGATGTAGAGTCATGGATAGAAGCTATAATGTTTATCTTCGACCACCATGAGGTGCTTCCCGAGCGTAGGGTCAAGATTGTAGTCTATATGCTCCGTGTCTCCGCCAACCGCTGGTGGGACATTGTTTCTCTGGCTGAGTAGACCAGTGGCATGGAATGGGACAACTTCCAAGAAGCATTCTATGGCCACTTTTTTTAACATACTCCGAGAGATCATCAGGAGTGGGAGTTCCTACATAGTCAGTAGTGCTCTTTGACTGTGTTAGAGTATTCTACTCGATTCACAAAACTTCAACATTTTTCCCCATCTCTGACAGGTGATGCACAAACTAATGGGAGGCGTTTTGAGGAAAGACTTTACTATAGTATCCACTCACAGGTGAGCGTCTTATGTTTGACCACTATTACAGAGATCGTGAACCAGGCACTAATATCAAAGCTAAATGTCAGAGAAGCTAAACCAGTGAGCTAAGGCGGTTCAGTTCCGAGATAGGGTGATGGATCTTCTGGTAGTAGGAAATGCCATTTTGAAAGTTCACGTGGGGGAAATACTATCCAAACAACACATATTGATAGCTCTTTCACTTGTTATCAGTGTGGTAGGGATGGTCACAAGAAGCCTTAGTGCACGAGGGATCTGAAGGAGTGTCGAGATTGCATATGGATAGGTAACCTTCAGCGTTTCTACCGTTCCTTCTCGTCAACATCCAATGGTATAGAATTCGTACCGGCAACTCCTTTAGGTATGGGATCTATGACTCCACAATAGGCTGGAAGTTCTTTTTCCACCGTTCGATCAGGCCAAGGAAATAGTGGAGGTTGTGGTCGAGGAAATCACGTTCCAGACTATCAGCATCAGAAGAGTGGACCTGCTCAGGCCAACTAGGAAGCGTATCAGGGTCATGGCTCAGGTCTGATGTATGTAGTGCAATCATCACTAGAGGAGCAGAGTAAAAGACCATCTATAGTGAGAGGTACTATCCTTGTATCCTCTACTTTAGTTTCTAGAATTTTTGATACTGGTGCATCACACTCCTTTATATCAGCTACTGTTGTTGAGAGTCTTGGTTTTCCAATTGAGTATCACTGCGACGTCATGTCTCTCGACACTCCGATTGGGGTTTGGACAGAGGGCATACACCAGTGCCAAGAGTTCCCCCTCGAGATATGTGGGTACTGTTTTGTTTGGAATTTCTATATCCTCGATATGTCTAGCATCGATGTCTTTCTTGGTACGAACTGGCTTACTCCGTATCATGCTCAAGTGGATTGCTATCATTGTCGGGTGTACTTCACATCCCCTGAGGGTGACACATATCATCACAAAGGAGAATGGGATATGAAGGAAAACCAAGCTATGCCTAAATACATAGGGTTGGCCAGAGTGACAACTCAGTTGGAAAGTATCTTCATGAGCGACTAGGGAACATAGCTAGTTGAATTCCCTCCAGTGGTGGACCTTATCAAGGATGTATTACTTGATGATTTCATTGTCTTAACTCCTATTAGAGACATGGAGTTCACTATTTATCTCATTCCAGGTGTGACACCAGGGTCTTTTCCTACCTATAGGATGACACCAAAAGAGCTAAAGGAACTAAAAAATCAAATTAAAGACCTCGAGGATAAGGGTTTCATTAAACATAGCACATCGTTGAGGGTTTCACCTATCCTTTTTCCCAAGAAGGCAGACGATACCCTATGGTTATGCATGGATTATCGTCGACTCAACCTGCTCATGGTAATGAATCGATATCCATTTCCTCATATAGATGATCTTTTTGACCATCTCTGAGGAGAAACTGTTTTCTCCAATATTGATCTAAGGTCGGGATATCACCAGGTGAATGTGTGACCATCTGACATACCATGTACAACTTTTCGAAGCAGTCATGGCTACTACGAGTATCTGGTTATGCCATTCAGCCTCACGAATGTTCCCACAGTCTTCATCGCCCTGATGAACTAGTTTTTTTATCCGTATCTTGATTCCTTTGTGGTAGTCTCCATGGATGACATCTTAGTGTGTTCGCGTTCCATACATGACCATGCAACCCTTCTTCAGATCATGCTGAGTACACTGAGAGAGCACCAGCTATACTCTAAGATCAATAAATTCCACTTCTAGACAGATAAGGTAAACATATTGGGTCATATTATATCAGAAGAAGGGGTATAAGTTGACCCAGAAAAAAGTGTGCGTCGTGGTTTTAAGTGAGCAGCCCAAGAGTGTCTTCGACATCCACAATTTCTTAGGGATTTCTGGCTATTACAAGTGTTTCATCTAGGATTTCTCTCGCTTAGAAGCACCTCTTACGACCTTGACTAAGAAAGTTTCACAATTCATCTGGTAAGAAGCTTGTGAAAAGACATTTCAGGAGATGAAAGGAAGATTGGCCTCATCCCCAATCCTGATTCTGGCTGATCCTAGTAAGAGCTATAAAATATATTGTGATGCTTTAGAAATTGGACAGGGTGTAGTTTTTATGCAGGGTGATCGAGTCGTGGCTTTTCGATCCCACCAGCAGAGACCTCACGAGCAGAACTATTCTACAAACAACCTTGAGTGGGCAGCTTTGGTTCATTCTCTACACTATTGGATACACTATTTTTTGGGTGATAGATTCATTATTTACACGGATCATAAAAGATTGAAATATATCTCCACTCAATGAGACTTGAACTTAAGGAAATGTAGGTGGGTAAAATACTTTTAGTCATTTGACTTTGAGATTTCTTATACCCCTTGTTAGGGTAATATTGTGGCTGATGCTTTAAGATGAAAGACATAGACACAAGACTTGAAGGTAGCCAGTAGTGAGTGGTAGAGGATGGCCTTGTTTTCAGAGATGCATCCGAAGGTTCAGAAGTAGAGTGGGAAACTAGTTCTAGCAGCTCTTACAGTGACATCCTCTCTTCATGAGAAAGTCCGCAGGCAATGGTTGACTGATCCTGAGGGGATCGTTTTGAGGGAAAGTGTTATAGGAGAGAACCCGCCTCCTGGTTGGGTTGTTGATGGTAGTGAAACTCTCTTTTACCATGACTGTGTATGGGTACCTTCTTGTGTATGGGATGATATGATAAAGAAATCTCAGAACTATGTTTGGGAAGTTCACCCTGGGATGACCAAGATGTACAAAGACATTTTTCGACAGTATTAGTGGCCTATTATAAAAAAGCTGATAGTATGTTTCATCACTAGGTGCTCCACCTACCAATAGGTGAAGGCAGAGCACCAGCGACTTGCTAGACTCCTACAGCCTCTATCCATTCCTGAATGGAAATGGAATTACTTTACCATGGATTTCATTACAGGCTTTCCAAAATCTCCTCGAATCAGTGATGCGGTATGGGTAGTTGTGGATAAGTTGACAAAGGTTGTGCACTTCTTGCCTATCTGAGAGACCTTTACGATTGATGAGTTGAGAAGGTTGTATATCCTGTAAATTGTGCGACTTCATGGTGTAACACATTCTATTGTCTCAGATATAGATTCTCATTTTATGTCACGGTTCTGGAAAGGGTTGCAAAAGGCACTAGGCTCACCGGTACTTCTGAATACTTCATATCACCCTCAAATCGATGGGAATCCCGCGAGAACTATATGAGTGTTAGAGGATATGTTACCAGCCTGTATCCTTGATTTTGGAGGTTCCTAGGAGAAGAATTACCTCTTGTTGAGTTTACCTATAATAACAGCTTCCAAGAGACAATCCAAATGGCTCTGTATGAGGCTCTCTATGGTAGACTATGTCGTTCACCCTTGTGCTGGCTTGAAGTAGGTGAGACAGCTCTATTGGGTCCTCATCTTGTTTAGGATACTTCTGAGCAAGTTCAACTAATTTAGAAGCGTATGACTATAGCTCATCCCATGCAAAAGCCTTATACCGATCATCGCTGTAGACCTATGGAGTTCGAGGTGGGACATCGAGTCTTTCTGTGTGTTTCAACGAGGTTGGGTCACAGGCGGATTAGGAGGCATGGGAAGTTATCACTGAGATACATCAGTCCATTCAAGATAGTGGAGAGAGTTGGGCCGGTAGCCTATCGGTTTCTGATATTTCAAAGGTATCATGCCTTGCACAACATTTTCCATGTATCTCATTGTAGACGCCGGAAAAGTCCGTTGTTCCCAAACGAAGCTCCGGATGCGGAAAGCGAAGTGATATTTGGAGTCAGAGGCACGTTCCGGAGGGCCCGGAGGGTTTGCGCGAAATTTCAGAGGCTCGCGTGCAAGGTTAAGTCGCGGCGCGCAATCCTCCCGGGATGCGCGCAATGCGCTGGGCCGGCGCGCTATTTTGCGTGCCCGCGGCCTGCGCGGCGCCTTTGCGCGCTGGGTCCTGATTCCGCGCCCGCGAAGCGAATTGCGCGCCCGAGACCGGATTCCGCACCCGGGGTTGCCTATAAATATAAGGCGACCCCCGACGTTTTGAAGGTTTCCAGAATCCGAAGCGTCGCTCATTCGCGCAATCCAACCCCTTCCGCGCGCAATGCCGATCTTCAGGTAACCTCCTTTCTTTCGCGCAATAGAGCCTTGGGGTCCGCCTTCGCGCGCAATCCCCTTGGCTCATTTCCTTTGAATAAATTTCAAACCCGAAGGCCTTTGCGCGCAAAAGAAGCCTCTTGCGCGCAATTGCCCCCGGGTGCGCGCAATCCAACCCGATTGCGCGCACCCCCATCTTCAAAGTGGCCATTCGTTAGAGAATGAGCCGTTGCCCCCGCGAGCTGTCCGAAGCCCGGTGCGCGCAATCTCAATCATCCACGCGCAAAGCGCTGGCCCAATTTCGCGCCAGCACCGTCCATTTGCGCGCCGACCCGCGGTATTGCGCGCAAAGCTCCTCTTTTGCGCGCAAACCGCTAGGGTCTCCCCCTTTGACCCCCTTTGGGTACCCGCCAGCGTGGCGCCCGATGGTCTTCATCGCAGGTGCCCGCACCGTGCGTCGTCTTTCCGTGCGGCCCTCGCTAGGCTCGCGCGAAGTGACACGGACCTACCGGCGGCTTTATCGTCCTGCATGACGCTAAACTGCACCACGTCCTGCACAACGTTAAACTGCGTACGTCCAAGATGCACGACGTTAAACTGCCTAGCATATCGTCCGCGCTGCAAGACGTTAAACTGCCAAGTGTTTTGTCCAGCATGACGTTAAACTGTACCACGTCCGCGCTGTAAGACGTTAAACTGCCAAGCACCTTCGTCCTCAACACACGACGTTAAACTGTACTTCGTCCGGCAAGACGTTAAACCATCCACTTCGTCCTCAACACACGACGTTAAACTGTACTTCGTCCGGCAAGACGTTAAACCGTCCGCTTCGTCCTCAACACACGACGTTAAACTGTACTTCGTCCGGCAAGACGTTAAACCGTCCGCATCACCCGATCTCGTGCTTCGCACACAGGGTCTCCCCCCGGTTTGGACGTGGCCCCCACCCGCTCATCTCTGCAGGGATGTCGGGATTGTCCCGCTTTTGGGACGATTTAATGGAAGTGGCTTTTCCCTACGGGGGAAGGGTATTACAAACCCCTAGTTTCTCGTGGGAGGCTGCACATGTGTATCTCCATTGCGCCTCCCCACTGCCGAAGCCAGTAGAGGGTGTGACTGGGATCGAGGTGTCTTCTGCTTTCGGTCCAAGTCCCTTCCAACTGAGTTTTGCCGCGTCCGGGCTGCCTCAAGTGCGTAAGTCCTGACAGAATGAACTACGTGGACTTTGATCCCTGTCTTCTAAACAGGGTACGTAGGAAGCCTTCTTGAGGTCCAAGCCCGCCACCTGGTCGTCCCGGTCGTATTTACGTCGGTTCGTCCATCAGTGGACCCCTCCAGGGTTCACGCTTGCGTCGATTCATCTATGAATCCGCCCCTGTGGGAGACGGCCCGTGTGTATCTCCACTGTGCCTCCCCACAGCCCCCCTTTTTCCATTTCTCCTTTTATCATCCAGCATGACGTGAAACTGTGATCCACCCGGCCGTTCCATCCCCCTCTGTGCGAGGTGGTTCGGTTCAATCCTCCGCCCGGCGGCCTCGACCTCTTCGTGAGTCGGCTTGCCGACGTCCAGCATGACGTTAAACTGTATACCCGAACTACGTTGACTTTGATCCGTGCTAACGCGCGGTACGTAGGAAGCCCCTACGGGGTCCAAGCTCTTCACTCCATCATCCATCCTGATCCTTACCCGGGCCGCCACATCCCGGTGGGGTCATGCCACTTCACTCCACTCCACGTTACTTGGGAAGCCGCCCATGCGCTGGCCCCAGCGTCGGAGGTTCCCCGCAAGGGGTTCTGTCATCTGATCCACTTTTCGTGTTGATCAGTCCGATGCCGTCCCCGCCGGACGTTAAACTCGCGGCATACCCCGTGTCAAACATGGGAAGCTGAGGAAAACCTCAGGTGACACAGTTCCCCGCACCCAGTACGGGATGCCTCAGGCCATCACGCCTTCGAGAAGCCCTATTAGGGACGGAAGACAGACGTGCAGAGCCGCAGTGTTACGACACGCCCCCAGCACCCAGAGCCACCCGGCCTTCTCACCGCAGGTTGCTGCCCCGCCCAGACTCCTTGGAGCGTCTAGGCGGAAGCAGCGTAATTAACCGGTGTCCATGAAGATATGGCGCCGGGAACGAGATTCACGAACATTCTTAAGTCTATGAGGGAGACCCGGATTAGGCGACGAGTTCCGAGGAGACGTCCAAGGAAGGAGGAGTCGACATCCCATCATCCCGGTTTCGATCAAGGAGCAGACGCCCCTGAATAAGGGACGGATGCCGCCCGCCCTTGGAAAGCGGGACTGCGGGACCACAAGCCGTGCGCCCATCCCCTCGGGTTGACGGGTGCACGCGCGAACGCGTCCTGGCGGAACAACGTAACCCGACGCACATCTGCACCGAAACAGAAAAATGGTGAACCCGACGTGAATCTCTTCTCCTCGATACGAAGACCGATGGCTTTCAGAGGTGTTGGAAGACCGGCGTGTTGCCCGGCCAAGCATTCAGTCTTACCCGCCAGGGGCTGGGGAAGGGACATCGGGCACTCCGTCTCGCAACGTCGAGGGCCTGGGTTCCCCCCACGGAAGGCGTCGTGGCACTAATGGTTGGTTGTCGATTCCTTTTTCCCGTCAGTGTTAATGGGTCATTCTCCCTGCTTTCAGAAATCAGGTAGCCCGATCCAGTGCCCGATCGCCACCCGCCCACTGGCGCAGGGGCAGGGGAAACACCGACGCGGCTACTCCGCGCGGTCCCGCCCGTTCCACAGTCGTCCCAGCAGCCGCAATTGCGGGACGACCACGCCCTCTCTCCCCCTCGGAGGTCATCCAGAGAAGGGTGATCAACACCCTGGTGCGGAGATACGAGGAAGAGGGAGTCATCCCCACTAGGGAAATGGCTCTCCTAGACCTTTAGGAGGCTGCGCCTCGCCACCACCGCCGCCCCCGAGGGCCGCGCAGGGAGGCACCGCTGCCTACCTCAACGTCCAATCGCTTCGGGAGTTTATCCCCGGAGCGCTCTGACAGTTCCCTTCCCTATGAGGATGAGGTGGATGATGCCCGGGATCACCCTATCCGGGATTCGCTCCAGGGATCTACGGTAAGGACTCCCGCCAGGCCACGGCGACACCGCCGCCAGGCCTCTCCAGTCGAAGAGCGGGCTCTCCACCTGCCCGCGCCACTCATCCCGACTCGTCTGTCTCGACGCCAACGTCGGGCACGAGCGGAAGAGGATGCCCACCTTGGGGCTCTAGCAACAGCGGCCGCATTGGCCCAAGCCACTGCTGGCTCCAGTCGCCAGGCCTCTGCGCATCCTGAGCAGGGGAACTCCTATGCCCGACCTGGATCGAGGCCCCGACCGCCCCAAAGGCAGGTTGGGTCGACTCTCCCAGTTGCTGGCACTGGCAGTAGCCACCGCGGACCACCTCGCGGTAGCGCTATTCACCGGCAGGATCTACTCTGTGTGGCCGATCCAGGAGGCATGGGTCATCCCACCTTCCGATCCCGGCCCGGAGTCCTGCCCGGAATCATCTCTCCCCGCGTCCCCTTTGATATATGTCCCGGTGCCCCTCGCACCTTGGTTCCCAGTCCTCTTGGCCCCAGCACCAGTGCGGCCGGAGGATGCCAGGACAGAGATCAGCCCTGCCCCGAAGAACCACCCAGGGGCAGGAAGGCAAGGCGTCGACGCCGAGGGAAGAATGTTACGGAATTCCGGACAGAGATCCGACCGGTTTGCTTCTCTGACTCAGAGGCGGAGTACGATTCGGCGACAGAGCCCCTTCCCCAATCCCGCCAGTCAAGGGCAGGGGTAGGAATGCGGCACGTCAGCCTCATGCTCCCCGAGAGCGAGATCGATGTGATCCCCGCTTCTCTCCGAAGGTATATCCGGAGTAACGAGGGCCTGGTAGACCCCCAAGGATCAAGCTTGCGGTTGGTACCGGCCCCTCCGGAAGTGCCTTCCGTCTCGGTCGGAGAAGCCGGAGACTTTTTCTGGGGACCGACGGTCGAACCACGATCTGGTGCACCCTCGGCAAGCACCGATGCTACGGCAGGATGTTCGCTCGCCGGCCTGTCCTATCGCGATGTGGTAGCCAGGGCACCGCCACCCTCAGAGGGCGGCCCGGGATATGGAGGCCAATCGGCCTGTTCGCCGTATTCACCGCCGGCCAACCCGTCAGCCCGGCGGCCCGCCTCGGCACCACTGCTGGTTCCCCGTCCGTTCCCAGCCATTGAAGAGGACCAAGGAGATCTGGGTCCCGAGTTTGAGTCGTGGAGCTTCTGGACCGTCCTAGCAGAGGACCACTTCCCTGAGAAGTTTTGGCCAGTCGCAGGACCGGACTTTGATGCACCCGAATCGCTCACCCCGGATGAGTTCGAATGCTTCCGCCGAACTCTCCGGGAGACTCGCTCCTGTCTTCACCGCCTACAAATGCCATACCCCGGGAGTCAAGCGCACCTGGAGGATATTGGTGAGCAGTGCCGTCAAATTGACCTGGCCATGCTCCCCGCGGTTTGGCACCCCGGGTCATTTGGGCACCACGAGGCCCTCCAATAACGATGCGTTGAGTGTTTTCAAGTACTCCGCAAAGTTATCGAGGAAGCCACTCCCCACGTGTATATCCGTGGATGGGGGCAGTACGCTGCCCTACGCTTCAGTGTGATTCGCCGACAGCCCGATTCACTGGGCGGCCCTGAGGGTATATCCACAGGGACGGAGACAGTCAATATGGCTGACCTGTCGGGAGAGGGGAACGACTTGGAACTTCTCGACGGGGGCTTCCCCCCCGAAGACAAGCCGTCGTTAGATCCATCGGTGAGAGTTACTCGTCATCAGAGGAACCTCCTGGGGCTCCCCGCACCCACTGAAGCACTGACGTTGAGCCGAAACGTCAGCAAAGGAAAAGAGCACAGCGAGGCCATAAAGCCCGCCGACCCATCTGCCTCCGTGCAGAGGGCAGAGGAGGATCCCGAGAAGGCTACGCTACGTCAGCAGCTCGCCGAACATAAGAAGCTGGTTGACCAGCTCCTCGCCGAGCGCGCTGCAGAACGGCGGCCTGACTACGGTGATCCCAGACCAGGACCGCAGGGACCGGAACAACCGCTCCTCGATGAGACTCTCCCGGGCAACCGTGATTACGCCGTGTTCGCCGACAGGAGAGAGGCCATTGCCTATGGCAAGAGGGCGCGGTATGTTTCGCCACACCCTCCCGAGCGGCGTGACTATCTGAGAGACCCCGCTCGGATTCCTCCCACTGCCCCAAGGGCCGCTCCGCCCGCCATCCCACGAGCTAACGAGTTCGACGACCCGGTCGACGACCCGATCGAAGGGCCATGCAATGCGCTCGTGGTTAGAGATCCTCGCCAGGACTGGAACCCATGTCCAGACGATCCGATGGCGGCACTCATTGCCCGCTTGGAGGCCTTGGAGACTCGGCAGGTGGCGATCCCACCGGACGGCAAGCCCTACACAGCATGGGTGGATGACATGCCGGCGCCTCCGGGATTCGGGAATCCCACTTTCGCTCCCTTCAACGGGACTGGAGATCCGCCACAGCATTTAGCCCACTTCAACTCGAGGTGCGGGCCTATGTTGGGGACTCCGGCGCAGTAGGAGGCCGCTAAGCTTCGCTGCTTTGTTCAGACACTGGAAGGGCCAGCATTTGTCTGGTACAGCCAGCTCCCCGTCGGGTCGGTAACCAGCTGGGAGGACCTCCGTAGACAGTTCCTCTACCAGTTCAGTTCCACGACCTGGAAGACAAGTATCGCAGACCTCTTCAAGTGCAAGCAGAGGCCTGATGAGCGAGTCGCGGACTTCGTCGCCCGATGGAAGGGTCTCACGTATTCCCTTGACATGCCATTGACTCAGGAGCAGTTGCTGACAATGTGCGTCGGGAACGTCAAGACCGAGCTGGTCCCTTCCCTGATCACTCAAAATTACCCTGGAGGGTTCAGGGACTTCTCAGACAAAGCTCAACGTCTTGAGGAAGCCCTGCAACAGGCCAGCCAGGCACACCCGCTGCCTCCTATGATTCCTGCAAGGAGAGTCAGCAGGGCTGAGCCCGCTGCTGTTGCCCAGATAGAGGCCCCCAGGCCATTGGAGCTGCTGCCGGCGAGGCCAGCTCCACAGCCTCACAGGAACCCGCCTCCACGGGCTCAGTTCCCGGCCCAGCAGCGGCAGCCTCAGAACCGGCCGGCCCCTCCGCGTAATGTACCGCCGCAACCCAGGCGAGATAATCAGGGTCCACCTCCTCGGCCGGCACCTCCAGCCCCTCGTCAAGACCACGCTCCCAGGGGCCCGCGACACCTGACTTACTCATTCCATGAGGATCAGGTCCCCGGTTATTTCCGGAGCGCCCTGGAGCAGAGGATTGTGCGACTGCCTGAGTGTTGGAAGCCAGAGGAGGCACATCTTACGAATAACCCCCGCTACTGCCCCTACCATCGGGCCCTGGGGCACACCATCCAGCGGTGCTATGTGTTTAAGGATTGGCTCCAAGACCAGATTAACAACAATGTAATCAGGTTGGGCCCAGCTCCAGCACAAGTGGCGGGCGTGTTCGTGGGATCAGATGACAATAGTGGCAACGAGGACGAATGGCAGCTGGTCTCCGACCGCGGATCCCAGAAGTATAATAACTGGATGGCCCGCAAGACGACCATTCGCGCCCATGGAATCATCCGTGCGCGCTTGAATCAGCCTGAGCCCCCAGAATCTGCGGGTGCTGCTTCGGCATCGTCGTCCCAGCCTGCCTCTTCCAAGAGGAGCAAACGGCGGCAGCGCAAGAAGGAAGAGCGCGCCCCACCGGTTCCGCCACTATCCCGCACTCTCGGCGATTTCATGCCCCCGGAGATGGGGGTCCCTCCTCGGATCTGCCCGGCGATGGATGAGTCGTCCGATGACGGTATTGGGTACGCTTCGGTTAACACCGTCGAGCTGGTAAATCCCTTTTCGTTTCCCGACGTTGAAGAACACCAGGTGGACCTCCCTAGTGTCCCCGGTCGTCGCCATCGTCAGAAGAACCGCAACAGCAGGAGTCGCCGGGGCACAGCCGTTGGTACCTCCAGCCAGGCCGTGCACGCCACCGAGACTAGGCAGCAGGCTCAAAACCGAGCGCAACGTGCGCCGCCCCCCCCATTCGGGGATGACGGATTTGCCTCCGCCGCTGTTTGTGGTATGGGACCAGGCAGAACCGCCTCATCCGCGTCACGACCAGCTCCGCCCTGCCACGGGTCCATCCCGGCCTCCTGACCCCAGTACGGTGACCATTTCCCGGACTGTAGCCGGTGAACAGCGAGATGCGCCAAGTACCAGTCGGCCGCCGATCCAACCGGCAAGGCCCGTCATGCTTCCAACCGCAGAGCAACCTCCTGCAACCAGGGGCTCGCGCTTGGCTAAAAAGTATGATGTCCTGAAGTACTTGGCCGACATCCCAGCAAGGCTCTCCATCCTTGAGGCTCTGCGCATGTCATCTGAGATGCGCGAGGCACTCGCTGAAGCCCTGAAAAGCCCCCTCCAGTTTGAGATAGAGGTTGCGGCTGCTGAGGCCTTTCACGCCGAAACGATCGAGGACGCCGAATGTCAGGCAGTTATCACGTTCTCTGGTAAGGATGAAGACCCTCCTATACAGGGACACATTCGTCCGCTGTATGTCACTGGCCAGTTCAATGGCCTTGAAGTCCAGCGCTGTCTTGTCGACATGGGGTCCGGGATTAACCTGATTCCAACTCGGACGCTCCGGAGATTGGGGTTGTCTGAGGATGACTTGATTCCCTCCGACCTCAGGATCCAGGGGTACGATCGCACCGAGCAAACCCCGGTCGGCAAGATACGTTTGAAGACCCAGTTCAGTGACTTGGTTGCCAACACCGAATTCATGGTGGTCTCTCAGGACACTGCGTACAACGCATTGATGGGCAGGCCATGGCTCCATCTTCACGCGGCGGTTCCCTCGTCATACCACCAATGCCTCAAATACTCCCTTAATGGTCAAGTAGGCGTGCTTCAAGGAGATACCTCTCCTTTTTCCTCATGTGAAGCCCGCTATCTGGACGCGGACTATTACAAGAGCAAGGATAAGCAGATCCTGGCAGGTGAGGTTGAGCCTGTCGCTGTTGCAAGTGATCCCTGGGCAAGTCTGGATGACGCTTACGTCCTCCCGATTCAACGGTTGGACGTGGCCATGGTCTCAACGGCCCGCGAGTCTCCTAATGAGATGACCGCGACCGCCCGTGCCAGCACCAGTGGCCCAGCAGGATCTGGTAGCCCCAATGCAGTTGCCAACGCAGTCTCTCCCGTGGACGATCCCTCCCCGAGTGGAGAGGATGTGGAAGATGCACCCCCAGCCTTTGAGGAGGGCGTCCCTGCCACGGTCGATGAGTTAATACAGGTGAACCTTGGAACCGAGGCCGATCCAAGACCCACATTGGTTAGTGCCGCCATGCCCTCTGAGGAGCGGCAGCAGTACGTGGACTTTCTCAGGAAGCACCGTGATGTGTTCGCTTGGGGCTATGACGAGATGCCAGGGCTAGATCCTCAGGTAGCCGTCCACCGCCTTGGTCTCCCAGCGAACCATCGCGGGTTCAAGCAGCCTCCCAGGAAGATGCACCCATCCCACGGTGCCATGGTTGAGGCTGAAGTTGACAAGCTTATCAAAGCCAACTTCGTGAGGGAAGTTCAGTACCCCAAATGGCTGGCCAACATTGTGCCGGTCAGGAAGAAGAACGGGCAGATTAGAGTCTGCATCGACTTCCGCGATCTCAACCGCCACTGTCCGAAGGATGATTTTCCCCTTCCAGTGACAGAGCTGTTGATTGACGCCACGGCAGGGTTCCAAGCCCTCTCCTTCATGGATGGATACTCCGGATACAACCAAATTCGGATGGCCCCTGAGGATGAGGAGTTCACTGCCTTCAGGGCCCCCCAAGGTACCTTTTGCTACCGGGTCATGCCTTTCGGCCTGAAGAATGCAGGTGCCACCTATCAACGGGCGATGCACCGCATATTCAAGCCAATCCTCGGCACACTGGTGGAAAGCTACGTCGACGACTTGGTTGTCAAATCGCGCCAGCGTCAGGACCATCTCAAAGATCTTGAGAAAGTGTTCAGCTTCCTCCGGTCTCGCTGCCTGAAGATGAACCCGTTGAAGTGTGCCTTTGGGGTCACCTCCGGAAAGTTCCTTGGATTTGTGGTAAGATACCGGGGTATTGAGATCGACCCAGAGAAAATCAGGGCGATTAGCCAGATGCCTCCCCCAGGTACCGTCCGGGAACTGCAAGGGTTCCAAGGCCACTTAGCCTATATACGCCGATTCATCGCGAATCTGGCCGGCAAGTGTAAGCCCTTTTCTCGGCTCATGAAGAAAGGTGCCACCTATGTATGGGATAAAGAGTGTCAGACCGCTTTCGAGGAAATCAAGCAGTACCTGCTTCAACCTCCGGTCCTGATGCCGCCCGTATCCGGAAAGCCGCTGGTCCTTTATGTGACCGCCCTGGAACGGTCCCTGGGTGCCCTTCTCGCCCAGAAGAACAACGAGGGAACAGAGAATAGCCTCTATTACCTCAGTCGCATGCTCCTCGATGCGGAAGTTAGGTATTCCCCCATCGAGAAGAGCTGCCTGGAGCTCGTATTTGCCGTACAGAAATTACGGCACTACTTGCAGCACCATGAGGTACAGTTGGTTTCTCGGGTAGACCCGTTGAAATATATCCTGAGCCGGCCTATGTTGACTGGCCGCCTAGCGCGGTGGGCTGTGATTCTCCAGCAGTTCGACATCAGGTATGTGTCTCAGAAGGCCATCAAAGGGCAAGCATTGGCAGACTTTCTGGCAGCTCACCCGACCTCCGCGGATCAGCCGCTGGATCTAGGCTTTCCTGATGAGACCATTCTCTCGGTTGATCGAGCCGATCCATGCTGGCAGATGCACTTTGACGGTGCCTCCCGGAGCCCCACCGGTAGAAGACTCGATAATCCTAAGCTCAACAGAGTGGGCTTGGGTATCGTCTTCATTACCCCGGAGCGAGCCGTGCTGCCATACTCTTTCCTGTTGTCAGAGGGCTGTACCAACAATGAGGCGGAATATCATGCCCTCATCACCGGCCTCGAGTTGGCTCTCGAGATCGACGTGCCCCGTCTGTGCGTGAAAGGGGACTCCGAGCTGGTTGTTAAGCAGATCAATGGCGACTACGTTGTCAGGAAGCCGGAACTTGTGCCATTGTTGGAGTGCACCCTCCTTCTGATGGCCCGGTTCCCTTCTCGGCCGGAAATTGTCCATGTTCCCCGGTCGCAGAACGGTCGAGCAGATGCTTTGGCCAGCCTCGCTGCGTCACTTGCGGAGCCTGAACAGGACAACCTGATCGTCCGCGTGACGCGCCGCAGGCTCATCGCTCCCGTTATCCCGGAAGAAGATCGCGGCCCGTTGGTAAGTAACCTCACCACGGTTTCCCCTATGCCCGGAGCCCCGAGTACCCCAGATATGACAGTCGGATCAGCCCCTGATTGGAGGATGCCTTTGGTTGAGTACCTCCAACATGGCATTCTTCCATCGGATCGGGCCGAGCGCGAGCGAGTTCGACGCCGCGCATCGCAGTTCGTCCTCCAGAGCAGTCCCGGCCTGGAGCAGATCCTCTACAAACGCGGATTTGATGGTGTTCTCCTCCGTTGCCTTCAGGGAGTTGAGGTCCCACG
The DNA here is from genome assembly GCA_963277665.1 of Viscum album. NCBI lineage: Eukaryota > Viridiplantae > Streptophyta > Magnoliopsida > Santalales > Viscaceae > Viscum > Viscum album. The sequence continues at coordinate 309,745,864 of OY728161.1, forward strand.
AGTCATGCAAGAGGTTCATGCTGGTTCATGTGGCGCCCACCAGACTGGGCCGAAGCTGTCCCACCAGATTCGGAGGTTGGGATACTTCTGGCCCTCTATGATCCATGACTGCATCGAGTATGCCAGGAGGTGCCATGCGTGCCAGGTTCATGCGAACTTTGTGCATCGGCCGCCGGAGCCTCTCCATACCACTAGGTATTCCTGGCCCTTTGCAGTCTGGGGTCTGGACGTTGTGGGACCTTACCCACCGGCGACAGCTCGCCAGTGCCGGTTCATTCTGACCGCCACGGACTTCTTCTCCAAATGGGCAGAGGCGATTCCGCTCAGAGAGGTCAAATCCTGTTCGATCGCTGACTTCGTGACCTCCAACATCATCTATCGATTTGGAGTGCCTCACGCTATCCTCACGGATAACGGAACCAATTTCCGAGCAGCCGAGTTGAAGAAGTTGTACGCCAAGTATAACATTCGCTCGAACCATACATCTCGCTATCATGCGCAGGCGAATGGACAGATCGAGGCGTTTAACAAAACCCTCTCTAACATTCTGCAAAAGATGGTTGGTCAGAACAAGAAGAGTTGGCCGGACAAGCTCCCCAACGCCCTCTGGGCTTATCGGACGACGACTCGCAATTCCACCCAGATGACCCCTTATTCCCTGGTGTATGGAGCTGAGGCCGTCCTGCCCATCGAGATCCAGTTACCGTCCTTGCGCACTGCGGTCTACGACCAGCAAGCGCCGGACAGAGTTGCTGAAGCCCGTCTAGTCGAGTTGGAAGCACTGGATGAGAATAGACTTCGCGCTTTGCACAACTTGGAGAGGCATCAAAGCAGAATGGCTCGAGCTTTCAATAAGAAGGTTCGCCTCCGCTCCTTCCTGCAGGGTGATCTAGTGCTAGCCCTAAGAGCGCCGATGATCCCCGGCAGGAAGCCGCCCAAGTTGGAGCCCAAGTGGGAGGGACCTTTTGTTGTCCACAAGGTCTATCCCAATGGCGCGTACTCCCTAGCGACTATGGATGGTGAGTGTGTCACTCCTCCCACCAACGCTAGGTTCCTCAAGCAGTACTTTGTCTGAGTGTGCATATGTCCAGCATGACGTTAAACTGCACATTTGTCCAGCATGACGTTAAACTGCACATTCGTCCCGCATGACGCTAAACTGCATACGTCCTGCACGACGTTAAACTGCATTCGTCCAGGCTACAAGACGTTAAACTGTTCAGCATTCGTCCGCGCTGCAAGATGTTAAACTGCCAAGTGCTTCGTCCTGCATGACGCTAAACTGCACTACGTCCGAGCTACAAGACGTTAAACTGTTCAGCATTCGTCCTGCATGACGTAAAACTGCCCCTCAAGAACTACGTGCGGCTTGATTCCCATCCTTATGGGATACGTAGGACCGCCTGAACATTCATGTTTCAGGCCCAGCCCCATCCTTCGGGAATTTCCATCCCATCCCGGGCCCTTGGTCCAGTTGCCTCTGGGTATGTGGCGTATGGTGTGAGCGCGGGGGATTATGTCCTCATTCACGTCGGTTTTCTCGCCACGCTGTACGCCCCCCACGTTTGGGGATGCCTTCTGCTCCCCCTTTCTTTTTCCCCTCATCGTCCTGCATGACGTTAAACTGCCTTTCAAGAACTACGTATGGCTTGATTCCCATCCTTATGGGATACGTAGGACCGCCTGGACATTCATGTTTCAGGCCCAGCCCCATTTCCCGGGAATCTCTATCCCGCGTTGGGCCTCTGGCCCCAGTTCCCCTCCTTTTTGTGCGAGGCGTATCGCGTGAGCGGGGGATTATGTCCTCATTCACGTCGGTCTACTGGCCGCGCCGTACGCCTCCCCCGTGTGTGGGACTACCTCACACCCCTCAACGTCCTGCATGACGTTAAACTGCACTCTCAAGAACTACGTGCGGCTTGATTCCCATCCTTATGGGATACGTAGGACCGCCTGGACGCTTGTGTTTCAGGTCCAGCCCCGTCCCTTGGTTGATCACGGGGATCTGCCCTCTTTTGGTTGCTCTCAGGGTGAGTCCTCCGACCCTTTCTGGTGATCTGTTAACATGTTTTGGGTACTTCGGTCTATGACTCGTAGTGTCAGATTCAACCCCGACAAGTCCTGTGTTGCTTGTCAGGCCTCGCGCTTCCTCTTGTTCGAGCCTTCACTCAAAGGGATCCTCGTTAGCGGTTTGGGTACGATGCCTCAGTGCTCTCCTACCGCTCCGGGTCGATTTACCGGCGGGTCTTCGGCCGCAAATCGATATGAATCCTGCGATTGAGCGGTCGATGCTCGTTTGCTTGCCCCGTCTTAGGCTGACGCGATCGGATGTTGTGTTGCGAATGCGTCAGCAACATCCTTGATCGCCATGTCAGCTCTTTCAGGCTCTGAACATTGGATTGCGCAGTCCTCATCACACTCCGCCTTTATGCGTTGTAGTGGAATCTTGACACTCTTTTCATACTGACCTTCAGTACACCTCTACACGTTAGGCAGACCAACCAAGGTAATGATGTCGTTCGAGGCTCCCATGATCTGAGCACCAGGGATATATGCGGATATCCTCCCTAAGGGCCATGCGCAGCTGGACCCTCGTCCCCATAAGGAGGAGGGAGTCGCCCGAACAATCGCGTTCTGGGCCCAGTATATCTGGAGGCTAGCATCTCTGCCCCTCGGGTGATGGACATACGCAGGCCCCTATCCCAAGACTCTTCTCCTGGAATCGTGCGTGACCGCAGGGCTGGGTATGCTCCCACCTCCGCCGTGTCCGCCGTACCGCGATAAGCGGATTCCTCCATGGTCCGAACCACACGACCTTAAACTGTGTTGTCTGGTCCTACCACACGACCGTAAACTGTGATCGTCTTGGCCGCCCGACGAGAAAACGACACTGCATCGTGATGTTCCCCTCAGGGGGCACTCATGTTGGGCGTTGGTTAATAACCACGCCATTCATCAATTCCTTCCGTGGCTTGATTATTGTGGCGACGCCAGAGATTTCTCAATCACAGGCATGTCGCCGCACAAAGAAAAACCATTCATCTTTAAGGACAAACAAGAAATATCAAATACCGCTCCTTCTGTGTGCGAGGGTCAGACCCGCACTCTTCCCCGCGCTGGTGCCCGATTGTGTTGCGCCGCGCTTCAAGAACTACGTGCGGCTTGATTCCCATCCTTATGGGATACGTAGGAACGCCCGGATGTTTGAAACTTCGGGTCCAGCCCCCCACCTCATAGAGATTCCCCCTTCTCTGGGGGATCCGCCGCCTTCAGGTCACCCTCAAGGCGTGTTCCCCGACCCCTTGTAGTGGTCCACCGGTGTTAAGAGTACTCTGGTTTATTGCCAGGAGGGTCAGGATCCGCTTGGTCAGGTTTCCTCCGCTTTTCAGGCTTCGTGCTCCCTTTCATTCGGACCCATCGTCCACGCCCTGGGTGGAGCCCCCGTAAACGGTTCGGACACAATGCCTCAGTTCTCTCCCACCGACTCGGGCCGGTACCCCCAATGGCCTCGGGCAGCAAATCGATATGAATCCTGCGATTGAGCGGTCGATGCTCGTTTGCTGCCTCATTCCACCAACGGTTAGTGCGATATTGATGTTGCTTTTCCGCCACGGTCGGCAGTACTCCCATATCGTTACCCCGGTGCCCCCAGTCCTTGAGTGAATGGCCGCATGATTCACATTTCCCACCTCCCATTCTGACCAGGCGAAACCTCGACACTCTTGACACTATCCCTCAGTGCATCTTCGCATACCCAGGGGATGGGACCACGATGTGGCGTGCTTTGAGGTCCTTATGGTCCGAGCTCTAAGACCTTAAACTAAGATCTCCCCTTATGGTCCGAGCTCTAAGACCTTAAACTAAGATCTCCCCTTATGGTCCGAGCTCTAAGACCTTAAACTAAGATCTCCCCTTATGGTCCGAGCTCTAAGACCTTAAACTAAGATCTCTCCTTATGGACCGAGCTCTAAGACCTTAAACTAAGATCTCTCCTTATGGTCCGAGCTCTAAGACCTTAAACTAAGATCTAGCCCTTATGGTCCGAGCTCTAAGACCTTAAACTAAGATCTCCCCCAAACGGGATCCTACGTCCTGCATGACGTTAAACTGCACTCTCAGAACTACGTGTGGCTTGATGTCCAGCCTGATGGAGTACGTAGGAACGCCCGGGCACCTCAACTCGGGTCCAGCCTCAGGGATCATTAAGTCCCGCCCCTCCTCGTCGCCGGCCGTCTGGCCTGGCTTCTGGTAGAGTGGTGCAGTTGTGATATTCTCCCCGATTCAGCTCGGGATGCCCCATCGCAAGAATGGGAAGCGACGGTTTCTTCGTCAGAGAGGTGCTGTCTGAGAATTGAGGTGACTCACGGCCAGATTAGTGCATCCGCCTAATACGCTTTCCCCACGGTGGCGCAATTTTGAGAGCGTTGGATTCTGTCCGAACAAATCGTCACTTCGCCCCACGCTTCGCATGCCCTGTTGATCTGGATTTTCCACCCTTGTGTCTGAAGGAACCCCAAAGCGGTATTCATGATGACATGTGGTCCGCCTCCTGCAATATGAATGATGGCCTTTTTCGGTCCGTCTATTGCAGTTGTTATGGTCGATCCACTGTTCGCCTACCGTCTTGGGCATTTCCTGGAAGGCCGACCGTTGTGGATGTCTGGATTCGGGACACGCGATTCACCCTTTCTCATTTCCCTATGTTCGGATAAAATCTCAACGCCCCTAGAATTGTCCCGCTCGTGTGTTGGAACAAGTTGGGGGGATGATACATTGATTAGGCTTGAGGTCTCCTTTCTTAGGAATGACCTCCCTCTTTTCTCTAAGAAATCCAGGCCCAATTGCGGATGCCTGATGCTTGGTTAACACTCCCGCAAGACAACGAATTGTGGTTGAGCATGTTAAACCAAAAGATGCAGATAAATATATTGATTCATACAGATGGATCAAAGTAGCGGAAGCAAATGTTTTGGGAATGGCAAAACAAATACCATAGGGATTAGCGTGCTGAATGAGTCTTTCTAATGCCGCTACCCTTTGGCTGGTGGCCTCCAGAGCTGCTTCTCGCTCTCTGCGTGCCCTCTCTTCGTCGGCGGTCGCAGCGCGCAGTTCGTCGATTCTGGCCTGTGCACGCTCCCGCTCGACCTGAATTGTGACCATCTGTTGGCCCGCCTCCGTCAGATGTACCTGGGCGTCAACCAGCTGGGCTGCTAGTTGCTCCACAAGCTCGGTACACGTTGCGACGAAGGCCTCCTTCTCTTCCGCCTGCCCTTCGAGGCGCCGGACTTCCTGATCCGCCGCGAGGAGCGACCGCGTGCTCTCCGACATGTCCCGACTTTGTGTGACGTCGGCACGCCGGCAGCTCTCGCGCATCTTTTCGTCCATGAAATCACGGACCGTTAGATGGAGGCGTTGAGCGTCAGCTCCCCCGGCACACAGAAAGCGCAGCCAGGTTTGAAGTGATCCCATGCGCCCCAGCCACTCCGACGGGTCTCGCTTGAGGAAGCGCTGGATGCACTTCCACCCCCTGCGGCGCGTTATCCGGCTCTCCTCGGCCGCCTCCGTGTCTGAGTCGTCCATCTCCTCGGGATCGGCAGGCCGGTAGGCAGGGAAGGCAGCCAGCAGGTCTGCTGCAGGGTCCGCCCCTGGGAGGTCCTCACGAGGGATAGGTTCCCCAACATCTGGGCGACCTTCTTCTCTCTCCCCAGCAGCGCTGACACCCTCGTCAGCCCCCAACCTCTCTCCGATGGCAGCACCGCCGACGTCCGCAGCCCCTTGATCAGCAGTTGGTGGGGCCGGCTCGGTTTGGGAAGTCTGTTCCGGAGCAGGCGGCATGTCTGCCACCGGTCCACTCGTGGAGGGCCCGGGTTCGGCAACCCGATGAGCCTCCAGTGTTGAGATCACTGCGCAGGGCATGCCATGGTTAGTCACGGATCGTCAACGGCAAGCACCAGCAGTAAAGTAAGGAGACTTACGGGAATTCGGAGCGTCATCTTCCGCTATCCCGGTCGCCGCAGGAACAGTTGCAGCAGGGGACCCCTTAGCGCTTGTCAGTTCGGTAATGGGTGCCTGGCCCCCGCCTTGTCCTGCTGGCGCCCCTCCTACTCCCGCTGAGGATGCCTGACCAACATCCGTGCGCTCCTGAGAAAGATGGAGAAATGGGTTAGAAGCTGCATAAGACAATGGATGAAGCAGATTGAGTTGGGATGGAAGCGGACCTCGAGGAGCTCAGTGACATCAACGTCGTCAGAGCCGGCCACCTCGCCGCTCTCCCGCGGACTCCCCTGATAGGATCTTCCCTCGGAGCCTTCATCCTCCCCCATTTCCTCCTCTTCCTCGGAGTCGTTGCTACTATCGTCTTCTTCCGGCGGCATCTGTTCTGGAGCGGGCTCGAGACCGAGCATCACCTTCACCAGAAGGGATGGCTCCGCGCGCTGACCACGTTGGCGCGCGTACTCGTCCATGGCCGTCAGATACGCATACTGCCGGTTGAAGTCCACCCTGTCGGCAATGTGGAGGCGCCCGACCTCTGGCAGATGGATTCCTTCTCTGAGAATCTTTCGCCAGATGACGTCGGTCCCCAGTGACTGCCGCAGGGTCATCCAGGCCGACCACAGCGCCGGGAAGACTGCATCGTGGGAGGGTTCGAGCAGACGTCTCACCTGCTTCCCGGGCCGCTCTTCGACCACCACGCGTGCCCCCTCTCTGGGCGCCGAGGTCGTAGCGGCAGCTCGCGATGTGCCCGCCGCCGAAGTCCCTGCCCGCGCCGGCTCCGCTGTTTGGCGCGCCTCCGTTCTCCCCCGTGTGGCGGCGCCTCGCCTCCTTCCTTGACGCCCGGTCTCCGCACGGGTAACCTCGAGCCGCCGAACTAGCTTCCGCAAAAGCCCCTCGGGGTACGCGATGGCCCAGTGTTCGGTGTACTCGGTTGCCAAGCCTGCGTCAACTCCGGTAGGAGGGAGAGTGATGACGTCGCCAGAGCCGAAAGCGGCAAACATCAGCCACATCTGGCGAAGGACGCCAGGGTTCGTCTCCTCCCGGACAGCAGTGAATACCCTCTTCGGCATCCGTTGAAGGCACCCGAACTGCCTGGCGAACCGGGTCGGCACGTAAGGCTCGCAGATCACCTTCCCGTCGATCCGAGCCACGAGCACCCCGCCCCGCATGTTCAGGAAGTATTCATGCTGCTCCAGCGGACCCTGCCCGTTGTCGATCATTTGGCCAACGGGAGTGGGAAACGGACTGAAGTTGAAATTGGCATGATTGCCAATCCGAATCCGCACGCCCTCCTCACTTAGGGTCATCGGAGCGACCCCCGCGATGTTCAGCAGGGAGGGTCGCAGGCCGTTGCCCGGAGGAATGATGGCGTTCGGAAACGTGTACCCACCGAGGTGAGCAGCCACCCAGCCGTGGAAGAACTGAAAGGGCCCACAGATCCTTCGTGGCGACCCCCCTCGTGCGATGCGTCCCAGGATGGCATACAGCCTCGCCAGCACTGGGACCCCGAGGTTGTATCTTTTGTTGGCGGCCATAGCGCCCGCCACCGCCAGTGTCGTCGGGCGAACGCCCATTCTCGCGTCCCGCACTGGCAGGAGCCACCCACTCAGAAAGGCGGCCAGGAACGCCGCGTACCGGACATTTGGGTCCCGGGCCTCGATGACGCGGTACCCCCATGAGCGGTAGTCGCCCGTATCTAGGACCCGCCAGTACGACCCGTTCCGGCTCCTCTGAGCTGCGGTCGGGCACCGCTTCCCCCTACCTGGCATCTTGACCGCCGGGTCATGCTCCAAGAACTGGCCGAACCATTCCTTGTAGGCTATGTCCTTCTGGAAGTCTTTGATCCCGAGCCGCTGCGTAGCCAGGTCAAGCAGATGCCAGGTCAGGATGGGAGTCCGTGACCTGTCCTCCCAGGTGTTCTTCGGTGGCAGGAACTCATCGTATTGGTAGCCCTCCAGCGGGATACCTCCGATGCAGTGGATGTCCCAGAGACCGATGCCGACCTCCCCATGGTGAAGATGGAAGGTGTTGGTATCCGGAGACCAGCGGGTGAACAGCTCCGGCCCGAGCTCGGACTGCTGGTAGAAATGGAACTGTGACGTCCACACCGCCTCGAACAGGCCGATGTACCGCAACTCCTCTGCGAAGTGATCGCAAGTGTGGCGTACCCAGAACGCCCAGGCCCACTCGCTGGTGAAATTGCCCCCAGACCGCAAGTCCCAGTCCTTCAGCCAGCCCTTGGCGTCGTCCGTGATGCTCTGGCGATATATGCTCGAGTAGAGGGCTGGAGAATTCTCCGCAGTAGGCTCACCCCCGTCAATGGTTCGCGTCCTCGGGTTCAGGACATAGACATCCAAGTGTCTGGTCTCCCTGGCAGGATGCCCATTATTGGTGATGTTATAGCGGAGAAGCTCGTCCTCCCGGGTCACCCAGGTCCGCGGCGCATCAATCTCGAACCCTGGCACCGGAACCTCATCTAGGATGCCGAAGTTCCAGAGCGGCAGGTTGTCCGACAGCGGATATGTCTTCTGGGCCGGCGTCAGCAAGTCGAACAAGGATTGACTGTTGGAAACAATCTCCTTGGCTCCGTAAACCTCCTCGTTCGTCGCCATCTCAGCTCTGCGAGTGGCGGCATCCCCCTCATTTCCTCTGTGCGCGGCCATCTCAGAAGTTTCGGGAGTCGTCCGGGTAAAGGGATGAAGCGTACGGGATCGGACGAGGCTGGTAGAGAAGTTTGAAGGGTGGCGCGCAATCCAAGTGGACGGAGCGCAATTGGGAAGAATGTCGCGCAAAGTTCTGGGTTTTCGCGCAAAGACAGGCGAAATCCGGATGGTTTTGCGCGCCGATCGGGCGAATTTCGCGCCGGAAAAGGCAATTTCGCGCACGAGAGCGTTGGAGCTTATCGCGCGGAAGGCCTGTGTACGGAATGCGGGACCCAGGGCCCCTATATATAGGCGAGGCCGGGGTCCGCGCTGTGCGGAAAGCGCTTTGCGCGACCGCAGCGGCGAATTTCGCGCCCGGCGCCCCTTTTTGCGCGCCTAAGTCCCGCGCCGCCCAGGACTTCGGCATTCCGGCGTCTCCCTCGGAACCCGATCGTTGCGACCTCTCACCGACCAGATTCCGAGGGGGGGCTTTTGTAGACGCCGGAAAAGTCCGTTGTTCCCAAACGAAGCTCCGGATGCGGAAAGCGAAGTGATATTTGGAGTCAGAGGCACGTTCCGGAGGGCCCGGAGGGTTTGCGCGAAATTTCAGAGGCTCGCGCGCAAGGTTAAGTCACGGCGCGCAATCCTCCCGGGATGCGTGCAATGCGCTGGGCCGGCGCGCTATTTTGCGCGCCCGCGGCCTGCGCGGCGCCTTTGCGCGCTGGGTCCTGATTCCGCGCCCGCGAAGCGAATTGCGCGCCCGAGACCGGATTCCGCGCCCGGGGTTGCCTATAAATATAAGGCAACCCCCGACATTTTGAAGGTGGCCAGAATCCGAAGCGTCGCTCGTTCGCGCAATCCAACCCCTTCCGCGCGCAATGCCGATCTTCAGGTAACCTCCTTTCTTTCGCGCAATAGAGCCTTGGGGTCCGCCTTCGCGCGCAATCCCCTTGGCTCATTTCCTTTGAATAAATTTCAAACCCGAAGGCCTTTGCATGCAAAAGAAGCCTCTTGCGCACAATTGCCCCCGGGTGCGCGCAATCCAACCCGATTGCGCGCACCCCCATCTTCAAAGTGGCCATTCGTTAGAGAATGAGCCGTTGCCCCCGCGAGCTGTCCGAAGCCCGGTGCGCGCAATCTCAATCATCCGCGCGCAAAGCGCTGGCCCAATTTCGCGCCAGCACCGTCCATTTGCGCGCCGACCCGCGGTATTGCGCGCAAAGCTCCTCTTTTGCGCGCAAACCGCTAGGGTCGCCCCCTTTGACCCCCTTTGGGTACCCGCCTGCGTGGCGCCCGATGGTCTTCATCGCAGGTGCCCGCACCGTGCGTCGTCTTTCCGTGCGGCCCCCGCTAGGCTCGCGCGAAGTGACACGGACCTACCGGCGGCTTTATCGTCCTGCATGACGCTAAACTGCACCACGTCCTGCACGACGTTAAACTGCGTACGTCCAAGCTGCACGACGTTAAACTGCCTAGCATATCGTCCGCGCTGCAAGACGTTAAACTGCCAAGTGTTTTGTCCAGCATGACGTTAAACTGTACCACGTCCGCGCTGTAAGACGTTAAACTGCCAAGCACCTTCGTCCTCAACACACGACGTTAAACTGTACTTCGTCCGGCAAGACGTTAAACCGTCCGCTTCGTCCTCAACACACGACGTTAAACTGTACTTCGTCCGGCAAGACGTTAAACCGTCCGCTTCGTCCTCAACACACAACGTTAAACTGTACTTCGTCCGGCAAGACGTTAAACCGTCCGTATCACCCGATCCCGTGCTTCGCACGCAGGGTCTCCCCCCGGTTTGGACGTGGCCCCCACCCGCTCGTCTCTGCAGGGATGTCGGGATTGTCCCGCTTTTGGGACGATTTAATGGAAGTGGCTTTTCCCTACGGGGGCAGGGTATTACAAACCCCTAGTTTCTCGTGGGAGGCTGCACATGTGTATCTCCATTGCGCCTCCCCACTGCCGAAGCCAGTAGAGGGTGTGACTGGGATCGAGGTGTCTTCTGCTTTCGGTCCAGGTCCCTTCCAAATGAGTTTTGCCGCGTCCGGGCTGCCTCAAGTGCGTAAGTCCGGACAGAATGAACTACGTGGACTTTGATCCCTGTCTTCTAAACAGGGTACGTAGGAAGCCTTCTTGAGGTCCAAGCCCGCCACCTGGTCGTCCCGGTCGTATTTACGTCGGTTCGTCCATCAGTGGACCCCTCCAGGGTTCACGCTTGCGTCGATTCATCTATGAATCCGCCCCTGTGGGAGACGGCCCGTGTGTATCTCCACTGTGCCTCCCCACAGCCCCCCTTTTTCCATTTCTCCTTTTATCGTCCAGCATGACGTGAAACTGTGATCCACCCGGCCGTTCCATCCCCCTCTGTGCGAGGTGGTTCGGTTCAATCCTCCGCCCGGCGGCCTCGACCTCTTCGTGAGTCGGCTTGCCGACGTCCAGCATGACGTTAAACTGTATACCCGAACTACGTTGACTTTGATCCGTGCTAACGCGCGGTACGTAGGAAGCCCCTACGGGGTCCAAGCTCTTCACTCCATCATCCATCCTGATCCTTACCCGGGCCGCCACATCCCGGTGGGGTCATGCCACTTCACTCCACTCCACGTTACTTGGGAAGCCGCCCATGCGCTGGCCCCAGCGTCAGAGGTTCCCCGCAAGGGGTTCTGTCATCTGATCCACTTTTCGTGTTGATCAGTCCGATGTCGTCCCCGCCGGACGTTAAACTCGCGGCATACCCCGTGTCAAACATGGGAAGCTGAGGAAAACCTCAGGTGACACAGTTCCCCGCACCCAGTACGGGATGCCTCAGGCCATCACGCCTTCGAGAAGCCCTATTAGGGACGGAAGACAGACGTGCAGAGCCGCAGTGTTACGACACGCCCCCAGCACCCAGAGCCACCCGGCCTTCTCACCGCAGGTTGCTGCCCCGCCCAGACTCCTTGGAGCATCTAGGCGGAAGCAGCGTAATTAACCGGTGTCCATGAAGATATGGCGCCGGGAACGAGATTCACGAACATTCTTAAGTCTATGAGGGAGACCCGGATTAGGCGACGAGTTCCGAGGAGACGTCCAAGGAAGGAGGAGCTGACATCCCATCATCCCGGTTTCGATCAAGGAGCAGACGCCCCTGAATAAGGGACGGATGCCGCCCGCCCTTGGAAAGCGGGACTGCGGGACCACAAGCCGCGCGCCCATCCCCTCGGGTTGACGGGTGCACGCGCGAACGCGTCCTGGCGGAACAGCGTAACCCGACGCACATCCGCACCGAAACACTCATCTTTCACAATATCATCCCAACCTATCTCTTCTTTTCACCCTAACGGTATAGATCTTGATGCTGATGCATCCTTTATAAAGAATCCAATCCGTATCGTCGACCATAGCATGAAATTACTCTGAGGTAAGTCAGTCCCACTGGTCTAGGTGTTGAGGAAACACAGACGCATTCAAGACGAGACCTAGGAGCGAGAGACAGATGAACGTGCGTAGTGGCCGGAACTCATCCCTAGAGACGTTCCACTACCCTCAGAAGGGAAACTCGAGGATGAGTTGTTTTAAGGAGGGGAGGTTGTAACATCATAGAATTAATCAGGTACAAACCATTTTTACTTTATTGTAGTCTAATTAATTATGTGACCTGGGGAGCGTGCCTGCGCACCTCGCTGCGTGTCCCAGTCAGCTTTTTATTTAATTCAAATAATTACAGACTTTTTAATGAAAAATGCAATGCCAGAACTTAGCGTGATGTTCAGGTTTAAATAAATGATTAAAGGTTTAAAATAATAATAATAATAGATTTAAAAATGATTTAAATGAAATCAATAAAGGATGAAAATAAATTTTGAAATAAATTAGAAAGGGGGCTATGGGAAAAATAAATTTAATAAAAATGGGGGGATTTCCATTTTTAATTATTTTCCCCTCCATCCTTTTATTTAATTTTATTCTTTTCTTTTATTTAATTTTTTTAATTATATTTTATTTTTCTCTTTGTTTTTCTTTTCTTTTTCTTCTTTTTCATTCTTTCTTCTCCTCTCCTCTCTCCCTCTCCCCTCATTCCCATCACACCAACCAGAAACCCCTTGGGAAGGCCGCTTCTCCTCCGATTGATGTTCAATTCCTTCACGGTCAGATTTTCAGTAAACCTTAGGTAATAGATAACATTGTGAATTTGGAATCATTCATTTTTGTTGAGTAATCTATGTGTAGTTAGTCACAGAAGATTTTTATCCAATTTTGGGGTTTTTCTAAAATATTTTATCTTCATCTGATTTAGGTCAAATCAAAGTCTACCATGGATTTAGAGTAATCTATGACTACAAGGTAGTATTAATACTTTCTTTCCCTCTGTTTAGTTTCGATTTATAAAAACACACCATTGTGCCATTAGTCGGTGCCTACCAGATTTGTGAAATTTTACCCATTTTATTTAATTTAATGGTTCTGGTTAATTTTTGCAGCCTTAATCATCTTAAATTAATTTGATTGAATGGTTGCAACATGATCGGACACCCCTTTGGGTGTGCTGCTGACATAGTCAGCGTATTTTTTTCCGTTATCCGGGTTATTAATTTAATTAGCTGCGGGTATTGCGCAACCCCTTTTTACAGTTTATAAATTAAATGAATAGTTGTTTGAATTATTGTGACAAATTTGGACACACCTTTGGGCATGAAGACATGATTGTTGTATTCTGTCATTATCTTAGTTTATTGTTGGATTAATTTCATGTGTTGTGAAACATTTTTTTATTGTAATTAAATTATATAATTAGTTGCATGAACATGGACTTCAATTGTTAGATCATTGAAACTTGTTTTGCTGAAATATTTTTTATTTAAATATGAATTATACACTGAGGTTGATATGATATATATATTTCCTTGAAAGTTGATGTGTTTTATTGTTAAATTTATTCCTTGTGATGCACAGGTGTATCTGGTTAGTTTTCAAGCTGTGACTTTATATCCTGACTAAGTCATATCTACTGTTGGGAAAACTATAATTAAATTCAGGGTGGGGAATGGAGGTGGGTCCTGTATTAAGGGACATTCTTAGATCCTCCATTCATGATGGGTTACCTCTATGAGCCGGTGGGTAGTGTCAATGGCTTTTTCAGACTAAGACTTCCCCATGCTTTCCAATAATTTTGAGTGATACCAATTCCAAAAGGGCCAATCGTGATGGATCTGTTGGCAATGTGGCTAAGCCAACTTTAGATGACCCCGACCCCTTTTTGCGGGATCGATATGGAATCAGGGTGAAGCCATACGCTAGGCGATACAAGGTATTTTGAATGATTACCTTGTACATGCTTAGTGGTATTGGATAAATTGATGAATGTAAATAGTGATAACTTCGGGATGGTCTTGGACTCCAACTCTCAACTTGAACCTTAATAATGATGCACTTAAGGTTTATATTATTACCATTTGATTTTTCTTGGGAATTTAGATATCCTTCTAATATGTGGTAGTGCACCTCATTGATACTTTACTTAGACCCCAAGTCAATGTACACGCTTAGGGTATACCTATTTCTTATTTACCATGATTTCTGGGTTTTATACATATATACGTGTTCGTGAATTTTGCTGACAGGTACCCTTTTAGACTACCATCATAGGCTGAAGCAGGTGATTAGGCATGGGTGCGGTTAAGAACCCAATCTGGAATATTTATTTCATTGAGTTTAAATTAATTATCTGGGATTATTAAGTAACGGTGCACTGCATTTTTATGCTGTACGAAATGGAAAGGTTTAGACACCATTGGTGACGGCCTACTGGGATTTATCTCACACCCGGATCAGGCATCATGGATAGCCGAGTAGATTACATGCTCGTAGGTATTGACAAGGGGATGTGTGATGCTTCCAATGTTTGACTATTAATTACTGCTTAGGATGGCGACTGGGGTAGAGGACCAGGCCTTGCTCATGATGTTGTTACCGCTTGTGTCTTTTCTTTTAGTTGAATGTGTGTTTGAGTCATGTTTTCTGTACATGTAGTTTAGACTCATATCATGGCATGACGTCCTTTTGTGAGCTTCCACACTTTGTTATTATTATTATTCAGTTGGATTATTTACATTTCTTTGGATGTAGTTTATTTATTCACATGTCTCCCCTACTTATTATTTGTCGTTTTTTACTTCTACTATGATATTATTTGTTACCTATGAGGGAATTGTCTCCCCCACAGACACAAAAATGGCCCTCGCTACTAGTCATCTTCCTATGATGATCGGGGAGATGCACTTGAAGTTATATGATCTATCAGTCCGACCATCATCTTAGAAGTGAGCGAGGTCGGGATGTTACAAGTTACATGATCCAATAAACTACATCGACCAATCATAGGTTTCAACTAATCAGTAATGTGGGACAATAACATATGTGAAGGCCAATCACCTACATGAATAAAATACCTATGGGATCTAATCCACTACGTCAACAAAATGGCTACATATAGATTCAGATATGTATGACCAAAATTATTATCTGGGGGATTTAGATACATAAAGGGTTTTGGATACATGGATAATTACCTACATTGATATTATGATTTATTAATCAGATTAGATATGTGAGACCAAATAAAAACATGAGGGGAAACATATGAGAAAGGAGAATCAGATACATGGTAATTTTTGTACATCGATCTTTTGGATACATGGAAAGATTCGACTACATCAATTCTAGGGTGGTGGTTTAGTACATTGGATAGAGTGAATACTATCATTCTGAACCCATATGTGGTGGACACCCAGGAAGCTCTATCAGGCAAAAAATTTCCTGATTGAAGGAGGGGTACAAAGTTGGTGAATTTCTTTTAGGGAGATGGTTGTGTCAGGGAGCAGGTAGGGATTTTCTAGATGTTTTTTAGAAACATGATGACCAGGAGGGGTGTTCTTAATGATGGAGATATGAATGGAGGGAAACGTACCATATATAGGTAGAGACATAGGAGGAGGCACATGGGGTTCTTGAACATGAAACTTCATAATAAGTTTTTTAAGCCCTTATTGGGGGATTTCTTATATATTTTCATTACCCTATTTGGTTAAAATTGTTTAGATTTATTGAACACTTTAATGAAAATGGTTGTCTAAAATTAAACTGGAGAATGTGATTGAGAAATTGAGGAAATTTACTTCATTCGAGTGTTATGATTGGTTGGAATATACCCTTTTCTCACTGATTGAGTAATATCAATCCTTTAACTACATGATCTTAGTGAACGTTGTTCTGGATTTATTAGTCTATATTAAATTTTCTTCTAAAATTCAATCTAATAAGATGAAATTCCATTCATGGGGTGGGTCATATGGTTTCTTCATTGAGTATATTGGAGGAATCTGAAGTTGAGAGACTGTAGAATTCATTTATCTACTAGTATTCCACTTGAAAGAGTTGGACAAAACCATTTCACCAGAAGAAGTCACACTTGTCTATGAATGTTCATCTAAAAGTAATGAAAACAATTAACTAAAATTTGAATAAACAAATAATCCAATCAAAATATTATTTTATTCTCCCATTATTCACCCTAATATCTTTGGTTCTCCACTATCCGCACCCAAATTTTTGTTATCATCTGCTTTCCAACTGCTATCCCACAGACCTCATCACTACCATTTCACTCACCATTCCACCCCTTGTTTCTTTTTTAATTTTTTGGTTCTCTGTTTACATGGGATCATTCAACACACCTTCTAAATAATTCCTTCTTGAATGGATAGTCTTAGCTCAATCCTGAATAAATTCACCCCCCTTAATCATTTATTAATGCATCATCCATCAATCATAAAAAATTGGGTTTTTGGTTAAAATTTGAAGAGAGGCACCGAACATCAAAAATAGACATGGTTGTGGATTATCTAGAAGAATCTAAATTGAAGTTTCATCATGACTGAGTGTGTACTTTTGTCATTCTCAGTTTGTGGTCTTCACAAAATGGGGACCACCTCATTGACCAAAGAAGTAATGGATTCACCTTATTTAGAATTATTGAATCCTTCATGGCCGACCACATTGGAAAACATATCAAAATCCAAACTAGTGTAAGGTGGTAGTTTTGGAAACCTTTATCTATAAATTTAGCTCTGGGGATCTCAGCTTCCATATATTACAAGGCTAGTGCTGATTTGCAGATAATTCAAATGATAAGTCTTGATAAATAGATATAGAATTTACACTATGTTTTTTGAATTTCCAGTAGAAAAATTTCCATCCACTGTAATTTTTTTCCCAAATAGTAAATTATTTTTACAGATTGTTACGACTATAATTTAACTATAGAAAATAAAATCTTTGATCAATTGTGTTCCTAAGAATAGATATTTTTTTAAATATTCAGTTTCTATCAAATTCCCCCATATTTGTTCCCAATTCAATGATACTCCCATAAAATATATATTTTCATAAAAATAGAAATTAATCCATCAAAAATGATTTGTAAAAGTGTGATAAAATAGTGACACATCATGTAGATACAAACGTTCTTTCTGAAGGTCTGAAGTTGTTGAGACATTTTAAGTGACACATGAAAGGGAGCACATTGGTAGAGGGGATGGGAGATCAGGATCATCTAATCCTTTAAGTGGAAATTATTACCTACTATAATAATGTCTTATAGATTTAAGATAACTATGTGAATCCTTTCCAAATCCCAGCGTGAGACTGGTTACCACCTTTTTAGTGAACCTATTGAAATCACACATCAATGGGAACATCTATATGTACCATAGTTTCCCTATCAATATAAACATATGTATATATCATATGTTATAAGTTTACGGTACCATATTTTTATATGATAGGTTTTCATTCATTATATTATTACGTTTTGATTTTATGATGTTATGAAACATAATTGAGCACTATATTGCATATTTTTATTAAGGAGGTGGAAGGTATTAAAGGTATTGGGATCGGGTCTATGATAGGGTCTTTGTATGCATCATTGTAAATGGAATTAGAATCGAAACAGTTTAAATAAACTAAACTAGACATGTCATAACTTTTATGTTCATGTGGTAAGGACTATAGTAATTTATTTCAGGGTTGTTCACCCATGACCACTTCTGAGCAATTAAAAGACTTATAGATTGGAATTCTAAGTGATGTTTCCTAAATATATTTAGTATGAGACTTATTCATGAGTCGATATTTTTGGATCATCTTATATTTTAGTAACTAGATAGGATATTTTGGGATTAGCACAAATGGGAACATGGATATTTGAAGAATATAATTCATTTAAGTATATGTACTAACGAGAATAAGTGGTATGAATCACAAGGATTATAGCATAGTGAGGATGTGGGATTCACTTGGTATAAGTTCAAATGGAAATATGATTTCAAATTATTGGTTTTAATATCCAATATGTATCATACATATCTTGATTTATAGGAATCAATGCCAATGTAGCTCAGCTTTCACAATTTAAGGTAATGTGATAAGACCAAACCATTCAGTTTAATGTCACGTGGTAGGTTGTTTTTTTACTATTTTAATTCAATCCATGATGAAATTTACACCCTTTAATAGGAAATAATAATGGATTAATTGGGGATTATACATGGGAATCCCATGTGGGTATTGTTTAGTAAATCAAAATTGGGATTAAATAATTAATGAGGATATGATTCATTGAGTCTTACACCCAAGAAGAAGGCCCATATGTAAATCTACATCAAGTTGATTAATTTTTAGATGGAAAAGTTGAATTAAACTCATGGGAAAATTTTAGTTAGGAAGAAGAATTTGGGGGCTGGAACATATGCTGTTTATCTAGTGCTCAATCATAGTTGGCATGGATGTTTCCTACAGATTTTCATCCTAGTAAGTAAGTTAGGAGATGATAGTATTTTAGGTATTAAAACTAGTAGCCTGACCTTTGGGATAATTTTTCAATTACATCTAATATAGAGGGACACATGATATAATCCTTATCTCATTGAGTGGTCTAAAGGGTGAACAACTCAATACTTTGGCATCCAATATGACCATCATGATCCCTGAGTGTTTTAACCAATGACCTCCCAAAATGAACCATTTTATCAAGGGAATAAATGATCATGACTACCTTGAGGGCCCTATCAATGAGGGAGGAAAATTTAGGAGAGGTATTTCATCAAAGGAATACATGATAAAAAGTGATCATGATAATGTGAATGGCCTAATCATGTACCTTAATAGGTCATGGAGGAGCCCCCTATAATGGGATTCCCAAGGATTTTACCTTGTAAAAATAAATCTAAGACATCTATTTTGATGAAATTGACATAGGTAGTTGACCTGAGTAGAAACAATACTTATATAGATTCCCTATTTCCCATGAAATTACTTCTTTGTGAAGGGGACAAAAATAGGCCAAAGGCATTGTGTTTATATGCCACTGGATAGAGGGAATAGAGCAATCTAGGATGCCCCCATTTAATGTAGGATCATTGTGATATGTGAAGAAAAAAATAAACACTTAGGGTGTGGGTTAATGGATTTACATTAAAGATACATTCCCAAGAGACATAATATATTTTCCCAGATTAATGGGGCTTTATAGGTTCCATGTGAAGGGCCATCACATAAGATCCCTAATGAAGGGTCCATAAAAAAGGACATCACAAATGGAACTCATGAAATGTCCTCTCAGAAGATCCCCATGAAGGGTACTTTTGGAAGGACCTCATTAATTAGAACTCATTAAGGTACCTTTTTAAGGTTCGTCATAGAGGTTACCTCATGAAGGTTCCTCATGAAAGAAACTAATAAACTATCCCTCGTAAGGGGACCTCACAAACTATCCCTCATTAAGGGACCCTATAAAGGGTCCTCTTAGTGGGATCTCTCAGATGATCCCTCATAATTAAATCTCATATAAGGAGACCTCATGATGTATCCATCATAGATGGTGCTCTAATACGGAGATCTTATGTGGGATAACCCATGTGGACTAGACCTCAAGGATATAGTCTTTTTGAGGGGACCTCATAGGAGGAAGACCAAATAATGTTTACTTATCCTTTATTACTTTCTACCATTGAACAGATATTACCTAATTTCCCCATAACATATGATTCGTGATGGAGTTTTTTTAACTTCTAGGGTTGGTGGATAGTGCACCAAAGTTCCCACTATGGCAGACTACCAACATGGCTCATGTACATTCTTTATGTGCATCTCATGTTTATTTTGAGTCCATGAGAGATGTTAATGGTAGGCAGGGATTGGAGGGTTATTTGTTTGAATCTTGATAAATCCCACCATGCTTCTAAAATGAGTCATTTGTGGAGCTTATAGCATTGATCCATCTGATAATGGTGAGATCCATTGTATTAGAGAGCCAGGGGATATCAATGTGAGATAAGGAATGGTGAAAAAAGTTTTTCACAATATTTATTCACACTTAAATAAATATTGGTTTCTACCTCCATTATTATCTCTTCATGATTATTGAATCACAGAACGTGATATTGCATCAATTTTTAGTGAAACAATGGTGATTACTGGTGATTTTCTTGTGAATAGAAAATTCAACTTTCCAAGAATCATGTTTTGAATATAGATTCTGATGTTTTGTTCCAAGAAAATTTCAATGGTGAAAAAATTATTGAAAACAAAGGAAAAATGATCTCCCTAGGCTCATTCAAATTTGGTAAAAGTTCAAGTGCTACATACCCCCTTGTCGCAGAATATGGTACTATTCTAACACTGGAAATATTTCCAGTGAGACTTTGGAAGCTGCTCTGGCATGCCACATCAGTGCCCTGCCATCACCACATCATTAGTTGATCTTGTTTTTGACCCATATTTGGTGATATCTTGATCAATTGGTGTTTTATTTTGAATATCTATGAGTCAATTCCACCATTTTCAATAGTTATGGACGAATCAACACACTATACTTTTTAAATTCACATCTAATTTTTTAAAAATTGAAATTAAATGGAGGGAGTATCCATGGGAGGGATGATCATGTTGACTTACTCAAACTACTCCATTTTTAATTCACAAATTTAACATCTCCTTAATTTTAAGGATCTTTTTTAACCCATTGAGAATAAGGGAGTCAACCAAAATTCCACCAAGGAAGAAGAGTAGAAGAATAAGAACAAGAAGATAATCAGTAAAATCATCCATTGGATCGATCACAATGTCTACCACTATGTTTCTCAAGACACTATCATGTACTAACTTTGGATGATGTTGGAAAATACATTACAATAAAATAACACTAAGAAAAATATCCTCATACTAAAGTGGTTGATGAATCATTGATTACAAAGTGAAAAATCTATTGAAAAACTCACTAGTGAGTTCCAAAGCCTTGTGAATCAATTGGTGGATTCAGGTAAGGATCTGACTGATTAAGATCGGGTGAACCAACTACTATGAAAATTTCATGATAGTTGGGATATTCTTATTGTCTCACTTATAAAATCAGTTCCCAGATAAACAAATACCCTGGTAATGGAAAATGATTAATTTTTGAAATATAAGGCCCGAAGGAAGGATACTTGTTATAACTAAGTGCAAGATCTAATCCTATAGAAGAAAGGGAGACACCAATGTGAAGGTTGATACAAATGAATTTGAGTCCAAATAAAGAGATTAGGAAGGTCTAAATATGGAAGGAGGCCAATTTAAAAATGCTACCACTATGGCATGGAGGGACACATGAAGGAGAACTATTGAAATTTTCTATAATAAGAGTGTAAAAGTAGAAACCAACAAAGTTAAAATGAAGATGCACATGTGAGTATCATAAAAGAGTTTTTTTATTTTATCCAAAGTGGAAGAATATGAATTCCTTCACACATCTAGATCGGACATAGACTGGGTGGTCGATTCCGCAACATCGTACCACATCATTCCAATCATGAGTATTTCTTGATTTATCAAATTGGTGACTTTGTTATAGTCAATATGGGGATACCAATTTGGTTGAGATTTTTGGTAAGGGTGATATCCAAGTGAAGACAAATGTTAGATACAAACTCACCTTGAATTATGTTCAACATGTCCAATCCTTCAACTAAAAATGTTACCTAGAATAGCCTTTGACTGACAAGTCTATAACCAAATCTTCCACAGTGGAGCATGGAAGATGAAAAAAGGAACCACCATCATATCCTAATGACATATATGTGGTATTTTGTTCAAAATTTATGTAAAGATATTTACAAGTATTATTAAAACAATGTAATGATAAACTTCATCCAATATGTTTCATAGAAGACTCAGCCACATGGGTGAAAGAGGGTTATCTACCTTGACAAAGAAGAACAACATCAATGTTAACAAGGATGCATCACTTGATCCTTGAAAATACTGCTAGTTTGAGAAGGATAATAGTGTCTCATTTAATACTAATTCATCATGGAGATCAATGTGTCTAGATCTTGTTAGATATGATGTATGTAGACCCATGGATGTGGATTCACTAGGAGGTAGCCAAAATTTCCAATCCTTTATTGACGATTCATCTTTATGGTGTGGGTTTTATGATTGTTAATAAAGGGAAAAGTAATGGAATAATTAAAGATGTTCCATGTCAAGGTTGTGTGTGAAAATGGAAGGGAGTTTTAGTGTATTCATTCAGGAAATGAAAGAGAGTACACATCCAAGGAATTTGATTCCTATGATAAGAGTTAGGGCATCAAACATGAGTGGACGTTCTGACACACCCCACAAAAAAATAGAGTTGTAGAAAGGATGAACATAACTATCATGGAGAAGTTCAGAATCATGATGAGTTTTGTTTAGCTACCTATGATAATATGGGGAGAATATATTGAAGTTTCATGCTACCTAATCAATAGATCACCACTAATCCTACTTAATTTTAATATTCCATAGATGATATGGTTTGGTAAACATCCCTCTCACTCTCATTTATGAGTATTTAGATGTTTGAAATTTTCACATGTATCCAATGAGATCAGAACGTAGATAGATGGGAGATCTAATCCATGAATATTCATCTTCTATATAGATATGGAGTTCAGATACAAGCTTTGGTACCCAAAGGAGAAGAAGGTGATCAAAATCATAGATGTCATGTTCCACATGAACTAGATGATCAAGGACATTAAAATCCACGAATTTAATAAAGGAAACTGTCATGGAATCAATTAATGATTCAAAACCTATACCAACACCACCTGTAAATTGAGAGGATGAGGTGTAAGAATATTCATCAGAAGTAGAACAAAAGGTAGTGGATGAGGATATTGAATTGGGGGATAATCTGTCCTCTCTATAAGAAGTTGCAGAATCATCACAGTAGCTAGGTGATGTTATGTATCCTAAACCTAATGTTTCACAGGTTAAAAGGTCATCACAAGGAAGTATTCCTTTAACAATATATTTGGATTAAGAGTTCCAATTGATGAATAATAAGGGGGAGATAAAAGGATACACAATGTGACGTATTAATAACTGCAAAGACTTTTGAAGATGCACATGAAGGAGATCCCGATGATATATTTAAAAATGTGGTTTATTTGGAAAAGATGGACCTTTAAAGATACATCAAAAGATTGAAGCTAGGTGGTGGGGGGGAATTGATGGATATTCTTTCCATCTTCCATGGTTGGTGGATGGTGCACCAAATCTATCCACAATGGATGACTTCTAACAAGGTTACTGTACATTATTCATGTGTGGATCCTATTCTATTGGTATCCATGGGATAATTCCATGGTAGGTGGGACTATTGATGGAATTGTTTAAAACATTACACCTAACACAATTCTTATAAATGGATTCCTTTTTGTAGCTTTCAACATTCATCCATCTGATCCCGGTGAGCTCTGTGGTATTTTTGAGTTGGGAGAGCTCCCTATGAAAGAGGAAAAGGTGTAGAGAAGTTTTTTGTAATCATTATTCACATTGAAATAACTATTGGTTTTTTTTGAGGGGTAATTGTGATCCAAACAATAACGAAACATCGAAACCCTAAAAGAAAAAACTAGGGAGTTTTCTTTCAGAAGTTGAAAATTATAGAACCAAAACATTCAATTTGTGAGAAACAAAATAAAGTAGAGAAATAAAAAGAACACGGGATTTACATGATTCAGTCCCGTGGGGACCTACAAGTATGAAAATAACACCACCCATTAATGAATTATATTAATCTAAAAGAATAAAACTCTATAGGGTGAAAGGAACTAGAAATAACCATGTGAAAATAAATTGGAACAAAAGTAAAATATTTACAAGCTTATAAATAAATGAAACCAAAAATAAAATAGTACTTAGAGTACTGAAGTGGAAACACTCCAGCGGTCCTGATATATTGAAGCGGGTATGAGTGTTCAAAATATCCTGGATCTGAGGGCTCCCACAATGAATCCTTCATCTATTTTGAATTTTTAATAGTCTCTAAAAAGGATTCACATCTTCCACTGAGGAAGGACATTGGGTAACGACCCAATGATTTTCAATGGAAATTCCCTTCTTATAAATATTTCATAAAATCACATGAAAAGATAATATAATGAACTATTAAGTTCTAAGTGACCTTAAAACATAAGTTTGTTACTTCTATGTTTGGAATTTCAAAAATATGACATAGGCGGTTGAAATCAGTAAGTTATTTGGAGTCTAAATAAGAAAATTATAATTTTTGGTGAATAGTAACCTACCCTTATGAATAGTAACATACCCTTATGAGTAGTGATATACAATAATGAATAGTAACCTTACCTATGATAATATATAAATAATATTCATGTTGAAAATATGATATACCTATATTTTAGAATAAGTAAATGAATGTTTTAAAACTGGTTTTTGATAATAAATTATGATTTTAAATAAATATTAAAATAATAATATTTAGAAAAATATTTTTGAAAAATGGAATTCATTTTTGGATTCTAAGCATCGAAAAATGGTTGTGGTGAATTTTTGGGTTTTTTCTGAAATAATGGATTTTTTTATGAATAGCGATATACCATAATTTAAAAAATAAGCTAAATAAGCTAATTATAGAGTCATGAATAATTTTATGCTGATGTAAGCCCAATTTATTTGGGTTCACATGATAAAATTACTATTCTTGGTCATGGTGACTCACTATTCCTTGTCTTGTGGGGAAATAATAAACTAATGAATTTTATATTGAGAAAACCTATCTCCCCTTCACTATAAATACCACCCGTCACACCCTCATTTACTCACACCTCTCATGCTTCAGGCCTTGTCTAAAATCTTCCCAAAAATCTTCCCTACACCCTCCCCCATGTCCAAGATCTTCTGGTCTCATCAAAAGACCAAGCCTAGATTCCTTAAGGAGGATATCAAGGGGAGGATCTCAAGAGGTATTTTCTCTTCCTCTTTTCCTTTAATTTCCTTTCAATTTCAAGTTATTTTGTTATTATCTCCCCACCTATCTTCATCCAAATTGCATAGTAAATATAGTATCATACATATAATATAATTTTATTATACTAATGGGATATTATACCATCCAACCCTCTTATCATATTCTTATTATTTTATAAAAGAAAACATTGTTTGTGAGGTGTTAATCTATCACCTTCAAGAACAAGATGTTTTATTTTTTACATTTATACCTTCAAATCTGGTATTGAAACCATTTTTATGATTTAAACAGAATATTATATATGTATTATTTCCTATTTTATGTTATGTAACTATCTTTTGTACATATTACTCAATGAGTAAGGAAAACAAGTTCATTGTGGTAAAAAAACTGCCTAAATTAACCCAAACAATCAACATTTAATTCTTATCTAAGGATTAATCCACATGGAATATTATATAATTCATTAAAAGATCATTTAATCTTCTGTAATATCATTAATGACATGTAATATCAGTTTTGTATGTTTATTCATGTTCTACATGAACTTTCATTTATGAATACATGCGAACTGCTCAAGAAAACCCTAAATATGAACATTCCCGAATAATAATTTTAAACTCTATAACTCATCCAAAGGCCCATAAATTAACTCAATGAAATTATAATAATCCATATTAATGTAATAAAGGTTCTTTAATTTTCAATTAATTAATCTAATTTGTTTATATATGACATTAAAGTGAAGAAAGGGTTCGGATAAATGGTAAGGGGGAAATCTCAAACCCAACTTTCTTTCTTCGGGTTCTCCCTCTTTCACTCCATTTTTGGTACGGTCACTCCTTAAAAATAATTTTTTTCGTCATTATATTACATTTTCTAGGATATAAAGGTTTTATACTGATGTTTATGTCAAACAAAAGTTTTCCAAAATAACTCTTCTTTCAAAAACACACATTTTACTTCTCACTCACGGTTGATGGCTATCGTATCATGTATGTTATTCCCACTTAGTTTTGGGAACCCAATGTTTATGAATGTGTTCTTATGAGATAAAAACCATTAAATTGCATGGAATAGTAATGTTCATTTTTTATACATGTTTATTGTGGCACGCATGATAAATGATAATGATATGATGTGACGGGTGCACGCAGAATTATATAGCGCAATATGGATGTTTCAATGTGACAGGTGCACCCATAATTATACAATGCTCAAATTCATGAGGTAAAGTGATGAATCATATGAGTGAAGCGAAATTATGTGTGAAAATATTCTATCTCTTTTCACAATTATGTGTGGTAGTTATCCAATAAGACATAATGTTTCATTTTTTTATGCATTGCCACATTTCAAGTCTCTTATTAATGTTTCCTCTCATGTTCATGATCTTTTGCCAATGTTATGATTACGCTCACCCCATGATATATTGTTATTCTCTATCATCTTACTAGGATTTTAGCTCACCCCTTTTGATGTATATCCTCAGGTGGATACATGTACTAAGGAGAGGTCAAGTTCCAATAAGAAGTTAGAGAATAAGTGATTAAATAAATATTTTTTTTAGATGTTGTAATTGTTATGTAGGGTCCTAGTTTTTCCAAGACACTAAACATTTAAATCCACTATGTGTAATACTATTAATTTTTTTATCTTTAAAATGATATAAAAGTAATGTAATAAAATGATGGGTCTCTATAGTTGGTATCAGATGCAAGGTTTAGTTAATTTGGGAATTTGGATTAGTGAAACCTATAGAAAACCTCTAGCATGGGACTAAGTAAAAATATGCACAAAAGAATCTTTACATAGGGATCCCATATGTTATGATTTTAGTATAAATAGTAAAAAGGAACAAGTTATTCATGACTTGTTGACTTAAGTTTTGTTCTAAACATTTCTATTTTAGAAAATGGTGGAAACCAAGAGAAACCAGACCAAAACTCGTGCGAGGGCCAATGAAACGATTGGCCGAACGACATCCCCAATGATTTGACAGGTCGAGTTCATAACTTCATGGGGATTCTTACCCAACAATATCAGGTTATGAACAATAAACATAATAATGGGGAATATCCTCCTCCACCAGAGATGGAGCAACTAGCTATCAAATGTTTTAGGCGGCAACGACCACCGATGTTTAGTGGATCTTTTGATCCACTAGTTGCGGAACAATGGGTCAACTCCATGGAGAAAATATTTTCTGTGCTTTAGTGTTCTGAGATAGACAAGGTGACTCTAGAAATTTATTTTCTATATGTAGAGGTCGATCATTGTTTGGATTTGATTAAGAACACTAAGCCAAGGGACAAAATTGAAGATATGGAATGGAAATACTTTAAGATAATGTTTCTTAAAAAGTATTAAACATGAAATTTTCGCACAAAGATGGGGAGAGAATTCATAGAGATCAAGAAAAAAGAAGAATAATCGGTCACAACCTTTGAATCTAATTTCACAATTATTTCAAGGTACTCTTTGGGTATTGTTATCAACAATGATAGAAAAATTAATATATTTTTTAGTGGATTAAAACCACACCATCAAAAATCTTTTGAAATTCAAGACTGTGGGAGTTATAAAGAAGTTTTTCGATGTGATATCAAAGTGGAGATGGAGTTTGGAGAATGGTCCCTTTTATATGGTGATAAGAAATGAAATATTGAGTTTCAAGACAGTGGATCTAATGACAAAGGTGAAAAAAAAACTCAACGACCCACATGCAAAAAATGTGGGAAGTTTCACCATGGGAAGTGCCTCAAAGGGATGGGGAAGGGATTAAAGTGTGGGAAAAAAGGACACCATGCTCAAGAGTGTTTAAAGGACATGAAAAGGAAGGAGAATGTGGTGGAAGACAAGAGAGAACCACCCATGATTAAATGATACAATTGTAGGGAGCTAGGTCACTATGCAAGCCAGTGCACCAAACCTCGAGTTCTCGAGGGTAATCAGTGTTAGCCACCACCAAATACAATGGAATAAGGAAAGGCTTATTCTATCACTTCTATAGAAGTGGATCAAGATAATTAAGTCATACATTGTACACTTTTTATTCACTCAAGAATGGAAAAAAGTATTATTTGATTCTGGTTCTATACATTCCTTTATATCTTGAAAGTTTTATATAAATATTGAATCGAAGCCCTGAAACCTTGAAGTAGAGATATCTGTGAAAACACTGTGTGGTGAAAACATTGAAACCCAAGTGTTTGAATCTTCTCCGATTGGCATATGTGAGAATATTATTCCAGCGAATCTCTTAATACTTCCCTTGGTGGAATTCGACGCTATAATGGGAATAGATTGGCTCTCATTATATTGAGCACATATCAACCTTCAGGGAATGAAAATATATATTCATATTCCCAACAATCTGATGCTCATCTAAGGAAGATCATGAATCTCTTTAGAAAAATATTTCAATGGTGTGGGTGTTGATTCCCTACGAATAAGCATACCTCTCCCCAATGGTTGGGTTGAAGGAATGTGCCAACCTTGCGGAAATTCCCATTGTGATGGAATATGATGATTTATTTCCCAAAGAGTTACTCAGAATTCCCCCGGATCATGAGGTAGAGTTCTCAATATAAATTATACCGAGAGTTACTCCTATCTCAAAGTGTCCCTATAGGATGGCTCCTATCGATCTAGAGGAGTTAAAGAGGTAGCTGCAAGAGTATCTAGACAAAGGGTTCATACGCCCTAGTGCATCACCTTGGGGTGCACCAGTGCTCTTTGTGAAGAATAAGGATGGAACAATGAGGCTGTGTATTGATTATCGGGAACTCAACAAGATCACCATAAGAAAAAGTGTCCTCTTACAATGATTGATGAATTGTTTGGTCAGTTAAGAGGAGATAAATACTTCTCAAAGGTGGGTCTTCATTCTGGATATCAACAACTAAAGGTGAAGAAGGAAGATATTCATAAGAATTCCATCCGTACATGGTATGGGCACTATGAGTTTCTGGTGATTCCCTTTGAATTAACTAATTCCCCTTCAATATTCATGGATTTGATGAATAAAGTCTTTATACATTACCTCGACAAATTTGTGTTAGTTTTTATTGATGATATTCTCATCTACTCCAAGATCAAGGAGGAACAGGAAGAATATCTAAGACATGTGTTGGAAACATTGAGAAAGGAGAAGTTGTAAAATAAGTTCAGAATGTGTGAGTTTTGGATGAAGCAAGTCATGTTCTTGGGACATGTGATCAGAAGTGAGTTAATTTCTGTGGACCCTTGAAATAAAGGAGATTGAGGAATGGACCAGCCCCTCTAGGGTCACAGAAATCTGTAGTTTTCTTGGATTAGATGGGTACTACCAACGTTTTGTGAGAATTTTATCACGATTGTCATTCCCACTAACTAAGTTAACAAGGAAAGGGGTAAAATATGTTTGGATAGAATAATGTGAGGATGGATTTAAGGAGCTAAAGAGAAGGATTATCACTGCACATGTACTCACACTACCGAAAAGTGGACAAAGTATTGTGATTTACAGTGATGCTTCAAATAAAGTCTTGGGTTTTGTACTCATGAAAAATGACAATGTGATAGCATATGCCTCACGATAGTTGAAGATCCATGAGCAGAACTACTCGACACATGATCTAGAGTTTGAATCCATGATTTTTTCCTTGAAAAAATAGGGGCACTACCTTTATGGTGATAAATGTGACATATAAACCAACCAAAATATCCTAAACTATATATTCACACAAGAGCATCTAAAAATGCGTCAAAGGATATGGTTGGAGCTAATCAAGGATTACGATTTCTCTATTCACTATCATCATGGAAAGGAAAACAAGGTAGCTGATGCTCTAAGTAAAAAAGAACCTGCTACTCTATCCATGTTATGGATTGAGAAAGACCATATCTTCATGGATATGAAAAGGATGGATTTAGAAATCAATAGGGCAGGGGATACATCCTAACTTGACCAAATTATTATGCAACCATCCATCCAAGAAAAGATTATGGAAGCACAAAGGGATGATGTGGAGATACAAAAGAGGGTGAACGCAGTAAAAGAAGGGAAGCTGCAAGAGTTCCATATCAATGATGATGGTGTGATTCAGTTTGGAATGCGGATTTGTGTGCCTTCATCACCCGGGATAAAGAAAGATCTATTGGAAAATTCACATAGCTCAACATTCTCTATCAATCTTGGGAGTAAAAAGATGTATTGTGATCTCCGAGAGCACTTTTGGTGGAATAACATGAAGAAGGAGATTGCAGAATATATATCAAGGTGCTTGGTATGTCATCAAGTTAAAGAAGAGCGAAAATGTTCAAAGGGATGATACAACCATTGCATATAACCATGTGGAAATTGGATAATGTCACTATAGACTTGGTCATGGGTCTCCCGAAGAAGTCGAAGGGAAATAATGAGATATGGGTTGTGGTTGATTGACTTGAGAAGACTCCCCATTTTATCACTATTCGGGAAGAACTATTTCTTGAACAACTTGAAAAGGTATATGTGAAAGAAGTGGTGAGACTGCATGGAGTTCCACTCTCGATTTTCTCTAATCGTGATCCAAGGTTCACATCTAAATTATGTAGAAGTCTTCAATATGCTTTGAGTACTAAATTAAATTTCAGCACAACCTATCACCCCCAAACTGATGGCCAATCAGAAAGAACCATTTAGACACTTGAAGATATGCTAAGATCCAGTTCAATAATTAAAAGGTGGTTGGGATCAACATCTCCCATTAGTTGAGTTAGCATACAACAATATCTTCCCCTCATGTATTCAGATTGCTCCATAAGAAGATTTGTATATAAAGCGATGTAGAACTCCAACCTACTAAGATGAAGTTGGATAAAGAAAGCTACTTGGACCTTATCTTGTGAAAGAGATGATAGAGAAGGTTCAAGTCATCTAGAAACACATCAAAGCTACTCAATGTCAGAAAAAGAGATATGTGGAAAACCATCAAAGGGTCATGGAGTTCGATGTTGGAGATAAATTCTTCCTTTTAATATCACCATGGAAGAGATTCAGGCAGTTTGGAATGAAAGGGAAGATAGGCCCAATGTACATTGGCTCCTTTGAGATCCTTAACCTCGTAGAAGTCATGGCCTATCGGCTTGCACTTCCACCTAATATGGATCAAGTTCATGATGTGTTTCACGTATCACTCCTGAGTAAGTACATACCCTATCCCTCACATGTACTAAACTCAGAGGTGGTATAGGTGGAAGATGATATATCCTATGAGGATCATACAGTAGAGATTCTAAACTGGAGATATAAGGTTCTACAAAAAAAGGAAACCCACCTGGTCAAAGTGTTTTGGAGTGACCATAAGTTTGAAGAAGCTACTTGAGATCTGAAAGAGGTGATGAAGGAGAAGTACCCTCACCTGTTTGTGTAATGATAAATTTTGAGGGAAAAATTTTATAAGGGGGGGGTGGGGGAAGAATGTAATGACCCAATGTTTTTCAATGGAAATTAACTTCTTATAAATATTTCATAAAATCATATGAAAACACAACATAATGAACTACTAAGTTCTAAGTGACCTTTAAACATAACTTTTTCACTTCTATGTTTGTAATTTTTAAAATCTAACATACACGGTTTCAATCAGTAAGTTATTTGGAGTCCAATAAGAAAAACATAATTTTTGGTGAATAGTAACGTAACCTTATGAATAGTAACATACCCTTATGAATAGTGATATACCCTAATGAATAGTAACCTTAACTATGATAATATAAAAAACATATTCAAGTTTAAAGTACAATATACCTATATTTTAGAATAAGTAAATGAATATTTTAAAACTAGTTTTTGAAAATAAAATATAATTTTAATTAAATATTAAAATAATAACATTAAAAAAATAATTTTGAAAAATGGACTTCATTTTTCGATTTTACATGTCAAAAAATGGTTTGGGTGAATTTTTGGGTTTTTTTATGAAATACTTGAATTTTTGATGAAGAATGAAATACAATAATTTTCAAAATAAGATAAATAAGAAAATTATAGAGTCATGCATGATGTTCTACTGATGTAAGCCCAATTGGTTCGGTTTAACATGATAAAATTAATATTATTGGTCATGGAAGACTCACTATTCCTTCTCTTGTGGGGAAATAATAAACTAATGAATTTTATATTGAGAAAACCCCTCTCCCCTCCACTATACATACCACCCTTCACACCCTCATTTTCCCGCACCTCTCAAGCTTCAATACTTGCCTAAAATCTACCAAAACATATTCCCTATCGCCTCCACCACGTCCAACAGCTTCTTGTCTCATCAAAAGACCAATCTTATCTTCTTTAAGGAGGATATCAAGATGAGGATTCAAGAGGTATTTTTTCTCCCTCTTTTCCTTTAATTTCATTTCAATTTCAAGTTCTTTTCTTATTCCCTCCCCACATATCTTCATTCAAATGGTATCGTAACTCCATTATCCTATATATAATGCAATTTTATGATACTAATGGGATATTATACCATCCAACCCCATTCTCATATTCCTTTTTATTATATAAAAAAACATTGTTCGTGAGGTGTTAATCTATCACCTTCAAGAACAAGATGTTTTCTTTTTTTCATTTCTACCTTCAGATCTGGTGATGAAACCATTTTTATGGTTGAACCAGAATATTATATATGTATAATGTCCTATTTGAAGTTCTGGAACTAACATATGGACATATTAATAAATGAGTATACAAAACAATTTTGTTGTGGTAAAAAAACCGCCTAAATTAACCCAAACAATCATCATTTAAATTTATCTAATGATTCATTCACATGGTATATAATATAATTAATTATAAGATCATTTAATATTATGGAATTTCATTAATACCATGAAATATCAGTTATTAATGTTTATCCATGTTTTACACAAACTTTCATTTGTGAATACATGTGAACCGCTCAAGAAAACCATAAAAACAAACATTCCCGAAAAATATTTTTAAACCATATAACTCATAAAAAGGACCATAAAATAACTTAATGAAACCATATTGAACCATATTCATGTAAAAAAGGTTTTTTAATTTTCAATTAATTAATCTAATATGGTTATACATGACATTAAAGTGAAGAAAGAATTTGATACAATGTAAGGGGAAAATCTCAAACCCAACTTTCTTTCTTCGGGTTCTCCCTCTTTCACTCCATTTTTGGTATGGTCACTACTTAAAATAATTTGTTCATAATTATGTTACCTTTTCTAGGACATAAATGTTTTCTAAATAATTTTATGTCAAACCAAAGTTTTCCAAACGAACTCTTCTTTCAAAAGCACACCTTTTACTTCTCACTCAAGGTTGATGGCTATCGTATCAAGTATGTTATTCCCACTTAATTTTGGGAACCCAATGTTTATGAATGTGCTCTTATGAGATGAAACCCATTCCTTTCCATGGGTTAGTTATGTTAATTTTTTATATATGTTAATTTTTTATGCCTGATAAATGATAATGTTATGATGTGATAGATGTGACCAGAATTATACAACGCTCCAATGCATTGGGTAAAGTGATGAATCTCATCAGTTAAGTGAAATGGGTGTGGAAAATATGATATATTTTTTCACAATTATGTGTGTTAGTTAACCACTAAGACATGATGTTTCATTTTTTTATGCATTTCTACATTTCAATTATCTTATTAATGTCTCCTCTCATGTTAATGATCTTTTACCTATGTTATGATTATACTCACCCCTTGCTACATTGTTCTTATATATCCTCTTACTGGGATTTTAGCTCACCCCTTTTTATGTATATACTTAGGTGGCTACATGTACTAATGAGTGGTCATGTTTCAATAAGAATCTAGGGAATAAGGAATTAAATAAATGCTTACACTTGATGTAATAATTTCTATATAGGTTCTTAGTTTTCCAAAGACACTAAACCTTTGGATCCCTTATGTGGAATATTATTATGTTGTTTATCTTTAAAATTATGTAATATTAATGTAAGAAAATGTTGGCTCGCTATACATTGTCTCCACCAGAAATCATCCATGAGGTGAAGTTGAGGGAAGACAACAAGATTGGACTAAGATACAAGGAATTATAATATCAATGGTGATCTGGGGTTTATCTAAAGGAAACCGAGATACAAAATATAGGAGTAAGATATATGGAATTAATTGAGGCATTAAATGATGGAGGCATAGGGGGGCCATTAATTCAACTTTACAACACTTGTATCACTTAACTTCACACCCAACTAGATAGTTCCATGAGGTACAAACAAACAGAAATCTAATGGAATATCGAGTAATTTGAAACATAAGGATAGATATGATGAAAGGGGTTGAAAAACTAATAAATAAGATAGAAACAAACATAGAAAGGATCACTAAGTTGATAGGGGCTCAGGAAGCAGGGCCAGATGAATGCCAATGACCCCATGACTTGGACAAGGACCCGGAATGAAGGACCAAAACCAATTAAACAATCATCTCAACTGCATTAAAAAAAGATAAAATTAAATAATTATAAATTTTTTTAGACATGAAAACAATTCAAAATAAATGGAAGAAAAAAACAAAGGAAAACATTAATATGAAAACATAAATAAAATTCCCATAATTGGAAAATCACCACCATTTTAAATTGAAAATGGGAATGTTCTTCCACTTATAGTTATAAAATTGGATCTATGTTCATCATATATGAACAATATATTAATTTATAAATCTAGATGTATTTAGTCAAAAAACCAGTTCAGGTTTCATTAGTGTGTATCATATTGACAGACATGATTCTAGATTCTACAAAATCTCTAATAATGTGTAGTATAATATCTAAGTGTTTTTATTTACGATGAAATAAAAAATTTTAGGATAAATTAAGGACATATTGACTATAAGAATAAATATTTATAACAGAATTATAAAGATTAAGTTCATAAGAAAATCCTTCAATCGATAATGCTTCTTTGACTTCCTCAGTTAAATAAATATATTTTGATTTCATGGTCCAAGGAGAAACCATGGACTTCATATTACATTTACTAGAAATGGGACCACCAAAATAAGTAAATACATTTCTACTTAGTGATTTTCTAGTGTCAATATTTCATGTATAGATAACATCCACATATCAAATTAAAATTTCAGAAGTGTATACAGCTCCACCATAACATAAAGACAGATTAGAGCTAAAGGGAAAGTATCTAAGATTCCACCTAAGGTCATGGAAATGTGGCATCCTAGGTGTGACCATAAATTTTCAATGGTTGATGATTGAATAGGTTATATCAGGCCTTGTACAGATCATAATATACATGACATTTCCTATATATTTGCATAGAGTATTTGAGACATAAACTCTATATCATCAGATGTTGCGGGTTCTTGTGTTAAATATTTTTTAAAGTGTTCTCCAAGAGGTATATTTGTAAGTTTGAGAGATTAAAATAGATATGTTTTGAGAAAATTTAAAATATAAGCATGTTGGGAAAACTAA
The DNA here is from genome assembly GCA_963277665.1 of Viscum album. Lineage (NCBI taxonomy): Eukaryota > Viridiplantae > Streptophyta > Magnoliopsida > Santalales > Viscaceae > Viscum > Viscum album. The sequence goes on from OY728161.1 coordinate 309,781,321, forward strand.
AGCAGTTTATTTGGTTTGTCCCTTATTATTTAAACACCTAGGTTTTTCTTAGCTTCACCTACATATTTCTTCTCAAAAATTCATCTCAATTGATATTTTATATCAATGATGAAACTCATATTTTTACAAATGAGAACCATGTCATCAATATAAAACAATATGTTAGTAATATAGTTTTTAGTTCATTTAAAATAGACACATAAATCATATTGACTCATAGTGAATTGGTTATCTAATATAAAAGAATCATATAGCTTATACCATTATCTTGAGGATTGTTTTAAAATGTATAATGACTTATTCAAGAGAAACACTTGATATAATTTTAATTCCATTGATTATTCCTCAGGAGGTTTTATATAGAGTTTCTCATTAAAATCACTATAAAATAAGGAATTTTTAACATAATTCTGTTCAATGTGTGGGTCACTATATGAATAAAAAGTAAGTAAAAACATAATATAATAATCCTCAACAATAGTGAAAAATCTTTCAGAACAATCAATTAATTCTCTTTGAAGGAAGGCCATAGAAACTAATATTGATTTTTATTTTATTTTATTTCCCTTAGTTTTATTTTCTATTCTTTTACAAATCCACTTAGAACAAATTAATTTATCATTGGGTGGTTTATTAACAATAGTCTATGTGTGATTTTTCCTTAAAGAGTTTATTTCTTCATCCATGGAAAAGACCCGCTACTTTGAGTCTTTTTTATTTATGTATTTCCTACAGGTTTGATGATTATCATCTATTAGATCCTGGTCCACATGAAAATAATATGAATCTATGTCATACTGGATGAACTGAGAAATATTTATAGGGACTCCCTTTTCCCCATCTCTATTTAGTTGGTAATCCCTATTGGTGGAAGGAGGTTTAGATTTAGAATCTGAACTTGAACTAGAGGTTGAATTAGGATGTATGGTAGGTTGTTCATCCAGTGGAGTGGGATGGGAAGGAGTGTCAAATAAGGATGGAGGCTCAGTTTTATCAGCCTATTCAAGGGACAGATCATTGCTTCCAGATGTGGTAGACTTGTTTTTGGTATATGGGGACTCATGGAACAAAACATCCCTACTAACGATTCATTTTTTGGTAACCAGGTTGTTCTACCAAAATTTTGTAACTATTAACTCCCTTGGGATACACCAAAAATGAATTTGATAGCTCTGGGTTCTAGTTTAATAGCTTTAATGTTACCATAGGTTTTACAACTAGAGACCCTTAAGGTGGTATAATATTGAGGTTTACTATTCCACAATTCTTAAGGTGTTTTAATCTTATTAGAAGAGGAAGGAAACTTTTTAATTAGGTAGAAAGTAGTGCTAGAAGACTATTTCTAGAAATATTTAGAGAGAATCAGGAATAAATGAATGCTTTATACTCTCTCTATTATAGTCTTATTCATTATCTCTATAAATGCATTCTATTGGGTGGTCTCCCTAAAGGTCCTATTATACCTTAAAAATCACAAAACCGAATGAATTTATAGGATAGTTATTCTAGTCTATTATCAGTGCTCATGGTTTTAATTGTTTTCCCATTTTGGTGTTCAACCAAAACATTTCATGTTTTAAATGTTTGGAAAACATTAAATCTATTTTTTAGAATGTAATTCTACACTTTTCTAGATAATACATCTATAAAATGACAAAATAGGAAGCTCCACCATGAGAGGTAGTCCTAGATGGTACCCATAGTTCATAATGAATATACTCAAGGGGATATCACCTTTAATGGAGGACCTATTAAAGGCAACTCTCTTAGCCTCTCCTATTAAAAAATCTTCACAATATGGAATATTTCTTGGTATGATGTCACTCAAAAGTCATTTCTAGTAGAGTTATTCTATGAACTTAGTGATAACATGACCTAATATCCTATACCAATGCATATTATTATCTGTGTTGATGGCATAAATACTACTAAAATTCTTTGAATGGGTGTTTCCATTCAAGACATACAACCCATTAATTAGAGACCCCTTTATTATGATTCAATATCCTTTGTAGATTTTTATAAAGCCTATTTCATACCTAAAGGTGAAGCCATTTTTTTCTAGTATCCCTAAGTAAATCATATTTCTATGATGTTTTGGAACCCACCTAACATCAAGAGAAGTGACGATGGAATGGTCATATAGTTCTAGTATAATAGAACATCTTCCTTATACCATACACTTCTTATTATTTCCAAATAGGACATCTCCTTATACTCTTTCTACTAACTCTAGGAATGAAACTCTAAAAGGAAACATTTGAAAATAGATTCCTGAGTCAAGGACCCACTCATGATTGAGTGTATGGTTGGAGACATTTAATAGTTTAGTTGTGTTAAAACCAGAGTCAACTAGAAGGGACTGATCAGTGTGTTATTTTGATTCATGTTCTTATTTATGTTTCCTATATTATAGCTAAGTATGATCTGGGTTTCCACAATATAAAAAAAATTTCTATAACTAGAAGTATAACTATGTTTGGATTTTTTTACTTTTCATTCTTTTATCTTTTCTAAAGTGTTTCTTTTTACATTTTCCTTGAGGTATACCCATAGGGAACAAGATCTCAACCTCACTAATAATTCTAGTTTTGGAATGAAATTATTTTGAAAGAGGGTAATATTTATCTTCTTCAAGAGTTAATGAGTCACAACTATACATAATGATCTAAACTATGGATATGTAGTTATTATCTATAGAAATTAAAAGAATCATTTCTTTATCTTCATCATTGAAAGTTACAATAATGTTGGCTAAATCTATCATTGCTTTGTTAAATTCATTTAAATGGGCTTTAATTGAACTACTAAGTTTCATCTTAAATGGGAACATTCATTGTTTGTTATAAATCCTACCAACTAATGAAGATTTCATATATAATCTTTCTAGTTTATTATAAATACCAACAAAAATAGACTCATAAGAAACCTATTTAAAAACTTTATCTCCTAAAGAAAGTAGTAAGGAGCTATGAGCTTTAAATGAAACATCATGGCAAACATCTTGATACCCAATGTTCGTATGTCAAATTTAATTTATAGTAATAATAGGATTCTTAGGCCTACATAGAGAATCAATTAATACTAGCTGAACTATCAAGGCTCTTATCTTAGTTCACCAAAGGTTAAATTCATTATCACTATAAAATTTATTGACTTCAAATCTATTTGTTGACATGTTTAAGCCAAGAGTCTATTTGGAATTTATAAAAACAATGTTCAGTGTACAATTCCAACAACCGACCAATATATTGTGTAAAAAATGTTTATCCAAAGTTATTAGAAATATAGAGAAAATATAGATGGGGTAGTGGCTTAAAAATTATTGAAGAAATAAAGTGTTGAGTTAAGATGAGATAATAATGTGGAATTAAAACATAAAGAATTACTAAATCAAAGAAATAGGTTCAATAGAAAAGAATAACCAACTAGGCTATGATACCACTTTGTAAGGGGTGAGGGTGAACCAAACAACAATAGAACATTGAAACCCTAAAAGGGCCAAACTGGGGAGTTTACTTTCAAAATTTGAAAATTGAAGAACCAAAACATTAAAGATATGAGAAACAATAGAAAGTAGATAATAAACTAGAACATGATATTTATGTACTTTGGTGACATGGGGAACTATATTCACAGTAACAACACCACAGAATCATGCATTTTATTAAGATCAAATAATAAAATTCTATAGGCTGAAAGGATCTAGAAATAAACAAGAGAAAAAAATACGAACAAAAGTATAAGATTTACAATATTAAAAATAAATGAAACCAAAAAAACAAACTATAATTATAGTGCTCTGGTGGGAAAACTCCAGCGGCCATGATCTCTTGAAGTCGGTATGAGTTTTTTAAAGAGAACATAATCCTTGTGCTCCCATAATGATTTCTTCTTTTGATCCTTTGGAATATTCATTAATAAAGGTTTCATATCATCCCTTGAGGAAGGATGTAATCTTCACCAAAAATCAGCCACAAGGTGAAGACAAGGGAGGACGACAAGCCTAGATAGTGATCCAATGAATCAGAATAGCGATTAAGGGATAGGGTTTCTCCAGAGGAAACAAAGAGCCAAAATCCAAGATTGGGAGAGCCAGAATGAATCAATAAATTAAGAGATGGAGGAACATTGGGTCATAAATTCATCTTAACGCCACCTAAAGTTTTCAACCACACACCCATATAGATACTGACATGAGGCACAACTGAATAGAATTCCAGTGGAATATCACATAATATAAAACAAATGGATATCTTGGATGACAGGGGAAACACAAATAATAAATGATCATGAAACAACACAACAAGGATCGCTGAGTCACAAGGGGAACAAGTAGTAGGTCCAACTAAAGGCCAAGGCCATGAAAAAATGGAGAAGGCCCAGGTTGGAAGGCCCAATGACAATTATAAAGTAGCACAACATGAATAAAAAAATATCAAATATAAAATTTATAACATTTTACATGCCTGAAAAAAAATTCAAAATAAATGAAATAATAAAGTAATTGAAAATTTCAATATGAAAACATAAATTTATTACCCAGAATTTACATGTATCCCTCCATTCTTCTCTATTCATGATTAGTGAATCAAAACACTCGATTACCAGAAGGTATATTTAAACCTTTCATGAAGGGGAGAGAACTTTTCAATGGGGAAAAGTTTCTCCTCAATGTTGGGATCCATCCAATAGGTTCTCCAATATTCACAATCCAATCATCTTTTCTCATATTTTTCTTAAAAAAATGGAATAATGAAGTATTTGCAGCATGTATTCAACAATAACCTTACCAATATTTGATTAACACTATCTCTATTTCCCACCTAAATATGTGGTTTAATTTATACCCTTTGATTTTGAAATTTTTCCCCTCACAACATGGAAGCAGATCCAATTAATTTCTAAAATTGGGGGTTTTTTAATACCAGCTACACTATTTCAGAGTAATAATTAGAGGGAGATAAAAATATAAAATGCATGAAATATTTCTCGGTTAGGTTCATTGGAACTTATTCCCAAATGGATTGATAGATTTCCCACCCTATGGTTAATAAAAATATCTTTCATGAAAGAATAACTACCATAACCAAGATGGTGGAAGCTGGGATAACACCTAATGTAAGAAATGGATTTCTATGAGTGATGATGCTTAGTCAATAAACTAGATGATTAGAGGTGGTAGGATCATTGATCGAATAGGTGCAAACCAAATTTCTTTTTATTAGGAATCTACCATGGTTTTTCAAACGACAAAGTTGAGAAGACATATATTGAAACAGTTTTTTTCTTTCTCTTTAATTTTCTTAATTATATTTCATATATGTTGATTGGATATATAGTGGAAGAATTTTGTCTGGCTATTTAATGTTGAACTTCAGGTACCTTCATTCTGCCAATGTGGAGATTAGGTGACATACAATGTTCTGTGTGTCTGAAATAGGGAGCCTAAAGTAGGAATGAATTTAAAATAACTTTGTAATGACCATACATTTTATCTTGGTTATGCTGGAAGAATTGGTTATTGTGTGTGTTGACATTATGAAAATAAGAGTATGTAGGTAAAAATAAGAATTACATTAGTTAATTATACTTGTAGTAAGGAAGGTAGAAAAAGAATGAAAAGAATAATGTATTAGTGAATAATGTATGTAAAGGGACAATGAGAGGTTTTCATACCTGAATGTATATTAGTATGATGTCCTTTAGGGAATATTCATGTAACTTATTTGTACATTCTCATAATCATCCATTAAATTTTTATGATTTTTTTCATTTGATGAGATGTCAAATAATGGTAAATGAATTTCATGCTATGGAGTTGGATGTTAATTCATTTTTCATAATTAGGCCGATTTATTCTTTCCCTTTTTCAAAGAATGTTGATAGTGGTCAAGATATTTTTGGTTATACCCCAGTTGACCAATTTAATTTTCTTTGATTGAACTGTCAATGGGATTTGATTTTGTGGGATAGTGTAGTCATGTTAGAGTATTTGGAATGACAATTTCCAGAAAATTATTCATTTTTATATTCTATTCAATTTGACATGAATGGGATGATTACAAACATTTTTTGGAATGAACCAAAAATGAAGCATTATTTTGAAAAATTTTGAGACGTCATTGTCTTTGATACAACATTTAGTACAAGTAGAGAATTCATACCTCCGACTATTTTTGTTGGATTTAATCATTTTAGGGAAAATATAATTTTTGGTGTGGAATTATAGAATGGTGAAACAACCAGTTATTTTTCATGGTTATTTCATAAATGTGTTGATGTGCACAATATGAAGAGACCATTGAATCTATTAACTAGTCAAGATGAAACTATTGAAAAATAAATATCTGATGTACTTTCTGATACTCATCATGGCCTATATACATGGAATATAATGAAAAATGGCATAAACCACCTTGGTATCTTGATGAAATATGGTTGAAATTTCCATTATTATTTGAGGAAATTCAAGTTTGACAACCATAATGCAGATGATTTTTAGGAAGAGTGGGTGGATCTTAAAATTAAATTTGGTGAAGGTAAATATTCTTTGTTGGATGATGTATATACTTTGAGGGAAAAATGGTCTCATTACATTGTGAAGAATATATTAACCTTAGAGATACACATCATTTAATTAAGTGAAATACCAAAGTCATACATCATAGAAGAAATTTTGGATATGTAAAAGTTCAACTACATAGATAAATATCATGCAATATCCATGGTTCTTCAAAGGGAAACTGCAATAATTGAATCCCCAGATAGATATTTCTAGTTCCAATCCTCAAAAACTACTATAGTGGATTCAAGCATCATTACATTTTGTTAGATTATAAAGATATTAAAATTTACAATGAAATTTCTACATCATGTGGGGCCTATTAATATTCTATAGTTTCAACTTCAAAAACCTTTACCACGCACTATCAATGGTTCTTCAATGGGAAGAAGCTAGAGTTGAGTCAATGAGTAGGTATTTCCACTTCTAAAGCTGCAAATCCCCTATAGAAAAATTGCAGTGTCATTAAATTTTGTTGGATTATAAGGATAAAGACCTTAAAAAACAAAATAGTACATGATGTCAGAACTTATACAATACTAGAGTACAAAATACATTGAAAATTACCCTGGACTATCACTATTTATACAAAGGAAATCCATTTCACTAGAATCCATGGGTGTATATTTCTAGTTCTGATGCTGTAATTCCCCTACAAGAGATTAAAAGACTAATTTTATGTTGTTGGATTATAGGGACAAAAACCTAAAAAAAAGTTTGTACATCATATGGGGCCTTTCACTACAGTAGAGTTTCAACTTCAATGAAATGTATCATGCACTATCAGTGGTTATTCAAAAGGAATTAACTACACTAGAATACCCTGGGGAGATATCTAGTTCAAATACTGAAAATGGCCTACCGGGGATTTATAGCATCATAACATTTTGTTAGATTATAAAGAAAAAAAATTAAAAAATAAATGTATAAATCATGTCGAGCCTTTTACTATACCATATTTTCAACTACAATCAAAATTATTGTGTACTACCACTATTTCTTCAAAGGGAAGTGTCTAGAATAGAATCCAAAGGTAGAAATTTCAACTTATGCAGCTACAAATCCTTTAAGCATAACATGTTCATAAAATCTTCCATTATTGAAGGAATCCATATGCCAAAATATCCCACTTCACGAAGGGATACACTCACTAACTGATGGGTGATGGAATGCAATCTCCTACTCACACAACCCACTCATCCCTTCATGAGATCTCTCTTACTCATAAAGGAGAATCTCATCCAATCAGTGTAAAGAAATTTGACTCATCTATTATGACATTTAATCTAGTCTCGATCCCTGAAAAAACAATCCATACCCAAGATGATGTCATAGGTTTCCATCATGATAACCATAAGGTCCCACATGAACCTCTCTCTACCAAGTGATAACTCACACTATCAAAAGATAAAGGATATAGAAGAATCATTCCTCATATAAACCTCAAGATGAAGTTGTGGGGAGAAATCCTCAAATGGGAGAAACAAAACTCAAACTAGTAGTATAGATATGAATAAAAGAGTCACACATGTGTCTAATAATATTGAGGTAAGATTAGAATAAACATAGATCATACCTCTAATAATCTTGTGTTCCACTGGGTTGTAAGCCTCCATAGTCTGCATCTAACCATATACCTGACCACCAGCTCCCTATGCATGATGTGGGATACCTGGTGGTGGTGGTGAAAGGAAATAATAACATCATACACAACCCAAATCTCCTCTGCTTAGTTCTCTATATGCTCCTCTGCCATCTCCACCACCCTTGGGGCCACCCTGCCCTCACCTTGGAGTTCCATAGTCACTGTTCTTCCTCTGCCATGCTGGAATGTCACTTATCTACTTGATCTCCTTAGAACGCCTCATAGGAAATTCAGGTGCCATGTGAAATCACCCAAAAAAAGTATATAAAATCCCATGTCTAAGATATTTCAGTCCTATATGATGCCCCTGGCGATGTGCTTGAGTCTGATCCATGAAAGATCTTCCATGTTGAGATCCTGTTGACTAGAGCATATTAGATACTATAGATGAATCATCTCTATAGCTCCGAGTGCCAGATTTAGTTGTATGAAATCCTTCTAATAGTAATAAATATATCACCATCTCCCTCTCTAACACCCCATCATAGATGTTAATGCACAAGGGTACCACACTACATGAAAATATCTGTAGAGTCTCCTCTCAAAATTGTGTTCTCAAAAGTATCCATACCAAATCATATCAAGGGAGTATTGTGTATGGACTATGAACCTCACTGCATACTCAAAAACTTTTATACCATGATGGTATAGCTATAAAATCTCCTAAATCTGAAGCGAGTGCAAGCAAGAGGGGTGGTACTCCTCATAGAACAACTACTGGAAGTTGGAACATTAGAGTGTCAAATCATTAGGAATCTAGGTAACAAGACTCCACCAACACCCAATTAATCCATGGAAAAAGATAGCTTCCAGTACGACCACCCGATCCATTAATCTACGGATAATCCTAAAAACATGGACCAATGAATCTAACCAATCCTCCCCTACATGGGGATCTGGATCACTGTAGAACCTCAGGGGCCTCTAGGAATGAAACTCATAGAGTGTCCTAAGCCTGTGTACATACTCAACCAACTCTACTGGTATGATCTACTAATCAACAGGTGGGGGTGATTCTACCTACCCATACAGTGGAAAGATATCATGGAATGTACCCTAAACTGATACCTCATCACTCAATGGATTTTCATCATGATCCTTAACTGTTAACCCGGATGGTTGTCATCATAGAGGTATCCTATAAATTTAATTCAAACGTACCAAAATCAGATGAGAATTTATATATATATATATATATATATATATATAATTGGGATTTGACTCAAGAAGGACAGTCAAAACACTCAATCCTGTATGATATATGTACCATTTGATCCCTACAAAAAATGTCTCAGTATGCTAATTCAACAAGCAGATATTAAAGTTCCTAGTGGATGGATACATCATCCACCACACCAACAATAGGTTCCCTGCCCCGAGATCTGCACTCAAGACACTTTGAAACTATTTACCTATGTCCATACCAAATCCTCATAAGGGGATTACTCCAAACACCATCCTAAGGATCAAACCTCTTTTGATACCAATTTGTCACTACCTCGAACCAATGGGGCTCAAGCCGCAACTACCCCAAGCCCACATCCATAGGCTAGGGTCTAGCGACAAGCATTGAATGTAATGTCTAACATGGGAGGCCTTCACCTTAGGTAGTTGTACACACACACTTGACCATCTTAATGAAAAATTATATAGTAATAATAAAATAATATTCAATATCTTGAATATAACCATACATATGAAAAACTCTAGTGTGTACAATTGTACAATTTTGAAAACATAATGTAATGTGGAAAAATACATGACCATATAGAAAGATGTCTCAACCTAAAAAAACTGGAAAATAAAAGTGCTGAGACAACCCAACTCTTGATCTCCAAGCTTTGACCACCATAAGTGGTCCAATTCACCGAGTATCCATAATCTCTTTTTTAATTGTCACTGACCTATCTGTCATCTCTATAAGACATGACACATATGGGAAGATCCCACATATGGGTGAGTATATACATACCCAATAGAATGCCTTGAAAGATAAATGAGGATAAGTAAGAGTTACGATAAGAATAGATAGACAGAAACCTCATCCCATTGGAAGAACGTAACAAACCAAAACATGGATGAATATATATATATATATATGTGTGTGTGTGTGTGTGTGTGATAAAACCAAAGAGACTAAAATGAGATATAAGAGGATCTCTATCTCATAGACCAACCTAAGAAAATAAATCCATTAGTTCGAGAAGTTCATCAATGATTCCCATTATCTTGTGCTTCTTCCCAGTAGAAAGAATCAAAGTAAAGAAATACATATCCACTGCACCAAACAGTTGAGGGGAAAAATATATTGGTATAGAAACCATACCACGGTAGAAAAAGAGGTTGTAACTCAGGTAAACAGTATAGGAACCATCCCTAGCCCAACTAGAGTGTTCCACTCTAGTAGTCTGTAGAGGACCCATGCCCAACCCAACTGGAGAGTGTAACTCTAGTAGTCAATAGAGGACCAAGGCCTTGCCCAGCTATAGGGTGTGACTCTAGTAGTCTAGGACTCATTCCATGATAGAATATAAGGGTTCCAATTGAATAAAAGATATAGGAAACATGTCGAACCCATCTTGAGGGTGACACTCTCATAATCAAGGATCCCTACCCTGACATTGAAGAAGGGTTACACTCAATGGATAGGTAAAGGACCCAAGCTCTATATCTATAGGATGGTGACACTATGAATGTAGATAGAGGACCCATTCCCTAATCTGTAAGAGGGTTACACTCTATATATAGGTAGAGGAATCATGTACAACCCAAATGTAGGATGCCACTCTAAATTCCCTTGTGATCCTACATGATCATTTCCATTATCGAGCATCACCTAAATAAGTATCATTCCTGGAAAATATTGAATCATATATTAGAAGCAACTATGGATACTACCATTGTGTTCTATATGAAAAAACAGAGTGTATAGGATAATCGTAGTCCAAATCAAGGATATTATGGAGAATTTATTTTCATCAAATGGGAAGAAGGGGTACACGACATGTAAGCAGACACACACAGTGTATGGTCCCAATCCATTTTCTATCCATGTCCCTACACGTACACGAATCACTACCCATGTATACATATATGGTATTTAGGTGGAATACATGGTGTGCCTCATCCACCCGAGGTTTTATACATGCTCCCAGATGGTGTTCGTGTATCCTAGCCATGTCCATATACTTTAGTACATGATGTTTACTTGGCCATAATTGTGCATGTGTACTCCCAAAGTACACACTGGGTCACCATTACAAGAGTAACATGACGTGTGGGGTTCCCATATGGCGTGTGATACTATTCTCTCCTAAAACCCTAGCCACTAAAACCAAGGCGTCACACGAACTGTGTTCTTCCGAACTATATGGTGTGTAGTCATGAATTTTCAAAAAAGTTAGATTTATACCCGCACATCTATATCTGAGTCTAATACTTTGGATCTTCCCTCAAGACCTCCTAAAATTAAAGGATCATTCCTTTGTTCATTATTTCTATCCATTCGGTGGTTGGAAATAGAATTTCAATTACTTTACTAGAATATTGTATGAACCCACATGTATCCCATTTCATGACTCCATTTGTCTGGATTCTAAAATAAAAAATTGATCTCCCACAACCCGAAAATCATCTGATTCCATACCTGGTTCAACATTCCATTCATCAGACATGATTCTGTTGTAAATACAGGGGTCCTATCGGGCTCAGTACCACCCGATAATGTTGATCCATGGCCCCATAGCCCAATGGAGAAGAACACTAGGATTCAATGGGAGAAAAGAACCCAAAAAGTTGAATAGTCATTGGCCATGAATATTATTCCAACAATCCCAAGAAGGGACACCAATGGTGATAAACAATTTAATTAACCAATAAAACTGGTACATAGGAACATGAAATGGTATAATTCAAACACAGATCAAAGATTCATTTTTTTCCTCTCAATTAATTTAATAAATAGGGGAATAAAACAATAATTTTCATGTCCTAAATTTTTTTGGATAATTACTCAATGAGGAATGTGATTTCTAATAAATAGGAGAATCATTTCCTTTGCTGCATCTTGATTTTCTTATATCTAGAGTCCCATCGTTGTCTGAATTTTATTCGCCAATAAAATGAGGAAGAAAACCTCTCAATTCTCCGAGGTTTTATGCCGATAAATATAGAGAATATTTATAATAGAGTATTTATAGATAAAAATATAATTCATTTAATTAATTAAAATAAATAAATTTAAATATTTATTTTAACTAAATGAATCCACCAATGGTCACAATATCATAATTCCCCAAAACGACCAACATTAGGTCGTACATAGGTTAAAAATCATGTTATGGAATAAACCGTGGTCTCTGATTTATGATCGAAGGTTTTTTTTAATATTTATCCAATTTTCATTAATAAAATACATGAATGTAATATTAAATATATTTAATATTTTTAAAAAATTAATTCCAGGAACACTGGAACTCGGAATCACATGATGTCTTAGCTCCTATATTAGAATATATATATATAAATATTTTAAGGTATTATGAGGAAAAAATAGTATCTCTACAATGATCTTTATGGAATTCATTTTTTTCTTTCATATCTGACTCCAACATCTATAATTCACTAAGTGTCGCTGCATATTGTCGAAATTCAGGTTACCCAAAAATCATTAGATGTTGCACATTTTCAATCTACCCAAAACATTCAATTGACTACCTGAACTTGTAATATCTTCTAAATTATGTTTGATACAATCCTCTTGTAGGAACTTCTATTTATAGTGCTCAAACATTCAATGCACCAACTTCTAAATATTTCCCATGGGATTTATAAAACCTTGATCATTCACACACTTCCTTAGCTGGTTGAAATTTCGGTGATCCTATACCAATATTTGGTATCATTGGAAGTTGTGAATTTTTGTTTCCTTCATCCAAATGAAGTTGATCTTTAGTTTTTAACACTATTCCCCCAATATTTGATTCAACAAAGATATAGTGATTCTATAGGACCTTATCATTAAATATAATGTTTGTACATCTGATGACTTGATTATTTTCATCATCCTAGAGTCTAAAACTAAAGGATTCATTCACATAACCTATAGGGAAAAACACTTTAGGCATTTCCTCTAGTTTTTCTCTATCATTAAAATAAATAAGATAATAATATATACTTTGAAAACCCTTAATATGAGAAACTTCCATTAACTTATCATACCATATATCTTTAGATATATTTTTTCCCAGTACAAGAGCTATAATTTTATTGACTATGTGTGCTTCCATGCTGATTGATTCTTCCTAAATGGAATTGGGTATTCTATAGTGCACACACACATATATTTAATTCTCAGTTAATTTTTAGTTCTTTATCCCTACCATACTATTTTTTACAGTTCCTAGTGTAATATTTTTTATCCCAATCCATTACTTTTGGATGAAGTTATGAATTCTTTACCATTTTACATTAAAAAATTATCAAATCTGAGGAACTTCAAATTTAGCCACATTCAATTTATACCATGTATTTCTTTACACAAAAAAAGAATTGAAAATATCATATTTATACTTAAAAATGTACACCCATACCTTCCTTATAGAATTATCGTTAAATTCGGTAAAGTAAATTGATTCTCTATGAGATCAAAATGAGGCAGGTCCACATAGGTACAAATGAACTAATTCCAAGATTTAAGAACTCGAATTCTATATATTAAATTTAAAGGGAACCCTATTTTTTCTCCATTACACAACTCTCACAATATTCGATTCTTGTGTGAACAAGATTAGTTATGAATTTACTTATAGAAACATAATGTTTTTCTCATTGCTATGAAAGTGCCTAAAATTAAAAACCTTCAAATATTTCATGGTTGAAATTTTATTCATTGCACTTCTGTATGAATTATTATATAAGAATATTATACTATACTTTAATTATCATGAAAAAATCATGGAACCTTATTTAAGTTTCTAGAATTCATTGGAAATGGTTGTTCTATATCCTGCTTCATCCAACTAACCCACATAAATGATATTTTTTGGGGACTAGAATTGTGTCTCAATTCATTCAACTAAAGGAAACTCCCATTATATATATGACTGTTAACAACTACCTTTAGAACAATATCAAAATTTTTATCATATTCAAGATGTACTCTACCAAATATTCATAATATAAATTTTACCATACATCCCCATTCTTCTATCGAGTGGAATGATGAACCAATGTGAACTACCCATCAGTCCATTGAAATATGAACAATGAGTAGTATATTTTCACCTCCATCTATTATATTAAGGGAATTTTAACTTTTGGAATATATCCTTCATCTGACTTTCTTATAATTTCTATAATTATTCTAGATATTTCCAGACTTCCCACAATTTCAGTAGGTAAGTCCGAAACCTATTAACTTACATTGACACCTTTTTGTTTACTAATCTTTCGATCAATAAATATTTCTCCTATGAGGAGGGTTCCCCCTTCCATCAGCATTTAGAGCATGAATGGAAGCTTCTTGGACCTCTCTTCTCCAGAGTTATTCATTATGAATAAAATTCCAAAAACCTTAAAACAATATATTAGTGTTTCCATAGGATTTTTTTACTTCATTAACCACCCCATCCCATGATTATGGTAAAGATGATAGTATGTGTTTAACCCATACATATTTTATGAAGGTAACTTTCACTACATTATCCAGGATCTATATAATCTTGAAGCCGTTCGCATGATTTTTCACTGACCTCCCTCCAATAACCTCATGCTAAGAAAACAAAAAATTAGTAACACATAGTTTCATGTTTTTTTTCTCATGCATGTATTCTAGTGAAAATATCATCCTATTTTTATTCATATTCTCCCAAATTTGAAGACCGTAGTTTATGCCAACAACATCCCTACCAATCAAAGTACTTTTCTAGATAATTTTTAATATTCTCATTCCCCAATAACTTATTGTTTCGTTAAAATCAATAAATGTTAAATATCCAATTGGATAATATTTTCTCCTATCTGTACCATCTAGATTCCATGTTTTGTTCAATTGAATTTACTGATTCAAACCCTGCATTTATCCATCATAATATCTTCCAATGATAGAAAAACCAATATAAATCAATATAAATGTAAAGAAAGTGTGAATGTAAGATATGTTTCTGACTGTTTCCAACTAATATCGGATACCACTTATTGGGAAGAAGCCACCATACAAACATAGGATAATACCAAAATATTGTAGAAAGAAGTTGTCCCACACTATGCAATCAAACCACCAAAATATATCATTTTTTATAGTTATGAAATAATGATGAAAACTGCACCCTAATCATTTAAACAAATTCACAATTCACACATACTACCCTGAACAGCTCATGAATTTAGCCATTCATGAAGATATAATAGTAAAAGATAAATAGATTCATAAATATTAATTGATTTCATCTTTTTCTTATATCCATGGGGGAATAATGCAAAATATGTATATTATTGAAGTTATGAGGAATTACAGTCAATCTAGATTATGAGCGAGTAATTACACATTTTGTAGATATCATGAGTACACATTAACATATGATCCCACCTATATCTTATAGAGGCCCTCAACTGGATGAACATGTTGGACCAGCATCCAATAACTATGGCCATTCTTCCATTGCACTTTAACCATCATCCCCTTGACCGTTGTAATTGGTAGTCCATTCATAACACAATTCCAACTTATTATAAACCAAAAACAAAGTACTCAACTCATTGGAATACCATTATTCTTCCAGTAATGTTTCCCATGTATTGAAGTCCACAACAACTCTTTCCTATCATAATAGAAGCCCTAGTAGATTTTTTTTCCAGTAAACTAAATTCTGTGACTTGAAGTTTGCTTAAAAAACAACCAACATTTATGTTCATGTGAATGTTTATGTATGTATATAAATGTGTATGTATGTGTATGAATGGGTATGTGTTTTTGTGCATATATGTGTATATGTGTGTGTATATATGTTTGTGTATGTGTATGTGTGTGTTTGTGCATATATGTGTATGTGTGTGTGCATGTATGTATGAGTATTTGTGTGTGTATACATTTGTATGTGTGTGTATGTGCATGTGTACGTTTTTGTATATGTATGTATAAGTATGTCTATGTTTGTGTATGTGTATATATCATTATCTCTATGTATGTTTGTGTATGTGCGTCTTTATATGCATGTGTATGTGTATAACTGGATATACACAAGTGTGTATTGGTTCATATATACATCACACACATAGAAAATAAAATATCTATACATATCTATATAAATAACAATATTTATAATTATAATTAAAAATCATAAAAGTAATTAATAATTAATTATATTGTTTATATATAATAAAAATAATAAATACATATATACAATTAATTAGAAGAAATATATATATATATATATACCAGTAACTATAAATCTATATAAATATTAATATTAATTTTTTAATATAAATTTTATAGTTTTATAATAAATTATATATTGTGAAAAAAATGTATACAGGGAATTACTATTTATACATTTATATGTTATATTTTTCTAATATTTTTAATATATATTTTTAATATTTATTCATTTTTAATATTCATTCAATTTTATTTCATCATTTTTTTATTTAAAAAATTATACAATTATTATTTATTCATTTTAAGTAGAAATATATTATAATTATTTTGTATTTAAATTTAAATTTAATATTTATTCATTTTTATTTTATTATTATTAAATTTTAGTTTTTTCAATCTATTCCATTAATATTATGAAATCAATTTTTTTAATATTTTTTAATTTATTAATTTTTCATAACCATTTATTTAATATTTATTAATTTCAATTTTTTTTGAATTTGTTAAATTTTTAATATTTATTTACACATTTTTATTTATTATGTTTTAATATTTTCAATCTAGTTGTAATTTATATAATTAATATTTATTATTTTTAATTTATAATTTTTTAATATTTTTAATATATTTAAAATTAATATAGTTAATATAATTCATTTTTAATATTTTTATGGTTTATATTAATTTATTCATTTTTATTCATTTTTTATCCTATGTTTATTAGCATTAGTGTAAAATATGATAATAGTGATTTTATGATTTCTTTCTTAGAATTCAAAAAATGCATAGCTTTATTATAACTAGAAAACCAATGATAAAATTAACCTTTTGAGCTTTTATCGTTTTATAACTGATATAGGGATCTTTTGTTAGTGTTTTTGGGTTAATATTGATATAGTCCTTCAACTCTTTTAAAATAACCCAAACAGATTGCACTATTTCTCACCCCATTCCATCTCTCATAGAACCGACGATCTATAATAACAATACTCGATTTTTTTGGATGAATCGACACTCAAAAATAAAAGTATTGAATTCATAACTTGCTTTTAAGGATGTATCAACTGACATTTCATGTATTTTTCATGTTATTTTTCATTTATCTTCCCTTTTTGATCTTTTATTGTATTTCCCATATGGGTTCATCTGCAATCATTATTTCGTGTCGTTCTTCCCTATTTTTCGGATGAATCGACCCATTCAAGATGCTTGAATTGCCAACTGTAGATGATTTGAAATTTTGGAAACCTCTTCCCATTGAATGAATTTTTCCAAAAAAGGTGTATTTCATCTTTTTGGAATGTTTTACAGATACCCAAAAAAAAATTTTGTCTTTCTTTTTTATTTCTATCTTTGCTCTAAAAGTCCTTCCTCATGCTTGACCTTGAATCTTTTATTAATATCCTTTTATTCTTAAGAAATACCCCAGCTGTAATCCTTTTATAATAGTCCACTATTAATTAACATAATTATTATATTAATTAATAGAAATAATAATTAGAAAGAATGTAATATATGTATTATATAAAATAAATTCAAATATATTAATATTTATAAAAATAATAATTATGTGTTATATATATATTAATATATTATAATTACTAAAATTAAATTCATAAAATAAAACTATTATAATAATTAAATACTAATATAAATAATAACAATCATTAATTAATAATTATTTATATATGGTTAATAATTAACACTATCCTTTTTATTGGTCCTTTGGATTTCTGTGGTTGAATTTCAGATCATTTTTTGATTGAATTTTCTATTCAACATGATGAATCCATTGAGATTAATGACGTGAAATTCTAAAAAAATGATCATTACACTACAGAATTCTCAAATTTTAATGATTTTTAACATTAATAATCATAAAAACATCCTTTACCAACACATTAATTTTACCTCTATTATAATGAAATTCAAATTTGAAATTTTTACCATTTAATATTAGTCTTAAAAATAAAAAAATAAGGTTCAAAATTTTATTAACTAACTAAAAAATATCCTATCAGAAAATACAATAATTTTTTATGCTATCTTAAAAATAATTATTTTATAGTTTTTGAATCATTTATATATATTTTCATAGTTAAAACTAAGTTTATAAGTCTTTAGAAAATATTACCTCTTATAGTTCATGTAATAGTATATTGTGAGAGACTATACATGATCTAGATTTGAAAATGTATTTGATTTCTACTCATCTTGAAAATTGGACTGCCTTTATTTCCTTAATAGAACCATTAGTCTTCCTTTATAAGATTCCTAGAATTTGAAATTTTTTCCAGTGTACTATAAAACACAGTATATATATATATATATATATATTCTTTTATATGGTTTATATATGTATGTTTTATAATTTATAGGTATATTTTTTCAATTTTATACTTTAAATTATTTATGAATGTTAAAAGTGATACATTATAATCATACCTTATGCGTATTTATTTATTTACTATAAAATATCCACACTGTATAAGAAAATAGGTAGGATATGAATAAAAAATTGATGTAATCCAATTGAATGATACAAAAATATAAGGATGAATTTAAAGAGTTAATCAAGTTCGCAATAGAGAATGCATATAACAATTTTCAAATCATTTATCTTTTTTTACATTGTTGTTATTTTGGATGAATTTTTTCAAAGGAGTTGGAAGAAAAATTTATCTATCATGAAATAGAAAAAAGTTATAAATGTTGGAATAAAATTGAGAAAAATGATTATAGATATAGACTATGATAAAAATATAGTTTATAGATCAAATGATACGATTATAAGTGTAAAAATTGATGGAGATGACATTACAATTTATGGATAATCTGATATTATTACAAGTGTAAATGATGACATTGATTATATTAAGGTATTGATAATGAAATTTGATGATAAACTTCATGATTGTCCAAATATGATTTAAAAGATAAATAGTTGTTCAAAGACACCATTGTATATTGGTTGTACTAAATATACAACATTGTCAGCCATAATGAAGTTATATAATCTTTATACATGAAATAGATAGAGTTAAAATAGATTTACAGAACTATATTCTCTCTTAAATTATATGTTACCAGAAGATAATTAGATTCCCTATCAAACATATGATGCTAAAAAATAAATTTATGTTTGATGAGTATGATCTGTAGATGAATACATCCGTATCCAAATGATTCTATATTTTTTTACAAGGATAATGAATTACTTAAAAAATTCTATAAGTGTGGTGAAGCTCAATACCAGAAAGAAGAATTAAATCCTTAAAAATTCATATGGTAACTTTTAATCATTCCAAGGTTTAAATTTCTGTATGGTAGTTAGGAGACTAAATGGAAATTGAAATGGAAAAAAAATACGAGAATTCAATTTGGGAAACTCCATAAACCAATAGACTCTCCATAGAAGATTAAAATTGATCATGACTATCCTTAATTTAGAGACCATCCAAGAAACAACTATCTTGCGATATCTATAGATGAAATAAATCCTTTTGGTATAAAATGTAGCACTCATAGTACATGGAAAATTATTTTGGTAAAATATAACTTTCAAATACGGTTATTTATAAATTAAAAATACATTATGTTGTCTCTAATTATATAAAAAACCCGAGTAATGATATTGAAATTTATTTGGATCTATTGAATGATAATTTGAAATAAATATGGGATTTTGGTTGTATAGTGTATGACTCATATAGAAATAAATATTTTAGGTAGAGAAACATGTTGTATGTGATGATAATTTAATTTTCTTCTTATGGTAATTCTTTAGGATATGACATTAAATAAATTTTTTGGTGTCCCATTTGTAAAGAAGGTACACGGTTAGGTCAAATCATTCCTAAAAAACCATGTTTTTATGATATATTTTTTTTACCTTCGCAACATAATAACCAATCCTAGATGACATCATTTCGTGAGAATTCAAAATAATGTATGACACCATCTCCACTAACAGGTGGTCAAAATTTTGAAAAATTAAAGGATAATCACTATTTTTGTTAAACATTTTTTTTGAGAAGTCTTACACAAATTGGGTGGAAAATGTGATTAGTTTTTCTTTAATTACTATACTATAATTTTTTTTAACATGAAAAATTTTATTGATGGCATACACACAGAATGAAATATTTGTGATAATAAAATTAGATTTAAACAAAATACACTCAATAAACAAAGGATGGCATTAATACTAGGTTGGACATGATTGACATGGGGATAAGAGATGATTTCGTACCAGTGAAGGATAAATGAAGGAATGTTTTTCATCGAGGATTTCAATATCTTTCCAGGGAAGATATATATTAGTTTTTTAACTTCTTTAATGCTGTAAAGGTTCCATAGGGTATTAATTAAATTTTAATAATATCATGTCGATGAATAATTTTAATTTAAAGGGAATAAAATTAAATAATTTTATTTTTTATACATGTTTTAATACCTATATATTTACATTTCATTCTACCTAAAAATTTATAACACACATTAACTATGATTTGATTGTTTTTCAATTCAATATACAGTAAAGTTATGGACCTGCTAAAGTAATTAACTATGGAAAAGGAAAAATTTTTCATATTAGGAGAATTGAATAATTTCTTCTCACCATCATTATTTGATATAATGGTTCACTTGATAGATCACTTGGTTAGAGATATCTAACTATTTGGTCATATAAATTACATAATGATGTACCCCATTTAATGGAATATGAATCTTTGTAAGGGATGCATCAAAAATTGAAGTCAAATAGAACGTTTTATTTTAAAGAAATATATTATTGAGGAAACCATTGAATTCCATACAAACTAACTGCCCAATGTAGATATCATTGATCTACCAAATCATGGAAATACAGGTGCCTTGTGGGTGAAAGAATTTATGGATGAAATATTTCGACAATTACCATTACAAAGTAGGATCAAGATGAAGTTTACGATTTTTTTGTGTGTGCATGTTTTTCTTTTGTTTGATTACTTTTACAATGAATTTTGATGATATATCAATCCAAAGTGCTTATATTTTTACGATTATTATCATTTTGGATTGATAATATATTAATCTAATATTAAATAGTTTATAATAAATTCTGAAAATGATTTTCTAGTACTCTAAAAATTCATCGAAGTTGCTTCTGTTGTTTTAGAAACTCTATAGTCCTCATTTTTGAAAAGTTTTTTTTAATTTACTATATGTTATAAAGATATCAGATTCGAATGGAACATGATTTTATAGAAATAAATCATGATTATATTGATTTCTTTAGTTTACATCTATGTCTATAAATGTCATTTTTTTGGTCACTAAATTATTTGAAGATTTGCAACATGGGTTCACAACTATAGTTTTTCTAGAATGTTGTTGCATCTTTATTTTAATGTTTTAAGGAGATATATAAGTTTGATTTATTCTATTATTTATTCATTGGAAAGATAATATGTTTTTATAAAGTAATTATTCTTGTCCAAAGTATTAATCTGATGTTAATAACCTTTAAAAATTCATTGATGTTTGTTAATGTTTGTTGTCCATTTTTTCTCAAAGTATGGTTCACAAACCCTAATTTTGCAACAATGCAAAGTATGGCTTGGAAACCCTACATTCAAAACCATAAATTTTTGGTTCAGTAATCCTACTTTTGAAATAGTGAAAAATGGGGTTTGTAAACCCTACATTCACAATAGTGAAAAGTATGATTTGACAACCCTTCTTTCAAAATAGCTCAAAGTATGGTTTGGTAACCCTACAATACATTAATGAACCCAAAACTAATTTGATGAAACCTATAATAATTTTTTAATGAACCCTAGGATACTTTTTTAATGAAACTTGTGATACTTTTTCTTTTTTTAATGAGTCCTATGAAACTTTCATTGAACCCTACTTTTGATGAACCCTACATTCGGTGAAACCTATTTATGATGAACCCTAATTTCATGTACCCTACTTTCGTGTACCCTACTTCCATGTACCATACTTTAGTGTACCCTAATTTCATGTACCCTACTTTCATGTACCCTAATTTGGTGTACCCTACCTTTGTGCACCCTACATTCATGTACCCTAATTTAATGTACCCCACATTTTGTACCCTACTTTACTACTGCGAATTTGTGATTTTATGATCAACATTGTTCTGATGCATATATATATGTATATATGGATTATTTACATAGGTTTTTAATTTGGATAAATTTTAATAAAGTATAAATAATGATCAATGATATTTCAATTATTTTGGTTCATTTTTTTAAGATAAAAATTAATAAAATTTTCCTCATCATATTAAATAAAGTTGGAGGTTTAAAGTTTATTTAAATTCAAATATTTGAATTAACTTTTGGATTGTGCTTCTATTTTCCAATAACTATTTTGACTAAATTTAAAGACGTTTGAATGGATTTAAAACGGTGTTTTAAAATCACTCAACACTATGATTATTTTGGAGATATTATTAAAAGAGAAATTCAAATTATTTTAGGTTCTTTTATTTAATATTTATTATACAAGAATATAGAGGAAACAATGCTATGATTTTTGTAGAGATATTTATGAAATCTATTGAATAAATTTATTTTGAATATCTGAAGGAAATGGAGATACTGCAACTTTGGAATATATATATATATATATGGTATGAAATGGAAATAAATTGGTTAACATATTCGATACTTTGTTTTTTAAACAGAAATTACGGTGAACTCTAAACCTACTGTGCATTTCCAATGACCTATGACCCTCTGTTTCATCACATTCACGATCACTCAAGGGATTAATTTCTTATCCTTAAACTTTTAATTCCGTGACTAGACATTATAATCCAAATCTCAAGAACTATTACCAGTGATTTCATTATTTATCTTCCCTTTTCTGGTTTCTGAGTCTGTAACACTCTTTCATATCTCTCACACGTACTTTCTATTTTTCCGTTTAATCTTTTACACACGAATAATTATTTTTTAAATTTTTTACTCAGGTTTTAAATCATGGATTCTAAATTTAGGATCTAAGGGATGTGAATCCTTGTATATAATTTTAGGATTTTTCAGGTTTTGACTCCCAGTGACTAATTTCTGGTTGTAAGGTTTGTGACTCCCCATACCAAAGTCAATGTCATGGTTATCCCTCCAATAGAAAAGAATTATATAACTGGGTTATGATTCCCCCTCAAAAATAATTTTTAGTGCATATGTATCTCTCACCATGGAGAGAGGTATAAGGCTAGAGTATGACCACTTCAGACTTAATTACTATAAAAAAATTCTTGTGTTATTAACTTTTTATACGTTATATTAACCATAATAATTAACTTTGATAATTAATTTAATTAATCGATTTATTTGTTTAAATTTTTTAAATATGGCCTATTAACCCCCTCTAGATCACATTACATTTCCATTTATAACCTAACACGATTTACATAATATTATAGGGGTTTTTCAATATTTTAAGACAAAAATTAATTCAAATACATTTGAATCCATCAAGGTATAAAAGGTGGATATTAGATACACAAAATAAATAGGTTATAGGCTGATTTCAACGCCATTTTAAGAGGTATTTATAAATCTAAATTCTATTTTAGAATAAATTATAAATATTTCAAGAGGACCAAACATATGTATATTGTTTTTCAATGGTTATGTAATTAACAATTATATGTTTTAAATAAGGCAATAGGATAAACAAAATATGATGAAATATAGCAGAGTTACTCTTGTGGTATAAGCGATGCATTTATCAATTAATAAGGAAATAAATCTAATTTACATGAATACGTTATACTTTGAAACCATAAAAAATGGATTTATATCATACAACATTCCAAGTTCCTATTTTTTAAGGAAATGGGTTGATAAAAGGAGTATAATTAATATAGATGAGTTGGAATTCATTAAACTTAATTCCATTAAAGAAGGGTACACAAATGAACTATTCATAATAGAATGACATGAAATTAAAGAATTTTATGACCCATAACTTAAAAATAGAAATTGGTGAATTTTTTTGTTGTAGGATAAAACCAAATTAGAGTCAAATTTACATTCCATTAAGGACGACCCTTTCATTGGGACATCATAATAATTTTTCGACGGTCCCAATGTAGACTATGTCATGTAAGTTAGAGGAAACTACAAGGAGGGGATTTGGGAACTCGATAGAGGGGCCAAATACCTTCATCCTTTAAACAAAAAAGGGTGTTCAATGAACTACTTAATGTTTTATAACATTTAATTCATATTCTTATAATATTTTTTCTTTACTACTCCATTATGTAATCTAAAATAAATGTTTAACTAGTTTTGAAAATAATCAATTCCATATATAATGATTCTACCAATACTAAGTAATGACATGTTTTCATGTGTTTTTTACATGAGAATATTGTTGTGCATATTTTTTCAAAATTTAGTGTTTATGTTTTTTTTGATTTAATTGATTAAAATTTTCTCACATGTTATTTAAGTTGTTTTTATGTGCCCAATTTGTTTAATTATTTATGTTATTCAATTTCTCACATGGTATAATGTTTTTGGTCATATAATAAATTTACTTTCCTTGTTTTATTTAAATGAAATTCCTAGTGTTTAAATTTAGAATACAATTTTATGTTTGTTAGAATATTTTTTTAAATATTTTATTATTTATATTTAAGAATACGTTTTTCAAGTTATTGAATGTTTTATTTTTAAAGTGACTTCAAGGGGTTTTCTTTAACCTACCACATAATATTTTTATGTTACCATAAGTGTCATTTTAAGTGAATGCATGTATTTTAAGAACCCACCATGGGTTATCCAGATACCACATGTTTTTTCTACTATCTTCCATAAAGAAAACCATTTAATGTGTATCAGAAACTCGAAACCTTCATAAAAATTAACATTTCACCATTCCTTCTTCATGGATTCTTCATCGCACTTGATATTTACTTCAATTTTCAAGAGGAGTTCGATGTCTTCCTATTATTTTACACAGATCATACTTTCCATTCAGTGTGTTTGTTATATATACAAGAACAAAACTAGAGTTACACTTCCTATTTTCCTTCCTGGACATTGTCCTCCTACGACCCATGAGTGCCAGACTCTCGTCTTCACCTCCCATAGTGATTACACATGAGCCTCTTTACTAATTTCATGTATTGTCACCCCCAATGGGTGTTTCACCTTGTAATATCAACGATATGGCTCCCTGGATATCGATTGTTTGGGGATTCTCTAACCAGAGGTGTGTATCCCTCGATAGAGGTTTTTTTCATTCTCTATTTCACCTCAGAGGAGTTAAATATCCAATCATGGATCAATGGTTCAATGTTCTTGTTTCTAGGGTGGTGGAATCTTATTCAATGGTCCCTTGATTTCAAAACCTTTGTTCTGTGTGTCATGCATGGGTGTTGGTCATGAATTAGATTCTTGCTGGAACAATTTTTATTGTGGGATGTGTGGATTTAAGGGGAATTTTCTAGTAGTTGTCACATGAATTCTGGGAAGGTTTATTCCACACATTTTATCCATGCTGATACTATTCCAGTGGAGTCCAATGTGTAGGCTACTAAAAATAATTTTCTGAAACCTGGTCCAAAGGGAAAGGATCCAATGGTGTTGAATTTTCCTGTTGGAGAGAGGAGTATCCATTAATCATGGGATAATTGTGCTGAAGATACAATTATTGATGATTTGACTCCCCACAACTGATGGGATCTCAGGTTCAACTAGAGGTGGCGCCTTTACTCTCTTTCAGGGATGCCCTAACTGGTATATTGGAGGAGGAGGAGCTGGGTTTACCTATCTGTGTGGAAGATGGAGTTTTACAGGTCAGTGGTGGATTACTTAATGATATCCAGTCTTTTGGAAAAAATAATTATGGTGATGATTCATCATGGATAAATGATAAAGAAGATATAGTTGTTGAACTTGTAGTGGATGAAGGAGCTAATAATGATTTATATGATCATTAGATGATGGGAGAGAATTTGGTAGACTCTAGAGTTTTCAAAGGAGATTATGTTTCTCATGGTGCAAAATTAATTTTTAAGACTAGATAAAGGAAAGATTTTGTTGATGATGAAGGCTTTCAACTGGTTCCATTTAGTAATTCTAGTTCTATCTAGAGTCTTGAACACTCAAGAATTGATGTTACAGTTTGAAAATAAACATGGTGTTCTTGATTCAAATAAGGAGGATTCATTCCCTAACGGAAGGGCCATTCAAGCTGTAGTTTCTGATGGTATACCTGGTGGTGAATCCCTTGATGTTGTGACGAAACATGAGTGCCATAAAAAAATATTGGAGACAAGGTAGGCACCCCAAAAATTGTGGTCAAGGACATGGTCGAGATGACTGGGTTACAGCCTGGGGGAATTGACAATGCATGTCAATAAGATCTTCTCCTATGGAAGATGAGACTAAACCCACTATAGAGAAGATAAAGATCATGTGAAGGTACGCTATGATCTTAAATAAAAAAACTCAAGATCACAGTAGGATACTACTGATGAGGATGATGGATCTAATAGAAATTTTGGGAATAATCCTAACATCATTGCTTTGTAGTTTTTGATAGATGAGGGTATGTTCTTGTTTGACCTCATCAATCCCGCTTTTCATGCTGT
Source organism: Viscum album (assembly GCA_963277665.1). Taxonomy (NCBI): domain Eukaryota; kingdom Viridiplantae; phylum Streptophyta; class Magnoliopsida; order Santalales; family Viscaceae; genus Viscum; species Viscum album. The sequence goes on from OY728161.1 coordinate 309,808,538, forward strand.
CTTCATGTACTTTACATTTTCTTACAAATTTGGAGGGTATGGGTTGGCTTTCCAACCTATACTTGGACCCTCTTCGTATATATTTATTTAAATAAATATAAAATTATAATAAATATATATTTTTAAATTTATAATTTCATATTTATTTAAATAAATATAAATTCATTTATAGTTATAATAATCAATTTAATATAATTTTATAAAAATATATATTTATATATATTAATGAATATATATATATATATAATTATACCAATAGTTAGGTATTTGTTTCATGTTATACCCATGAACCTATTATATTCCCATAAATACTTAAAAAAATACATTAAATATATTTATTATATTTATAATTATAAAATTTTAATTATATATAAATACTTGTTAAATATATCTACATATAATTATAACTATATATATATATATATTTAAATAATTATAAAATTAATAATTTTGTAAATATATATATATTTATATATATTAATGAACATACATATATATATATAAATATATTTATAATTAAATACAAAATTTATAAATATATTTATGTAAAATTATAATTATACATAAATATAAATAAATAAAATAAATATTTAAATAATTATAAAATTACATAAATATATTTATAAATATGTACAAATATTTATAGTTATAATTATAAATAAATCTAGATATATTTAAATAATTTTAAATTTATAATAAATATATTATTTATAAAAATTTATATTATTATAAAAGTAATATAGTTATTTATTATAAATTTAAAGTTATTTAAATATATAAATAAATATTTATTTTTATAATTATAAATAAATATAGATTTATTTAAATAATTATGAAATTATAATAAATACATTTGTTATAGATATTTATATAATTATAAATATAATATTGATATTAATTATAATTTTATAATTATTTAAATAAATAAATATTTATTTATAACTATAAAAATAAATAATTTTTTTTATTTTTATTAAATATGTAGATTATATTTATAATTATATAAATATATATAACTAATAAATTTATTAAATATAATTAAAAATATAATAAATATAAATATTATACTTTTTAAATTATTTAATTAAATATATATTTATTAACATTAGATCTTTATCAACTCCTTTTTAGAACTAAAAAAGATAGGTCTTTATCAGTGCTAAAAAAGCACTGATAAATTATGTCTTTATCAACACTATAATTTTAGCACTGATAAAGACGCCATTTATTGTCACTTTCTATTTTAGCACTGATTAAACATACCTTTATTAGTGATTTCCAACATGCCCTAATAAAATCCTTTTGTTTTATTATAAAAGAAAACCTATCAGTACCCTACCCCCACTCACACCCAAGCTCTCGTGGAGCTGGACCTCTGTCACAACATCCTCCTACCATTGCTTCCTCCTACCGCCACTACCTCCTACCTCTACTTCCTGCCTCTGCTACATCTACTCCCTCTGGTGCTACTATCACCACCGCTGATGTGTAAGCCGCCACTGCTGCTGCAGTTCGCGACCCAACTCTGTCGTTTCCCTTCGAGGCCTCTATTTCCGCTACCGCCGCTACCAACCCCGACTATGCCACCGCCAGTCCATACGGCTACCACTAGACCACGAAATCTAAGGAATGTTATTATTTTTTCTTCTTCATTCCTCTTTCTTGTTTCTATTTCTCTAAATAGTCATGGAATTCAAATAAATGGTTAATTATATTCAAAAACATAGATTTTTTGTGTCTATGGTGTATAGATTCCCTATTTATCCTTGTCTACCTTTATTTGAAGGAAGTGTTTCGATTCAGATTGTCCAATATTGGAGATTCTATACTCTTTCATCTATATGACATCAAATAGGGTGGTTAATTCTATAAAATTCAATGGGAAATAATTGGACTTATATCAATGATATGATTTATTATTGATTTTAAAAAAAATCATGGTTTAATTTCTTTTTTCATATCATAATGATATGTTTTTATTGAATTAAAAATGTGTTTATTTTATTTACAACGTCTATTTCATGCACTTATTTATTTCTAATATATATTTGAAATTTTCTCATTTTTAATTATGGGTGTTGATGTGTAATTGGATGCTTCAATGGATGTAATACCAAGTTTACATGATATTTTCATAAATGTGATTCATCGATTATTAGTGTCAGGATTTTAGAATATCATCATGTAATTATTTAGGAAGAGATGTAGTAATTCTAGAGACATGTGTTATAATATTTTGGTCAGACATTTATCCTACCCATGTCTTAGGCTTCACACCAGCTACTGAATTTCCTTCTCCATGAGGCCATTAATAGTGAGTTGATTGTGTTACATTTTTATTGCAACAATATTCTAATGTGATGATTCCCTTAATTTTTTTAAACATAGATTATCTTCTTATGCCTTTGGTATGTACCCTATAATTGTTGATGGTGGATATTTTATTATTATTTTATCTAATGGTTGTATCATAGAAAATTATATTTTCTTTAAAAGAAAAATATATGTTTATTTAGTTTCATTTACTCAATCCAATGTAATAAAAAAAAATTCATTATTTTCCCTAAAACTATTTTTTTTGTTTTTCATAAAAAATGAATGGTATTAAATCATTGACAATATCATACAAGGCTCTATACTCACACCATATATATACACATTTGCGTGTATATAGACTTAGTTATCTATGATACACATAAAAATAAAGGGTCACACTTTTATAGTGGTGTTCCATAGTCACTTGTTTATGATATAATGATAATGGGATGTAGAGTTCACCATAGGGCATAATGATACAAAATTCATTTTGTGTAATATTAAGATATTTACTATAACGTGCCTCTCTTATAAATAAATTTATTTTTGGTTTACCTTTATATGTTGGATCATGTGTAAACCTTGTATAACTTTTTATTTTATAAAACGTTGGTTATTTTTTATTCATTTATCTTTTATAAAATGCCTCTCATGGGATTTATGTTTCGATGAAAATGACTATGTTTCTCTTTTAAAATGATTCAATTTTGTTGAAATGTTTCTTAAAAAATTTATGTGTTCAACATACCGGTTTTTGGTTTTAAATAGCTTTAAAATGATTTAAACACTTGGAATGGACTTAAGTTTCATTCCAAGTGTTTCTCAACTCACTCTATTGAATTTCATAAAGGGATGTGAATGTTGGAAAGATTATTTAATGTTGGTTTCATTTTAAAAAAGGATATGTGATGTTTTAAATGAAAAATTTTAAAATATAGAGGTTAGTTTCTAATTTTAAATGATTAAGACTGGTGGGTCAAGAATTTTCCTTGAATGATTAAAAAATGAATTGCGTTTTTATGAAAGATTTCCTAAAACTGATTGGTTTATTTTAAAAAAGGTGTGTTATTTTAAAGAGGTTTTTTTTAAATGGTTGGTTTTTTAATGGGATTTTAAGTTTCATTTTATTAATAGTTTTAAAAGGACATTTGAAATGTATTTTTTCCATAATCTTATAAATTTAGATTTTTATAGAATTATGAAATCCATTACATTACATAGAAAAGTCAAGTAGATTGATAATAACACCATAGAAATTTCATTTCAATAACTCTATCCAACACATAATATATCCTTATTGAGGAAATGAATTGCGCACAAGGACCCTGACATGTTCTACAATTGGATAAGTATTAGGGTATATATAATAAGATTCCACTATCCAAACATATATAAAAAGAAACTACTTATTATCCTCAATGTTTTTGTACTGTCTAAAACAAACAAATGGAAAAGATCATGGTTATTATGTTTTTGTAAATTTATGAGAGAAATAATATTCCATAAAAAACACATATCCATGAAGAGGTATTTTAAAATATAATTAATACTTCATTTAAAATATTTATTAATCCTTTGTGTATTTATATTTTTTGAATATTACTATAACTTTCAAAATAAAAATCATATTCATAAGACAATATACATTTTCTTAGAAAAGAATGGGCATCATACCTGATCATAGAATGTAAACAAATAACATGAAGTTGAGACTTCCATAGAAGTAATGGATTGTTTTATATTTATGTTTAATTTATTTCTTTTTAGTATTATTCATATAAGATTTTTTCTTATTCAAGTGGTTTCCTTGGTATTTAGGATTGTTTTGAGACATTGGGATGTGTAGAAATCTATAGAACCTCAATCCAAAACACGGTGTGATCGGTATGACTCCAGGTGCATCTTTTTAATTAAAATTGACATTAATTTTAGTACAATATACATATCAAATACTCAAAACCAGAAAAAACAAATTCACATTGTTTTGATACTTTAGGAAAATGACCCATAAGTCATTTAGGATGTGTAGGAATCTGTCATACAATAATTTGATGCACAGTGTGACCAATATGACTCAAATTTTCTATTATATGTTTAAAACTGGCAATTTACTTCAAAATGTGTCACTCACTGAAAATTGAGAAGCACTCCGATTGTATTGATAATTTAGGACATCAATTCATAATCCATTTTTGATGTGTATGTATCAGTCTCTTGTTAAACTTGATAAATGATGAGACCGGTATGAGTCAAATGTGTGTTTCCAGTTGAAAATGAAAATTTAGTAAAAAAGAAATGTGATGTACTAAAAACTAAGAAAGAATATTCGGATTGTTTTCATACTTTACTACAATGATCCATGAATTACTTGGGATGTGTAGGAATCATTCACAGCTCAATCCAATGCACGATACAACTAGTATGACTCCAAGTGCATCTTTTTATTTAAAATCGACGTCAATTTTAGTAAAAAGGAACAAGTGACATACTAAAAAATGACTAAACACGTTAATATTGTTTTCATAATTTATGTAAATGATCCATGAGTCATTTGGGATGTGTAGAAATCTTCCACACCATAATCTGAGTCATGTTGTGACCGATATGACTCTTAGTGCGTATTTTTTATTTAAAATTCACATCAATTTTAGTAAAAATAAAAATTGACCTACTCAAAACTATGAAAATGAATTTGGATTGTTTTGATACTATATAAAAATAAATCATGAGTTATTTGGGATGTGTAAGAATCATCAACACCATAATCTGAGGCAAGGTGTGGCCAGTATGACTCCAAGTGTGTTTTTATTTAAATTTGAGATCATTTTTAGTAAAAAAGAGCAAGTGACTTACTGAAAAATAAGACGAAACATTCATATTTTTTTTGATAATTTAGAGAAACGATCCATAAGTCATTTGGGATGTGTAGGAATCAAACTTACCACAATCTGAGGCTTAGTGTGACTGGTATGACTCCATGTGAGACTTTTTTAATTAAAATTTACATCAATTTTTGTAAAAAGGACATGTGGCATATTAAAAAACAATAAAATACATTTGAATTGTTTTAATACATTATTACAATGATAGATGAGTGATTTTAGACATGTAGTAATCATCCAAACCTCAATCTGATGCATGGAGTAACCATTATGACTACAAGTGTGTCTTTTTATTTAAAATTGACATCAATTTTACTAAATGGAATAAGTTTCATATCAAAACCAATAAAACACATTTGGATTGTTTTCATACTATAATAAAACTATCCATGATTTATTTTTTATGTGTAGGAATCATCCAAACCTCAATATGAGGTGAAATGTGACAAGTATAACTCAAAGTGTGTCATTTTATAAAAATTTGGCATCATTTTTAGTAAAAAAGAACAAGTGACTTATTAAAAACCCAAAAAACACATTCGGATTTTTTGTATACTTCAGGTAAATGATCCATGCGTCATTTTGGATGTGTAAGAATAATCCTCACCTAAATCATATGCATGGTGTAACTAGTATGACTACAATTGCATCCTTTTATTTAAAATTGATATCAAATTTAGAAAATGGAAGAAGTGTCACACTGTAAACTAAGAAAACACATTCAAATTGTTTTTATTATTTATGAAATCAATCCCTAAGTTATTTTATATGTGTAGGAAGTATCATCATTTTAATATGTGTCACGTTTTGTCCGGTATGACTCCATGTACGTCTTTTTATTTAAAATTTAAATCCTTTTTAGTAAAAAGGAACAAGTGATATACTGAAAACTGAGAAAACCCATTTATATTTTTTTGATACTTTAGATAAACTATCCATGAGTTATTTGGGATGTGTAGGAATAACCTGAAGCTCAATCCAATGCACAATGTGACCTATATGACTCAACATTCCCATTATCTATTTGAAATTGAAATTTTAGTTTAAAACATGTTTTGTTCAATTAAAACCATGAAAATGCACTCCGTTTTTCATTTGAATTTAGTAAAACTATTAATAAGTCATTTGTGATATATATTATGTTGTCTCAGGTCAAACTAACGTATTATGTGATCGGTATGACTCAAAATACGTGGTTTCTATTTGAAATGATATTGAGTAAATAAACAAAAATGGCATACTGAAAACAAAGAAAATGCATTCAGATTGTTTTAAAACATTTGGAAAATGACCCATTTTTAATTTGCGATATGTATGAATTAGTATCGCCTAAATTTGATTCACATTGTTACTAGTATAACTCCAAATGAGTCATTTTTTAAAATTGACATTAATTTAGGTTTAAGAACAAGTGACAAACTCAAAACTGAGAAAACACATTCGGATTGTTTTGATATTTTAGGAAAATGGTCTATAAATAATCTGTGATGTGTCGGAATCAACCCTAGCACAATACAATGCATGATTTGACCAGTATAACTCCAAATGTGTCTTTTTTATAAAAAATACACATTTCATTAATGTATTATTTAATTTTCATTTTAATTTTTTTTTTTATAGTATTACTAACATAATATTTTTCTTCTTATATAGGTAGATTCTTTTTCTCGTGTTGAGATGATTTGTTTGAAAACTCATACCATGGTCGGATGTTTTTTATAGGGGATCATGGGTGTCAATGGATGAAACATTAAGGTTTTTAAATATTTGTTGGATAATTGTAAATATAAGTATATAAATCATTGTTTGAAATGTATATAGTAGTTTTTTTTTATATAACACGGTCATAAATTGTTTTATTCATGATGTCAATTAAATTTATGTAGAACAATTTTGAAATTAATGGTTTTTGAAAGTATATAGAATTGATTGAAATTAAACATTTTTACTGGGTGTGTTGTTATATTAATATCACATTGTAGAAAGCTAGGCCTTTACGAATGATAAAATAGAGTTGATAAAGGGGGGATTTTATCATCACTTTTTAGAACTGTTAAAATCCTTTTTGCACACCGTTAAAGGGCATCTGTGTAGTAGTAGTAACGTGAAGTTCAATGTGTAGTGGTATTTTTATAAAGGTAACATAAATAGAAGTTCTTATTATATATTTTTTTTCATTACATATTACAATATAAATTGAATCTACATCATGAAATTAGTATTATATGATATGACACATGAAGTGGTTAGATATCTACTTCACATGGTCAGTAAAGTTACCATATATGGAAATGTCAACCAACCATGCATCATGATATCTTAAGTGATTGAACACTATAATTATTCACACAATCAGTATACCAACCACATGTTGTTTCAATTCCCGCAACACCACATAAAATAACTACATGTTATTATAACATGATAAGTTAACCGAATGGAAGGCATGTACCTCATGGACACTCAGTACTCACAGTCAGCTCATTACATTATTTTTTTTCTAAAATACTAACTATTAAATATTCTCTATTTTTCATTATTTTTGATAATCAGATTAACTAAATTATTTCAGTAATTTTCTTTTTCTTTTAATTTATTTAGAAAATACATATATATTATATATAATCCATTATATTAACTTTTTGTGTATTTAAAATATATTTTTTGGTGTTTAATTTATTATTAATTCACGTATACATATACAACATATATTTTGATTATTTTATCAATTTTTTATATTTAGAGTTCATTTATTATTCTAATTTTTTATAAATTAATATTTAGTGACATTATATTTATTTATACTTTTCCTAGGTTATTTAAAGCACAATAATTAAATTTTGAATAATTACACACTGTATATAATTAGAATGTAAAATTTTAATTTGAATTTTATAGTCAAATTGTTTTGATATTTTTATAGAATTGATTAGACCTATTATTTTTGAAACTATTTTAATTATTTAATGGTTAATTAAAATTAGTTTGAATTAGTATTTTTGTTTTGAATTCAAAATATTTTTCATATTATTACTCTGGAATGATATTTTTCTCTCTCTTGGGTAATTATGATGATTGATTTTGAATTACTTTACATGTTTAGTGACTGGATTTTTAGTTTTTATAGATCCTATTTAAAGGGTTTAGGTCACATTTAAAGTATACTTGTTATGAGAATGTGCACTTTTGAGAACATAAAGTGTTTTACTCTAAACTATAAATTGTTTTAAAAACTAGGTCTATTGTGAATAAGTTTACATCTACAGGACAGAATTTCAACGGCGGAATGAAAAATTATATAACATCAACTATTTACTTGAAGAGATGTCTTGATAGAATACTCAAGAACTAGAACATGTTCTTATTTTAAATATCTCATACCTTTTTCTATTTTCTTGTGTATATAACACCACTTCTCATGTCTCAAATATTCTCTCACTATATACGTATGCTTTTACATAAAATACTTTCTTTATTTCTTTGTGTTGTCACTCTGAGATTCAAATGATAGAACTATTAATATTATGACTCGTGTTTTATAAATTTAGTGTTTTATTTGGGATGAAAATCCCTATACAAAATTCAATTGTCTTAGTTACACTTACACAAAAACTTAGGTTCTAATCAGGTAATGATTCCCCCTAAAAAAATTGTACAATGCACAATGTATCTCTTATAGAGTAGAGATGTATAAGAGTATATTGGGTCCACTTTGGAATAAACTAATATAAAAATCCTTATGTTCTTTATTTTATTTTTCATTTATAATAAATTCTATTTTAAACTTTGATAACAATTTTATCTGGTTAATTTTTTTAAAAGGTAAATTCACCCCTCCTATAAACATTCTTTCATACATTCTGACCTAACTATTAATATATAAGGTTCAAAATTTTAGGAATTTTTTGATTAGATCTATTGTCTTGTTACTGATACCAAAATTTTGTATCACAGTTTGAACCTAATCAATAATATTTTTTCTCTTTTTTTCCTACTATCTAACTCTATGTATCATAGAAAATTCATTTTTGGATTTAGAAATCCTTCTATAGTCTTGTATAGTACTCATTTTTATGCTTTATTAATTTATTTTTCAATCGTATTCCTATAATTTATAGTCTACATATTAAGATTTTTTATGATGGTAGGAATAAATACTAACAATGGGTGAATTCCTTTGGAATATTCTTATTTCGATGGTAAAGATTATTTGTAATGGAAAAATCGAATGGAATCCTATTTGAATAAATTGGGAATTGATCACTAGACGATAATGGAAAAACCTTACAACGTGCCGGATTCTGATCATAATTCTATTATATGTAATGACATAGATAAATATGTTTTTAATTATAAGATTATGAATATTTTGTATTATTATATTAAAAAAATTCTTTTTAGTCATGTATCTACTTGTAATACCACTCAAGAGATATGGATGAATTTCCAAGAAACATATACTTGATCAAACACGATGATTAGTTCCAAACATGGAATGCTTCGAGTTGAGTACCAAGATTTCGAATTGAGTGAAGATGAGATAGTAAAATAGATATTAAACTGGTTAACTAGCATAGTGAATGGAATGAAAGCACTTTGAGAAAGCTTAAAGAACTCTTTTCATGTTGAAAGAGTTCAACAAGAACTACCATATAAGTGGAACACACAAAATCATCCCTTAATGAAATTAAGAACTTCAAGGAGTACACATTTTATAAACTCATTGGATCATTATTATAATATAATCATGAGTTGAATAATATTTTAGAATAAGAGATTTTAAATAAGAAAGTAATTTTATTCAAATATCTTATTAATGTTTGTCATAAATCATCTGAATCCCAGGAAGATGAAAGTGACAATAGAGAAATCACAAATATAAGAAAAGGGATTTATAACATTATGAATTGAAAGAAAAGGTACAAGAAGAAAATAAGTAAATGTCAAAAAAATCATCAAAAATAAAATAAGGGTACTATATATACACTTGATGTAACCTGTTATAAATATAGAAAGATGGGTCACATAAAATGAGACTATCCAAAGTTGAATAAATAGAAGAGATACATGAAATAGAAGAAATAAATGAATTATGATTATTAGGATAGATGGAGATGCACTGAATATTGTTATTCAAAGGATAAATTAAAAGGTAATAATGATATGGATAACTTATGTTTTACTACAACTAATAAAAATTAGGTATGCAATGATTCCGATTCTAGTTATTATTCTGAAATTGTTGGTTATATCTTTGATTTATTTGTATAAGGGAAATAAAAAGATTCAATAATATGTTTCCAGAGTTACTAATTTATATAAATAATTGAAAGTAGAAAATAAGAGGATTATAAAGGATTGTAAGAATGTTAATAAGGATAATTAGGATCTTATGGATAAAAATAGAAACTATGATTCATGTTCAAAAGGTAATATTTATGATGATTTCAAGTCTTTTTATAAGTAGAATTCTGATCTCATAAAGGAGGTTGTTTTATTAAAATGAACATTATCTAATTATTTTAGGGAAAGGAAAACATATGTATAGATGATGGCTATGATTAAAACAAATAAAGATAAAAAATAGTTTTGGTTATAATCAATAGATTCTTAAATTATAAAAGACTACTTTTGTTAAAATTTATTATAGTAAAGTTTCTTATGTCACATAAATTAAGTGTAGTTTTCATGGTAATTATGGTAATGAATATTATTATATATTTACTTAATCTCTCATCTAAAATAGATCTTTTATTTCAAATAATTTATCTTTTAGTATACCTTGTAATAAAAGTTTTGAATTTGTTTTGGTACCAAATAATTATATTGGAAACCCAGTTGGACCCATTAAAACATAGGTACCAAAATTTTTCACTCTATAATTTATCACTTTTGGATAATCAACTTAATAATCTCAATGATACATGGTACATGGATAGAAATGGTTACCAATACATGACTGATGACCTATCAAATTTCCACACTTTTACAAAATGTGATCGAGGGTCTGTTACTTTTGGAGATAACTCTAAAGGAATGGATAATGTTTTTGTGTAGTATGTATTTCTAATATTATTTTATTTTCTAATGTTTTACATTTTTAAGGTATTAAACACAATATAATTATTATCTGACAACTATGTGACGATATTATTCACACTAAGTTTAATGATAATAAATTTTTAGTCTTTAATGATAATTTTTTTTTCTGTTTTTCGCATATAGAAAGGATAATATTTATTCAAATAATTTCTCTGATATATCTATTAATAATGTTAATTGTATCAATGATATATAAATGGATTCTTTTCTATGGGATATCAAGCTTTTAAATTCTCATTTTCAAACGATACACAACTTATCCAAACATGGACATGTTCTATGCTTACTCAATTTAATGGTAAGAACAGATTTTTTTTTGTAATTCATGCATGAGAGGTAAATAGTAAAATGAATCTTTTAGATCTATTAGTAATATTTATCATCATATAAGTCTTGAATAGATTAATATTTATTTATTTAGTCCCATTAATATTTCTAGTTCCAGTGGCATATATTTTTTGTAATTGATGATTATAGTAGATTTACATGGGTTTCCCATATGCATGAAGCCTCAGATTGATTTACAGATTTTTGAATGATAGTTTAAAATATCAAAGGTTTATTAATTGCTTATATTAGAAGTGGTCAAGTTGTGGATTTTATTAATTTTTATATTGATATGTTTTTTAAAGATACTGCTTTTTTGCATAATTTTTCTACTCCTTCAACCAGATAGTAAAATTTTGTTGTAGAAAGGGAAAATAGAACTATTCAAGAAATGGATTAAGTTATGGTTAATGAATATAGTTTTTCAAAGTACATTTGGGAAGAATCTATCAATACAAATTTCAATATCTTGGATAGATTTTATGTTTGACATTTTTTTGAAGAAAACCTCCTATAAATTGTTTAATGGTAGAAAATAGAAGGTTGCTTATTTTAATATTTTTGGTATGTAAAGTGTTTATCTTGAATATGATTAATAATTTAAATAAATTTGATTTTAAAAGTTTTTATAGTATATTTCTTGGATACTCTCCTAATAGTAAAGATTATAGAGTTCATAATAAGAAAAATATGACTAATGAAGAATATGTTTATGTAATGTTTGGTGAATCTTGTGCTGTTTAGAAATATGTTTTGGAAAATTTTGATGGCGATTTCAGGGAGTTTAATTTTGGAAAATAAAAACCTCAAGATAGTTTATCTATTGCGGGGGTGGGGGATATGCTTTTCAATCATATCCTATATCATTAATGATACTTACATATCATCCTATAGACAATGAAATTTGTAATTTTGGTTCTGATATAAAAACTAGAAGCTCTACTTTAAACATATTTTCTAAATCTACTTTTGTTTCTAATTAAGTTCTTAATAATGTTATTTATGCTTTAAATAATCCTAATTGGATTGTTTCTATAAAAAATTAACTTAATCTATTTTTTAGAAATAATTTTTTTTTTAATTGAATTTTATGAAGATAAGATAGTAATTAGAACTAAATGTATCATTAGAAACAAGCTAAATGAATCTGAAAAGATTATAAAAAATAAAGGTAGACTTATTTCCAAATAACATTACCAAGATGAAGGTATATATTTTGATGATTCATTTCAAATATATCTAGATCAGAAAAGATTGGTATCTTGTTTTATTTTTCTTGTTTTCTTGGGATTATGTTATATAAAATGAATGTTAAATCTGTTTCTTAAATGGATTTATTTCGGACGGAGTTTATGTTAGACAACCCCCTACTTTCGAAGAGAGAAATTTAATAATCATTTTTTAATGTTATCTTAATAATTATATGGAATCAAATAAAAACCTCATGTTTTATATGAAATAATTTATTTATTTCTTTTGAATAATGGTTTCATGAATGTAAATGTTGACGAAACTATATTTATTAAAACTATTTTAAATGATTTTTTAATTAGGAAGATATATGATGATTATATAGATTTTTGATTTTCTAATGAATTTCTTTGTAATATTTCTCTTATTTGATGTCATCTATGTCTAACATGAACTCAATGGGAGGTAACTTTATTGCTTTAACCCCAAATTTTCCAATAGAAATATGATATATTTCTTAATCTATACAAGCATCCAAAAGAGTTAGTTAAAAGTTTTTCTCTCTATTTATGTAAATCTTTGAAAAATCTCATGAGTACAAGTTCTAAATTAGTTGTTGATGCTTTAGGTAAATTATTGATCTCAATGTTTATAGAGGTATGATATGATGTTTTTTTTACATAACTGTATTTAGTATCGCGATCATGTTTAGTGTTTTTTATGTGCATGGTTTCTAGATGGTCTTAAAGAGATTCATATTAAAGTTGTGAAAATAAAAATTATATTAGATAAATTAATTTTTAACTCTGGCCTATTTTATTGAAAACATAATTTAATATCATATTTTGGTTCTAATTTTGGAGGTTTAATAATGGGTTGAGAAAACACACCTGGTATATGTCATTTTTATTGGAAAAAGTCAAATTTATTGAAAATATATGAAGAAATTATTTGTTTCTTTATCTACAATAGAATTTACGTATATCTCTACTATTAATTATTATGTTAAATGTTTATACATTAAGAAAAAATTATGTGATTTTGTTATTTATTTTGATAAATTTCTCAATTATTGTGATTATACATATGTAATTTATATTTCAAAAAATCCTTTACACTATTCTCGAACAAAAAATATCGATGTTACATTTTATTTTATTAGAGATCATGTGCACACTAATAAATATATTCCCTTTAATAACGCAAAAAATGGATTTTAACATCCCTAAAAATTACTGTTATTCTCATTGTTTTTAAAGCGGGGTCCCCATTATCAGTGATAAAAAGATATAATAAAGGGGGAAATTTATCTATGCTAAAAACGTGTTGATAAGGGACACCCTTTATTAGTGCTATTTCGAGCACTAATAAAGGTCCCACCTACAAAAGCATTCAATTTGTATAATATCACACTGCATAAACCTATAACCTGCACAAAAAATATATAATTAAATTGAAATAAATTTTACATCATGAATAAAAATATATATATACATTTCAAACAATTTTTTGTATAATTAAATTTACAATTACTATCCAAAAATATTTAAAAAAATTAATGTTTTATCATATATGGAACCCGTGATATACTTTTAAAAAGGCCTGCCTATGGTATCCATTGCCAAAAAAAAAATAAAATCCACTTGAGAAAAATAATCCACCTATATAAGAAAACAGATATTATATTTGTAATATTATAAAAAAATAAATTAAACTTTAAATTGAAAGAATAAATTAAAAAAATTAAAATTTAAATAAAATTACACACTTGAAGTTATACCTATCACATTATGTGTTATATTGAGGTACAATTGATTCCAACACATCACAAATGAGTTCTGGATTATTTTCCTAAAGTATCAAAACAATTAAAATGTGTTTTATTGGTTTTGAGTATGTTATTTGTTCTTTCTAATGATATTGATGTCAATTTTAAATAATGGAACACTTGGAATGTAACACCCCAAGCTTCTACGGTATGCTTCTCTTTGAATAATGCGATAGCATGTGTTGTATGCAACATCGAGTTCTAACACACCACAACCAATCAAACTAGCCATTATGTATAGTAATACCTAATTTTTGAAATTTTATAAATTTTATCTCTCAAAATGGACTTTATTTTTGGATTCTGAGTATCGAATTTTTCCTAAGGTGAAATTTTTGTACTTTTCGGATAACTTTAATATTATGATGAATAGTTAAATTACTAAATTTTAATTAAAAACAGCTTTTTAATCAAAATAATTAATAGTGATAAATTATGAATTTGAGTGGTTTTGAAGTATATTTAGAATATAGTTTTACCATTTAATACAATGTTGGTCATTTTACATAATTTTACAATTAAACCGGACATAAACAAGTGTCAATCTTTTGATAGTTATTATCTCTTAAAAACACGCTTTTTGTTTTAACAACGAGAATTAATTTTAAATTAATTTCTTCCACTTCTGTGTTTTGAATTTCGAAATATGGATTCCATATTTGGAATCAGGATTTTTGTATTCTGTATATAGGTACAATTTATTTGTAGACATTTCGAATAATTACTTCGGTAAATATTTTATTTACCATGGTTAAGGGTAAATCCGGTAAATAAGGGTTAACAAATATTATAATAATAAAAAATTACCATAAAACGTGTCCTAACCTTATTGGGTGACACATGTCCGACCCTGGACATCTTTGGGTCGATTTTTGGACCCCATGAAGCCACTTGTAAGTGATAATGACACTTTATATTAATTAAGTTAAAATAAATACCAAAAATTCATAAGTATATATCTTTTAGAAAAACAATTTTTACAAAGGGTTATGTATGTTGGAATTTCAACTATAATTATTCATTAGAAAGATAAAACTATTTCCTACATAATGATATTTTATTTATTATTTTTGACATTAAATAATTAATTTATTTATGACACAATTATGAAGCATTAATTAACTAATTAATGAAAAATTAGAATAATTGATATTATAAATACCCAAATAAATATAATTTGAGACATTTTATGAATTACACTAATTTTTTAGGTCAATATGACATGTTATGATTAATTTAAATAACTTTTTTCTAAGTAATAACTCTGTTATGATTTTTAAAAAAATCAATTATTGAATAGTGTCAAAATTGACATCAAAGAGTTTTTAAAAGAAATATTATATTATTAATTGATATTAAATTTCTAAAAATATAAGGATCGTCCGAGAGACATATATCATGATATGTGTCTCATTAATGGAACAATTGGGGTCTCTTTTATGTATATAGTATGTTTATTAACCATATAAAATAAAAATACAAATAAACATTGTAAAAGTGAAACTAATTAATTGAGAGTTAATACTTAATGATAAGGTTAATATAATGACCCAAACCTGTCTAAATTCTATTAAATGAATGGTTTTCGGCATATCTCAACCTTAACCATTAAATAATCTACTTTAGATACATTAGAAACCGAATATGAATTTATTATAAAATAATATTTCTAGCTTTTCCAAAGGTGCCCCTCACCCATCTTATAAAAGAACACCCTCCCTTATTATTAACTCACACCTTAAAATCCTTTTGGTTCAGCCAAACTCTGCCAAAATACTCTCTCAACTTCCCTCAATTCATCCTAGAGGCCTTCCATTAGTCATAAATCCAACTTAAGGAGCCCTTTTGATCAAATCAAAAGGGAGAACCCGAAGAAGAGGTAATGATTTCACCACCCTTTTTCAAATTCCTTTCTTCTTCCACTTCATCTTTCTTTATTATTACCATTATAAAATAATAACTTGAGTATATTATATATAATTTTATGTTATTATAAAAAAATTTCAACCATATTTCAGTATTCTATCAATCCTTTGAATAACATGTCACCATACGTGCGTACGTACGGCTTACCGTCTCCATGTCGTGGTGTAATTGTTATTCAATAAATTATTATTTGGATGGGCATAATAATGATATTTAATTCATGTAAATAATAAATATAACATGATAATGATTCTTTATATAAGATATAAAATCCAATTAAATATTATTTTAACATCAAAATAATGATATTGTCGCTCGTGTGTACGTACGGACTACCGTCTCCACGAACACGATGAGATTCATTCTCCATCGTATCCATTCAAGTATAATTATCATTTTATGATTAAAAAATCATGTTTAAGAACTTGATATCATTCTGGATATAAATAAGATACAACCTATCCATGACAAACACGACTTACGTAACAAAATATATAAAAGAAAATGAGTAAGTTATCACCCGAAACAACGATAATACTAAGATATTATTAACAAATCAATGTTAAAAGATCATATATGATATCATATTGATGTATATGATTATTTTATAATTTAATAACAATTATTTCACCATTATATATGAGGTTAACCTACCCCAACCACGTAAAAGTACAGGGTAAGGGTTTATTTCGCAATCTCTTTATTATCCGAGGTTGTTTATACGTAATAATCTACTGGGATTTCTTTATCATCCACATCCATGTTTCATAAAAATGTATTTCAAATTTTTTTACCATTTACAAGAATATGGGTTAATGTTATTTATACCCTTATTTGACTTTTAATAAGAGGTTTATAATGGAATCAATCCGTCATTTTCCAAACAAGGTCCTTTTTAACCTTTTCGACAGAATTAAGGTAAGAACGTTTTTTAACTTATACGGCGGGTGCGGCTATTTTACGCCATTATAAAACCATCTAAGCTTCCCTTAAAAGCTTATAAGAATATTTTCAAAGAAAATGTTATCTTTTATAAATATATGACTCTTAAATGATTTCAAAATTGAATGAGATATTTCACTAAAAAGACTTTTGATTCCATCTATGTCAACATCCTTTGATGGATTTTATGCTTATTTGAAGTTGATTTATTATGATACAAAAATTAAATATTGTATTGAAGGTTTTGTGATATGTTTGACTGTGGATGTGTTATTTTTATACCATTCATGGTTTATGGATGAAGTATTTACATTTTGATGCTAGTTTTAATACGAATGTTTATGTTATGTTTAAACCTTTTCATATGGGAATGCATTGGACATAATATGTGACAGGTGGAGCCCGCTATAGCTCCTCGATGCATCGATATGTATCATGATACAAACTTGTGTCATGGCACAAGGCTTTGGAAAAGTCTTATTTGTAGTCTTGGCAAGAGGCCTTGGCTATGTGGTTATGAGAGTCTGGCATTATGCATTCCATCATTATGAAAGTGGTTACTAATATTGCATGTGATTATTCGATTAGTAGAATATCCATGTGAATAAATAAATGACATTATTTCATTTTATTTTTTCCATACTATGTTGAAGTTCATGTTTGAAAGTCTTTTGTTTTTGTTATACATTTCCTTAAATGTTTAATCTTATTTATGAAAGTTTCCGCTATATTGTTATCCTTACTGGGCATTTGAGCTCACCCCTTTTCTATGTTTTATTTTTCCCAGGATGTGAAGAAGTAAATAATGAATGACCAGTAGGGGTAGTATGATGGGATACGAGTGTGGAATATAAACACTATGTTGTTTTAGTTTTAATTTTTATGATGTGATGTAAAACTTTATGAATATATCCAGTGTTTCCAAGGCTACTAAACTAATCGGTCTTTCGAGACATGATCTTTCTTGTGATCATGCCAATGTTATGTAATAATGCACCGAATATGGGTAACTGGGGTCAGGGCATTACAGTTGGTATCCGAGGAAGTTTAGTACAAACCTTGGAAGCTAGAATTAGATAAACTCTTATTAGAGCACATCGACCTAAGATGGACTTTGAGGACTAGTATAGAAGAACTTCCTAGAATTTTGCTATTGTAGAGATTTTGTGAGTTTTCTGAGCAATACATCCCTATCTGGATACGAGTAGGTAGAGGCGGCTCTGGCACAAATGTACCTAGGGGTAAAACCCGAAAACACCTCTTTGAGCTAGACTCTAATGAGAACTGGTGCACGACAACGGGCCTTGCCGCACTCTTGGTTACGACACTCCTGTGGGATATGCTTAGGATAACTGTCATTTTATTTACAAATAATTATGAAGGGTTTATGAGTATATACTTCCTCCAAGAAAACATTTTTATGATTATGGATTATATCTATAAATAGTTCAATTTATGTTAAGTGATTTTTAAGTATGGGATTTTTATTTTGATTCATAAACTGATCTAGTTTATGCCATTGTTTAGAAATGGTGCCTAGTGGAAGAAATGGAAACTGTATCAATGCACGCACTCCATGTAGGGATTTACCTCCTGCTCAAGATAATTATAATGGAGATGGTGATGAAACTAGTGCCGATCAGCTAATCACCATACTGGGACAACTCACTCAGGTTATGAATAATAACCTTACCCATATGGAGCACCCTGATCCGCAGTGTAGAGGATCAATGTTAGATCAATTCCTGAGGCAACAACCACCAACGTTCAATGGGAGTACAAATCCCTTAGTAGATGATAAATGGATAAATTCCCTAAAGAAAATATTTCAGGCTTTAGGGAGTAGTGAAATGGAAAAAGTTATCATGGCGGTTTACCGCCTCACTGGAGATACTGATCAATGGTGGTCATTGATTCAAAACACGAAGGAAGATGATGAAGTATAAAATATGGAATGGAGGGAGTTCAAAGATCTGTTTTTAGAAAAATAATTTCCTCATGACCATCGAGCAGATTTGGAAAGGCAATTTCTAAATCTGAGTCAAAAGGAGGATGAGAATGTCACAAAGTATGAGGCTAACTTTACAAGGTTAGAAAGGTATGCTGGAGATTATATATGTATCCCAGGAAGTAATATTGATCGTTTCCTTGATGGGTTAAAACCATTTCTCCCTCGAGCATTAGTCTCACAATCCTTTTCATCGTACAGAGACATTTTCTCATGTGCTATCAAGGCTGAAAAGGAATTCTCTATGTATTATGACTTTAAAGAAAAGCAAGAGAAGAATAGATCTGCTGATCAATCTGGGAATGGAAATAAGGGGAGGAAGGAGAAGGTTGAATAACCATCTTGTGGTAAATGTGTGAAGAAACACCTCGGTACTTGCTTAAAGGTAATGGCTGTCTTTTACAAGTGTGGTGAAAAAGGCCACAAAGCTCGTGATTGCAAAGGGAAGAAGGAAGCTACCAATGATCAGTTCTAAAATTGCAGGGAGATGGGACATTATGCAAATGAATTTCCTAAGCATCAACGGAACTTACCTCAGAAAGGCCAAGGGATCATGGCCAAGTTTGTGCTATCACTACTGCTGAGGTAGAAGCTCCGAAAGACGTGGTGGCAGGTAATTTAATGGTTTCCGCAAGTTTAGAAAATGCATTATTTGATTCTGGATCATTGCATTGTTTCATATCTTCCCAGTTTTCTATGAAAATTAGATATTTCCAATTTGATTTAACAAGGGAGTTTTCAGTTAAAACTCCTAAGGGAAGTATCATTGCAACAATGTTTTCTAAATCAGTCCCCATTAGAGGACATAAATGTTCTTTATCTGCTGATCTCATCATCATACCTATGATTGAGTTTGATATAATCCTCGGTATGGATTGGATTTCAGACTATGATGTGAAGATTTATTGTAAGAAGAAGGAGGTTACAATTTTTGATGATGATGATAAGGAACACCTTATCTTTAGAGCAGAATCATCACTACCTAATTCTTATCTAGATCCACCCCCATTAGCTCATCTAAATTCAATTATTGGAGAGGAAGAGAATGAAATGACTGTGGGTGAGGAAAGGAATGTTCAAATAGAGGATGTACTTGTTCTGAATGAATATGTAGATGTATTTCTAGAAGATTTACCTGGACATCCTCCAGAATGAGAAGTTGAGTTTTCCATTGATTTGATTCCTCGATCAAGGCTTATATCGAAGACCCCTTATAGAATGGCCATTGTGAAATTAGTTGAACTAAAGAAACAACTAGAGGAATTGAGTAATAAGGGATTTATTCGCCCTAGTGTTTCTCCATGGGGAGTCCCTGTTCTTTTTGTTAAAAAGAAAGATAAATCAATGAGGAAATGTATCGACTAGAGGGAGATCAATGTTATAAAAATAAAGAAAAAGTATCCCCTACCTTGCATTGATGATTTATTTGACCAACTTCATGGAGCTCAATACTTTTCAAAGGTTATCCTTCGATCTGGATACCATCATTTGTGTCTGAAGAAGGAAGACATTCCGAAGACAGCATTTCGAACCAGGTACGGGCATTACGAGTTTACAGTAATGCCTTTTGGATTGACTAATGCACCCTCTGTATTCATGGATCTGATGAATAGAGTTTTCAAGGAATATCTCTATGTATTTGTAGTGGTATTTATTGATTATATCTTGTTATACTTCAAAAGCTACGAAGATCATGAAAATTACTTGCGCATTATCCTGAAGACTCTGAGAAGACATGAATTATATGGGAAGTTTAGCAAGTGTGAATTCTGGTTTTAGGAGATTTATTTTCTTGGCCATATTCTCTCTGAAGATGGAATCTCTATTGATCCTTCTAAGACCAAGTCAATCCAAGAATGGCCAGCACCGACGAGTATAACTGAGGTACGTAGTTTTATTGGTTTATTAGGTTATTATCAACATTTCTTCCAGAATTTTTCCCGACTGGGTAACCCATTAATGAAGCTCACACGTAAAGGGGTTAAATTTGTTTGGACAAAAGAGTGTGAAGAATCAATGATCCTATATTGACTCTACCATTGGATAATTATGGGTTTGTTATTCATAGTGATGCATCGAAGAAAGGACTTGGTTGTGTCCTTATGCAAAATGATAGGGTTGTTGCCTATGCATCACGACAGTTGAAAATTCATGAACAAAACTATCCTACTCATGATCTCGAGTTATCAGATGTGATCTTTGCTTTGAAGATATAGAGGCACGACCTCGATGGTGAAAAATGTGAGATTTATACTAATCAGAAGAGTTTGAAGTATATTTTCTCACAAAAAGAACTCAACATGAGGGAAAGGAGTGTGCTTGAATTACTCAAGGATTATGATTGTACAATACTCTACCACCCGGGGAAAGCAAACAAGGTGGCATATGCTTTGAGAAGAAAAGATCATGGAGTTTTGAACAATATGAAAATTTAAAGGGATCTAATTTTTATGGATCTAGTGAATATGGACATGGGAATAACCAGGGAAGGTGAAACATCAATGATTTTTCAAATGGTTGCCAAACCATCTTTACTAGAAAGGATTAAGAGTTCTCAGACCAATGATGAAGAATTTCAAAAGAAGATTAAAGCTATGAATGATGGGATATTGAGATACTTTGTGTGTGAAGATAGAATTTTGAAATTTGGGAAGAGACTTTGTGTTCCCGATATACCTGATCTAAAAAGGGAATTTCTGGATGATGCTCATAGTTCCAATTTCTCTATACACCCTGGGAGAACCAAAATGTATAGAGATTTGAAGGAACATTTTTGGTGGGACAACATGAAGAGGGAAATTGCTGACTTTGTGTCAAGATGTATGGTTTGTCAACAACTGAAAGCTGGAAGGCAACAGCCTGGAGGAGTCATGCAACCTCTTCCCATACCGGAGTGGAAATGGGACAATATTACGATGGAAATTGTCATGGGGATAACAAAGACTCCTAGAAGTAATGATGCAATATGGGTTATTGTTGATCATCTTACCAAATCAGCACATTTTCATGATATAAGAGAAGATCTACCACTGGAACGTCTAGCAAGACTATATATTGATGAAGTTGTGAGACTTCATGGATTACCCCTATCGATTGTTTCTGATTGTGATCCCCATTTTACTTCATGATTCTGGAAGAGTCTTCAGAAATCCCTGGATACTGATCTTTATATGAGCACTGCTTACCACCCTCAGACAAACGGACAATCAGAACAGACTATTCAAACCTTATAAGACATGTTGAGATCATGCTCACTTGACTATCAGGGTATGTGGGATCAATATTTACCTCTGGTAGAATTCTATTATAATAATAGCTTCCATTTGAGTATTCACATGGCACCATATGAAGCGATATATAGAAAGAGATGTCGCACACCAACCTGTTTGGATGACGTTGGTGAAAGATAACTTGTAGGTCCAGAACTGGTTGAGGAAATGATGGAAAATGTGAAGGTAATCCAAAATCACATCAAAGCAGCTCAATGTAGGTAGAAGAGATATATCGATAATCGAAGGAAGGATTTAAAATTTCAAGTCAGTGATCATGTTTTCATGAAGTTATCTCCAGGGAAGGGAGTCATACGTTTTAGTAAGAAAGGTAAATTGAGTCCCAGGTACATCAGACCTTTCAAAATTCTAGAACGAATTGGGGTTGTAGCTTACCGATTGGCAATACTGCCAAGTCTCTCCAAAGTTCACGATGTGTTCCACGTATCTCTGTTGAGGAAATACATGTCTGAACCAACGCATGTACTAACCTATGAAGAATTAAAACTAGAACCCGGTCTGTCTTATTGTGAAGAGCCCATCAGGATTCTTGATACGAGAGAAGAAGTACTAAGAAACCAGATGACTCGTCTTTTAAAAGTCTTGTGGAGAAACCATAAGATGAAGAGGCAACGTGGGAACCCGATGAACTTATGATGAAGAACCACCCAAGTCTTTTCATGCGTTAGTATTCTATAAATTTCTAGGATGAAATTATTTGAAGGAGGGGATAATGAAACACCCCAAGCTTCTACGGTACGCTTCTGTTTGAATAATGCGATAGCGTGTGTTGTACGCAACATCCAGTTCTAACACACCACAACCAATCAAACTAGCCGTTATGAATAGTAATACCTACATTTTGAAATTTTATAAATTTTATCTCTCAAAATGGACTTCATTTTTGGATTCGGAGTATCGTATTTATCCTAAGGTGAAATTTTGGTACTTTTCGGATAACTTTAATATTTTGATAAATAGTGAGTATTACTAAATTTTAATTAAAAACAACTTTTTTAATCAAAATAATTAATAGTGATAAATTAAGAATTTCACTGGTTTTAAAGTATATTTAGAATATATTTTTACCATTTAATACAATTTTCGTCATTGTACATAATTTTACAATTAAACCGGACATAAACAAGTGTCAATCTTTTGATAGTTATTATCTCTTAAAAACACGCCTTTTGTTTAAACAACGGGAATTAATTTTAAATTAATTCCTTCCACTTCTGTGTTTTGAATTTGGAAATATGGATTCCATATTTGGAGTCAGGATGTTCATATTGTGTAAATAGGTAACTTTTATTTTTAGACATTTCGAATAATTACTTCGGTAAATATTTTATTTACCATGGTTAAGGGTAAATCCGGTAAAAAAGGGTTAAAAAATATTATAATAATATAAAATTACCCTATAACATGTCCTAACCTTATTGGTTGATACATTTCCGACCATTGACATCTTTGGGTCCATTTTTGGACCCCATGGATCCACTTGTAAGTGATAATGACACTTTATATTAATTAAGTTAAAATAAATACAAAAATGACATAAGCATATATCCTTTAGAAAAACAATTTTTAAAAAGGGTTATATATGTTGGATTTTAAATTATAATTATTCATTAAAAATATAAAAAGCTTTCCTACACAATTAAATTTGATTTATAATTTTTAGACATTAAATAATTTAATTTATTTATGACACAATGATGATGCAGTAATTAACTAATTAATGAAAAATTAGAATAATTGATATTATAAATACCAAAATAAATATAATATGAGACTTTTTATGAATAAAAATAATTTTATAGGTTAATATGACATGTTAATATTAATTTAATTATCTTATTTTAAGTAATAATTATGTTATAGGTTTTACAAAAAATCAATTATTGAATAGTGTCAAAATTGACATAAAAGAGTTTTTAAAACAAATATTATATTATTAATTGATATTAAAATCCTAAAAATCTAAGGTTCGGCCAAGAGACTTATATCATGATAGGTGTATCATTAATGGACCAATTGGGGGTATCTTGGATGTATATAGTTTGTTTATTAACCATATAATATAAAAATACAAAGAGACATTGTAAAAGTGAAACTAATTAACTAAGAGTTAATACTTAAAGATAAGGTTAATATAATGACCCAAACCTGCATAAATTCTATTGGTTGAATGGGTTTCGACCTATACCCACCTTAAACTTTAAATAATCCACTTTGGATCCATTAGAAACCGAATATGAATTTATTAATAAATAATATTTCTAGCTTTTCCAAAGGTTCCCCTCAACCCTCTTATAAAAGGGCACTCTCCCTTCTCAGTAACTCACAACTTCAAAGCCTTTTAGTTCGGCAAACCTCTGCCCAAATACTCTCTCAACTTCCCTTACTTCATCTTATAGGCCTTACTTTAGTCAGAAATCCAACTTAAGGTTCCCTTTTGATCAAATCAAAAGGAAGAACCCGAAGAAGAAGTAATGATTTCACCACCCCTTTTCAAGTTCCTATCTTCTTACACTTATTATTTCTTTGTTATTACCATTATAAAATAATAAATATGTTAAATTATATATAAATTTATTTTATTATAGACATTTTACAACCATATTTCAGTATTTTGTCCATCCTTTGAATAACATGTCACCATACGTGCGTACATATGGCTTACCGTCTCCACGTCGTGGTGTAATTGTTATTCAATAAATTATTATTTGGATGGGTATAATAATTATGTTTAATTCATGTAAATAATAAATATAACATGATAATGATTCTTTATATAAGATATACCATCCAATTAAATATTATTTTAATATCAAAAGAATGATATTGTCGCTCGTGCGTACGTACGGACTACCGTCTCCACGAACACGATGAGAATCATTCTCCATCGTATCCATTCAAGTATAATTATCATGTGATGATTTAGAAATAATGTTTAAGAACATTATATCATTCTGGATATGAATAAGATACAACCTATCCATGACAAACATTGCTTTCGTAACAAAACATATAAAATAAAACGAGTAAGTTAACAGTCGAAACAACGATAATACTAATATATTATTAAAAAATGAATGTTAAAAGATCATATATGATATCATATTGATGTATATGATTCTTTTATAATTTAATATCAATTATTTCACCATTATAATGGAGTTTAACCAACCCCAAACCAAGGAAAAGTACAATGTAAGTGTTTATTTCGCAATCTATTCATTATCCGAGGTTGTTTATACGTAATAATCTACTGTGATTTATTTATCATCCACATCCATGTTTCTTAAAAATGTATTTCAAAACAGTTTTACCAATTACAAGAATATGGGTTAATGGCATTTATACCCTTTTTTGAATTTTAATAAGTGGTTTATAAAGGAATCTTTCTGTCATTTTCCAAACAAGGTCCTTTTTAACCTTTTCGACAAAATTAAGGTAAGAATGTTTTTTTAACGTATTCGGCGGGTGCGGCTATTTTCCACCGTTATAAAATCATAGAAGCTTCCCTTACAATTTTATAATAATATTTTCAAAGAAAATGTTTAATTTTATAAATATATGACTCTTAAATTATTTCAAAATAGAAATATATATTTCTCTAAAAAGAGTTTTTATTTTTTCTATGTCAACATCCTTTGATGGATTTTATGCTTATTTGAAGTTGATTTATTATGATACAAAACTTATATATTGTATTTAAGGTTTTGTGATATGTTTGACTGTGGATGTGTTATTTTTACACCATTCATGGTTTATGAATGAAGTATTTATATTTCGTATGCTAGTTTTAATACGAATGTTTATGTTATGTTTAAACCTTTTCATATGGGAATGCATTGGTCTTAATATGTGATGGGTGGAGCCCGCTATAGCTCCTCGATGCATCGGTAGGTCTCATGAGACAAACTAGTGTCTTGGCACAAGGCCTTGGGAAAATATTATTTGTAGTCATGGCACGAGGCCTTGGCTATGTGGTTATGATAGTCTTGAATTATTCATTTCATCATTATGAAAGTGGTTACTGATATTGCATGTGATTATTCGATTAGTACAATATCAATGTGAACAAGTAAATGGAATTATCTCATTTTATTTTTTTCTTACTATGTTGAATTTCAAGTTTGAAAGGCTTTTGTTTTAGTTACACATTGCCTTAAATGTTTATTCTTAGTTATGAAAGATTCCTCTATATTGTTATCCTTACTGGGCATTTGAGCTACCCCTTTTCTATGTTTTATTTTTCACAGGATGTGAAGAAGTAAATTATGAATGACCTGCAGGGATAGTATGAGGGGATAAGAGTGTGGAATATGGACACTATTTTGTTTTAGTTTTCATTTTTACGATGTAATGTAAAACTTTGTGAATATATATAGTGTTTCCAAGGCTACTAAACTAATCGTTCTTTCGAGACTTGATCTTTCTTGTGATCATGCCAATGTTATATAATAATTCACCGAATCTGGGTAACAGGGGTCGGGGCGCTACATGGAATTATATCAGTCACACTATCCATAGGAATGAGGCGAAGCTGATTCCAACATGTAGAAATTTTACATGAGACTTCGTTCCAAATTTCATAAATGAATTATAAATTTTTGACCTAAATTATCAAGACAATCTGAGCACATTTTCTTGGCTTTCAGTGAGTGACCTGTGTTTTAAATCTAAATTTGAATTTTAAGTTGATAACAAGAACTTTGAGTCATACTAGTCACACCGTGAATCGAATTGAGGTGAGGGTGATTCATACACATGAAAAGTGACTCATGGATCTTTTTAATAATGAATCAAAACAATCCAAATGTGTTTTCTTAGTTTTTAGAATGTCACTTGTTTATTTTGCTAAAATTAATGTCAATTTAAAATAAAAAGAAACACTTACAGCCATATCTGTATCACTATGCATAACATTGAGGTAATATTGATTCTTACATGTCAAAAATGACTTATAGATCATTTTCTTAAAGTTTTCAAACAATCACAATGAATTTTCTTACTTTTGAGTAGGCCGGTTGTCCTTTTTACTAAAATTTATGCCAGTTTAAAAGAAATATGCACTTGGAGTCTTACCGGTCACACCATGTGTCAGATTGAGGTTCAACAAATTAAAACACATCCCAAATTACATATGGATCATTTAACTAATGTATCAAAACAATATGAATTCATTTTTTTTTGTTTTTGAGTAGTTCAGTTGTTCTTTTTACTAAAATTATTATCAATTTTAAATAAAAAGACACACATGGAGTCATAATAGTCACACTGTACATTAGATTGAGGTGAGGATGATTCCTACATCTCACAAATGACTTATGGATTGTTTTACTGAAGTATCAAAACAATCCAAATGTGTTTTCTTTGTTTTAGTCTGCCAATTGTTCCTTTCTCTCAAATTAATGTAAATTTAACATAAAAAGGCACAATTGAAGTCATATCGATCACACTGTGCATCGTATTGAGGTGGGGATGATTCATAGAATCCAAAAATGACTCATGTATAATGTTCCTAATGTATCAAAATAATCGAAATATACTTTCTCAATTTCGATTAGGTCACTTGTTCTTTTTGTAAAAATTAATGTCAATTTTCAGTAAAAAGATACATGTGGATTTATACCAGTCATACCGTGCATCATATTGAGGTGAGGATGAATCCTACACTTAAAAAATTACATATGGATCATTTTACTGCTGTATAAAAAATAGTTCAAATGCATTTTCTCTATTTTAAGTAGGCCACTTGTCCTTTTACTAAAATTGATGTCAATTTTAAATAAAATATGCAGTTGAAGTCATACCTATCACACCGTGCATCTGATTGAGTTGTGGATGATTTCTAAACTTCTTTAATGACATATGGATTGTTTCCCTAAATTATGAAACTAATTCGAATGTGTTTTCTTAGTTTTGATAAGGTCAATTGTCATTTTTACTAAAATTGATGTCAATTTTAAATAAAAAGTTTCACTTGAAGTCATACCAGTCACACCGTGTGTCGGAATGAGGTACATGTGATTCCTAAACACCAGAAATTAATCATGGATAATTTTCTTAAAGTATCAAAGCAATAAAAATACATATTCTCAATTTTCTTTATCTCACTTGTTCCATTTTCTAATATTAATGTCAATTTGAAATAATAATATACACCTGGATTCATATCGGTCACACCGTCTATCAGATTGAGGTACAAGTGATCCCAAAATGTCAAAACTAACTCATATATAATTTTTGAAAAGTAAAAAAACAATATGAATGTGTTTTCTTGACTTTCAGTAGTTTATTTATTATTTTATATAAAATTAATGTTAGTTTTAAATAAAAAGACTCACTTACAGTCATACCGGTCACACCTTTTTTAGGATTCGGGTTCGGTTCATTTATACACATCAAACATGACATATGGATCATTTTCCTAAAGTAACAAAATAACCTAAATGAATTTTGTTTGGATAGAGTACGTCATTAGTCCTTTTTACTAAAATTGATGTAAATTTTAAATAAAAAGATGAACTTGGAGTCATATCGGTCAAAAAAAATTTAGGATTGATGTTATCCTAGTTCCTACATGTCTCAAATGAATTATAAATCATTTACGTAAAATATAAAAACAATCTAAATGCATTTTTTCAATTTTGAGTTGGTCAGTTGTCCGTTTTACAAAATTGATGTCAATTTTAAATAAAATGACACACTTTGAGTCATACCAGTCACATTGTTCATAGAATTGATGTGTGGGTGATTCCCACACATCAAAAATGACTCATGGATTGTTCTCATAAAGTATCAAAATAATTAGAATGATTTTTCTCAGTTTTTAGTATGTCAAATTTCCTTATGAAAAAATTAAGGTCAATTTAAAATAAAAAACACACATGGAGTCATATTGGTCAAACCATGAATTATATTCATGTGTGTGTTATTCCAACATGTGAAAAATTAATCAAGGATCTTTTTACTAATGTATCAAAATAATTTGAATGTGTTTTATCAATTTTTAGTAGGTCACTTTTTTCCGTAAAATTGATGTCAATTTGAAATAAAAAGATGCACATGGAGTCATACTAGTCAGACTGTGAATTAGATTGATGTGAGGATGATTTCTACACATCTCAAATGACTTATGGATTATTTCCCTAAAGTATCAAAATAATAAGAATTCATTTTCTTGATTTTGAGTTGGTCAGTTTTTATTTTTACTAAAATTGATTTCAAATTTAATTAAAAAGATGTACTTGGAGTCATTCCAGTCATACCGTGCGTTAGATTTTGTTGAAGCATATTCCTACATATCAAAAATGACTCATGGATAATTTTAATAAAGTATCAAAACAATATGAATATTTTTTATTGGTTTTCAAAACATCACATGTATATTTTAGTAAAATGTCATTTTAAATAATAAACACACACTTTGACTCATAATGGCCACAACATGTATCAATTTTACATGATACTAATTCCTACATGTAAAAAAAGATTTATGAATCTATGTTCTATATTATCATGAAAATTTGAACATTTTTTCCTGGTTTTCTATGAGTGACACATTTTGAACTAAAATATTGATTTTAAACTCATAATGGACACTTTGAGTCTTACCAGTCACACTGTACGTCAGATGGAGGTGCAAGTGATTCCTACAAATCCTGAATGACATATGTACCATTCTCTTAATGTATCACAATAATATTATTTCTATTTTTTGGTTTTGAGTATGTCAATTTTCATTTTTAACAAAATTAATGTCAATTTTAAAGAAAAAGATGCACTTGGAGTCACACTGGTGACACCGTGTGTCGGATTGAGGTAACCCTATTTCCTACATATCCCAAAGTCTCAAAAAAATCCTATCTTTTTATTATACCATGATTACTATTGTACTTATTTTTCAAACTTCCAAAAAAACATATTGAGTTGATTTTCTTAGTTGAAAACCCTTTCTCATTATTAAAAACGAGAAGAGTAGAGGAAGCTATTCTTCCCATTATATAATAAGAAGTCACAATAATTGTAATAAGATATTCCTCCATTCATTTGGATTTCAAAAATGGGAATGTCTTTTCATCTATGAAAAATGACTCAATAAGATGTGTTGTAATGTCAACAAAAAAAATCAAAAGAAATCATAATAACATTGGTAGAAATGATCATGTTATCTCTTTTATGGATTGTTGTAGATAGTTTAAGGAAAAAGATGACTCTCCAAAAGATATGTGAAAACAACTAAATAAGTAATAGATAAAAATGATATGAAAAATATCTTAGAAATATTAGATAAAATTATAAAAAAATTAATTAAATAAATAGTATGAATTTACCTTTTTATGAAGGTTTTATGCATTCTTAACCCATTTCCTTATTGTAATTATCTTAGTTTTAGCCTCAAAGACTAATATCCCAGGGGCATGATAAGCTTAAATCAATCAACCAAAACTTGAAAAAGGAATCCACCTATATAAGAAAACAATTATTATGTGGGTAATACTAAAAACGAATAAATTAAAAATGAATATGAAACAATTAATTAAACCTATAGACGACACATATTCATTTTTTTGTATACATTCTTCCATCATGTATACTTCCCAATAATTTCTAATAAAATCTATACCATCTTATGAATAATAGTATTTTCTACATTCATAGTAGTACTAAAAAATATAAATACACAAAATATTAAAAATTATTTAAATTATATACTAATTATATTTAAAAATATCTCTTCAGGGATTCTAGTTTACTGATGGAATATGATCTATCTCATAAATTTACAATACATAATAACGACAATATTTTCTATTTTGTTTTGTTTCGTACACTTCAAAAACATTGTGAAGAATATGTAATTTTTTTCATTTGTTTTTGGATAGTAAAATATTATATATACCCTAATACTTTTGTATTTTTAGAACATGTGAGGTTATTTATTCTTAATGAATGTCCTCATTCCATGAATTTTGATGATATTTATACACTAACCTATCATAAAATAAATGTCATTAAAACATAATATAAATTATATAACTTGAATTTTAGTTCTAAAATTTTGGATTTAGTGTATTAAAAATTGAAAAAAGTCATCATGTGTGGTTGGTTTTTTGGGTATCCATTCAATGAATCTAGGAAATAAATATTTAGAGTATCCAAATTGACAACAATGAGCATCCAATATTTCCTAAAAATCTAAAAAGGAACAATTAATGAAATAAATGAAAATATATTTGATATTATTAAATTTTATATTTTTACCCCTGAATCGTTTGTATTAATAAGTGTGTGTTATCCATAAATTTTATTATAAACGATTTGGAATTTTTTCCACCATTTCATTTATTTTTGATGAATCTATTTCTATTTTTACTATAGAAATTTCATGAGGACAAATGATTCAAAATTTATGTTCATTGGGTAAACCTTTCAAATGGTATTGATATACACCTGAAAACAATATGAAATGTATTTAATCAAAATTTAAATAGTATATTATATTTTTGAAAAACAAATCATGAAAACAAACCTCATGTATACATTTATAACTAAGTCTCCAAGCCATACATAGTGGAGTATTTCATTTACATTTTCAAGATAAATGTATTCTGTGATGTCATCTTCATAAATTTTTTCTTCAAAATAAACTATGCGATTACTACCTTTTTTTAACTTGGTATTTTCCTAAACCTTCAATGTTAGTAAATGAGAATTTAGAACAAGATAGGTAATGGTGTTTTCGGAAGATCGTTTTGATCGGTTTGTCGGTCCTTTAGATGGATTTGATTTGACCATTCATTTCAGCCCCCTCCATTTTTTATCTATAATAACATTCATTTATTCATTCATTTTGTCCATTAACTTGTAATGGTTTAGCATAAAAAATAAATTAGAAATGAATACCACTTTTTCAACATGCATTTTTACATGATCAGATGGTCATGGGATGAATGATCCAACAGCTTGGTCGACCGTATGAATATTTTCGTCATCAGGTAGAATAGGTAACATGGTGATTGCCTCATGATCTACACTAATCATCAATCTCACATGATCTATTGAAAGTGGTCTATTTTTTAGACACTCATCTTAGATACTGAACATTGTAGCCCTCGCTACAAGGCGATGGGTGGGTGTTTATTGGTATAAATCACAATCATTTTCACCTTATATAATATTAATAAAGTAATGTTATCCATTTATTTATGATTCAAATTTCATAGAAACAATTATTTTAATATTTATTTCATCAACTAAGACATCTCTTTGAGGGTAATAGCTTGCCTCAATACTGGTGGAGTGGGGATCATCATGCAGTGGTTATTCTTGAGTTGTTTGTTCTCTTTCCTTCCCACCCCCCAGAAAAGTTTCCAGAAATTCATTCTACCTTTTAAATTTATCATCGAGGGTAGATAATATTTATTTTATCTTTTTTATTTCATTATCATTATCCTCGTGTTGTTTTTTTCTCAAAATATGTTTTCGGTGTCACCCCAATACCTGCCCCTCTAATGCATCCATATTATTATGGTCGATTCAAGGCCATCGGTAGTAGGTGTTCGTATGGTACATGTGTTGATTATTCCTATGACTAATTCAGATATAAAATATAGTAAAATAAGAAATAATTGTTTTTAATAGAGATTTAAATATAAACATATTTTTATTATGTTATACATACACATGTTTCTAACACTTTTTGTGTCTTATCATCTATTAATATCCCATATTTATTTACACATGCCTCCTTCCATAGAACATGGCGTGGGATGGAAGTGGGTTTGGATTTTGATTCTTCAATATTTATATAAATATAGGAATATAATTATGTTTTTGTTTCATGTTACATAAAAGTATTATGGTATATTCAAAATATAAACTAATTTTTTTTCAAGTGAAGCATATCCCTTAATTTCTTTATGGTAGGGGTATGTTGGTTTTGATGTGGTTTCATTATTTTCAGTTCATAGTTATTGTTCATAAATAAAAAATTACCAATCAAAGTGATAAATACATGTATTGTCAAACAATGTATTACCAGCCACAATGTACTTGAAAATACATCTCCGCACAATGGACAATAAACTCATCCCATGCTTCTTGGGTTATTAGGTGTTCTTAAATAAGCAGTGGGTACACGTTTCTTTTACCTTCATTATCTTTAAGATAATATCTCATTATAATTGTGAAAAAACATTTGTGAATACATCCATAAAAAATTAATACATATTTCTTGTAGGAGTCATCTGTTATGAATTCACTCTACAATGGATGATGAAGAGTATGTAAATGCTTAATTATTTTATTTTTTAGTAAAATAAAGAAATGATATCATAAGTTTTCTATAATATCTTACCATATAAGTTCCTAATGAATGGGCACAACATGGTTACTCAAATCTACATCAATCTGAACATGTTACCGAGTGATGATTCTAATGTAACTACTGAACATGTCCTTTTGGGGTTAACATGTTGGCCCTCTGCATTCCACCAATCCTCGTTTATGATTCCATTACATTTTTCCTAAATGATTTTTACTAACACATTCAAACTATAACACTACTATATTTTATGTATCACTTGTCCTACATCGCCTAATTTTTACTCGGATTCAACATCACCAATATGTTGTTCATTTGGATTAATAGCATCAGCATGTGTAGAATGTCATTGTACCTCTGCACTAGGAGTAGAAACAGGTTGATAAACATGTTGTTCCTCAGGATTAGAAGCACTATCATGTGGATAAGGTCTTTGTTCCTCTATAATGGGATCAATAGCAGGTTGAGATACCTATTGTTCCTCAGGATTGGGAGGACTAACACATGAAGAAGTCATTATCTATAGAAGTTGTTTCAAATTTAATTTAGAATACATAAATACAACAATGAACAGATAATAACATGAGGTAACACAACATATATTACAAAAAAAAATATAACATCTTTATTGAACTCTATTTTTTAAAAGGATTAATGGATTTGACCCCTATATCAAGTAACCAAATACCTTCACTGTGGTCTACTATCAAAAACAAAACACCTTCTACATTGGGACCACAACGAAATGGTTGGGACCTCCCAATGAAATGTTCTTCCTCAGGAATTTTCATCTGACCATTCAGTGGTTTTGGTCTCGAAGAGAATAATTTACTAATTTCAATTTTTGGGATTTGGAAAATGAAATACAAGAATTTGTTGTTATTCCATTATAAATAGTTAATCTTTGTACCCTTCCTTATTGAATTACACTTTCACCAATCCAAATTCATATATTTTAACAAAAATGTTATTATAATCCCACTTGAATTAAAAAATTGGCAGTTTGAATGTTTTATAATCCATGTCCCATATTTGTTTGATGATCCCATAGTATAAAATATTTGCATAAATTTTATTTCTATTCTTAGTTCCAGAAACATGCATTGCTTCGCCCTTAAATGTAACTCCACTATATTTCATGGAATTGCCTTCATCATGAGCATTTGTACATAACATATAACCATTAATTACATAACCATTGTAATATAATACATAAACACTTGTTCTTATGGATCGATATTAACATCATTCTGAAATTGAATTCATATTTTCATATGACTCCCTATAAATATAGTCCTGAAACCATCCTATAAACTATTGATTATGTGTATTTTATATCCATCCATTATCCATTGATAGATTTAAATTCCAAAGAATTTTTTTATGGGTTTCAACATATGAGGAAATCTCAAAATTTTTATACAAAACATAAAGGTAGGCTTGCTCTTGATCTATAATATTGATTGTAAATACATCTCTTCTAGAAATTCCTTCACCCGCAATCCACCAATTGTGGCGGGATTTTAGTAGACCAATGATTTCCACAAGGGACAGGTATTTGGTAAATAATTTAAAGGATTCATCAATAAGATATCCTTCTTTAATACAACCCTCTGACTGACATTGAATTTTGGAATACCCTTTAAAAATATACATATACCATTCAATGTGGTACATCCATCTATAGTGTACCAGAACACATAGTCAAATATCTCTCACCAAGTGAACCATCATCTGAACCATCACATCTAAGCCTGCTGGTGGGATGAACATTTCCAATTGACATTATATGATAGAAATTTTCCTTTCCATAGACATCAATTTCACTGGGTCTATAAATGTGTTGTAGAGAGCATTGAAAATAAATAGATCTTGGTTCATGTGTAATGATTATTATTGAGGAAAATGAAACATAAAGCTATAGAAATTAGATCTTCCATCAAAACATTGTAGTCCTGTGTTTTAAAAACCTTTACCTTTAAATTATCCATTGAAATGATATTCTTGATATTCAATGCATATCCCTTTGGAAGCTTTACATCATTCACGATGTTAAAAAAAATGATATCTCACCTACCTGGTAAGAGTGTGATAATCTAGAAGAAGAAAATTTCTTTTTCACCCTTCAATGGTGCCAATAATTCCCTTATTCCCATGTCAACCATATATAAACTGTCAGTGCTCTTTCTATGGAAGAGGTGACTAGAGGGGGGTGAAATGTCCTTTTTTATTAATTTAAGCAAAAAATTTTTTATCATGGTTATATTAGTATTAAATGATGCATCAAAAATAAAAAAATTAACTCAACAAATATTTGTAGAGGTTCAGATCTAAAGATCTTAGTACTCTCTTCAATATCCTATACTCCTCATGGAGATTAGTATTCACTACATCCTCACTTTTTTCTGGGATTAATAACACTATTATAAGAATTATAGACTTACCTTTTTCACCTGGTTATATAACCCTGTGTACCTTTTTCACCTTGAGGTATAACCCCACACAACTATTTCACATAGATGTATAACCCCTGACTTTCTAAGGAGTCATAACCTAACTACCTTTTTATATGAGGAATAACCTGACCATCCTTTTAGATGGGAGGAATAACCCAATGGATGATTTTGGATGAGAAAATCATAGAATAAACGCTAGAATACAAACTGGGGATTTGAATAATTATAGTGGAGAAAAATAATACAAAATAAATGAAACAAGAACTTGAGAAGATGATAAAGAATTTATATAAAAAACTTCCTCTTTGATCAAAAAGGCAAAGAAAATTTAGATTATGATAATATTATATGATCATGGAAGAATATAAATTATTCGGAGAAGTTTTTCTTTGAATTTTTTGAAAGAAGTAAGAAATTTTTGATCATGTCTGCTTCAAAAGAGTTATTAAATGTCAAAAACAGTATCAATCTACAAAGGTATTTTTTTTATTCTTGAATCATTCTACCAAAGAATTAAGTCCAATATCTATAGGAGTGTTTCATTATCTAATCTTTTCGTGAAACTTGATTGATAATAATAAAAATAATATGTCTGTTACATTAATTCTTTTAAATTCATTCTAGACATAAAACATTCTAAGGCAAAATATTATTAATGAAATAATAAAAGGATTATACAATATATTTCAAGTAATATTTATTAAATAAATCACAAATATTTGTTAAAAGAAATAATAAAAAAATTCTTTATAAAATACATGTAGCAGAAAGATGTGAAAAACCGAGTATCGTAAAAAAAATCTACATGATCCCATGTCTTTAAAAATTGCTATAATCAATTTAAACAAAGTTGCAAGAATATTTCAACATAAAATATTAATAATTTAAAAACGTAATTAAATTTAACAACATTAACTTAAAATGAGAAAATTCAAATTTGGAAATAAAATTTTCAACTAATGGTGTGTAATGACTCACTGTTAGATGTATGATGGTGTGTCAGTGAAACACCGTTGGAAATGTCTAGTGGTTTTTCCAAAAAACAAAATTACATAATATTGGATTTCATTAAAAAAATAAAATGATTTAATTAAAACCAAAAACATTTCCAAGAATAATCTCATCAAAGGGTTTGAAAAGAGAGAAAACATAACTCACCATTAGATGTCCAACGGTGTCTCATGACTCACCGTTGTGTTCCGACAGTGGATCATGTATCACTATTGGGATCCAATGGTGACAGTTTGAAAACATAACCAAATAATATAAATGAATGTAATCATCAATAAATTTACTAAAGTTGATCATAGAAGCAATCATTAATAAAATTTTATAGAAAATAAATAAAAAACAAAATACCATCGTACTTATAGTGTTTGTGGAAGAATATGATGCTATAGAAGATTTTAGGAAACAAAAAAAGCATTAGGAGGAAATATAACTAACTATCGATACTCAATGATGGAATAAATGACATACCAGTGAGGTGAAATGGTGGAAAAATCACACCGTTCGTAAAACCAAAGGTATCTTAAATGACATATTGTTGATAAAGTTTTAACGGTGTATTAAACATTACACGGGCTCGGTTGGCTCCGAGCAAGAACTATGCTCGATCCAGGAAGGCCTTGTGTTGGCCTAATGTGTTGGAGCACTCATGAGGGTTGAACCATTCGGGTCTACTTAAATGTGGTTGGGGTTCACCGTAGACTTGAACATTGGACTAATTTTTTTACATAATAAAATATATAAAGTAAAAAAAATTAAATATACAACAAATGATTAATAAATTTAATTTAAAAAACAATATAATATAATTAAATATTATATATAGTTGTAATTTATCAAAAAAAAGAGATTACTAAAAAAGTAAATACCCAATTACAAACAATATCTCCTTTTTTGTAAATTACAAGACATAATATTTGTTAAATTTTCAAATAAAATAAATGAAAAATTAATAAATTTTCAAAAAATTTCTCCCTCTTTTTGAAATTTATCAAAAAGTACATTAATATAAAATAAAAACATTTATACTACTTAGTAAATAATTTTTGAAACATGATGAACAAATTTTCATTTTGGAAAATAAGAAAATAGTAATGATATACAAAACATTTAAAAGGTAAAGAGATAAATGCATTGTCCAAAAAAACTTTTTCATTTAATAAAATATAATAAAGAACTCTCAATTGCATAAAACATTGAATATATTTATCAAAATATAAATTATACTAAAAATGGTTAATATTCCAGCATGCACAATTCAAACTTCATTTTCTCAAATTTAACAAAATCAAAGGGTTTTGTAAAAATACATGCTAATTGATTATCAATTGGAATAATATATAATTATATATCACCTTTTTTTGCATAAACCCAAATAAATTGAAATCAAACATCAATTTTTTTGGGTTTTGAGTGTTGAAGTGGATTTTTAGAAATAGAAATAGGACTAGTGTTATCAAAGTAAATATGAATTTTATGAAAAGTAGTATTGAAAAAATATATTGTTTGTTTTATCCATATAATATGTAAACAACAACTAGAAGTATCAATATACTCAGCCTCAACTGTTGATAGTGCAGTTGATAGTTGTTTTTTTAACTCCATGAAATTAAACTGTTTCCTAAAAAGCGACACATACCTGAAGTAATTTCTTGATCTAGTATGAAAAATCCAAATTTAGAGTAAGAGTAAGATAGTAAATTAAAGAAATTTTTATTGGAAAAAAATTGTCTAGTATATAAAGTGCCTTTGATATACATTATTAACCTTTTAACAGACTTGTGATGACTTTATTTGGGTTTGGACTGATATCTATCACACATGTAGACAAAAAACATAATATCTATCCTTGAAGTAGTAAGATACATAATACTTACTATCATGCCTCTATACAAATTTTCACAAAAATCCTTTCCAGATTCATCGACACCCAATACAGAGTTTGTTCTCATAGCGATTCTCATAGGTTTACAAGAATCAATTACAAATTGTTTAACAATATCTTTCAAAAACTTGGCTTGATTTAAGATAATACCATTTATTATTCGACTAATTTTCAAATCCAAGAAATTTTTTAATTCTCCCAATATGCTCATGTCAAACTCATTTTTCATTAATTTTGAAAACTCTTTACTTATTTTGTCATTAGTAAAACCAAAAATGATGTCATAAATATAAATCTCTATAAGCATTATATCATTGGAAACTTGTTTTATGAATAAGGTTAGGTTATTCTTACATTTAAGAAAATAATTTTCAATTAAAGTCCAAGTGAGGAATTCATACCAAGATTGAGGAGAATTCTTAAGACCATAATGAACATTAGATAGTTTGACAACATGATTTGGAAATTCATTATTCTCAAATCCTAGTGGTTATTTAGAATACACGTCTTCTGAAATAACAACATTTCAAAATTAACTTTTAACATCCATTTTAAAAGGTTTATAATTTTTATAACATAAAAAATCTAATAGAATACGAATGGATTATAATATAGAAATTTTAGAAAATAAATCATCAAAATCAATACCATCTTATTAAATATTTCCTTGAGAAACTAATCTTTTATTATTTCTCAATATATTACTAGATTCATCTATTTTATTTCAAAAAATACATTTTGTTAATATATCCAGTTTATCTCTAGGTTACTGAACTAGATTGTAAACATTATTTCTATCAAACTATTTATGTTGTTCATGAATAGAATTAACCCAATTATAATCTTTCAAAGCATCTTAAATATTAATATGAACAAATTTATCTAAAAAGGGAAAAAAATCAAAT
Organism: Viscum album; assembly: GCA_963277665.1. Taxonomy (NCBI): domain Eukaryota; kingdom Viridiplantae; phylum Streptophyta; class Magnoliopsida; order Santalales; family Viscaceae; genus Viscum; species Viscum album. The sequence goes on from OY728161.1 coordinate 309,848,924, forward strand.
AAATGTGAAATAGGATATCTTGTTCTAATTATAGATTCAACATTTCCCGTAAAATTTTCTAGAGAATGATATTTTTGAGTTTTACAAACTAAATATTCAGGTTGAGATGAAACATTCTCCCCCTCAATTGATGCATCATTACTTTTAAGTTGATCTTCATAAAAATTTAATTCATTAAACTATTCAGTATTATCAACAAAATCATTATTCTACTAATAATTATTTTCAATGAATTTAACATGAACTTATTATTTCATTTTTATGGTCATTTAATTAAATACTCCATAGGCCTTACTATTATTAAAATAACCCAAAAATCTTCCATCATCAATTTTTGAATTGCACTTGTATAAATTATTTTTATTATTTAAAATATAGAAAGTCTATCCCAAAAATATTAAAATAATCAACTTTGGGTTTTTATTCTTAAAATAATCATGTGGGTTTTTCTTAAATAAGGGTATGATATAGATTTTATTTAAGATATTGAAAAGAGTGTTAACATATTCAACCCAAAAATATTTTAGAGGATTGAATTCATTAAGAATTTTTCTTTCCATTTCTCGAATATTTCTATTTTTTCCTTCTATAATACCATTCTGTTATGGTGTTCTAGGGGCAAAAAATTATTAAATTATCCATTGGTTTCACAAATATTTTCCAATTCACTGTTTACAAATTATTAAACTTTATCAAATCTAATAAAATAAATTAAATGACATTTCTGATTTTTAATTTTCTTACAGAAAGTAATAAATTTGTTTATGGTTTCAATTTTATGAGATAAGGAGTTAGTAAAAGTTAATATACTATAATCATAAAAAATTTAAAAAAAATATTCTAGTACCTAAGATAGTAGTTCTCATGGGTCCAAAAAGATCAAGGTGTATCAGTTCTAAGCATTAGAAAATATTGAACATATTTACATATCTAAAAGATTCATTGCACTGCTTACCTTTCAAACAAGAATCACATACATAATAATTATAAGAATTAAACTTTAGATGTTCTAGAACCTATTCATGTTTGGACAACATGTACAAAAGTTGAATATGGACATGTCCTAACCTCCTCTTCTATAAAATATGATCTATATCAATAGTATTTAAGAACCTTACATTATTCTTGGTCAGTTCAGAAAAACTAATAGAATATATTTTCTCTTTTATAATAGCATAAAATAAAAAATTATTATATTTAAAAATAATAAATTTATTATCATCAAATTTAACATACATTCCATCATAAAAAAATTGTGATATTCTAATTAAGTTATATTTTAATCCATCTACAAAAAGTACTCTAGAAATTATTATAATATTTAATATACTCACTTCTCCAAAACCTTTAACCATAACTTTAGAGTTGTCACCAAAAGTGATGGTACCTCCATCAAAAGATTTAAAATATAAGAAATTATAGAATTCACAAGTCAAGTTCCTTGAGGACCCACTATCCATATACCATGTTACTTCGGAACTCATCAGATCAGTTTCCTACAAACCAGATCAAGAAGATGGTTATTTTGGTACCTAGACTAGTTTGGGTACAACTATATTTGTAGAGAAAGATGTATGTACCCATACAGATGTAAGACATTTAATGTATGGTAATAAATAATATTTTTTTATAAATAAAGGTCTTATTATGGACTAAAGATTGATTATATTTTAATAAACATTCATTTTCATAATTCCATGTAATGTTGCACTTAAATAAGGTGACATTTGATATATTCCCTTTTATGCATTTAAAAACCGAAATTCTTTACATCTGAGGAACCAAATTATTATATCCAAAATCATTTTTATCATATTTGGGTTTGTTCATAGCCATTATCTTATCAAATATCTCTTGGCCTCGAAAAAAAGAGAGTTAAAGTTTATTTTAAACCATTTATTTCATTTTTATATTTTTTATTATCATTCTAAACAACTTCGAGGTAATCACATATTTTCATATTTGAAATTGATCCATAATTTTTCAGTTTCTTATTTTCATGTTTATGAAGCTTTAAATCATTTTCATGTTTATCTAAATAATTAAAGACTAGTTTAAATCTTCTGTGTTGATCTTCATCATTTTTTTACAATAAATATTTTATTTTAACATTATCATATTTGGATTTGATCAGTTTATAATCTAAAACCTTTTTATTCTGTATTACTTAAAACAGAATCATTCAATTTATGATTTAATTCTTTAATATTTTTATCATCTCTTTGAAATTCCTTGTACAGTTATGCAATTCATAATATTTCACTTTGAATTTTTTCATTTTGAGAAGTTAAATCATTAATTTCATTTTCCATATAGGATTCATAACCAGAACTATAATTATAATTATAGTGTACCTCATTTACAATAGAAGAAATCAAACATAGATTTTCAGATTCCTTTTCACTTTTAGATCCAACATCACATGAGTCTGACTCTTCTGTGTAGCACTATCCAGTGTGATAATATTTTCTTTGTTCCTCATATTGATTATCCTTTCCTTCTTCTTTTAGCTTGGGATAATCTAATTTTATGTTCCCTTTTCTCCTACACTCATAACAAATTAATTCTGATGCATCAAATTTACTGGTATTTCCTCTTTTACTACTCCTGCTATCATCCTTTGTATAATCTATTCTATGAAGCTTCTTAAAGCCTCTCCTACTCATCATGTGCTTGGAATCTGCTATGGTAAAATTTGTAATTCCATCATTCTCGCTTTTCTGTAACTCATAATTAGATGAATTATCAATAACATTTAGAATTTATTTATATTCTATGACTTTTATCATTTCATGACCATCAGTATTATCATTCTTCGTTTCTAACTCATATTGTAGTAATGATCCTATCAGTCCATCCATGGAATAATCAGAATGTTCTTTCTTTATTCAATATCCACTTTCCTTGAATACTATCTTTTAGGTAGAGCATGCCACAATATTTCAATGAGGGATTAATTATTCATAGTTTATCCTAGAGAAACCATCTTGTTGAAAATCATTGTGAATATATTGTACATCTCATTTATAATCTCTTTTTTTGTCATCCAGAACACTTGAAATTCAGCTTGATGTATACCTAACTTAGTTCTCTGTAACTTTTCAGAACCATGTTGAGTGACTGTTAGGTCCACTAGGCTACATACCCTGAGGGGGGGGGGATCCGGGTATGATAGATTAAAACAACTTCCCCTTTGATCTTTTATCATTGTTAGACAAAACTTTCTTGTCTCTCCTTATCATTGTAGAGTACGAAAAAAATCATAAATCATGAACAAGACACAATAATTTTACTTGTTTCACCATCACTTGGATATGTCCAAGGAGCATACACTAGAAATATGTCGATGTACCAAATCCACTAAAAGTGTACTACTATTTACAAGTTCGAGCGGACTCACTATCCCTCCTGGATTACAACCAATCACAATTTTTGAACTCACTACTCTCTCAACTAAAGTGAGATCACTGTTACTTTAGAAGATCCAATCAATGTTTAATGACTTGAAGGTTCTTTAATTATATCTAATGAGTGTATCCTTCAATGTATATAGATGCTCCGTTGAAGTCAAAATTTCATCCACTAATGAATACCCCTTTTCCACTAATCACTAGGCAACCACCTTTGGAAATACCTTCAAAAATCTCCCTACTTCTTGAAGCTCCCTATTTTGAAAAACTCAAACAAGACTTAATGAAGTCCCTAATTATATGAAAAGCATACACCTACGCAGAGCTTACTACTTCGCAGAGTACACTACTTCACATATCTCAATCCTTCGCAGAGCTCAAGCCTTCACAATGCTTAGTCTGTCGCAGAGCTCAAGCTGTCACAAACTGACTTCCTTAACGAATCTCCCTGAGCCAAAGTAGAATAAACCTCTTTTGCAGAGCTAGATTAGCCACCATGATGCTCCTACCTGTCATGAAGAAAACTACCTATGTGAACCTCCTTTGCAATTTAGGAGTTACAAATTTTTCTTTAAAAAACTATCTACTTATATCGAGGTGGTCACGGTCTATTTATAGGCGATTCCACTGACTCAAGAACCTTCTGCGCAATGTCATCCCCACATCATCTAAAATCACAAAGCTCTGAAATTCCCACTGAAATTATCTCCAAATCGCGAAGAACCACAATATTTTTTGGATCACAGAGCTCTTCATAACTACATAGCGTTCCGTAAATTCATTTGAGTCACGAATACAATTATCCCTCACAATTCTCTTCACCAAAACTATTCGCAAATCTCGTCATAATTGCAGAGCTCACCATCAAAATTATAATAGTCTCTAAATAATCAAATTCATGAAGGCCATATTCACAAAACTCATTCCCTTTCCATACTTTGATGAGATCATCATGGAAATACACTTTTAGAAATTCTCAACAAATCCCAACTTTTGGACCCCAAAAAGATGGAAAACAATAGAAAAAGGTGCCACCTTGTATCTATTATTTTGTATCACCTCCAGATCTTCCATTCCTTTTTCATGGTTCTTTGTCAACATGGATTTTCATCAATATTTTTAGAACATGACAATTCTCCATTAAAACCTTATTTGTCAACAAACATAACCATCCCAAAAATGGTGCAAAGTTACCTTGGGGGATTTTTGTCCAACAGTGACTTTCAAAGTACTCCAAATTTTAAAATAAGTCTCTCAAGACGAAATAAGATATATTTATTTCTAATTAATGAACGATATAATAAATTACTGACTTTATAATTTAAAACACATTTACCAGCCTTATTACAAGTAAGTGTTTCTAATTCAACATCAGGTAATTTATAAGGTTTAGACATAATACTCTAATATTCAAGACCATGGTTTTTAACGAATACCTCCATTCTATATTTATTGTATACATAATCACTTCAGTTGAAGTGAGTTGGTTTTATAGGATTAAAAATTTTAAATTATTTATTATTTATAATAGAGCAGTGGATCTTTTCCATAGACGTTTAAATATAGGATAATAGTCAATTTAGAAATATATAATAAAAAAATAAAACAAAATCCTTAAATAACAACCAATGCACTGATACTAATTTTCAGTGATTTTCCTATGGAAAATGTGATTAGAGGGGGTGGGGGTGAATATTCCATTTTTATTAATTAATGAAAATAAAAAGTTATCATTGTTATATCTATGTTAATAGAAGAAATAAATAAATTACCGCATGATATTTTTGTAGAGTTTCAGATCTCAAGATCCTAGTCCTCTATTTTATCTCCTCTACTCCTCAAGAATGTTGTCATGCACTATATACTTACTTTTTACTAGGAGTAATAAGCATATTAAAAGAATTATAGACATACCTTTTTCACCTAATGGTATAACCCCACAACCATTTTTCACCTAAAGTTATAACCCCACGTACCTTTTTCACATGGAGGTATAACCCCTAACTTTATATGGAGTCATGACATCCCTTCCTTTTGAATGGGTGGACTAACCGAACCTTACTTTTTGACAGGAGGAATAACCCAAAGACACATTTTGGATGGGAAAATCATAAACTAGAAGCTAGAATACAGACATGGTATTGGAAGAATTATAGCGGAGAAAAATAAAACAAAAAAATGGAAAAAGAACTTGAGAAGATGATGAATAAGTTTGATGCCACTCTTCTTCCTTTATCACAACAGTGTGGAAGATTTCGATGATAATAATATTCTATGACCATGGAATAATAACAATCAATTGCAGAAGATTCTCTTTGAATTATTTTAAAAAGTAGGAAATGTCTGATTGTTTCCTCATCGAACGAATTTTAAAATGTCAAAAAATTTATCAATCTGCATGGGTAAATTTGTTTTTATTCTTGAATAATTTTCCTAAATAATTTCATCCAAGATATACAGGAGAGTTTCATTATTTAATCTCTTCATGACACTTATTATAGAATAATAAAAATAATATGACCATTAAATTAATTTTATTAATGTAATTCTAGACATAACAAATAGTCAAAAAAATATTGTTAATGAAATATTAAATGATTGTTTAATATATTACAAGTAATATTTAATAAATAAAACACAAATAAAAATTAAATGAAATAATAATAAAAGTCTATATAAAATACATGTAGCATAAAGATGTGAAAAATAGAGCATCGTAAAAAACGTAATCCTAATGAGTCCATGTCATTAAAAAAATTATATAATTAATTTTAAACAAAATTTCAGGAATATTTCAACATAAAATATTAATATTTTAAAAATATAATTAAATTTTACAACTTCAACTGAAAATGAGAAATTAAAATTTTGGAAAATTAAAATTTTCAACCAATGGTGCGTCATGACTCACTGTTGGATGTATGGAACTTTGTTAGGGAAACACCGTTGCAAATGTCTGATTATGTGTTAAAACACATTTTACATACCATTGAAATTTTAATAGAAAATAAAATGATTTAATGAAAACCCAATTCAGTTCCAACCATAATATCATCAAAGGGTTTGAAGAGAGAAATAAACAAATGACTCACTGTTGGATGCCCAATTGTGTCCCATGACTCACTGTTGTGTCCTAGAGGTGGATCATGTCTCACTATTGTGTTCCAAAAGTAAAAAGTTTAAAACATAGCCAAATAATAAAAATGAACTTAATCATAAATAACATTACTACTGGGGATAAATTAAGAAATAATTAATAAAATTTTAAACAAAAAAATCAAAATCAACAAAATACCATCATACTTATAATGCTTCTAAAAGATTATGATGTTAAAGAAAAATTTTTACAGTAAAAAAGTGGAAATAGAAATCATCGTTGATACTCAACGGTTGGTAAAATGACATACCGTTGAGTTGAAATAGTGTAAAAATTACACTATTGGTAAAAAAACCAATGGTATATTAAATGAAATAACATTGATAATTTTCCAAAAACATCTTAACCTTTACACGGGCCAGGTTGGATCCTAGCAAGAACTATGATCGATCCTGAAAGGCCTTGTGCTAGCCTAATTGTTGGACCTCCCATGGTGGTTGACCGATTATAGTCCCCTTAAATGCGGTTGAGGATCACCTTAGACATTCACATTGGAATAATTTTCTTATATAACAAAATATATAAAGTGTAAACGATTACATATAAAATAAATGAGTAAGAAATTAAATTTTCAACATAATATAATATAATTAAATATTATATATAGTTGTAATTTATCAAAGAAAAGAGATAATTAAAATAGTAAATACCCAATTACAAACACAACCTAGCCTTAATTCCATACTTTTTTCTTGATGGGTAAATTTAGTAATGTGCCGGTAAAAATATCAGATACATTTTTTTCAACATGAAAAACAACAAGAAAATGATTGATGTAAAGAAAATTCCATTATGGTAATTATAAAAAACCAATATCTTTTCCCTTATTTATTTCTTGTATCTGTGTGCCACATTAATTAACTTACAGTCTCCTCACTTCTATATATGAGCCTAAACCATGGAATGATTGGCAGGTACCATACAACATTTGTAGGACCTGGTTCAACTTTCTTGTATTGAGAATCCCCACACTTTGGGTATTCTTAATGTGATTTTTGGTCCTTGAAAAATAAAATATAGTCATTTGGAAATGTATTTATTCTCCTAGAGATCATAATCATCGATCATATCATTTTTTAGCATCCTATTTTTGTCTAGGGAGCTTATTATCTCCTGAGAGCATATCATTCAAGAGAGAAAGTAGTTCAGTAAAACTAGTGTCACATCATCTATTTCCAACATACAAATTATTCAACATAGGTAATGATGAAAATGTTTTATATTTATTGAAACCAACAAAAAAAGATGTATTTTCAAAACTATTTAACTTCTCAGACAATTTTGGATAATCACAAAGTTCACCGTAATCATTCCTTGCCATTTCCTCAATATGATATTAATCATCATCCACACCTATAATCCCATCCTCAATATGGTATTCTTCATTTTATTATCTTGTAATCACATCAGATTATCGATAAAACATAGTTCTATCATAGTCAAAGCTATATTCACATTCTCCCCATGTTTATTCCAATGTTTATTAGTTTGATCAATTCTATGACAGCTCAAGTGTTCTTCCAACACCTATGGACTAATTTTTCTCGAATAACAACTGCCTAAACACATATAAAGGATTTTAAGGGGGTCATATGAATGATATTTGGAAAACATGATGAACTATTTCACTCCATGTTTATACTATCATGTCATATGATTGTTATCCATCCATTTGTTTTTCATATCCATCATATTTGATTTGGTAATATAAAAATTTAACAAAATAAATACACAAAAGGGGTATTTAAAATAATGGAAACCCAACATTTGAATGATAGTTATTATTTAATTTTTTTCCTCTGACTCATCCCCTTAGAAGATAACACCAAACCATAGAGGATATTTATTTGTAAATTACTCCCCTAATTTAAACCATGCAGGTGATGTTGGATGAAAAATAGGATTAGGAGTTGCAATGGGGTTAAACATTAATTCCCCTTTTGTGGGAGTGAGGTCATTATGGATATCCTATGGGTTGGATAAAGTTAGTGTAATTCCCTTTCCATGGTGTTATTATCAATCTATATTAACTAGAATGTGGAGATAGTTCTAAGTGAAGGATAATGTTTCCAGTGTTGGGTTATGTTCACCTGAGTTCGATCATTTCAATAAGGATTTTTGTGAGTTTTATGAATCATGAGAAATGAAAAAAGTTTCGTACTGTTTTTATAAAATTATATAAAAGTAAATATATGTTATAAAAGTATATATCAATTATATAAGTATATATTTTTAAAATTTTATAAAGGATTAAAATTATAATATATACAAGTAAAATTTATTAAAATATAAAAGTATAATAATTTTTAGTGATTTATATAATTTTTTAACAAAAAAAATATGATAGAGGGTCCATAGACAAATTAATAATGTTTTTCCTTATTAAATTCATATAAAATACTTTAATAAAAAACTGGTTGTTGTGGAAATTTTACTTCATTTAATATAAAATTATTTTTCTATGAATTATGGATAATGAAAATATATTCATCGTAATCAAACACTATATCATTAATAAAAACCATAAAATAACAATATTATATACATTGATTTCCCATCCTTCAAAATATATATGAAATAATAATATATCAAGAGAATTATATTTCAAATTAACTATATAAAACACACCAGTGCACTATAAATTAAATTAGAAATTATATTTTAATGATTTTCATTATTGAAATTTAATATTTATTTTTACTGGGCCATCCCAATCCATTTTAACATTTTTAACCTTTTATTCCATCACTATAATGAATATAGAAAACAAATACCCTATCATCTCATTACCCCATAACATTAATGTCACATTATCATTATCCATGGTAGAATATTTTCATATTCTAATTTTCACAAAACCATTCTGCATGGACAAAGAATTTTATTCTCATGATAGAAGGTCACAATCTAAAATTCATTATGCAATTAATTAAGGCATAGTCTACCTTTTCGATTCATAGTGGGAATAAATAAATTCCGACACTGTGAAATTATAAATGATTCTAATAAAATAATAATAAATGAATTTCCTCTAACTAAAAATCTTATACTAGAAAAATATTTAAAAATAATTTCATAGAAAACTGAAAAATAAAATAAAATATGGATGTAATGAATAAATATAATTAGAAAATTAAAACCCTTCAAGATTCCACAAAAAAATGTTGTTTCCTAAAAAAAACAGAGAATCCTTATTATGAAACATTGATAAATTAAAAAATTAAAATACCCATTTTAAGCAACACATTAAATGAATACTGATTTCATCAATTGTTTAGAAATTAATAATAAAATTATATTTTAAAAACATTTCATAATAAAAAAATTATAATTTCACAAAAAAATGATGAAAAAAAGATTAAAACACAGGAGGACCATAGAATAATTATATCATTACCTCCGCAAGATGCACATTGTATCCCCACAGATAACTTATCAAACCACACTATGCCCAAGTATCATCAAAATGTATACCAACTAAAAAATAACAAAAATAGAGCCACCATAGTGGATCATTGGGAGAAGAATGGATGAAAACAACCAATAAGAATAGAAATCCTTACCACCATTCATCAACGGGATTCCAGCGGATCCAACAGATTGAAGCTTGGGCCGCGAGAAAGTAAAGACAATAGAAGGAGGACTAAGACGTGTGTAGATACAAAATGATGGGAGTTAGGTTCATCGAGAAAAAGTGAATCGAAAGAAAGCGTTGTACAACTAAAAAAATGTTGTAATCAAGATAACATACTATAGATTTGGAGTTATGATGGCAGAAATAGGGTCTAGTGGCGGGGGAAGTGGCAGCAGGAGGTAGCGGTAGCAGCAATAGTCGGGTACGACAGGGGGTAGTGGTAGTAGAGGCATTGGTGGTGGAGAAAGAGTTCTAGTTCCACAAAATATTGAGGCACAACCGGAGGCAATATTCTGATAGGGTTCCATTTATAAAAACATGAAATGATTTTATCAGTTCTTTTGGGAAATCACTGATAAATGTATGTTTTATCAGTGTTAAAATAGAAAGAGCTGATAAAATTGATCGTTATCAGCGTTTTTTTAGCGCTGATAAAACACATCTTTATCAGCACTAAAATTATAGTACCGATAAAGGATAGTATTATATGTTCTTTTTAGCACTGATAAAGGGCTATATTTATTAGCGCTAAAAACAGCACTGATAAAGCTCAAATGTTATAATTTATTAATATTACTGTATGTATTTATAAAACTGTATATATAACAAAGAAATATAAATTTATTTATAATTTAACTATAAATAAATATATATTTATTTATAATTATACATATAATAAATATTTTTATAAATATTTATAAATATTTGTATAATTATATATATTTATAAAATTATAAATAAAGAAATATTTATTTATAATTATAATTATAAGTAAATATAGATATATTTAAATAATTATAAAATTATAATAAATATATTTATTATATTTATTTATAAAATTAAAAATATAATAAATTTATTTATTATAATTTTATAATTATTTATATAAATAAATATTTATTTATAGTTATAATTCTAAATAAATTTATATTTATTTAAATTATTATAAAAATGTAATAAATATGTGAAATATATATTTTAACAACATCTATTAATAATATTATAAATAAAATAAATATATTTATTATAATTTTATAATTAATTAAATTATTTTATATTAATTATTATTATAATTTTAAATAATTATTAATTTATTTAATTAAATATCAAATTATAATAAATATACTTATTTTATTTATAATTATTTATAATAAATATCTAAATTATATTTATCTATAAAATTATAAATATTGTAAATATATTTATTTTAATTTTATAATTATTTAAATAAATATATATTCGTTTATAATTATTACTATAAATATTTTGATATATTTATAAATATTTGTATATATTTTAAATATATTTATATAATTATATAGATATTTATATTATTATAAATTAAAAAAATATATTTATTATAATTTTATAATTATTTGAATATATATATTTATTTATAACTATAATCATAAATAAATATTTTTATAAATATCTTTATATAATTATATATATATATATATATTATATTTGTTAATATATAAATATATATATTTATAAACTTATAATAAATGTATTTATTGTAATTTTATAATTATGTATATTTATAGAAATTTTATATGTATTTATGAGAGTATAATAGTTTCATGGGTATAACATGAATAAATCACAAATAAAGTAAAGTATATATCCTAAAAAACCAATGTATAAACGAATATTCATGATGACTACATAACATATGAAAGTGTCATCATAATATATGTAATCTTAACATTTAGCAACCCTTAATCGGGTCCATAAATAAACATATCATCGCATACCATCAATTATACAAACACATCAATATTTAAACATAAATAAAATATATTAATATATCATATTTATATTAATCATAAAAACACTTTTTTAAATTAAAGTATATAAATAAACATTATTTTTTAATATATATATAACAATTATATATATAATAATAATAATTTTTGTTAAAAACTTTTATCAAGGACACGAATATCACTGATAAATCTCTCATGTAACAGTTATCAAACAAGTGTTGATAAAGGATACACATTTATCAGCACTTTTTTCAGCATTTTTTTCCGCACTCTTAAAGGTGACCTTTATCAGCACTTTTAACTAGCACTAATAAAGGATAGGCTTTTATCAGCTCTTTCTGTTTAGTGTTGATTAAATTTGGCACTTATCTTGCCTGGATCTATGGTAGTGTAATAAGGGTGATGTTATTTTAGAATTTATCCCTCATATGAAACAGCTTGTAGATATCTTTGTTAATCCTTTCAACATTTTTCTGTTTGAAAAAAATTTAACTTGAGCTTGGTATATTGGAAGATTAATTTTTGTATCTCTTCATATGTTTAGGGGGATATTGTGCTATCTTTTTTCATACTTACATGTTGGGAGAGAAAATTATATTTTTGTTTTAAAAGTTCTATTTTTTAATCAAACAAAAAACACGTCAAATTGTTTTCATGTGTTTTTTTTTGTTTGATTAAATGGGAAAGATATTGTGCATATTCTTTCAATATTCAATGTGTTTTGTTTGATTTCATTCATTTAAATTTCTTGACATGTGATTTAGGTTGTTTTACATGCTTCATTTTTTTAATTTTTTTATTCAATTCCTCACACGGTACACTGTTTTTGATGATATAATAATTTTTTTATTGTTTTATTTAAATAACATGCATAGTATTTAATTTTAGATAACAACTTATCATATTTGGTCATTATTTAATATTTTTAGCTTATTTGTTTAAATTTTTTTATATTTTATAATATCTTTTCTTTTCAAGTTATCTAATGTGTTATTTTTAATGTGTTCACAATTGGTTTTCTTTAACCTACCATAAGATATATTTAAGCTACCATAAGTGGAATTTTTAAGTGATCATATGTACTCTATGAACAAACCATGTGTTGGAATGATGGAACATGTGTTTTCTCTTATCTACTATGAAGCTAACCATTTTCACTATAGCAGTAAACATTACACCCACATGTATATTGGAGTCACACCATACCTCCGTCATCGCTTCTCCATTATGTTTTATCACACCTACTCTTTTCATGCGGGAGTCGACGTCATCCTATTAATGCATGTGGATCACACTTTACCTTATTCACGTTTCCTATATATGTAGAATAGAATATAATCACACCTTTCATTTTCCTTCCTCGACATCCTCTATTATAATTTTATTCAATAAATATTTAATAAAATCAATAGAATGTATTGATTGTTCCAGACATCCTTTGCTAGGATTGATGAGGTGGACTTAAAAAATGGGAACCCCCCATTGGAACTGTGGGTTGAATTCCTATATCCCATTCCCTAAAAAAGTGCCTTGGGAATTAGTTTTATCAATAATATATGTTTTCTTAAAATCTATTAATGTGTTTTAAAAATATATATTTAATAAAATGTTTTGATATGTATATATATAATATAAATAAAAGTGAAAGAAAATATTTTATTAAAATTCCTAATAACATGATTAGTCGTAAATGTTAGATTACGGTTTTTTCAAAATCCCAAAAGGTGCCCCTCATCAAGATATTTAATGTTTCGGTCAAACTGATGTGTTCTTTAAACGAAACAATGAGATCTAACTAGTGGAATTCACACTAAATTCGATATATAAATAAATGATCTCGAGAACACCTATGGGTTAATTATTCTCCATTCCATGAAATTTGGTAGATTTTATCCCAACCTCAGTACTACAGGGAAATAAAATTGTGTAGATCATGGATGAACTCGAATTCAAGTACAAATATGAGGAAGAAGTTACCAATAAATTTATTATTCAATATTATCTAAAAAAAGATATTTGATAACAGGATAGAGTTGGAGAAATATCATGAGATAAAAGTTATACCAAATAAACTTCTTTCCCTTAAGATTAATACACCAGAAACTATTCATGTTGGTGAAATTATTGACATATTTACTCCAATGTGGAATGATTTTGGTAAATCACGTATTAAATAATTGATGATATTTCATTGTAACAATTGTAGAAGATTCTTTGCATTGAAGAATAATCCATGTGGAGAGACATGGGTTTGACATTTCATTTTGATACAAAGATTAATATCATCGAGGGAAAGTCAAAACCAAACTATTAATTACATGTCAAAAAGAAAATTCAATAATTTTTAAAAGTATAAAGCCTAATTTTAAAACCAAATAAACAAAATATTAAATTATTTTTCTCAAATAGGGTTTGTGAATAGTTTATGAATGAGTTTAATGAGTTTGTTGAAGAAAGTGGTTTAATTTATCAAATAACTACTTCTTAGACACCTCAAAAGAAAGGCTTAGCTAAAAGTAAAACTCATACTTTAGTAGAAATGGTAAATTTCATGATTATTAAATCTATGTTACCATTAAATTTATTGGTATAATCTTTATTGTTTTCATTTCATATTCATAATAGGATTTCCTCTAGGAAAACTACGTTTTCCCCATATGAAATTTGGAGAGGTAGAAGACCTAATCTTTCTTATTTTAAATTGTGGGGGTGTTTATCTTAATGTCTAGTTCCTGTTACTAAAATAACTAATAGTTTTCCTATATTAATTAAATGTGTTTTTTTGGAACCCAAATGGAGTACAATACTTAGGAAATATAAACATATACATCCAGATTTTATTTCTCTTGATTCCCTATTTTTCTTTGTTTAAGGAGATCAAAATAGTCATCTTCTGAAAGAGTAACCTTGTAACACCCCAGGTAAATAAAGAATATGACATTTTCACATTTATCCATACTTGTGAATAAAATATTAATATTACTTTAAAGGGGACGCTATGCTCGATGGCGTACCCAATACGCAACAATGAGTTTCTTGGGAATCTTACGTTGCACCCTAATAATAAAATAATATTATTTTAAATGATAGTTAACGCCTAGGCGTTGTAATGGAAGGAATGAATAGAACTAACTACAAAATGATTATATATGTTTGTCAAATATTTTTACTCTTTATAATAAATTTTAGAGGATTAAAAATTCGAATGAATCCAATTTTAAGCGTAAACATTCTAATATTCTTTAAAAGGTCGATTAAACACCTTTTGATGGGGAACCTCTATTAAATACACTTTTTGAAAATTTTATTTGTCATATTTGACAAAATAAAATTCTTCTTTATAATAGGGACATCAAAATTTACTTTTTGTAAATTTTTGGTATTTTTCCGATAAAGATCATTTTTTAATGAGTAGTGAAAAATGTTGAATTTTAATTAAAAACCTCTTTTTAATATAATTTATTTATATGATTAGATTATCTTTTTAATTGTGTTTAAAGTGAAATTAGAATATATTTTTACCATTTAATCCAATATTGGTCATTGGAATTAATTTCACTTTGAAATTAGACTTAAACTAGTGTCAATCTTTTGATATATATTGTTTCATAAAAACACGATATTTGTCATGACAGCGGGAATTAATTATCAAATTAATTAATGTAACTTATATGATTTTAATTTTGTAAAATAGACATCATTTTTGAATTCGGAATATCAAATATAGCTTAGTGTGATGTTTTGGTATTTTTCTGAAAAACATTAATGTTTGATGAATAGTGAAACCACTAAGTGGTACTTAAAAAACTGATATTTCTTTTAAATGAAACATTACCACTACTGTGTTTTAAATTTCAAAAATATGACATACATGGTTGTCATTAGGAAGTTAAATGTAGTTCAATGGGATTAAAATAATTTTTTGGTGAATAGTAAAGTTTATGTTTTTTATCGCGATTAGAGGTAATTAGTGACATTTAAGGTAAAAATAATGTTTCAGTAATATGAAATGAACTTGACACATGTCCTACACTTATTGGATGTGTCATGGACGACCAATAAAATCAATTTATCAACTGGGGGACCCCATGGAGCCACTTTGGTTGGAAAATGACATTAATACCTTTTTATTTAAAGTTAAAATTGTAATGTCACAAACATGTGTTATTTTACTAAAAAAAAATTTACATGGGGTTATATAAGTCATATTTTTTACTATAAATATTCATTACAAATATAAAAAGATTTCATACATCATGATATATTTTTTATAATTTTTAGACAATAAATAAATTAATTTATTTATGACACTGTGATGATGAAGTGATAACCTCATAAATGAACGATTTAAATAAAATGAAAATATAATGTAAAATCTAAGATGTAAACTTTTCAAAAACCTATTTTATGTGTGTATTTCGAAATATTATCTCCTTATCCTATAAATATATAATTGTGGGACCTTTAAAATCCGAAAATAATTTTATAATAAATTAATATTTTATAAATTTCCAAGAGTGCCCCTCTTCTCCTCTTATAAAAGACCCCCACCTCTACCACCTTACACACACATCTCAAGCCTCTAGCTCGGCCAAAACCTGACCATTTCATCTCTCCACATCTCTCTCTTCATCATTGAAGCCTTACTTTGGGCAGAATCCTTTCCAAGGAAGCCTTTGAGCTTATATCCAAGAGAGTTGCCCGTTTTAAAGTAGTGTTTTCTCTTGTGTTCTTATGTTTTATTTTGCTTCTCCAACACCATAAACTCTTTTTATTAATTTATTTTGTAACAAAACCAGTATCTTCAATATACTAGGATGTTTTTATGTTATGGATTTGAGATACACTTACACACACCTTCGTCTAATGGTTAAAGAACATACTGTTTCTGTGGTTGATGATTTTCTACCTCAAGAAACGATGATTGTTCAATATTTTTTTTAACAACTTTAAAGGTGTCCATTAGGATGTCACTGTATTTTATATATGATATATATGGTATTTATTTTTAATATATGCTTCTGTATTTTATATTTAAAACATACCTTTATTCTTTTCATGTTGTGAAAATGCGATAATTTCATATGAGGAAGTGTGGACTACCGCCCCCTCAAGTTATGTGACTCGTTAATCAAATACATGGAATGTATAAAGAATTAAATTAATGAAAATATTTGACCTATATAACATATATATTATAATAGAATTATAATATATATATATATATCATTTATTTTTAATTCCATTAATATGACAAAAAAATGAAAGTAGCGTGCATGCGTACGTACGGCCTACCGTCTCCTTGAACGGTGCTTTTCATTTTTTATCTCCAAATGTTATGGAATAGTATAAAATGAATATGTACTGGATATATATGATATTTTAATCATTAATACTATTATGTAAATTATTTACTTATAACTACATGGGCAATCATTTTCAAACAAGTTCATTTTTTTACTCATGTCCCAAACATCAGCAAAAAACATCTGATATGAACTAACATTATTAAACAATTATTATAACATTATAATATGTGATATGAACTGAATAATAATATTTAAAGGGGGTACTTAAGTAATTATAAATTTACCAAAGTTTATTATTTAGGAATATAATGAAATGAACAAGACAAGTCAGACTTGAGGTAAGGGATCCTACCTATCTCTTTCTTTCAAGTACTCTCTTTTATGTCATTTCTTTTATGCTGCATGTTCTTATGTTGGAGGATGTTATTTTATATTCCTATTTATTTAATTTTTATGTTCATGTGATGAGATACCCTATTTGATCTCATCAATCCATTTTTGGATGTTTTAGGTGGCACCGTTAGGCTGCCGAATTTTCATAAAGGGACTTTCATCTCACTTTTTATTCCCGTGAGATTCATGAGACATTGGCCACCATTTCCTTCGAGTGGTATATGTACTGCCCATTATTATACACTTTGTGTAATATAATTTCATTTATGAGTATTTAAATCAATGTTGTATTGTCCTTATTTCATGGGGTTTATGTTTTGAAAGATACCCAAGTCAGAAAGGGAACCTTTCACCCTCCTCTTTTTAAAAGACTTCTTTTGTTATGTCTTTTAATTCACATACTATTAAGTTGGGATATGTTATTATATATCATTATTAATGTAAATTTTTGTGTCCAAGTGATGAGATACCGTTTTTATCTATCATCAACTCTTTTTCTGAATTTTGAAGTGACGCCGTTAGGCTGTCGAATTTTTGCAAGGGAACTTTTAACCCAATTTTGATTCTTTGGGATAAACTTGTACTCCTTGAATATGTCGTTCTATGAATATGTGTGAATAACCGGTGATTGTTTTACACTTAATATCCACTTATATATGGTATTTTAGTTTGTCAAACATAATTATGTAATTTATTTATCCTTAGTCCAAGGATACAGTCTTTGTAAGGGACTTCGTCTCAATCTCCTTTCATTGAGGCATATTATGTTTTATACACAACATTATTTTATACGGTGTATAAACCCCTTTTACTATTATGTTTACTCAAAAGGAATCTTTTTATATGAAGCCTTTACTAAATTACAAAAGGTAATGTTTTGTTGTTGTACATATGCAGTGACAATGACTTCTCCGCCGTCGTGACCATTATTTGAGTTTCAGCTTCCTCTACAAGCCATAACTTTTTTTTTGAATGAACAATAAATACCATGTATTACTCTTCTTTTATTTAGGGTTGAAAATGGTTTTCGTAATGTTTTTATATCAATTTGTTGTATTGATATCTCATGATTGAAATGTGGAAATATTTTGTTTCTTTTATGCATGTTTTATGTGACACGTTTATGTTATTGTTCTTGGGAATTGTTATGAAGACGGGTGGTTCCGTGATAAACTAAGGTCGGGTGAGCCCGATATATCTCTCCAATGCATTGGGTAGTGCGAAGGAGTTAAACGTTAAGGTTTCTCCAAAGAGATTTAGGGAATATATTGTGATGGGTATTCCAAACATAACCAAGAGGGTTACTCCCTATGTAAGAATGTTATGAATGCCTCAAGTTACCTTTATGCCTTATGATTTCTATGATTTATTCGTGATTTGATGAGGTATGTTAAAATGCTTATGTTTTATGAGTAAAGTATGATTTCATACATGTACTAATGTTTTCTTTTCATACTTTTATATCCCTTACTGAGCTTTTTATGATCATCCCAAGTTTTTGAAATGTTTTTAAGAGGTCAAGGGAAAGGTGCATGATATGATGATAGTGTCAAGGATGTGTCAAGAAAGAAACCATGTTTTATTTTAAATATGTTTTCATTGATGGGGAAAAACCAATACTATCTTTTATGTAACCACTTTGTTTAAATGTGGAATGTAATTCATGAATTATGATCTAATTCTCTAAAACTCTAAACCTGAAAAGATCCTCAATGTGAATTATTCATTTAATTCAACATTAAGTAAGGTTTAAAGCCAGGGCCTTATAGTTGGTATCAGAGGTCGGTTTAGACAACTTTAGGGTTTATGAGTTTTTGTTATACACATGATTAGTCACTATATCTATTATTTTAGTTAAATCCTTTTTTATTACTTATTCAGGTCAAGTAAAGTCGGTTACAAATGGAAGGAGAAGGATCTGAAACGACATTCCTTTCTCTTCTTCATGACATGCTTGCAATAATTCTTGCAAAGTCCTGTTCGGATGATTGTGAAACTTTTTTTAGCATACAACTCACTTGCAAGCAGTTGTTTGAGATATCAAACACCTCCACTATACCTCATTATCATCATGGATAATGTGTTGTATTTAGAAAAATACTATTTTCATAATATTCTAATATTTTCAAGAAAGGTAAATATTATCAAGGTATTTTCAAATATTTTACCTTATCACCAGAATATGAAGCATATTATGATTTTAAAAATGGTGTTGAGGAAGGAGACCCTTGAACAGCCTATTTATATTTTCTTTTAAAATATAGTCTCTCAGCACATACTTATGGTATTTTAAAAGGACAAATATTAGAAAGTTTCGACTCAAATTTTGTCCGACTATTTTATAGAAATCATGTTTTATCAGATGTTTTGGAATTATATGTCATACATGATTATTTTCTAAAACTGTTTTTCTGTGAACACCCATATGACCCATGTTGTACAAGGAGTATTTGGATGGAGGAAGCAAATGATTTTGAAGAATCTCTAAATCATTGTTGTAATGCATGGGACTTCTACCTACGTGAGAAAGATGATGATGAAACCGAGTGGACGCCATGATCAAGGTATGATGTTATTCATTTTGGAAATTGTTTTATTTTATCTTATAGTGGTGAAATAAGACATCATGATTTTAGATGTTGAGATCGTAATGAATTTGGATGAAAATGAGAGTTATAAGAAAACTATTGAGGTTAAAACATGTTAGGGTTATTTTTGGAGTTTTATAAAAAGGACAACACACAGACCGTGTGACAACCCGTCATGTCAGACAAAGCTGCGGGAATCGAACCCACAACCAAAATGCGACTGGTATTTATCATCTACCAATGGACTACGTGAAGTCCCAGGTTAGTATGACTTATTATTTTTAGTTAGATGATTTTATGAATTAAGAGTAAGTTGATTTTGGGTTATCTATGGAAATTATTAACCTATCATGGAGGATATGTGATCAGGTTAATTACTTTTAAATATGAGACTTTAAGAGCAACTGATGTTTTTTGGAGATAAGTGTTAATTTGTACCTTGGAAGACTATGTGATTAAATCCTTCAAATATTTGGGTTTCAATCTTAGTTTGGTTAACTTTGAAGAATTTTATGGACAAATTGTTTATTGAATGATCTTTGTTTATCTTTGGGTATTGTTTGACAAATTTTTGAGATTAAGAATAGATTTTTTATTCTTTTTGGGTATTATCTGATCTCATACTAACCTTTTAGGTTTTATTTTTGGTTAAGGTCTAAATACATGGGAATTATATAGTTCTCTTTTGTGTATTAGGTGATTCTCTAGAAGTTGATTATATATCTCTTAATTTAAAAAAGTCTTCCTAAATAATAATCATTTGGGGAAAGTACGATTTTGTGTACGAAATCTGGTAAAATTTGAAAGTCAAAATGACAAGTAATTATGTTTCCTTAAGATCAAAAATAAATTCCTCAATGAAAAGTAACATAAAACAAAAATGTTGTCTATTAACTTTTTCTACGGGGGAATCAAATACCGTTTAACCCACCACAAGTATGTGATTTTCTTGTGGTTAAATTTCTCTTAAAAATGTTTTCTATCACTCTCCCTCAGAACATGAACCTTTGTTTTTCCTCCATATCCATATTTTCTTACATGGAATCCTAGTATGGGTTAACTCAGGTGACCTTTGTACTTCTATTTCTTTATTTTAAAGTGATTGTTTTACTGTCTCTTGTTCCGATGTGGGATTTTCAATGAAGTTTCTAAGCCCAATTTTAAAATTACAAGGACGCAATTCCCAAAAGGGGGGATGGATGTAACACCCCAGGTAAATAAATAATTTGAAATTTTCACATTTATCCATATTTGGGAATAATATATTAATGTTAATATAAAGGTGACGTTATGCTCGATGGCGTACCCAATACGCAACAAAGAGTTTCTTGGGAATCTTACGTTGCACTCTATTAATAAAATATTATTATTTTCAATGATAGTTAACGCCTAGACATTGTAATGGAGGGAATCAACAGAACTAACTAAAAAATGATTATATATGTTTGTCAAAAAAATTTACTCTTTACAATAAATGTTAGAGGATTAAAAATGCGAATGAATCAAATTTTAAGCGTAAACATTCTAATATTCGTTAAAAGGTCGATTAACCGCCTTTTGATGGCGAACCACTTTTAAATCCTTCTTTTGAAAATTTTATGTGCTATATTTGAAAAAATAAAATTCTTCTTTAGAATCAGGACATCAAAATTTTCTTTGTGTAAATTTTTGGTATTTTTCCGATAAAGTTCATTTTTCTAATGAATAGTGATAAATGTTGTATTTTAATTCAAAACCTCTTTTTAATATAATTTATTTATATGACAATATTATCTTTTTAATTGTTTTTAAGGTTAAATTAAAATATATTTTTACCATTTAATCCAATAGTGGTCTTTGGAATTAATTTCACTTTGAAATTTGACTTAAACTAGGGTCAATCTTTTGATATATATTGTTTCATAAAAACATGCTATTTGTCATGATAGCGGAAATTAATTATTAAATTAATTAATGTAACTTATATGATTTGAATTTTGTAAAACAGACATAATTTTTGAATTCGGAATATCAAATATAGCTTAGGGTGATGTTTTGGTATTTTTCTGAAAAACATCAATTTTTTATGAATAGTGAAACCACTAAGTGGTACTTAAAAAACTGATTTTTCGTTTAAATGAAACTTTACCACTTCTGTGTTTTGAATTTCAAAAATATGACATACATGGTTGACATTAGGATGTAAAATTTTGTTCAATGGGATTAAAATAATTTTTTTGGTGAATAGTAACTTTTATGTTTTTAATCGCGATTAGAGGTAATTAGTGTAATTTAAGGTAAAAATAATGTTTTAATAATATGAAATTAACTTGAAACATGTCCTACACTTATTGGATGTGTCATGGCCGACCAAGAAAATCCATGGGTCAACTTTGGGACCCCATGGAGCCACTTTGGTTGGAAAATGACATTAATACCTTTTTATTTAAAGTTAAAATTATAATGTCACAAACATGTGTTGTTTTACTAAAACAATTTTTACATGGGGTTATATAAGTCATAATTTTGACTACAAATATTCATTAGAAAAATGAAAAGATATCGTACATCATGATATTTTTTTTATAATTTTTATACATTAAATTAATTAATTAATTTATGACACCGTGATGATGCAGTGATTACCTCATAAATGAATGATTTAAATAAAATGTAAAGATAATGTAAAATCTAAGACCTAAACTTTCAAAAACCTATTAGATGTGTGTATTTAGAACTATTATCACCTTATCCTCTAAATATATAATTTTGGGACCTTTAAAATCAGAAAATAATTTTATAATAAAGCAATATTTTATAACTTTCCAAGAGTTCCCCTCTTCTCCTCTTATAAAAGGCCCCCAACTCTACCACCTTACACACATCTCTAAAGCCTTTGTCTAGGCCAACCCCTGCCCATTTCACCTCTCCACAACCCTCTATTCATCATTGAAGCCTCACTTTGGGCAGAATCCTTTTCAAGGAAGCCTCTGAGCTTAAATCAAAGAGTCTTACCCGTTTTAAAGGAAGTGTTTTCTCTTGTGTTATTATGTTTTATTTTTCTTCTCCAACCCCCTAAACTCTTTTTATTATTTTATTTTGTAACAAAACCAGAATATTAAATATACTAGGATATTTTTATGTGAATTATTTGAGCTGCACTTACACACACCTTCATCTAATGGTTAATGAACATACTGTTTCTATGGTTGGGGATTTTCTACCTCACGAAACGATGATTGTTCAATATTCATTTAACACATTTAAAGGTGTCCATTATGATGTCTCTGTATTTTATATATTATATATATGGTATTTATGTTTACTATATGCTTCTTTATTTTATATTTAAAACATACCTTTATTCTTTTCATGTTGTGGAAATGTGATAATTTCATATGAGGAAGTGTGGACTACCGCCCCCTCAAGTGATGTGACTCGTTAATGCAATACATGGAATGTATAAAGAATGAAATTAATGAACATATGTGACCTATATAACATAGATATTATAATTTAATTATAATATATATATCTCATTTATTTTTAATTCCATTAACATGACAAAAAAATGAAAGTAACGTTCATGTGTACGTACGGCCTACCGTCTCCATGAACGGTGCTTTTCATTTTTTGTCTCCAACTGTTATGGAATAGTATAAAATGAATATGTACTGGATATATATGATATTTTAATCATTAATACTATTATGTAAATGATTTACTTATAACTACATGGGAAATCATTTTCAAACAAGTTCATTTTTTTTACTAATGTACCAAACATCGACAAAAAACATCTGATATGAACTAACATTATTAATAAATTATTATAACATTATAATATGTGATATGAACTGAATAATAATATTTAAAGGAGGAAATTATGCAATTATAAATTTACAAATGTTTATTACTCAGGAATATAAAGAAACGAACAAGACAAGTCGGACTTGAGGGAGGGGATCCTACCTATCTCTTTCATTCAAGTACTCTCTTTTATGTCATTTCTTTTATGCTCCATATTCTTATGTTGGATGATGTTATTTTCTATTCATCTTTCTTTAATTTTTATGTTCATCTGATGATATACCCTATTTGATCTCATCAATCAATTTTTGGATGTTTTATGTGGCGTCGTTAGGCTGGAGAATTTTCATAAGGGGACTTTCATCTCACTTTTTATTCCCGTGAGATTCATGATACATTGGCCACCATTTCCTTTGAGTGGTATATGTACTGCCCATTATTCTACTCTTTGTGTAATATAATTTCTTTTATGAGTATTTACATCAATGTTGTATTGTCCTTATTTCATGGGGTGTATGTTTTGAAAGACACCCAAGTCGGTAAGGGAACCTTTCACCCTCCTCTTTTTAAAAGACTTCTTTTGTTATGTCTTTTAATTCACATACTATTATGTTGGGATATGTTCTTCTATATCATTATTAATGTAAATTTTTATGTCCAAGTGATGAGATACCCTTTTTATCTATCATCAACTCTTTTTCTGAATTTTGAAGTGACGTCGTTAGGCTGTTGAATTTTTACAAGGGAACTTCTTAACCCAATTTTGATTATTTGGGATAAACGTGTACTCCTTGAATATGTCGTTCTATGAATATGTGTGAATAACCGGAGATTGTTTTACACTTAATATCCACTTATATATGGTGTTTTCGTTTTTCAAACATAATTATGTAATTTATTTATCCTTAGTCCAAGGATACAGTCTTTGTAAGGGACATCGTCTCAATCTCCTTTCATTGAGGCATATTATGCTTTATACATAACATTCTTTTATATGGTGTATAAACCCCTTTTACGTTTATGTTTACTCAAAAGGAATCTTTTTATATGAATCCTTTACTAAATGACAAAAGGGAATGTTTTTTTGTCGTACGTATGCGGTGACAATGACTTCTCCGCCGTCGTGACCATTATTTGAGTTTCAGATTCCTCTACAAGCCATAACTTTTTTTTGAATGAACAATAAATACCATGTTTTAATTTTCTTTTATTTTAGTGTTGAAAATGGTTTTCGTAATGTTTTTATATCAATGTGTTGTATTGAAATCTCATGATTGAAATGTGGAAATGTTTTGTTTCTTTTATGCATGTTTTATGTGATACGATTATGTTATTGTTCTTGGGAATTATTATGAACACGGGTGGTTCCGTGATAAACTAAGGGCGGGTCAGCCCGATATATCTCTCCAATGCATTGGGTAGCGTGAAGGAGTTAAACGTTAAGGTTTCTCTAAAGAGATTTAGGGAATATACTGTGATGGGTATTCCCAACATAACCAAGAGGGTTACTCCCTATGTAAGAATGTTATGAATGCCTCAAGTTACCTTTATGCCTTATGTTTTCTATGATTTATTCGTGATTTGATGAGGTATGTTAAAATTCTTATGTTTTATGAGTAAAGTATGATTTCATACATGGACTAATGTTTTCTTTTCATACTTTTATATCCCTTACTGATCTTTTTATGCTCATCCCATGTTTTTTAAATTCTTTTAAGATGTCAAGGGAAAGGTTCATGATATGATGATAGTGTCAAGGATGTGTCAAGAAAGAAACCATGTTTTATTTTAAATATGTTTTCGTTGATGGGGAAAAACCAATACTATCTTTTATGTAACCACTTTGTTTAAATGTGGAATGTAATTCATGATTTATGATCTAATTCTCTAAAACTCTAAACCTGAAAATATCCTCAATGTGAATTATTCATTTAATTCAACATTAAGTAAGGTTTAAGGTTGGGGCCTTATAATCCTAAGGTATTGACTATAGAATATTCCACAAAGCATTTTAATGAAGCCATGAATTCTAATGATATTTCTCTCTGGAATGAATGAATTAATGATGAAATGGATTCCATTATGAGGAATAATACTTGGGTTATGATGGATTTACCAGGAGGTTCAACACATATTGGTTGTAAATGGTTTTCAGATGAAGTATGAATAAAATGGTAACATTCAAGCTTTTAATTCTAGATTTGTTTCCAATGTTTTTAAAACAAATGTATTTATTATTTTGATACTTATGCTCATGTAGATCAGATTACATCAGGAAGGATATTATTGTCTTTAGCTTTAATTAATTATTTGAATAACCATAAAATGGATGTCAAAACTTCTTTTTTAAATGGAGGCTTAAATGCAGATATTTATATGGAACAACCAAAAGAGCTTGTTTTACTAGTTATTGAAAAGAAATTAGGTAAACTAGTTAAATCTCTTTATGGCCTTAAACATGCTCCAAAGAAATATCATGAGAAATTTGATTCTATTATTTAATCTAATGGATTTGCTCATAAAAATGAGGATAAATGTGTTCATTCAATGTTTACAAAATAATATGGATTTATTTTGTTTCTATATGTAGATGATATGTTAATTTTTGTAACCAATATGATTGGTGTAATTGAGACAAAAAATTACTTATCATCTATATTTAAAATAAAGGATCTTTGAATAATTGATATTATTCTACATATTAAAGTTGAAAACCTAGGGGGGTTATTCTTTAAGTAAGTCTATTTATATAGAAAAATGTTAAATAAGTTTTATCATGTTGGTTTGAAGGATGAAAATAATTCATTTGATTCTATTGTTAATATTTTTATAAATATGGGTAGAGATGTGTCACAACTTGAGTATGCCAGTGTAATTGGTTCTTTAATATATGCAATGCATCCCACTAGACCTCAAATTGTTTTTTTTGGTATGTAAAATGGGTATATATACTATTAATAATGGTATGAATCATTGTATATGTATAACATGAATCTTTGGATACTTAATAAAGGCCAAATACTTAAGTTTATACTATAATGGTTATCTTCCTGTATTATAAGGATACATCGATGAAAGTTGGATTACCAGTATTGGTGATAACCAATGAAAATATGTGAGGTTTTTTACTATTTAATGTTGTGATGTATCTTGGGTGATCAAGAAACAGACATGTATTTCACATTGACCATGGAGTTGGAATTTATCACTTTCGCAACATTTGGAAATGAAGATGAATGTATTAGGGATCTATTATGGGATATTAGATTATGGCATAATATGAAGCCTTGTATGTCTATCAGTTGTGATAGTGAAGAAACTTTATCAAGGGAATATAGTTCCATGTACAATGGAATGTATAGAAATTTTGGTTTGAGACATGATTATGTGATAAAATTATTACAATATGGTACCATAAAAATTTTCTATGAGAGATCATGTTAAAACCAAGCAGATCCATTTACAAAATCTTCACTAAGGGAGATTATTGGTACAACTAATAAATATAGGGTGTCAATGCGCATATAATAAATAACTTCACTAATGTAAACCCAATAATTACTTTTGGTAGATCCTAATTAAAGTGTTCAATGGGTAAAAGAAAGTGTTAGAGATGATTATTGATATTGAAAATTAAAACCCCAACTACTTAGTGTCAATATCTTCTATTATGACTAGAGTTTATGTTATAAACTCTAAAAAAATATTAATACTTGATGAGTTATGTGTTCTAATAATGTATGTACATTTTAATATTTTTCCTATGTGAACATAGAAGAGGTTTTGCTTATTATATGAGTTAATGGGATTACTCCTTAAAGATTTCATGAAAAGGATATAAGAACATGTCCATAAAAGTTCATCAAAATGAGATGTTAGATGAAATTTCATTATATGTATGATATATCTAGTTTATCTTAAATATTAAGAAGTTTAATGTTTTAGAAACTTATAAATCTGATAAAACATTCAGATATTGACACTAAGTAATGGTTTAAATCAACGGATACCTTTATTATGTATAATGAAACACTTGTGATTTGGAGAATTAATATTTTTGAATAAAAGTGGGGGATTGTTATAATTTTAATCAATAAATATTCAATAAAATTAATAGAATTTTTTAATTGGTCAAAACATAATTTTCTAGTATTGATGAGGTGGATGTGAAAAATTGGAATTCCACATTGGAAATGTGGGTAGAATTCCCATAGTTCATTCACTATAAAATATCCTTAGGAATTTGTTTTATCAATAAAATATATATTATCATAAATTCTATTAAGGTGTTTTAAAAATATATATTTAGTAAAATATTTTGATATATATATATATATATAATATAAAAAATATATTTTTTAAAATGGCTAACAATGTGATTAGTTGTAACTATTTGATTTTGGTTTTTCTGAAATCCGAACGGTGTGGAACTCATTAATAGATTCCTCATTTTGGTCAAACTAAGATGTTATTTGACCAAAATGGTGAGATTAAACTGGTGTAATTCAAAACAATTTCTAAATATAAATATGTGATGCCGAGATCACTTATGGGTTAATTATTCTTTAATCCAATAAATTCTCCCCATTTTTCCCCAACATCAGTTTTGTGGGGAAATCTAAAATTGGTGTTAGATTTTACCCAAATATTGGTGAAATCTTATAGGGAAACATCCACTAAAAACCTTACACTATAAACATGTTTGAGGATTAAACCCTTTTGGACAATTAATTAAATTCATGCATCAAGGATCAATCTATCTTCTTCATCTACCTGCTTATTTTGGAACACCCTCCTCCTCCAATACAAGCAGGTCAAAACCTCTTCATCACCTCACACAACCCAAAATCATTTTTCTTTCAATAAAAAGACACTTCTCGGAAACTCATACTCGTCTCACCCTCTCCTTCACCTTTCATGTTGCAAATGGATTGTGAAAAAATTAATTAGTGTAACATGAATTTGAATGGGTAGTAGTATTTGTTTTAATGGTAACATAAATTAAGTATTTGTTTTAAAGTTTTTTTTATATTATTGTGATTCATGTAGAAACTACAAAATTAATTTAGTATAATTTTTTATACCACATGAAGTGGTAATAATACCACTTAACATGGTAAGTAAAGTACAACACATGGAAATTTTATCTGACCATTAATCACAACAACTTAAGTTTCCACACTCTATAATTGTTCACACAATTAGTATACAGACCACATGTTATTTCAATTGACCACAAGACTACTTAAACTGACCACACATTATGAATAAAAAATATGTTAACTAACCACAAGGAATGTACCTCATGATTACTTGACAATCATGATAACTTCATTATGTTATTTTTTCTAAAATATAATTTTTTTAGCTTCCTCTATTTTTTATCATTTTTTACCATCTGATAAAATTCATTATTATATAAATTTTTTATGCATTTTACTGATTTATAAAATAAATTTATATTATATAGAATGCATGAGATTAATTTTTTTCATATATTTAATAAATTTAGTTAGTGTTCAATTTATTCTATATTCATGTGTGTACAAACACCATATATTTTGTTTTTTATATTTTTAGTTGATTTCTTAATATTATTATTTTTAAAATTAATATTTAAGGAAATTGAATTTATTTTAACTCTTTTTATGGTATTTAATGTAGTATAGTTAAATTTTGAATAATTCCAAACTACATATAATTAGATTGTTTTTTTTAATTTGAATATTACAGTAAAATTGTCTTATTATTTTTAGGGAATTTGATTTGACCTATTATAATGGAGAATGTTTTAATTATTTAATGGATACTTAAAATTATTTTGAATTATTATTTATTTTTTGAATTAAAATAATGGTATGATTATCCCAGATTGATATTTTTTCCTCTCTTGGATAATTATGATATTTTAATTTTGATTACATTTCCTGGTTGGAGTTTAGCTTGTTAGGTTTTACAGATCCTATTTAAAGGGTTTGGAACACATTCCAAGTACATGAGTAATGAGAACACAAACGTTTGAAAAAGAAAGATATTTACTATAAAATTCTAAGTGTTATAAAAATCATGTCCAATGTGAGCATGTTTTCATCTACTCGAAAAACATTCAAGTGTTAAATGAAAACTTCTACGACATTCACTACTTCCATGAAGAGGCATTCTGATACTACACTCAAGAACCATTACATGTTCAAATTTCATCTATATTCTAGTTATTCATGGATTATTTTTTCTATAAAACTACTTCCCATCTCTCACACCTTCTTTTCACATTCTATTTATGTTTTTATATTCCTAATAATTCTTTATTTCTTCGAGTTTTGAGTCCCATATTCCAAATTCAAGACTATTCTATTTGTGAAACCCTTTTCCTAAAGTATGTTTTTTATTTTTTTTGTGGCTCATCCCAAAAAACTTTATCTGTCATGGTTATACGTACACCAAAATAGGAAAGTTGTAATTTGGTTATAATTCCCCCTAAAAAAGAATTATATTGAAAAGTTGTAAGATTATTGTATTTTATAGGGGTAAAAACATTTAATTTTCATTTTTAATATCTTATTTCAACTAAATAAAAGTGTATAATGAGGGAAAAGATGTATAGGGATTGATCGGACTTGATTCAGAGTCCTAATATTCAGTTTATATTGAAAAATAATAAGTAAAATAGTCAGCATACAGTTATCACTAATTGTGCACCTCATCCATGGACCCCTAAATAGGAGGATAATAGTTTAACAAACTATGAAACGGAGGATTCATGACCATGAAAGATTGGAATGTTATTTCAATGGTGATTCAAATGGTGTGTACATGGTTTTTATAACCATATACATAGACCATGTAGGGTTTGGGGCTTGGGACAATGTTGAATGCACTATTTGCACATGGTTTTTCTAACCATGTACATGAAACATGCATGGGGAGACCTCATGGATGGTAGGTGCACATGTTTGGTTTATGGTTTGTAAACATTTTCAGTCAAACCATGCATCCCTTTAAAAAATAGGATATTATGATTTTTCCCATCATTCCTTTAGCCTTTCTTCCACCCTTTTCCTCCATCATTTTCATATCTATCCACCTATAGGGTTGTCCCTCTCTCTATTTTGATAATTTTGGATCTCCATCATCCAAAATCTGATTCGAGTGTCATTCATCACATTGGGAGCCTCTCAGTAACTCTAACACTTATCTTTCTTTCTTAGTTAGTTTTATTCACCATCTTCAACATTATCTTGGTGCAACGTAATATTCTCTATTTTCATGGTGTTTTTTCATCTTTCTTATTTTCTCTCTTTCCTGGCCAAATTAGAGGTCTACTATGGAGATGGAGTCTACTACCGAGTTATTTTGTATTTTTAGTACTTTTCCCTAAATTTTTTAGAGTTTATAGCTTCTTCCATTGTTCTTCATGATATAATTTCTATGCATTGATCCCAAGAATTAATATTCTTTTACTTTTTTTCTTGAAATTGGATTTTAATAGGCTATGTGACCATTGATATAGTGGGAAATTTAAAAACTCAGGTAGGTCCATCCATTAGAGTGTGTTATATTAATGGATCATAAATAATAATAAATGAAATGACCAAATAAAAATTATTTAAATGCTAATGGATTTATCACTTTTCTTTCCTTATGACCAAATCACCACTAATGTGTGCTTGTCTTGTCATGTGCTAGTGATATGTTTAATTGAATTAAAAAAAATTATGTAGGTCATGGATCATTACCATGGCTCCTAATGATATCTTAAAAAATGGATTGATGAAATGAATTGAATTATTAATTGGGTTGAATACCTCTCTTTGACATGAATTGATAAATAATGTTGATTTATTATAAATTGAATGGTCCAATGTTGTTTAACTGAATTGTTAAATATAATGGAAATTGACTTGGACTTTTGATTATCTTTATATTATTATTGACTGTTGTTATAGACATGGATCACTAAATTGGTGTGCTCTTGTGTGAGTAAGACTTGTATTCCCAATGTAGAGTACCTTGATGAAAATCGTAATATACAAAAAAGATCATTTATGTGACCACCAAGTGGCACAATAGGCTTGGGCTCAATGAATGTCTTATATACATGAATGCCTCACTATGACACTAATGATTCACTGGCATATTTTGGAAATTAGGATTCCTGGAATTATATTCTTGGATCCATCTTGATGTCCCTGGATAAGAACCACTTTGGATTATATACTTGGGCTATAAACAAGTCTTTACTGAGTTTACCTTGTATGATCCCCTTATATTTGAAGAGGATGCCTTGGCTATGGTCCTTGGGTTAATGTCCTACTAAAGGTCCAATAGACACTTTGTTATATCTGGCATATGTTGAAGTTGGATGATTTTACATAGCTTACTTTTACGCGTAGTCATTATTATGAATTATATACCGATCCCTATCACATATTATGCTACTATACCAGATTTTATCACTCCGTAATTTTATAGCTTTATTTCTGTTATACACTGCACACTGTTATAGATTATAATTATAGAACGTATATTTTGTAGACACCATTAGTGGTGGATCATAGATTCTTACTCACATCCTTTTTGGGCCGCCATTTGGTACCTAGAAAGAATTCATGGATATAGGTAAGGAAAATTGAATTTCCCAGCTATGGATGCTTGAATTTATTTTATGATGGGAGTCAGGAGTAAATGAATGATCCATTTATCAGGATTCCTTGGAGATATATCTTTAGAATTTTTAGTTTCCTTTTTTATATAAAATATTTTATGTATTCCTGGTATCATTTTTTTCATATTATATTTTGTATTATCTCAAGGAATCATCCTCTGTATATGATACCAATTTAGTTTATGTCAATTTATATTATCTGGATGATTTGTTTCCACTTCTTCATTATTATCATCCTCTGATTATTCATTATTATACTTTATCTCTATAATACACTCTCATAAAGAGGATATAGTCTCCAAACTATACCACATCACACCATCACTGATATTATATTTTCTATGGTGTACAAGGATGCACATTTGAGGCCATGTGACCAAATAGCTTTTGTTACATATGAGTGAACCGAGTATAGGATGTCACAATGTGGTATTCAAGAATCACTTTTTTTCCTCTGTATTACTATTTGAGGTTGGTATAAAAGATACTAATACATGTAAAAACATGGTAATAATTTGTGACTAAGAGTAGATAACACACATTCTATGTAAAATTCATGTTTTTTAGTGATGAGACTTGTTGTTCAATATTTATTCCTTTTATAGTTTCATTATTTTCACCACTAGGTGATGCACCTTACTTATGAAATTTGTTATGCTTATTGATATTTACCATTAGCAGGTATGGAATGGAAGAACTGTCTCTTGCATTATTATTGGAATGTTAGGATTTATATGTCATGCATATTCCATGCTATGAACAATGTATTTCCTGATTTCATGTTGCCTATTAGATGTGTATTGGTTGTCATACATGGGAATTCTAAGATCTCTTGTATGAAAAATAAGATAATTAATTTTTGTAAAAATCTTTTTGTGCCAGCCTAAATGGTTTTTACCTGTATAGCTTGATGGTGTCACCTTATCAACACAATTTAAATATGGTTTAGTTATGGAACCGTGGTTACATGAGATGAAAATTTTTTTTGGTTGTGAATAAATGGATGATAATGGAAATTTAAATTATTATGCCGATATAAATTGGGATTGGATGTCCATATATTTGAACCACAATATATGGACTTGTTTCATTCTATTATGGATTGTAAAAGGATGGTTTCAGTTATATGAAATGAGAATATTAATTTATAAAACATAGGTCATTCTAACTTGAGAATGAATATACATTTAACTAAACTATTAAATGCATTTTTAAAAAAGTTTATAAATTCAAATGTTAAAAATTATTATTTCTTTTAAATGAATATTCCAATTTAAAATTAATGGTAATTTTCCTATATATCATGGAATCGAATCTTCATATAATAGAACCCAAAATCTCAAAGATTAATTTCACCCTTGACATGGAATTAGAAGCTGGTAGTTGGGTTGGTGTTTTCTGGGATAGTTAGGATTTTTACCTATATTATTCCCTATCAATATACTTTCTTACATGTATCATGTTTTTATGATTTTTCTGTACATTTTAGATATTTTTTTCATGAAGGCCTTAGGTCGAATTCTAGGAGGGTGGTGATGACCATGCCCATGAGATAGACGGACCTAACCCACTTGTAGTTCCAATTACAGAACCTCCTATAGTACCACTAGTTGTTCTCGACATGAGTATTGTTGATATGTTAAGAGATGGTAATATATTACTAATGAATACAATGGATAGATTTAAATGTCATGTACCATCTATGTTAGATTTGTCTAGATAATTCCAGCAGTAATAACCTTCTATTTTTTCAAGGGATAGCAGCCCCAATGCTTTTGAATCATAGTTAGAGGTAATTCTCATGATATTTGAGAATATAGTGATACCTCAAGAGAGTAGGACCAAAATCATGGATTATATGTTCCGTGTATCCTCTAAGAAATGGTGAGATTTCCTTACTTAGGAAGATCAATACTGAAGCATGGTCTAGAGATAGTTCTAGACTAGTTTTTATTATTAAATTTTCCCAAGATATTGATAACTAATTAAGCTAGAGAGTTCATGCATTTAGAGTAGGGTGCTATGTTAGTTTTATATTATTCAAACCATTACACTAAGCCTAAATGCTTCGTACCTACTCTTGTTGGTGCTGATATTTACAAAGTGATATGTTTAGAGGATAGGCTAAGGTACTCCATCCGATCATAGGTGAAAATATTTCAATTGAATAGAGTGTCTAATATAGTAAAAAATTCCATTATCTCTTTCTATAATATGAGAAAAAATGAAGGTATAAGGAATTTTAGATCAACTTATAGTCCTGGTATTTCATTATCCAGTGGCATGAAGTGTCATTTTTAACTTTATCATGAGGGAAGTAAAAAGTCGAGTATGTGTACTATTAGTAAGGTAGTTTGGAATCAGTATGGATAGAAGGGTCACATAAAACCCAAGTGTATCATAGAATCAAAAGATTTCAGAGATTTTTGAATAATTGGCCATCTCCAAATAGTCTATAGGACCTATCCACCTGTTACAATTGGAAGAGGATCTATACTCGCTTTGAATTCTGGCATGGGACTAGTGGCTTCAAGGAAGATGGGATGACAGAGTACCACTGTTTGATCTGGTTGAGGTGGAAATTGTGGTCAAGGTAACTAGGTATAGATGATGTATCACTAGTAGATAAGACCTACTCTGGGTGGTTAGGTTGTAGATTAGGGCTGCCGATCTGGCCAGTTATATGTTGTACAAGTTATATCTGAGAAGAATAGTGCCAGACCAACTATAGTACAAGCTTAGATCTTAGTAGCCTCAAATTTCATAACTAAATTAATTTTTATAGGCACTTCACACTTATTTATATATAGGAATTTAATGTGCAGTTTTGGTTTTCATATTGAATAAATATGAGGAGTGATGTATTTAAACAGACTATTGGGAACCCGGTCAGAGAGCGTTCACCAATGAAAGGTGTGTCCTCTTGAGATAGTTGACTATCATTTCTTTTGGAACACTTACATCCTCAATATGAATCAATTTGACATCATTATCAGTGGGTATTGGTTAGTAACCTTCCATGTCTATATTTACTATTATCATCGAAGGGTGTCTTTTATATCACCAACGGTGAATAGATATATTCATAAGGGAGAATGGGATCTTCAAGTTTGTTGAGCTAGTATTAAGAATCATGGGATTGATGATGTATTAAACCATGTTGCCAATATTTTTTTGTATGAAATAGGAGTATGATGGGTTGTTTTCTCTCCAGTGGTAGACCAGTTGAGTGATTTTTTTTCATGAATACTTTTTTGGGATACATTCTGAGATAGAGGTATATGTCACCATGGAGATTTTTATAGGATTAGAACCATTATATATTTATCTATACCTGATGGATCTGAATGAGATTCAAGAACTCAAAAGGTAGTTATAAGAATAGGAAGAAAATGGTATATATGACCTAATACTTTTCCTTGTGGGTCACATGTTATTTTTTTTGAAGAATATAGAAATTTGTGGATATATATAAATTATCAATGGTTGAATCGGATTACCATTAAGAACGGGTACCTAGTTCATTATATATGTAATCTATTTAACAATCTATAGTGAACTATAATATTCTCAAAATTTTATTTGGGATTAGAAAATCATCAGGAGAGAGTTAGAACCACAGATATACCATGTACATAATCTTGAAGTAGGTATGACCTTTATGGGTATCTGGTTATTTGGTTTTGTCTAAAAAATGTTCTTTCAAATTTTTTATTTAATGAATCGAGTTTCCACCAGTATGTAATGCTTTTTTGGTTGTTTTTTAGATGATATCTTGGTGCACTCTCAAATACTACATGATCATTCTAAACAACTTCACATCATTCCCATTACACTAAGATAGAATATGTTTTATTACAATCTCACTAAATTCTACTTCTGAATCTATAAATTTCACATCATGTGTTAGATTATATCTAAATCAGAAGTATCTATGAATCTAGAGAAGGTAAGATCCATTGATTCTTATGATTATCGTAGGAAAATAATCTATATACAGAGTTTATTAGGGATTTACAATTACTTTTAGTATTTTATAAAGATATGTTTATTCCTTGGAGAACCTATTACTGTCTTGAATATGAAATTTTTTACGTTTATATTATGAATATTTTAATAAAAACTATTAGGATTTGAAAGGAAGGCATACCTCAACATCGATCTCAATTCTATATGATCTTGGTAGAGCAGATATTGTTTACATAGATGCAATCCACATTAGGATGATAAATATTTTGATGCAATTAGAATGATTTGTGGTATACAAGTATTTCTAGTTTAGACCTCATGAGTGAAATTACAAGATGCACAATACTGAGTCAGTTGTTGTTGTTTATACCTTATGTTGTTGGATACATTATCTAATTGGGTAATAGTTCATGTTATACATAGACCAGAAAATCCTTAAATACATATTCTGTAAGAATAAAATGAACCTCTAACTACAGAGATGAGATGAAAACCTTTAGTATTTTAAAATTGATATTCCGTATATTCCTGATAAAGGTAATTTAATTTTTGATGTTTTGAGATAGAATAATTTGGATCACGTTGTTCAAAAAGATTATATTGAATGATAATTAATGGATATTATTTTTTATATGAATGTAGAAGTTCATGAATGTCATGATAAACATTTTCTTATGGATTTATCTATGGATTAATATATTATATACTGGTTAAATAAGAGAAAACTTTCAGATACTAATGTCATTTTCCTGAGGGAAAGTGTTTTAGGTGAGGACCCACAACCTGGTTGGGTTGTTTATGTTGGAGGGATCCTAGATATTCATGGGTTTTTATGGGTACCTAAAGACTTGAAAGAAGAAATTATGTGAGAATTTAATTCTTCCAAATGGGTAGAATATCCTCAAATTACCAAGATGTATAATGATATGAACTGATAGTATTGGAGTCTTAAGATCAAGTAATATATCACAGGTTTTGTAACTCAATATTCCACCTGTCTGTAGGTGAAGGAAGAATGCCAGTGGTTTAATGAATTTTAATATCTATTACCTATATTGAAGTCAAAATGGGTTGATTTCAACATGGGTTTTGTGATGATTTTTCCATGATCACCTTGTGGAAGTGACACTATATGGGTGATTGTGGATAGGCTGATGAAATTCACCCATTTATTTCCTATATGGGAAAACATATTAGTGTAAAAAAGGATATATGTTTGATAGATCATTATCCTTCATAGAGGTCCTTTTACTATCTTTTCTGAAAGGGATTCTTGGTTCACTTATCAGTTTTGAAAGGGTTTATAGAAGGATCTATGTTCGGAGGTGATTTTGAGTATAGCATTATATTCACAGATAGACGATTTGTCTGAGTGTACTATAAACGACCTAAAGTAAATTCTTTGTGCATGTGTCCTTAATTTTGGAGGTTCTTGGGTGAAAAAAAATTACCTCTAAATCAATTTCCTCATAATAGTATTTTCTAAGTGACTATTTAATGGGATCCATACATGGTTATATATGATAGACCTTTTCATTCACCACTTCTCTAGTTAGAGGTATAGTAGGAAGTTCTACAAATACCTCATATCATTCAGGAGATATCGGAATATTAATAGTTTATCATGAAATGTATGGATATAGCTTAGCCTAGTAATAAGTCATATGGAGATAATTTACACAAAAATCTAGAGTTTTTGGTGAGGGCCAGGTATTCTTGTGATTTTCACCAATATTGGGTCATAAATGGATTTCAAGGTAACGGAAGATGATGCATTGATTGGTCCAGCCATTTCAAGATCTTTGATAGAGTCGATCTAGTAGCATATCAGATAGCTCCACCTAAGAGGTACTGGTACATGTATAATGTCTTTTACATTTATAACCATTGTTTTTTTTATTCTAACCCATCTCATATACTTGATTCATAGGAAGTTAAGTTGGAGGATAACACTTCT
The DNA here is from genome assembly GCA_963277665.1 of Viscum album. Taxonomy (NCBI): domain Eukaryota; kingdom Viridiplantae; phylum Streptophyta; class Magnoliopsida; order Santalales; family Viscaceae; genus Viscum; species Viscum album. Next base: position 309,887,564 of record OY728161.1, read on the forward strand.
TTAGTGGTGTATCTGGTTCATATCATTGACCAAATTATGACACTACTGGAAACATGTTCTACACCAACGGTTTTCCAAACCATTGGCTACTGAGGCATGGGGATAGACATATACCAATGGTTATTGAATAAATATAAGTATTTAGCTATGGAATGAACATTATACCAAATATTTCTACTAACCATTGGAATAATATTTTACCAACAGTTTGAAAACACTGTAGATTTTTAATTTTAGGTGTATTACTACGGTTTGAAAACAGTTTCAATATGTTTTTACCAACGGTTTGGGTAAAATGCTGGTAAAATATTGAGTCTAGTTTCAAGTTTAGGGTCTATGAAAATGGTTTACTAACTATTGGTATATAATTTTTCCAATAGTTTCATGTAAAATATTGGTATAAAGTCAGTTTTCAAAACATATACCAATGGTTTTCAACCGTTGGTATAGTATTTCTGTCCAGAATTCACAACAACAAGCCAGTCTACCTCCCCCTTTCCAATTACCTGCATAATTGAGTACATAGTGGTGCATGTAAGAATTCAGAATTCAGAATATAGAATACAAAATTGAATTGAATACAATACATAAATAATTGAATACAGAATTGAATTCAGAATTGCATAGTCTTCCTTCTGAATACAGAATTCAATTCAGAATTCCAAAGGCAATTACCTTGTGCAATACACAATTCAACATTGAATTCTGAATTGAATACTTACATAATTGAATTATAAATTATGAATACAATACATACATAATTAAATACATAATTATGTATGTGTTAGAGAGAATTATGAATACATAAAATATTCTAAATTATGTACAATTTATTCAATTTAGAATCCAACACATATAGAATTGAATTATGTATAACACATAGAGAATAAGGCATACAAAAATTGAATTCTGAATATAGAATACAAAATATGGATAAATGGCTAATATGTCATACAGAATATGAATTCATAATTTAATTCATACAAAATATCACTATTATGGCATACAAAAAATAAAAAATAAACAGAATACGGAATAAAAAATATGGCATAAAAATATGAATTTAGAATTTAATTCATAGGCATGGGTGATTTTAGATGAATTCACTATGATTGAATATTGACTTATAATTTTCACAAGTAATTAGATATGAAAATTGATAAATTACTAAAAAAAATTCATTTTCAAAAATAGTGGATTCATGATGGGGAATGAATTTGGAATTTTCATTGAAATATTAGTTTAGTGGGATTTATTTTTCATATAAAAATTATCCCTAATTTACAATCATGAGAAAATGATGATATTGGATTTTAGTAGATGGGATAAAAGTCTCATAAAGGAGATTTAGGGAATTATTAGAAACATAATATAGAATATTTTGGTTCATGAAAATATGATGGTCATTGTTTCATGGATGTAGTGTAATAAAACAATTTATTTGTGAGGTATTGGAATCAACGATGTTAAGATAATTAATGATGGCCTCATTGAAAAATTCACATGGAATTTGATCTCTTATGATATCTCCTCCAAATTATTATGAAAATGGTTTGAATTAATGAGATATATAGGACATGGTTATGGTGGGTTGACTAGATAGGATTCATAAGGATGATATGAACTATATTAGGTAATTTTTTAGGAACTACATACTTATGGGTTGGAGAATTCAAAAGAGATTTGAATGTTTGGATCATGTGGTATATCATGTTGCAGTAAGGGGTAACATGACATGGTGTAGAGTCTCTAATAGTTTATGCCTATATAATTAGTGGATGGTTTCACTATTATTGTAAGGGATCAACGCATAATGTCACTAGAAAAGAAAAACCACATGGGAAAATTAAGCTAAAACAAGTGGATTAAACTAAGATGTTTTATGTAAGATTAATTTCTACATGAGAAAGGTGTCACACAAAAATTGTGTGGGATAACTCATTAATATCATAGTCACACAATATTTGGTGGACATGATTGTATATTGACAATCTAAATGGAGATTTTCCCCATAAGACTCATTAATAAAATAGAATGAGACCCTATGTTTCAAGTACTTCCCCATGACACTTATAGTCACACTGCATTGTGAACATGAATAATTCTTTTAGTAGGGGAATAATAGTCATTTTGGGTTCAAACTCCACCATTTTTTATGTAGATGTGGAACAAAGAGAGTTAATTTTTAGGATGATAATGCCCTCACTTATTCCCTTTACAGTCCCCTATTCCCTCTTGGATCTTGATTTTTGTGGGAGGGTTTTTATTTCTAAAATCCATAGTAATCCATTCTGTCCCCATTCCCCTATTAATTACATTAGTAATTGTTTACATGAGATTTTTTTGAATAAATATTAGTGACATGATTTCAATAGAGAATATTGGAATCACTTTGATTCAATATGGATTTCATATATATTGTATAAAGAATACTTGGATGGTATATACTATGGTCATTGCATGATGTTCATATTATGGTGTGTCACCTATTTTGAAATTTTTAATTTTAGAAATTTTTTATTAATATAGTGTTTCAATTGTATTTTTAAATTGTTGTATTTTATTAAAATATGCATTGTAGTGTTTTAAGGGTGGAATACATATGGTTTTATGATCATAGATCCACCCAATGAGTTTATTGTTGATTATGTGAATAAAATAATTTTTAATTTATTTTTATTAATAATATTTTGTTGGTTTATTATTGAGATTGGTTCTCATAGGTTCAAAAATATCTAGGTTTTATTGTCACTTTCCCACACAAATGAATATAAAAATCTAGATGTACAATTTTATGGATTGTGACACACTCATATGGAAACAAAAGTGGCATGAGAACTTCAACGCTAAGGAGTTATACAACAAGGAATGTGGTGGTTTCAGTAGGCCACAAATACGGATTGGGAAATTAAAAATCTCTTTTTATCTATTCATCCTAGTTTATAATTATATAGAGTATTTGGAAATGTATATTTACCACACAATATCAAATTAAAAATATGGATATCAACATGTCTCTACCTAAAATATTTGTTTTCTATCTTAAGAGGATATAATTCACTTATTCCTACCATGTGACTTTTAGCATCCATTATTGGAATACATCAACATGTGGTTCGTCCTAGAATATGATAGGGAGAAGTCGTACAGTCATTTCATGGAGAGAATCTATCACCCTGAATGTATTGAGTAGACTATAAACCTTCTATTGGATGTTATTGGGTTTATTCTATCATATATATGGACTTCTCATAATGAAAAACTTTTGTATGGGAAATATTACTCTGTATATATGGGAATGATAGCCATTCACAAGGAGGATTATGGGGCATACATATTCAAAAGAGATGTATGAATAACACATTCCATGAATTGAACATCCTCATATTATTAAGTGTTATAGGTTGGCTGAAGAAAACTAGAGCGATTAAATCCATTTGGTGGATCCATCCAATCTATTCATGGACTAAGGATAATGTTAATGGGGGAATCTTCTTGGAAAACTCATGTCATACCATACTCCAAACACATACCTAAATACAATAGGTAGGGTGACATATTGTACCTCAAACCATACCCAAATATATAATATAAGGTTTAATAAAAAATATAGGCCACTACCTTAAAAGAGAATTTAGAGAATCCATACCTACATATCAATTCATGTTTTTTTATTTATAGATAAAGAAATAAAGATAATTTGACCTACATAATCACACATATATTCAGTCATAACAAATCATCAAACATCTAATTTTCATAATATTAGTAAAAAATATTACAATTCAATCTATGCCTCATCACCATCACAGTCATCACCGTCATAATCAGAATAATCCTCGTCCTCATCCCTATCCCCATCATCATCCCCACCCTCATCCCTTTCATAATCCCTACCCTCATCCCTTACATCATTCTTTACCTCCTCATTACCCTCATCCTCTGCCTCTGCCTCCTCCTCACCCTCACCCTCGACAGTATCCTTGTCCTCAGACTCTTCCTCACCATCGTCATCGCTAGGAATGACATCGTCTCAACCACCACTAGAACTAACACCAAGTGCACTATATATTGAAAAATTGATGAAATATATTCATCATAGGCTATGATTATCTCTGGTGGAAGTGTTGGACCTAAAACTTTCATTAGTTTCATAAATTCTGTGTTTTCCCTAGTAGACCGTTCTTCCACCCGTGTGACCCTTTTTCAGCCTTTTTTTCATGTTCCTTAACATGTTCCAACTCGGTGGAAATATGACTGGTACCTAAATAGGGACAATAAAACGTCAATACTATACTCTTCTAAGGTCATAAGTGTACTCTGACAGGGTACTCATCTCCCAACACCTGATGTAAGTGATCATTTGGCCCAAAATTGTCAGGTTCCTAGGCATCAAGGGCCTCTAAAGTAGAGTTCTAAAAATATAAATAGATTATTAAGTTACAACTTATTTATTAAAATTTAAAATCAACAAATTAAAACCTACAATCTTCTGTTGTGACGATTTGTTAACCACACTTCCATCTTTTTTCCTTCTACCGAGCAAAACTGTTTTTCTCGAGGCACACATCCTTCAATATTCAATTCATGCCTCTACAATGAAATTGACTGTAGGAAACCATAATTTAAAATTGGTTACCAAAAATTAATTTCCTAACTAAAATTATATGAATACTTTTTAAATGGAACAAATTATAGAAGAAATAATAGAATGTGCAAGTCCTGCAAAAAAATTATAAACAACTGTCGTACCTACTTCCTCTCAAGATCTAACAACCTATTACACCCCAAGGTGTGGAGGTATTTTTTATCATCAATGTTTTTTATTTTTTCAAGATGGTTCCTAAATAAAATTCAATAATACAAAAGATAGTATTAATTCAAAACATGAAATTATAAATTTAAATGCCTAAAATGTGATTAATATTTTAAACTTGATAGTCATCTAATGAGTAATCATTTGCTGATACTGTTTTATTAGACAATAATCCCTGATAGGCACTACATATAACTCTGTTCCAACTCTAGAATTCCATCAAATATAGAGCTTGTGTTTATAGGCTCTCCAAAGCTCACCTAACTCCTTTAGACATGTTGGTCATGCACCCCCACCATCGGGGAAATTGAACCGAAGTTGAAACCAAAATATTAATTCATATAAATTCAAAAATAATATATTACATTAAATATAACATATTTCTACCCATATCTATGCCCAATAATTATCCTTGACTTCGATTGGAAACCGTCTCCACGAGAGCGGGTAGACGGGAATGATGTCACAGTATTTGGAACGCATCGCCAAAAAAGTCCGACATTGCTACCCTATTTTTGTAATCATTTTATTGTATTATTTGTAGTCCACCATCAACTGTGTGAGGAGGTTCCACACCCTATGCATGCGTGTATACCCCTTCCCCTCACTCCATTTAGTATTTGTATCTATTATGAAATGAAAACACATATTATATCAATACATGTTATAATGAAAATATATAATGGTATAATTTTTTTTATGGTTCTATAAATATAACTGCGGAATTATGATCAATTAGCTTGACTGGATCCACAGAAACTGAAGGAACACCTTGTACAGGTGGAGTCAGTCTCAGTGTATGCTATGAAGGCACAAACTATGGAAGAGCATGAGTCAAAGAGGATGGAATATAGAATCTAGGAGATAAGGAAACATATATAAAATAATAGGGTATGGATGGCTGGACAAATGCATGATATGGACGAGGAGTGTGAATCATCATTAGATATGGTATATAATGATGAGGAGGCTCAGATAAAAAGGGTGGTGAAAAAATAGGAGGCCTAAATATCCGGTGTGTCCCTAAAGATACACTGGGATCAGAATGTGGGATAAATGGTATGTTAGTGGGAGGGTCAGGGTCTAATTAGGTACGCTGACTAGATCACTTATCTCTCGCACCACCCTCCCTTATACCAACAACATGAGTAATAGGACCAATACTAGGTTTCTTGTCAAATAACTATCACCTCAATGGTGGATCCTAAAAAATGTTTAAAAAAATCACATGACATTAAATGTTATTTAAATATATATATTTGAAATAAAATACTTACAATGGGACTAGTGGAGGATCACCCATCTCATCCATGTGATGATTATTGTCTGTCATCATTTTTTGTCACATATCTTCAATGGGTTTCATTTCCTACATTTGAAAAAAATATGTAAATAATTAGAAAAGGATAACTAATGTGTAACCCAAAAAACAAAATATATGAGAGGGGATTGGGGGATTCATGGGTTCTAGAGTCAAGAAGCCATGGTAAATAAAGCATTGAAATGTTAAATGGGGTCTTAGAGTTATACTAATTTTATACATGGCCAATAAAGCATTGAAATGTTCAATATGTTAGAAATGTTGGTTTTGTAGGTTTGATTACAGTTCAAGTCGGATACAACATATTTTTAATCCATATTAAATCAATTTTAATAGAATCAACCTTAATAACCCAAGTCTATTTAAACCAAAAAAATTGAGAACATAGATAGATGATTCAGTATATTTCCCATAAAAATATTTGGTTCAAAATCAAGTGTAACAAATAATCTATTAGAGTCACAATAAGAAATAAATGGATTAGTTGCAATGTTAGTAGGGATGGTGTCAATTCCATCATCAACATCATCAAATACATGTGTTGGAATTAGTTCAATAATGATAAAAAAAATTAGGTCAATGATGATCATTGACATAAAAAACCTATTTTGTTATTGATGCCAATACATATGGTTCATCGGTAGAAAGAGTGTGAGTCATATCAATAACTCAAAATCTACGTTCATCAATAAAGGTGTCATGCCTCATCATTGAATTAAACCACTAGAATTTCATCATCATTACCCGACCATGAGATTAATAATACAATACTATTATTTTCTCAATGACTCCATAGTAAGATACATTGTTAAAACAAGGTCTAATATCTGATGCACTGTCATAATAGTCTATTATGGCAGTTATCATAAAACCATCATGTTGTGTTCACTTGTTCTTTTCTCGTTCAGTGATAATAAATCAGTTTCCATTGATCACAATTGATTTACATTCAAAAACCATAATATTAGGACCAAAATACAAAGCTATTATTTCCTCAGAAATAGTGTCTGTAGAAAAAATCGATACCTAAAATATAAAGAAATATTAAATATAACTAAATATTCATTTTATTTATTTATTACAGTAATATTTCTACCTTCACTTTCAAACAAGTAGAAAACTATTTGTTATTCAAAGTCTCTATCATTCTTAAAGATAAAGAACGATGCTTTCTATATATAATTTATTTATGTTCCCTATTAAAAAAATAGAAATTGTTTAACAGATATGTAAAACTACAATAGAAGAGATAAGATATACATGTTCAATTTACTTACTTGATGTAGTCATCGAACATATCACAGTTTAACAACACTATGTGATGTACCATCTCCCACATTTCAATGCTTAATGTTGTCAATGTATATGATTGGGTAATTCATCTTGTTTGAGGAAGTGATGGAACACTAGGTTCAATTTTCTCATACTGTTCCTTTTCATTTCGCATTGGTCTGTTCATTCTCATAGTAAGATCAGAAAAATACATTGAGAAGAAATCCATACATTCTTGAGCCAAGTAACCATTCACGATTGAACATTCATAATGATTCCTATTCCATACATAATATTTCAATGTGTACATATTTATTTCAGTTGGATAAATCCAATAGAAAGCAACAGGTCCTCCAAGAAGTATTTCAGTTGAATGATGGATAGTCAGATGCAACATGCATGTGAAAAATAATGGGGGAAATATTTTCTAAAACTCACAAAAAATTAATGGTATCTCTGCCCACATTTTTTTCAAGAAATACTTGGACAACTTATTGGTACAAATATCTCTAAAAAATGGTACAAAAAAATAACTGGTACCCTTACATTATTGGAAAATGATGACGGATTTCTATTGAAATCAACTCATGCAGAAGGATGTGAAAATCACGAGCCTTCAAAGATTTCAGATTCAACTCTCTTCTGTTGATAAATTTTGATATATTGCTTGAATAGACATCAAGAAATTTAATATTCTCTAGTAGTTCTAGAAATTGAATTTTTTACAGGTGTCATAACATAATAAGCACATGGAACTTTCCATTTATTTTCACTTATACACATAAGATGCAATTCTGGTCTAATGCCCCAATCCACCAAGTCACACCAAGATCTTAAGTCATTTTTTGTATTTCCCTTGAAATTTCGAATATTTTACTGAAATATTTCACATATATTCTTTTCAATGTGCATTACATATAAGGAATTACGTAAGAAATTGTTTGACCAATAAAGAAACTCAAAGAAGATACTCCTTTTATTACAATTGTAAAAACTATCATTGGAAATATTATTTCTCTTTATAGATTTCATTTTACCCTTCACAAATGAGAAAACTGAAATCTTCTAATTCATTAAGCACATCAGTTCGAGACATAAACTAAGGTGGATCATCGGTCTCTGTGGTATTGTAAAATCATCAACAATTATTTCGATATGTATGGTTCATTGGAAAGAATTGTCAAGGTCCCATATAACTAAAACTATGGAGATATTTTAGTCTTATGGATTTAGTATTCTTTATACAAATAGGACATGACAGTTTTAACTTAGTACTTTATACAGACATCATTTCATAAGAAAGGAAATCATTGATCATCCACATAATCAAAACACACATATGAAATATGTCTTTCTAAAATTCATTGTATGTGTTCACACCCACATCCCAAAGAAGTTTCAATTATTTTATTAAAGGTTTCATGTATACGCCTATATCATTTATAGGATCAGAATGGACATATATAAGTATACTAATTAAAGTGAAATGTTTTTCGATACACAACCACGGGGGAAGTTTATAAATATGTATGAAAACTGGCTATGTGTTGTTGGAAGTAATCATATAACCAAATGGATTAAAACTGTCACATGAAATACCCGACCACACATTACACACATCAACTAAAAAAATCAGATATCGATAATCAAATCTCTTCCATGTAAATAAATCTACTGGTTGAACCAACTCTTCATTATCATTCTTTATCTCATTATCATTACTTAATATTTTTATTGATATTTCATCAAACGTGAAAAGATTCTGGAGTATGAGGATCAATGGAAAGTTCCACATTAATTTCTGTGGAATATGGGATGGTGTTCCATCAGTTTTTTGGATTCCATCAGGATGTTCCAAATTTGATAAAATCATTTATTTCAGTTGTTTACTCCCATAATAAGCTGAAATCATTCAATAAAGCATGAATTTTTTTTTTAAATCCACATTCTTCAACTAATTTGCACGCCATATAATGGTTTGAGGGAATATCTGCATCATTTGGAAGTAATTCCTTCAAGAAGGTAAGAATGTAATAGATGACAGTATTAGAAGTCCCATACATGGTTTTCCCATGAAATAATATAATTAAAAATTCGAGCTTTTTGATTTTACCACATTGCCGATATACTGGGGTCGTCGTATCATAATTAATTTTTTTCACCCTGTCAACATCATCATTTTCATTGGATGCATAATGTGGGCCTATATCGAAGTCTTCTTGGGTTGAAATCCTTTCCTTATCAAGATGACGAATAAATAGAAACCAATAATATATCAAAATCTCCAATCTAGTCCTCTCATTTGGATCATCATCATTTTGAGATTCCATTTACCCCCACTATGACACCTCAGATAATATTTTTTTTTGGAAAACCATATTTGGTTATATGGTAGAAAACTTTTTCACGGATCAACCAACGTCTTCCAAGAAATTTATATCATGGGTAGTGTATGTGACCACTATCTGAAGAATTATCAAATGTGAATTCTAGAAAGCTCTCCAATTTTTTTGAAAATTTATTGAGATCCGATCACTTTAATACATCCATCATCTATCCATTCTATAATGAAATTTAACCAGTAATTTTGTGAAATCAATTCAAAAATATTGAAGTTCAATAAAATTTTCTTTAAGTTAATGAGAAATATTAACTTTATATAAAACCATAATTGACACATTATGTAGATAAATTTTGAAACATAGAATTGTAAATTATAGTATTGTATCATCATCGATTTGATACTGTGTAATAGTAAAAAAATGACACATAGAGGATTTAAAAAAATAGGAGTTTTAGTTACAATATAGAACATTGTACTCCCCACATGATAGTAACCCACTACTAATCAAGAAGAAAAATTTCATAACCCTATTAACATATAATTACCACTAGAGATGGATTCATGCCTCACCTATTTTAGGACTATCACAAGTCCAACACGTTCATATCAATATATAATTATCCACAAATAGTAAGAAAAATAAAACACAATAATATTGATTTCTAATGCCCAAAACAAAAGAAAAATAATATAATCCAAGCAGGTGAACAAAAATACCTTAGGTGCACCTCCACAGACCTCAAATACTATCAACTAGTAGTGAATAATTATGTTCACTTGACCATTATATTTTTTTGTAAGATATATATCTAAGAGTAGATAATGTGTAGGTATTAACATCCTTAGTGAGTTCTATGATGGTTCTACTCCTTTATTATGGGTGGATTCCTAGGATAGAAAATCATATAAATTTCTTATTAATGATTTATAACTACCTATGAAAATTGTGACATGAATTCCTAAGACTCATTTTTAATTTCAAAAAATACAACCTTATAAGTGTATGACCTAAACGCTTGATAGAGTAGGGCAAAATAATCATGTAATAGAGTTAATTTTGGTTTTATCACTATTCACACATGAAATTGACCCGAAACCCACTCTAGTGGTTCAAGTGGAAGCACCACTTCATTGAATGAATTATAGTAAAGGTATCATCATCTTAATGTTAGAGTGTGATATTTCAAAGCCAACATTTAGGGGTACATTTATAATGCATGAGTATCTTGTCGTTCCTCTTAGGATAAAAAATTATATAACTGTATTTATGTCTAACCAATGAAATCATGTCAATAAAACTTAAATTTCAAATAATACAAGGATAAAACAACTCAGGATCATGCTGAACTCTTCCATATCAACACCACAACAAAACCAAAACCAAAACCAAAACAAAAAAACCACAACAAAACCACAATAAAACCACAAAAAAACCACAAAACCGAAAAATGTTATAATACAAAACAAAAAAACAAAAAAAATTTATTAAATAAAGATAAATAACAACAAAACCACAACCTAAAATGATATATGGTTGTGTTCATAAGGTATCATAATACAAAATACGTTGCATCGAAACTGAATGAAAAAATCTAAAATAAATGAAGGTAGACATATCAAATTAAAGTGGAAGAACAAAAAATTTTGGAATCAAAGAGAGTTAAATAGTTGGAAATTATAGTCAACACAATTCATCTTATTCAATTTTCTAAAAATTATTCTCAGATGAACATAACAATTTTAGGCTTTGGTGTAGGTGGAGGAACTAATAATGAGGTGAAGACCCCTCAATGATTTGTGAATCAAGTGAATCATGAGCCTTTGCGGCATCATGGATCATTTTATGGGAATTTATATGTTGTTGATCAAGCTCTTATTGATGATTGATAGAGAAATTTAATAGTTTTAGTTATGGTTCTTATTTCTTATACATTAAATATTTCATTGTTTGATATAGTTGTGTCTCATTCATTCATATAATATTTCATGGGATGTTCCATGGGATCCAAAATGTGAGACACGTCTATTTATATAATATTTTCCTCTAATTAATCAATTGTTTTCATATTTTATTCCCAATCCTCAGGTCATCCAAATGGCCTACACAAGCCTCATTGTGATGACACACCCCACCATACCTTAATTCCTAGCATGATTGGAGGTCAACTAATTTTATGTGAACTCTCTCGAGAAATATAAATATTGAACTCCTTTGTTCCATGGTTCAAATAACCAATAAAGAAGTGATAATGATGAATAAGTAAAAAAGTACTAATGAAAACAGATAATAAATGAATCTCCCTTACTTTTAACACCTTCAAAATGAATAATCCAATATATCCTAACCATATATGGTGTAAAGAAGTATATCACCACACCTAATGAGAGACAAGATTCATGAAGTCCCAAATAACCCACACAATGGGTAAACAAGTAAATGGAATAATTAAAATGTTATTTCACAAAAAACCAGTTAACAACAAAGTTCCAAATAGGTATTTAGTGCTAAAACGTGGTTCATAATCCCAAGTACTTTTACTTTTATTGTAATAGTTAAACTTATGTCACTTTTAATTCAATATATTTTTTAAATAATCAACCAATAACATGTTGGTGAACCATTTTAGTGACCCCAAAAATTCACTTCATTTATTCTATTCCCTATAGTCCCATTTTTTATCATTTTTTCAAAACTACCCTTTTTAGTAGCTTGTGATGTTATAAAATTATCTTCAATTGATGAATAATCAAAATTATAAATTTTCAACTACATGATCCATTATGTAATTGTTGATAGAGGCATACAAGATCTATGATTAGTGATAACGAACCAATATGAGAGGTCATCGTGCATTGTTTTGAAGGGATGTATGATTTTGACTGATAGGTGTGATTATATTCAAAAAAAATTCATTTCAAAATACGGATGGATTTAAAATTACCACCAGATGTATAAAAATATTTTTAAAGATCATTAGAAGGGATTCATGCGTAAACATTTTTATGAATGTTATCTTCTAGTTCATGGATGATAATATATATATATATATATATATATTTGTGTGTGTGTGTGTGTGTATGTGTGTGTATTTGTGGAGAATAATGATATATTTATAGAAAAGAGTTCAAATGTGGTTAGTTTAAAAAGAGGGCTACGCAATATTGTATCTTAATTCACCATCTACCCATGATAGGTAAACATTTATGGGTCAGTGAAGCAAAAGGAATAAGAAAATTTGGGTTGGAACTCGCTAGAGATTCACGGTGTAGCAACATGATGATGGACTAGTCATGGCAAAGGGTGACTCCACAAAATGTGTTCAAGGGATGCATGCCATGTTGAATATGATAAAACTAATATGGAAGAATTGATGTTCATTTTGGGTGTATGTAATAACACGAATGTGAAGATAAGATTACCATGCCATAGAGTAGAATACCATGGGAATGGTGGTTAAAAATGGGGAATTTTTTTACACCATGGTGGGGTAAAAGTTGTTTCACACTGAGATTTTTTCTATAGAAAATGGGAAGCCCACATATATACATTTTAAATTGCCACATAATTTTGAAATCAATGGGAGAGAATGAGAAATGTTACATTCCACTTATCAAACACACAATGGGAATCAATTTGGGTACCACATTATGGTACTCGGTGTGTTATACTTTAGGGTTACATGTGTGAAACAAGGAATCCAATAATGTATATATCATTGACCATGTGAAAGGTTTATGTATTTTAGTGAAAATAAGAATGGAATAAAAAAAATCACAACATCATTGAGATAATCAAGGTGAATATAAGGATTTTTATACTTGATTGAAAAATGGATAGGATGTTTTGGTTGTAGCTTTTATGAAAGAATGTATTTGGAAGGATGATTTTATACTAGATATTTTATGTACTAAAATTTGGATAGTACTAATAAAAATATTACAATTTCTCAAATACTACGAACTATTTATGAATATTTTAGTTTTTTATAAAAGGGTAAATATCCACATATGAGAGTTTCTCAAAGACTTCGAATGAAAAATGTGATTATAATACACATTACATTGCAGCGAAGTTGAACCAAAAAATAAAAAATAAATGAAGTTAGATGTACTTATTAGAAGTGGAAGAAAGAAAATTACATGAATCAAAGATAGATAAATGGTTGGAAAGTGATATAGCACCCTCGAGAGCTAGTTGGGAAGTAGGTTTCACAGCAGCGTGGAGCTCTCGTTTAGGAAAAAATGTTCGAGATAGGTTTTGGAGGCTACTATATTTTTGGAATTTGTTGATTTTATATACCAACAGTTTGTAAAAACCATTGGAATAGTTGGATAGTGGGACACTATACCAATGGTTGACATAAACCTTTGGAAAAATGCAATATACACCAACTATTTTATCAAACCACTGTTAAAAACATTCATCAAACTGTATGTACCAATAGTTTCCTATAACCGTTGGTAAAGGATCCTTATTCCAAAAGTTTTTTTACACTTTTTAGAATAAAGTGTTGGTATAGGTGGGATTCCCACCTATATGAAGGCTATCTAAGGAAGGAAAATACCTTTAGTATAGGTGTTTTTGATCACAATCGAGTACAATATGAGTCCTTGGAGTGAGAGGACAACGCATATGCTTAGTGTGTAGAATTATTCATTGTTGAAGATCAACAACTAGTATAAGGGAAACTTTTTGAAGAGTAGTTTTATGTAGGGGAGTCTATAAGATCCTACCATTTGAAAGAATCGTGGATCATTAAAATTTTAGTATAAATAACATTTTTATCTAAATTGAGTTTTGTAATGAGTTCATAGAGGTTTTGGTAGATTTTAGGTCTGTTTTATAGTATGGAGTTCTAGTTTTTTATGAAATAGGACACATAACATGGTTAGCGCATGATTAGAACTAATTGTGCATCTCAAACATGCTCCCCTAGAGAAGATAATCATGGTACTCCAATCCATGAAACAATGACCATATAATCGTGTAAAACATGCAATTTATTATAGAGGTGATTTACATAGTGATAATTTATTTTTATAACCATGTGCCTAGACCATGTGGGGTGTGGGGCTTGGGACAGTGCTGAATGAATGTGTTTCACATGGTTTGACTAACTTTTCACATGAAACAAGCGAGTGGTGTCCTCTTGGATATTAGGTACACATAGTTAGCTGATGGTTTGGATAATCATGTGACTAAATTGTTTACCCTTTTCAAAAGATGGAAATTATGATAATTTCTTTTCTTTAACCTTTTGTCCACCCTTATCATCCCTCATTTTTATAGCCAACCTCTAGTAGGGTTCCCCCTCTAACTCTTTGAGTAATGTTTTTGGAAATAATCTACCTAAACTCTGATTCAATTATCGTTCATCACATTCGAAGACTATCAATATTTCTTACACTCCACTTTTTTCCTTTATCTATTTTATTTACCGTCTTTTGTGTTAACGTTTTGTGAACAAACATTCCCTATTTCTTGGGTTTTTATCTAGTTTCTCATTTTCTCTCATTCCATCCCATATCAAAGGTCAATACTGGATGAGGAGTATACTACCATGTTAAAGTTCGTGGTCTACTAATTTTATCTAAAAGTCTAGGTGTTTATATCTTCCACTATTGTTCAAAATTCCATACTTTCTATTCATTTCCCCCTAAAAGATATTCTTTTAATTTTTGTGTAAATCTAGGATTTAAACTTGCTATGAGACCCTTGATGTAGTGGCTGGGTTGAAGACATAATCTTAGTCTACCCCTTAGTGTGCATTATCTTAAATTCTCAAAACCTCTTGTAAATGTATTAATGTAATGGAAAGTATGGAATTGCTAATTACTTAGAAACTTTGACATACTCATGTCTAAAACACCATTAATGTGTGTGTTTTTTCATATGAGAGTGATATATTGAACTAAAATAACAAATTTTTTAGGGAATGGACGATTCCCATGGATCCTCATGGCCACATAGATGAAAGGACCAATGAAATGAATTAAATTATAAAATGGGTTAAATACTCACTTGGTTTTGAATTGATAAATAGAGTTTAATTCTTATTAATGTAATGGTCCAATGGAAATGAACTGAATTGAAAAATGGAATAGAAAAAAACATGGACTTTTGATCATATATATATATGAATCTTAACTATGGTTATGAGCATGGATCACTATATAGTCATGGCCTTCCTTGAGTATGAATTTGATTCCCGATGTGGAATTTCTTGAGAAAACTCATAGGATGTCGACCGATTCATTGATGTGACCACCATGTGGAACACTAATCTTATGCTCGATCAAAGTATTATATATGTGAATGACATAGTGTGACACTAATGATTCACTTTCATAGTCTATAAATTAGGATTCCATTGATTATCTCGTTCGATTTAACATGATTTCCTTAGACCCAGACCACCTTGAATTATCTCCGTGATCTCCAATAAACTGTTTACAAAGTTTGAACAAGATAATAAGACTTGAACTGGACACCTTATCCATGAGCCTTGATTTCTTTTCCTATAAATGATTTGATACTTTTATATATCTAGTGTATACTAAAGTTTGTTGATTTTACTTAGTTTATTTTAATTCGTTGTATTTATCCTAATTTATATATTGATCCCTATTAGATATTCTACTTGTAGACTGGACTATATCACACCTTCATTTTACAACATTACTTCTATTATATTCTTCACTATAATAACATATACTCACAAACTAGATTGTAGACACTATTGGTGGTGTACTTTTGAATTTTACTCACACCTTGTTTATGTTGTCATTTGGTTCCTAGATAGACTTCTTGGATAAAGGTAAGGATAAAGGGAAACACATAGTAATGGATATTTACAATCTTTTACAATGGGAGTTGGTAGAATATTATTAAGCCAGTGCTCATGATGCTTGTAGATATATTTTTAGTATTTTTTGTTTTCATTTTGTATATGATGTATTTTATGTTTTCATGTTATATTGTTTCATGCTAATATTTTGTAATAGCTTATAGAATCATCATACGTATATGATACAGATTCATGTTATGTTTGGTTATATTATCTCAGTAATTTTTTCCACTGCTTATTCATTATTATAATTTACCACTGTCATGCACTCTAATAATGAGGGAATAGTACCCCTACAGTACCACTTTTTACCCTCACTGCTTGCCGACAAGCTCTAGAGTATATGGATACATGCTTGAGGCCATATGGCCATTTGGGATCAGTTACATAAAAGTGAACCAGGTCTAAAATGTAAAAATAATATTTCTCTTATAGAGTAGAGTGGTATAACAGTAGACTATGTCAACTTCGGATTGAACTACAATAAAAATCCATTTTTTTCTTCCTTTTATTTTACATTGATAATTAATTCTGTTAATTAATATATTCACCTCCCCTAGAACATTTTCCATCCTTTATGTCCTATCATAACATATTGTCTATGTTGAAAACAAAGAAATGTTATAAGGTGAAAACATATGGTTGAACAAAATCGGAGAATCATAGTATGATAATCGTATAAAAAATTATTAACATGAAAATAAAAGGATTAAAATTCATGGTTGGATGGAATGTGTGAGACTAACCTATTGATCCCAACAAGTCCATTTTAATTAGTTACATTGGGGTCACTACTCTAATTCTTGTTCTAATTGATATAGAAATGTGGAAATATGTTCTTCCAGCATTGAATTCAATAATTTGGGAAGATATTTGGGTAACATTATGATATAATTTCACAATTTTATTGACAAATAAATTAATAAAACATTGATTTACGTTTCATTTTACATTATAAAGTAAATTTATATTACATGGTTGTTAAATTAAATTCATATTAATGGTCACTAAAAGGATCATAGAGTCTTTCATGCATTTCTTATGAAGAATCATCGCAGGGATGGTGAGTGGATGTTTAAAAACCATAAACCTTTAATTTATTCATACATGATAAACCAACAAACATGGAATGATTTCATTAGCCATCGTGAGGAGGAATCATTTTAGGTATATTGTATTTGGAAATATTTGATTTGAAATTACATGTATTAATTACATTGATTCAATATTATTAATTTATAAAGTAAAAATGGAATGGTGAAAATAATAAATGCTTATCAAAACTAATGTATGACCTTTATAAATAATGGATGTGGTATGTTTCACCTAAAAATTGTATTTATTTTAAATTCATTGTAATATTTTTATTTGATATGAAATAAAAACATAATTATATTCCATCTATTATATGTAGATTGACAAATCAAAATATAAATTCACTTCCAACCCATGTTAAATTCTATAGAAGGAGGCTCATATAAATAAAATCGGACAAATATTAGATGAAAAACTGAAAAAAGTATAGAAATCATGTTTATGTATAACATAATAATTATATTCTACTTTAATAAAATATTTCACAACAATGACTAGTTAATTTTTTAAATTTTTTTCCAATTTAAACATAAGAGTCGTTATTGGGTTTTCTTGATGAACTACTCCATTTAGTGGACTTGAAGTAGATATAACAATATAGAATTATATAAGGTGTAGGTTATAGAGTGTCACATCAAGCATATTTGGGGAAATATAATACACATGGGTATATAGATAATAAAATTCAATAAATTCATTCATAAATTGAAGCCTTAAAAGAAAAATTTAGTTGGAAACCGGATTTTTTATACTGATTAATGATAAGGAATATGGAGAAGAAATAACACACCAATAAAAATTGCAAGAAGAGTTAAAACCCCCCATCTGGAGTCTATCCATTATCTTAAAATTTCATAAATACATAAGGTAATTTATTATTTATATCAATTTTTGATAAATGTGAATAAAATAACTACTAATATCTTTCTTGTAATACAATTATATTTAGTGGAATTAATTGGGATTTAAATCTATTTGCACCCTCTTCTCTCCTTATTTTGAGTGGTATAATGTATAATATCCAAGGAGATATTATTCATAACCAAGAAATTATAAATAATCACATGAGAGTAGGGATTCAAGTAGCTAACACACCGAGCACCATGCTGATTTCAATAATTTACTTATAAATTTAAAATTATACATTTTATATTATGTTTTAATGATAATTATTTTATAATATTATGATTTTTAATCGTTTTCAATATTATGGTAAGAATATGAACAATGTAATATCTCCGGATTATCCAAAGGTAAAAACTATTTATATTTTTGGTTTAACCCTTAAAATAGACCTAGTAATGAAGCCTAAAAGGTTAAAGGATTCCCCAAGGGAGCCAAGGGCTCGTTTGAAGCCCATATCACCAAAAAAGTGGAAATGGACTCAGCCATACGGTTTTTATGAAACCATGTGCCCTACAGAGAATGGTCAGGCATGGTTGTAGAATAGTCATATACAGAGGACTGTTGGAATCTTATTATTGGCGCATAAGACATCTCTTATTCGGAACAAGATATGTCTTATATTTTTCGTATAGGGTGTACTATAGTTTATATTCATATAGAGAGGAATCTTGTAATCTTATATTTAGTGGATAAGGCATCTCTTATTTAGAATAATATGCATCCTATATTTTTCATATAGGGTATAATGCCCCAACCCCACTTACCGAGAGTCTGTGCATTATTTTAATACATTGGCATGATTACAAGGAATCAAGTCCTGAAAGACCAATCAGTTTAGCAGTCTTGGAAAATAGATTCTATTCATGTACGTTACATTACACTTTCTAACATACAACAAAAAAATAATCCTTTGAGAATTCCATTGTTCCCTTATCATAACCCTACATCTCAAACATAAAACACTTCTTGGGATCCTGGGAAAATAAAACATAAGAAAGGGGTGAGCTCAGATGCTCAGTAAGGGTAAATAATTTAGTGGAAGCTACAAACTTTTAAGGTAAGATGTGTAATAAAAACAATAGCCTTTTAAACATAAACTTTAACATAATAAAATAAATTAAACATTATCATATAAACCTGCACATGGATATTTTACTAGTATAATAATCACATGTAATAACTAATTTCATAATGAGGGAATGTACATTACCGGACTTTAATTTCTGTGTCAAGGCCTCGTGCCAGGACCTAGGGGTTAACTGTAACCGAACCCCAACTTGAAGAGCCTCTGTAACCGGACTCCATCCCAGAGAGCCTCTGTAACCGGACTCCAACCCGGAGAGCCTCTGTGACCGGACTCCAACCCGGAGAGCCTATGTAACCGGACTCTAACCTGGAGGGTCTTCTGTAACCGGAACCCAACCCAGACAGCTTACTTTTAACGGTCTCCAACCCGTTACATACTATTCCATTACATTCATCTTAATAAAAGGTTGAAATATAACATAAACATTCGTATTAAAACTAGCGTAAGATATTTCAATACTTTAACCATAAACCATGAATGGAATAAAAATAACTCATCCATGGTCAATAATATCACAAAACCTTAAATACAATATGGAAGATTTGTATCATAATAAATAAACTTCAAATAAGTGTAAAATTTATCAAATAATTTTGACATAGATGAAAATGATTTGTAAAAATCTTTGAGAGAAATATACCTTTTTCATAAAAACATTTAAAAGTATCACAATTTAAAAAAGTAAACATTTAAATAAATTTTTGAATCAAAGTGTCCCATACCACTTTGAAACTTTTTAAAGGAATTAACATTTTAAAAACATTCATTACATATAAATAAATCCTTAAAATCATTTTGAAATCATGGACATTAATGATAAAGGTTTAGAAGAATAAATATTTAAAACATTTAAAAGGATTTTTTTTAGTTAAAGAGTCCCTTAAAAAAAACCTTTTGAAAAATCATTTATGAAACATGGGCATGGATAATAAATATTTCCCAGTAAAAACTTACACATAACCAATCTCGGATAATAATGAGATTGAGAAATTAACCATTACCTTGCACTTTCCTTTGGTTGTGGGTACGTTTAACCTTCTATATAATGACCATAGTAGGTTATTAAATTATACCAGAACTATATTAATATTTATTATATCATACATGATTCATTTATGACTTTATACTACCCCTTTAATAATGATTTCCATGTTTAATTAACATTTTGGGTAATAATCGCTTTCTTTATCGTATGTGTTTTAACTTGGTATTCTTGATCGTATCATTTAGATCATGATTTAAATGATTCCAAAATATAAAACTTGATTTATATATCATATATATTTAGAATATAAATATTTATAATAGATGTATATGAAATGGAAGGCACCGTTTATGGTGACGGTAGGTCGTACGTACACATAAACGTTGTTTCCATTTTCATATCGTATTGAACGGATGTTAGTGAATAAGATATATGTAAGTACATACATACATACATACATACATATATATATATATATATCTCCAGTATAATCATTATGTCATATATTACATACTTATTAATAATATATATTTTTATAATCATCGTTGAATGGTGAACATGGAAATGAATCTCATCGCGTCATGGAGATGGTAATCCATACATACGTACGAGCGACAATATCATTATTTTGATTTAAAATAGTATGTAAATAGATGTTATATCATATATACAGAATAATTAACATGTTATATTTATTATTTACATCAATTATACATCATTATTATACCCATCCAAATAATAATGTATTGACTAACAACTACACCACGACGTGGAGACGGTAAGACGTACGTACACACATATGGTGACGTGTCATTCATAGGATGGATAAAATAATGAATATGGTTGTACCATATTTATAATAACATCACAGTATATAGAATATACTGCAGTTATTACTTTAGAATAGAAACAACAAAGAAATAGGAAGTGGAAGAAGAAAATAACTTGAAAGAGGTGATGAAATATTTACCTCTTCTTTGGGATCTTCTTATTGACTTGATCAAAAGGGCTCCATAGGTTGGCTTTATAACCAAAGGAAGGAATATATGATTAATGGAGGATATTTTAGAGGGTATTTGGGTAGGGTTTGTCCAAGCCAAATGGCTTGAAGGTGTGAATTTGATAGAAGGGGGAGTTCCTATTTATAAGAGGGTGAGGGGAACCTTAGGAAAAGCTAGAAATATTATTTTATAATAAAATAATTTTTGGTTTATAATGGATCAAAAATAAATTATTTAAAGTCTAAGGTTGGGATGGATCTAAAAAACTCAACCAATAGGTTTTGGATAGGTTTGGGTCACTATATTAACCTTATCTTTTAGATTTAACTCTTAGTTAAATAGTTTGACATTTACCATGTCTCTTTGTATTTTTATATTAAAAGGTTAATAAACATACTATAAACTTATAATAAAACCCCAAGTGGTTAATTAATGATACACCTATCATTATATAAGTCTTTTTTCTGAACCTTATATATTTAGGAATAGAATATCAATTAATAATATAATATTTTCTTTAAAAACTCTTTTATGTTAATTTTGACACTATTTCGTATTTTGTTTTTTCTAAAGTCATAACAGCATTATTACTTTGAAAACAAATCATCTAACCAACCCTAACATGTCATATTAACCTATAAAATTATTTTAATTCAAAATAAGTCTCAAATTACATTTATTTAGATATTTTTAATATCAATTATTTTAATATTTCATTAATTAGGTAATTACTACATCATCATTGTGTCATAAATAAATTAAATTATTTAATGTCTAAAAAATATAAATAAAATACCATTATGTAGGAAATATTTTTATCATTCTAATTAATATTTATAGTCGAATTTATCTTATGTTTAACCCTATATTAAAAATGATTTAGTTATTAAACTTTTAATTTAACACTTTTAACTCTTCTTTGAATTAAATAATAATAAATGTCCTAATCTAATCCAAGTGGACATAAAGGGTCATATTTTATTCCTAAGGTTGTTTTTGGTCAAATTACACTTATCCAATAGAATTAGGACATGTGTTAGGGTAATAATAATATCATTTTTACCTTTAATTACCCTATTTACTTTTAACCGCGGTAAATAAAAGTCAAAAGTTACTATTCACCAAAAATTATTTTCATTTCATTAAACCAAATTTAACTTAGTTAGGTTAACCGTGTATCTTGTATTTTTGAAATTAAACTCACATAAGCGGTAAAATTAAGTTTTATGCAAATTTTCAAAAGCTCCTAGGAGGTGGGTAAAAGACGGTAAAAAGTTCAATAAAATTTTATATATCTAATTTTATTATAAAAATGACTCAAATGAATAAATTTGAACTAAAATTGGTATTATGTATCTATTTTTACTTAAAATAAATTTTAATAAAATAAATAATTATTTAAAGAAAAGTTCGGTTTTAACCAATAACGTAGTGTTTTTCACTATTCATCAAAAATTGAAAGTTTTCAGAAAGATACCAAAAATTCACCCTAAGTTAATTTTGATATTATGAATCCAAAAATGAAGTTCATTTTTAAAGATAAAATTTATAAAATTTCAAAAAGTGGGTATTACTATTCATAACGGCTAGTTTGATTTGTCACGGTGTGTTAGAATCTCGAAGTTGCGTATGATGCAAGCTATTGCATTATTCAAAGAAAAATGTAATGTGGAAGCTTGGGGTGTTACATATGGTGTAATATAGTTTAACATCATACAGATAGGACTATTAGGAATAAGGCGCCTGGCAATAGTAATGCGAAATGGGTGGCCCGGGGTGGGGCGGGCCAAGCCCCGCATGGGTTTGAGCCCGCGTGGGTTTGTCCGCAAAAGCCCACATATAACGAGAACAAAAAATTTCAATCCCGCCCCGCCCCACATAAACCTACGGGTTGCCTGCATGCTTATCCACATTTACAAAAAAAACAATACTATTTATAATCATTTAAATACTGTATTTTTTATCATTCTTAAAGGTATTTGTGGGGAGAAGTGTGAATTAACAATAACTAGAGTTTTAAAGGATGTGATAAAACATTTTTTATGGGTTAATGGTGGAATACGGTAATGTCTATGTGGTGGCGAACTGTTGCGATGGAAATTAGGTGAGTGATCGGTGATGGGCGATGAATGATAATGTTGGTTGTGTGCTGATGTGAACAACTAAACATGCGAATGAATGAAGTTTCTCTAGGTAACGATTAGTTTAAGAGGAATCTATTAGTGTTTTCACGAGGTTTTATCCAATTCTATTAATAAAAAAATAAAATTAAATAATAACAAAATTAAATCAACCTAAAAAATATTATAATATTAACATATTGTTATTATTTATATCATTATATCCATCCATGTAATATGGTGGTGAAATACATATCACACTACGACGTGGAGACGGTAAGTCGTACGTACGCACGCGTGGTGATTTTATTTTTCACAGGATGGATAGAAGGTAGAATAAGGTTGTTATATAACCATAATAACATATATTTATATAGTTTATATGGGATTTATTAATTAATAATGGAAAAAACAAAGTAATATGAAGTATAAGAAGAAATAATTTGAAAGAATCGATAGAGGAGATTACCTCTTCTTCGACGTGCTCCCTCTAAATATCCTATTAAATGCACTATAGTCGGTAATTTGAGAAAAAAAAACCTATTAAATGTAAATAAGGAATTTTATAAGGTTAATGGTAATGGTATGGATGATATTGAGGGCTAAAATTTAAGTGAAGAGATGATGGAAGAGGTTCCCTTTTATAATTGAGGTGAGGGGCACTTTGGATATCCACAAATATTAATTTATAATAAATTAAAAACTCATCAAAAAACCTCTAAAATGTCATAGTATATAATATGATATGATATAGGGTTTTAATATCATCAACCAATAATTTTTAGGAAAGTTTTTATATCAATTTAAACCTTATCATTTCAATTAACCCTTAGTTATTCTATTTAAAATTTAACTAAGGTACCAAGTTATTCAATATTAAGATAGTGTAATATCAACTTATTTGATATCAATTAGACCA
Source organism: Viscum album (assembly GCA_963277665.1). NCBI lineage: Eukaryota > Viridiplantae > Streptophyta > Magnoliopsida > Santalales > Viscaceae > Viscum > Viscum album. The sequence goes on from OY728161.1 coordinate 309,912,278, forward strand.
TTAATGAATAATTTATATCATTTTAGACTATATAATAATTATTTTATATATTTTAAAATATTCTATTATTTTTAAATATTTTAATAAAATGTTATTTTTACAAAATATCAATAGTGTAAATTTTGACACTATTCATTTTATGGATTTTTAAAAATATCAAGATAAAATTTTATCCTAAAAAAATATATTTAATTATATACATAAGGGTTCATTTTTATTAATAAAATTCATTGGACATATTAATTGGCTTAAATTTATTTATTTTAATATTTTTAATAACATTTAGTTTATATTTCACTTAATTAGATAATTACAACACCAGTTTTGTTTATTTATTTAATACACTTATTTTTTGAATAAAAATTAAAAATAATATAATATAATAAATATAAATGTACTATATTTCCTAATAATACTTATATTCAAATATATCTCTAGAAAAATCCTACATTAAAAATGTTATATATATTAAAACTTGAATGTGACAACTTTAACATCACTTTAAATGAAATATTATAAGTGTCATAATATTTTCCATATTACTTCAAATGGTCAATAACTCGAACCATGGATTATTATGGTTGAGATGTAGTCTTAAAATAATATTTGGTCAAGTTTTTTGGTCTTTTAATGGTTATTATCATTTTATTTAAAATTATTTTATTGATTTTTCAACAATTAATTAATTTTTGCATCATCATTGTATAAAAATTTAAGGTAATTAATTAATCTCTAAAAATTTCAAATAAATTACCTTGATGTATATAATTTCATTAGATTTATACTATCCATTATCAAAGTTATCTCATATTTATCACTATATTAATATTATTCTACTTAAAAGAGATAAGAGGGTGATGTGTTGTAACTTTCATTTATTTTAAAAATATATATATTATTTTCATGGATAAGATTCTATTAAATGATTAAATTCATATAATTAAGTGTTAAGGGTTGAATTTTATTCATCCAACAGGATTTTAGTAGGCTTTATGGTATTTTTATTTTCCTTATCATATTATTTGTTACCCTAATTTACCCGGTATAACTTTAACCATAGTAAATAAAAATTACCAAATTTATTATTCATAAAATATAGAAAAAATAAAAAGAAACTATTTACATAATTTAGACCCACTAATTCCAAATATTGAATTCATTTCTCAAAATTTTTTAAAAAAAAATCATTACTTAAATTAAAATTAATCCTCTTGTCAGAATGAAAAATTAGTTTTAAAAGTTAAAACATTGAAAAAGATTGAAATGTTTTTACATCAAAATTCATTGTAAAATTAATTACAATGAAAAATATTATATTGAATGATAAAAATATATTCTATTTATACTTTTAAACAATTCAATTATAGAATTTAACCACATAAATTATTTTGATGAAAAATTTTGTTTTCAATTTAATTTTAGTGTATTTTTACTATTCATCAAAACATGAAAATGATCAAAAAATATAAAAAATTCATCCAAAGTAAATTTTTATATCCCAATTAGAAATAACATATTTATTTTGTTAAATTTAGTATATAAAATTGTCAAAAAATCAATTTAAAATAGGTGCGCAATTAAAAGGTAGCAAAACTGCATTTTTTTTTTAAAATACTTCTTTTATCCGAAAAATTAAATTTGTTCTTATATCATGACTATAAAAAATATTAGATGAATTTTAAAAATTATATTAAATATATTAAACATATATTTCATTAATAAAATCCCTCAAGGGTGATTAAATTATTTTATAAACTCACTTATTTTTAATTAAATTGTTTTTTCAGAAGAAAGTTAATACTATTCATACCTGCTATTATAATGACTAGGTTATTAGGTAACATAATAATATTTAGTTGTTAACTTATACTAAGTCTTGTGTGAAATGAATTATATCAAAGGAACTTTAAATTTTATGTAACATAAGCTAAGAATAGTGTTGCATATACCGCAAACTTAGTCAGTGTTGTGTATTGTGCAAGCTTATCGTAGTGTAATGTATAACATAATACATCAAAGAAAATAAAAAAACACTATCTCATAAAAATATTGGGGTGTTAAAATCTATGACACCTTAGTTTTATTCTAGTTTATTCATATCTGTTGGGGCTGAAATTTATCCCGCTAAGGGAGCGAACTCATCAATGATTTAGATTTAATCAGCACCCTAAAGGGCATGAAATATCTCGAAACCATCCCAAAGGGCCTAATTCATGAAGATCTCTGTCTGGTTGGCCCATCTCTATGAGGCCACCTCTGCAATCCTCTCTGCAGCATCCCTAAACTCACCATAGGTTCGACGCATTACGATGGACCACGTCCTCTCTACGGCATCCTTGATCTCTGCGGTTCGCTTCGCACTGTTAGCCTAAGCTATTATCTCTCCAGCGTCACATCCCTCTACATGACTGATGTATTCTAATGGACCTCTTCCTCTCTATGGCATCACTCCTTTTCATAAAAATCTTTGTGACCCTTACTAACCTTCATTTTCTATAAATAGAAGGCTTTTCCCCCCTCTCAAACCATTGTTAATCTTTTCTTTTCTACTTCCAAAGCTCCCGTTTTGAAAAGACCTTCGCGAAACCCATAGATGTATCTCTGAAGGTACTTGGCCTCCTCAAGCCATACCTATTTGTGTTCTTACCATCCTCCACCTATGGTGGGGATTCCCTTCACGAAGACATATGACCTTCTCATAGGAAGGATGCCCTTTGGGGTGCTCGAGACTTCATAAAGCATTGATCCTTCGCGAAGTACTCTCCAACCAAAGAAGGATTTTCTAAAGGGAATATCTGATACATTGATGGCTTCCATTTTCAAAGACACTTCCCTTCATGAAGGCTATCCTCTTCGTGAAGCAGTCATGCATCGCGAAGCCCCTCCTATTCACGAAGCAGTCGTGATTCGTGAATCCCATTCTCTTTGTGAAGCACCTTCTTCCAAAATCTATTAATTTTCATACCCTTCTTCCATGTAGCTATCTAGCCTTGTATGAAGTGATTTAAAGGTCCCTTGGGTAGTTCTTTATGTTATGTTGCTTTGTCGCATGCTTCTTCGTATAGGTACACTAACAGATATTACTTCTTCACATAGCCACGCTAATGTGATCCCCTCAATAGATCAATCCACAACCATGTATCCACGCGACATTACTAGTTCCTTCCCTTCATCAAGGGTTGAAGTGTGCCAGTTATGTAAATCCTAAGGGAGAGGAGTGAATCCTCCCCCCGCCCCATCTGATCTGCTGGACGTTAAACTACCAAGCACCCATGTTCTCGACACAAGACATTAAACTATGATCACTTCATACGCGATAAGTCCAAGAGGATCATAGGGGGGTGGGCACAGGTGTCCTCCCACTACCTCTTACCCTCTGGGCTTTGTCTCCATGCACACCCTAGGTAGTCTCCACATAATCCCTAGAACCATCTAACGGGACGATTCAGGTATGATTTTTATATCCTTCTTGTACACCTGGACCACTACTTGGGCCTCCCTCTTGGAGTAAACCCATGTTTCCTCTTTGGGATGTTAACCACGTGTAATTCGCACTTCATTCCTCCCAGATGCACCTTTTGTGACATGATCACCAGGTCTTTGTTGCCTCTTGTTTCTCGCACAGAGCATGACTCGCATGGGATTATAATAAGAATCGACCATGACACATTCTTTAGGCCACCTTAGTGTGTAAGCCCCCATTCATCACAATTGAACTACATGGACTTTGATCTTTCCCCTTTCCAAGCAAGATACGTAGGAAGCCTCTCTAAAGTTCAATCCCATCACCCATCAGTCCCAACCACTACACATCAGTTTACCCTCATCCTGCATGAATTTAAACTAAATACCTTCGATATATGTGGGTTTTGATCCCTATCTCTTAAGTAGGGTATGTAGGAAGCCTCCTTGAGGTTAAAACCCAAACATTGGTAAACATAGGTGTACCATTTTTTGGGACCCACATCCTTGGTTCGTCCCTTAGTGGCATCAGACCATCACCCGAGCAGCTAACCATGCATAAGCCTCACACTCAATTCAAACTCCTCCAACCAAGAGTGTCCCTCTTGTGATGGGCTGCTAACCATGCATAAGACCTAACATGTCATTAGGTCACTTTCCTTTATGCAAACCCTGATTATATTCCCCACCCTGAACTATGTGGACTTTTTTTCCCCACCACATGGATATGTAGGAATCCTCCCAAGGTTCAAGCCCATACCTCATGTCTCATACCGGTCTCTCCCTTGATCCTTTGTTCTTATAAAAGGTCATGCCTTAACCTGGGGGTTCTACATCCTTCGGTTCCAATCAATGCTTCCATTCTCACGGGCTGCCTCCTCAGGAATCCCATATCCCCAATAAACTATGTGGAATTTGATTCCCTTCCATGGGGATATTTTGGAATCCTCTCTAAGGTTTAATCCCAACATCACTGTCATCTTCACATAGGTTCTACCCCATTCCTCCCATCCACTTCATCCAACCATCCATCATCCATCCTGATTCTTACCTAGGCTGCCGCACCCCAGTGAGAACATGTCATCCGTCCCATCGTCTCTCCTTACATCACCCGAGCAGCTAACCACATATAAACCCCACACAATCCATAATAATCAAACCAAGAGTGTTCCTCTTATGATGGGCCACTATCAATGCGTAAGCCCCATCATGTCTTCAGGTCTTTGTCCTTTGTGTACACCCCGATTTCAAGCCTCAACCATTCGAACTACATGGGTTTTGATTCATGTCTCCTCGATATAATACCTAGGAGGCCTCATTGAGGTTAAATACTGCCCCATGGTAAACCTTGGTGTCCCCCTTTCTAGGGTGAACTCTCCCTAATCCACCCTTAGTGGTGTCTAGATCATCTTTTACGGAGTGAAATCTTATTTTTATAGGACACACCACCCTGGGTCCACTATCATTGGGCATTCTGATCCTCCATTTTGGTATAACTTACAAGTGATTCCTCATAGGGATGTACCCATCTGATCCACTTCCATCAGTGTTCCGATCAGTCTGATCCATCTCCGCTAGATATTAAACTCATAGCATACCCTGTTCTAAACAAGGGAAGATGAGGAAAACCTCAGATACATGCCTATGGAATATAATTCCCTACACTCATCATGGGATGCTTTGGGATTTTTCTCCCTATAGAATCCCTATCATAAGGGTGAGAGACCTAGGTGTACAAGTGTTTTAGCGTACAGACATTCTAGTGATGTTCAACGTTACTACTCCCCTGACTGAAGGCTGCAGCCCAAACTTTACCCCTTGGAATTTCCTGACAGAAGCAGTGTAATTGACTGGCGTCCACAGAGATATGGAACTGGGAAGAGTTTCCTGAACCACGACTCAAATATATGAGGGATACCCAGACTAGGCGAAGAGTTCTGAGGGGGAATACATGGAAGGAGAGACCAAAATCCCATCATCCCTTTTTGATTAAGGAGAAAACATCCCTGAATAAGAGGTGGATGCTTCCTGCCTTTGAAATGTGGGAATGTGGGGAAATAGCCTGCGTGTTGCAGCACGACAGCGTGCGCCCCGGTGAAATCATAAGAAATAAAAATGGTGAACCCAACATGAATTTTCTCCTCAATATGGAGATTAGTAGAATTTGAGACATCAAAAGTTAAGCGTGTCACTGAATCCAGCTATCCAGTGCCAGGTCCCGCCAAGAAAATAGTGGTATGAGCATGAAACTAACCAAATTTTTGGGCAGTTAATCGTTGTTCATCCCAGTCTGTGACATTGTTAGCATGGATCTTTCTATCCAGCCATGGAAGACTGAATGGTGATGGGATATTGTGCATTGTTTTCCTATTTTCTATGATGATGAGTGAATTTTTATGCTTTTCAGGATCGAGGCTCAAGCTATAGGAAATCGATCATCTCCCCCCCCCCCCCCACAGACGTAGGGACAGGGGCCATACGAAGGTGTCAATTCCCCACGACTTCATCTCCTCTACGATGGCTCCCATGCCCGTAGCTATCGGAAGGCCATGCCCCCTCTCACCCTCTGAATTTATTCAAATAAGGGTGATTGATACTCTTGTTCGGTGATATGAATAGGAAGGGGCATCTTGATGAGGTAAGTGACCCACCAGGACTTAGAGGCATCAATTCCCCATCAATGATTCCACCCCCAAAGGTCATGCAGGGATCCCTTTCTCCCCACTTCGACCTTCAACGGCTTTGGGAACCTATCCCCAGAATACTCCTGCAACTCACTCCATTATGTTGAAAAAAGTAAGGGATGTCCGAGTCCACCCAGCCAGGACCTCAGAGGAAGCTTCCAAGGAGGGATCCCACCCGGCCGCGTCAGCATTACCATCTATACCTACAGACTGAAGAGAAGGTGGTCCATCTCCCTTGTACAACCGACTCTTGTTTGGCTAACCCGACGTCAATGCCGGGTGCAATCTCAGAAGTATTCCCACTAGGGGGCATCATCGTCCATATCTTCAGTGGACCAAGACACAACTAATGTGAGATATCAACCCACTGTTATCATTGGGTCAAGGCACCTTCTAATTAAATATTAGGGGCACTTCCAATCCCTGCAAAAGTTGAAGCACCAGTCACCATGTGAGTAAGTTGAACTAGCTCTCTTGGTTACTAGGGAAAGCAGCATCCATCGTGGGTCAACCCGTGATGATGAAATCTAGTATGGAGGTTCTCCCCGTACCAGTATCAAATAGAGTGGAGGTCCACCCTGCTCTTTCATTTAGTATGGAGGTCCTCCCCATGCCACTATCATCAAATATAGCAGAGGCATTCCCCGCTTCATCGACATTCAACATGAAGGTCCTCCTCTCACTATGGATGACCACCATATAGGTCCTCCCCATGTTTTTACCAGCTCCAGCAGAGGCCCTCCCCACTTCATCATTATCAAAAATGTAGGTCCTCCCCATCTTCCATTAGACATTTTTTCGAGTGCCCCTTTCACCCCAACTCATCAAAGTAGATGTCATCCCCACGTTAGTAACAGAAGATATGAAGCCACTCCTCATATCCCATCCAGTGCGAGAAGAGGTCCTCCCCACTCTAGCACCAATCTGCATGGAGGACCTCCCCATGTCAAAAAACTACCATTTCCTGAAGAATAATCGCAGGTAAGTTGGGAGGTTCGCTGCTGCCAAAGGAAGAATCTTGAGAAGCTTCAAAACGCAATCAAACCCATCTACTTTTCATATTTTGAGGTGGAGTGAAGTTCGGTGAAGGAACCCTCACCCCGATCTTCTATGTCAGGGGCTGGTCTTGGAATAATTCACATAGGCCTCATCCTTCTAGAAAGTGAGGTCCACCAGATCCCTACATCCATCGGATGATATATACAGAAAGAAGAATATTTGACCCCTTTCTAGGGCCTGGCTATGAAATCAACCTTATCGTCAATAGGATCATTCTCTACCTCAAACATCGATCACATAGAGTTGTCCTGGGGAACAAAAGAGGACGATCAATGGTGTGACCCACCACCAACGACCACAGCCCCTGTGTGGGAAGTAGTGGTCATTAGTCTGTCTTATCGTGATGTGGTGGCGCAATCATTTCATTCTTCAGAAAACAGCCCAAGATGCACTGAATTGTCAGATCGTGTGTCATACTCTCCACTGGCCAGTCTACCGTCACAATGGTCTACTTCAGTTCCATTACCAATCTCGCAACCACCTCCAGTCAAAGAGTGGGGTAATCGAGTATCGGGTCCTGAGTCTGAGCTGAGAAGTTAATGGGACATTATCACCCTGGATCACCTCCTTGGGATGTTCTGGCCCATTGCAACAATAGGTTTTAGTATTCCAGAATATCTCACCTAGGAGGAGGTCTTGTACTTCCTCCAAACTCTCTGGGAAACACACTTTCATCTCTGTCATCGATGGGTGGCTTACCCCAAGATCTAGAAACACTTTGACGACATAGGCCAGCAATGTTGCATGGTTGACTTGGTTGCACTCCCCATGGCTCAGCACCTTGAGTCTCTCGGTCATCATTGGACCCTCTAGCAAAGATGCTTCCAGATATTTATAGTTCTCTGAAAAATTATTAAGGAGGCTTCCCCCCACATCCAAATCCATGGTTGGGGGAGTATGCTTCCCTTCATTTTAGTCATATCCAGTGCCAGTCTGACTTTACAGGTGATATTAAGGTTATCCCTTCAGGTATATTCGCAGTTAACATGGAAGACCTATCAAAGGAAGAGATTGGGCTAAGACTCATTGAAGAGAACTTACCCCCCGGGGTGGTTCCATGCCTGTTGGATCCTTTGGGCAGGGTTACTTTCTAGCAAAGAAAATTAATGGGCCTTCCTGCACCTTCTGAGTCATTATCCATCGGTCGGGACCCCAATAAAGGTAAAGATCATGTTGTGACCGTCAAACCCTCTGACCCATCTGGCTTAGGTCATAATAAGGAATATTACCTTTAAAAGGTTGTGTTGCATCAACAACTCACAAAACATAAAAAGATGGTCAATGACCTTCTCATCGAACTTGCTGCAGAATGACAATCAGATTATGGTAATCCTTGACCGGGGCAACAAAGGAAGGTATAGCCTCCCCCTAGTGAGTTTCCTCAGGGTGAACATGACCATCCTTCCCATATATACAGGGTTGAGTTCAGAGCTTATGGAAATAGGGCATGATATGCATCACCAAATCCACTTGAGTTGCATGATAACTGTTTCTGATGCTTTCGTTGAGGTTTTCATCTGTCTGTGAGGATGTGCAGGTTGTTTCCCCGCATTCCCACTTTCCAAAGGTGGGCGACATCCATTTCTTATTCAGTGATGTTTTCTCCTTGATCAAAATGGGATGATGGGATCTCGGTCTCTCCTTTTGTAGATTCCTCCTCAGAAGTATTTACCTAGTTTGGGTCTCCCTCATATATTTGAGTCATTGTTCATGAATTTAATTCCCAGTTCCATATCTTTGTGGATGTCGATTAATTATTCTACTTATATCAGGACATTCCAAGGGGTTATTATAGGGTAGTAACCTTCGGTTATAATAGATGACAACATCAGGCATGTTGGTTCATCTTTGGATGTGTGGACATTGGGGAACCTGTATTCTACCTCATAAGAGGACATCTCAAGGGCACAGAACCTGAGGCATCCCACATCGGTCATGGGGTGTCCAATGCTGGAGGCATGTCTCTGAGGTTTTCCTCATCTTCACATGTTTAACACAGGTTATGTCACAAGTTTAATGTCTTGTAGAGACGGTTATGCCAAAGGCATGTCTTCAGAGGTTTTCCTCGGCTTCCCATGTTTAACATGAAGTAGTCCATGAGTTTAACATCTTGAGGAGATAGAATGAGAGTGATCAGAACATCCCATAGATATATATTGGATTGGTACATCCCTAGGAGGGAGCACCTGGAAGGTTTACCAGATGGATGGATTAGAACACCCAATAAGGAGGGATCTGAGGTGGTGTGTCCCATAGAGGGAAGATATCGCAATGTGAAGGATGATCTGGACACCACTAAGGTAGGATTAGAAATAGTTCACCCCAAAATGGGGAAAAATATATGGATAGGTCATAATACCCAATCAAAGCAGACCCAGGGTGGTGTGTCCCATAAAGGGAAGATGTCACACCATGAAGGCTAATCTGGACACCACTGAGGGCCGATCAGGGTGAGTGCACCCCAGAATGGGGAACACCAAGGTTTATTATTGGATGGGATTGAACCTCATGGAGGCTTCCTATATACCCTGTATAGACGATAGGGATCAAAAAACACATATTTTGAAGGTAGAGACAAGGAATCGGGGTGTACACAAAGCACAACAACCCGGAGATATGTTGGAACTTACGCATAGACAGCAAACCATCACAAGAGGGACACTCTTCACTGGATGGTTATGGATTGTGTAGGGAATATGAATGGTTATATTCCCAGGGATATGGAATGATTTTATTGGGATGTGGTGTCCTGGGTAAGAACCAGGATTTATATGGATGGAATGAATGAAGTGGAATGAAGGAATGGGTTGGAACCGACATGAATATGATGAGGATATTGGGATTGAACCTCAGAGAGGCTTACTATGTATCCCCATGGTAGGGAGTCAAAGTCCATGTAGTTCGGTGGGGTGATGGGACACCTAAGGATGTGGCCCGTGAGAATGGATGCATGCATGGGACCTAGAGGAAGTAGAACCTTCGGGTTCGGGCATGACCTTCTCAAAACACAAAGGCTCAAGGGAGGGATAAGGATGAGGCATGAGTGATAGGCTTGAACCTCCAGGAAGCTTCCTACGTATCCCAATGGTAGGGAATCAAAGTCCATGTAGTTCAGTATGGGGAAATAGAATTGGTTTGTGCATGGAGGACATCGACTCGATGATATACTGGGGGCTACGCGTGGTTAGCGGCCCGAGAGTTGGTCTGACGCCACTAAGGGATGGACCAAGGATGTGGGTCCCGATAAAGGGTACACCAAAGTTTACCAATATTTGGGGTTGAACCTCATGGATGCTTCCTACGTACCCTGCCTAGGGTACAGAGATCAAACCCATGTAGTTTGAATTGAAGCATAGGATCGGGGTGTGCTCGGAGGACAGCGACCCGAAGATGATATTGGGGCTTATGCATGGTGAGAAGCCCGTGATTGATCTAGCACCTGGGGGGCGGACCTGAGAGTTGGATCCCAATAAAGGGGGAATACAATTGCTTACCATAGATTGGGATTGGACCTCGATGAGGCTTCCTATATACCATGTCAAGGATACAGGGATCAAAACATACGTAGTTCGTATACATACAGTTTAGCATTATGCGGAATGAAAAGGGGAATACAGTGTAACGCCAAGCAATATGGGGGTGAATCGACCTAAAGTGGTTGATATTGATGGGTGATGGGCTTTAACCTCAAGGAGTATTCCTACATACCTTTATTATAGAGGGAAAAGATCAAATTCCACATAGTTTGTAATGGGGGCTCGGGGCTTACATGCTAAGGTATCCTGGAGAGGATTTCATGATCCCTATTTAGTCTAATATCATGTGAGTTATGCTCGGTGTGAGAAATAAGAGGCAATAATAGACCTGAAGATCATGTTGCAAAGGTGAATCCATGAAGGGTGGTGAATCGGTCTTACACATGGAAGATGCCCATGTGCCGCTATGTAGTGACAATGATGAACGGGGCTTATGCATGGATGTTTCCCAGGTGCCGCTAAGGAGCAGAAATAGTGAAAGGGACTTATTCATGGAAGATTCCCAGGTTCCACTAAGGAGTGGAAATGGTGAATGGGACTTATGCATGGGATATTCCCAGGTTCCACTAAGGAATGGAAATGGTATATGGTGCTTACACGTGGAAGCTATCCGGGTGCCTCTAAGTAGAGGCAATGGTACACGGGGCTTACACATGGAAGTTACTCGGGTGTAGTTAAGGAGTGGAAACGCTGCATGGGGATTATGCATGTAAGCTACCCAGGTTCCGTTATGGATCAATAATAGTGGATGGGGATTATGCATGGAATCTTCTCATGGGCCGATATGGAGTGGAAATGGTGATAGGGGCTTACACATGGAGGCTACCCATGTGCTGCTATGGAGCGGCAATGGTGAGAGGGGCTTATGCATGAAAGTTGTCCGGGTGCCGCTATGGAGTGGAAATGGTGGAAGGGGATGACGCATGGAGGTTTCTCGTGTGCCACTATGGAGTAGCAATAGTGATAGGTGCTTATTCATGGAAGTTGCCTGAGTGCAACTAAAGAGTGGAAACGGTGAATGGGGATTATGCATGGAAGCTGCCTAGGTGCCGCTAAGAAGCGAAAATGGTTGATGGGGCTTACACATGGAAGTTACCCATAATTTCTTCCTCATGACTGGCCATGAGGGCATCCCAACTCACTGGTGGGTTGAGGAATATAATTGATTCCTACACCTTTGCGCTAGTGCATAAGCGGGATAACGCCAAGGGCATTAGAATCATTCCAAACAAAGGGAGATGAAATGTGTGAATCACATGCCCAACATTCAGAACACAATGGGGGCAGCATGATGAAGGGAGATAACTGGTGTCCATGATCGAAACATAGCACCCATATCGCTTTATCCTGAAATGGGGACAAATAAATGAGGGTTGACTACTGACCATGTTCGAAACATAGGACCTGACTCGAAGTGTCGTCCAATGTCTTTTGGAATGTTTGCCCAGAATAGTAGGTGAGCTGATGTGACATAGAACCAGGACATTAGGGGGTCCCTTCAGGCATGAAAGAGGATGAAGATCCAAATCAAGGACATGAAAATCATGAGGTAGAGTGATGGAATGTTTGAACGAATTCCAACGCTCTTGAAATTATTCCATTGTAATCATGGCATGAGGTATCTTATGCCTGTCACATAAGACATCTCTTATTTGGAACAAGGGGAATAATATTATTGAATGATATAGCATAATACAGTTTGTAGTCATGTAGAGAGAACTTTTTGTATCTTATGCTTGACGCATAAGGTATCTATTATTTGGAGCAAGAGGAATCCTATTTTTTTCATATATAGTGTACTAAATTTTATAGTCATATACAGAGGACTGTTGGAATCTTATTCTTGGCGCATAAGACATCTCTTATTCGGAACAAGATATGTCTTATATTTTTCGTATAGGGTGTACTATAGTTTATATTCATATAGAGAGGAATCTTGTAATCTTATATTTTGTGGATAAGGCATCTCTTATTTAGAATAATATGCATCCTATATTTTTCATATAGGGTATAATGCCCCAACCCCACTTACCCAGAGTCGGTGCATTATTTTAATACATTGGCATGATTACAAGGAATCAAGTCCTGAAAGACCAATCAGTTTAGCAGTCTTGGAAAATAGATTTCATTCATGTACGTTACATTACACTTTCTAACATACAACAAAAAAATAATCCTTTGAGAATGCCATTGTTCCCTTATCATAACCCTACATCTCAAACATAAAACACTTCTTGGGATCCTGGGAAAATAAAACATAAGAAAGGGGTGAGCTCAGATGCTCAGTAAGGGTAAATATTTTAGTGGAAGCTACAAACTTTGAAGGTAAGATGTGTAATAAAAACAATAGCCTTTTAAACATAAACTTTAACATAATAAAATAAATTAAACATTATCATATAAACCTGCACATGGATATTTTACTAGTATAATAATCACATGTAATAACTAATTTCATAATGAGGGAATGTACATTACCGGACTTTAATTTCTATGTCAAGGCCTCGTGCCAGGACCTAGGGGTTAACTGTAACCGAACCCCAACCTGGAGAGCCTCTGTAACCGGACTCCATCCCTGAGAGCCTCTGTAACCGGACTCCAACCAGGAGAGCCTCTGTAACCGGACTCCAACCCGGAGAGCCTCTGTAACCGAACTCTAACCTGGAGGGTCTTCTGTAACCGGAACCCAACCCAGACAGCTTACTTTTACCGGTCTCCAACCCGTTACATACTAGTCCATTACATTCATCTTAATAAAAGGTTGAAATATAACATAAACATTCGTATTAAAACTAGCATAAGATATTTCAATACTTTAACCATAAACCATGAATGGAATAAAAATAACTCATCGACGGTCAATCATATCACAAAACCCTAAATACAATATGGAAGATTTGTATCATAATAAATAAACTTCAAATAAGTGTAAAATTTATCAAATAATTTTGACATAGATGAAAATGATTTGTAAAAATCTTTGAGAGAAATATACCTTTTTCATAAAAACATTTAAAAGTATCACAATTTAAAAAAGTCAACATTTAAATAAATTTTTGAATCAAAGTGTCCCATACCACTTTGAAACTTTTTAAAGGAATTAACATTTTAAAAACATTCATTACATATAAATAAATCCTTAAAATCATTTTGAAATCATGGACATTAATGAGAAAGGTTTAGAAGAATAAATATTTAAAACATTTAAAAGGATTTTTTTTAGTTAAAGAGTCCCTTAAAAAAAACCTTTTGAAAAATCATTTATGAAACATGGGCATGGATAATAAATATTTCCCAGTAAAAACTTACACATAACCAATCTCGGATAATAATGAGATTGAGAAATTAACCATTACCTTGCACTTTCCTTTGGTTGTGGGTACGTTTAACCTCCTATATAATGACCATAGTAGGTTATTAAATTATACCAGAACTATATTAATATTTATTATATCATACATGATTCATTTATGACTTTATACTAACCCTTTAATAATGATTTCCATGTTTAATTAACATTTTGGGTAATAATCACTTTCTTTATCGTATGTGTTTTAACTTGGTATTCTTGATCGTATCATTTAGATCATGATTTAAATGATTCCAAAATATAAACCTTGATTTATATATCATATATATTTAGAATATAAATATTTATAATAGTTGTATATGAAATGTAAGGCACCGTTTATGGAGACGGTAGGTCGTACGTACACATAAACGTTGTTTCCATTTTCATATCGTATTGAACGGATGTTAGTGAATAAGATATATGTAAGTACATACATACATACATACATACATATATATATATATATATATATCTCCAGTATAATCATTATGTCATATATTACATACTTATTAATAATATATATTTTTATAATCATCGTTGAATGGTGAACATGGAAATGAATCTCATCGCGTCATGGAGATGGTAATCCATACATACGTACGAGCGACAATATCATTATTTTGATTTAAAATAGTATGTAAATAGATGTTATATCATATATACAGAATAATTAACATGTTATATTTATTATTTACATCAATTATACATCATTATTATACCCATCCAAATAATAATGTATTGACTAACAACTACACCACGACGTGGAGACGGTAAGACGTACGTACACACGTATGGTGACGTGTCATTCATAGGATGGATAAAATAATGAATATGGTTGTACCATATTTATAATAACATCACAGTATATAGAATATACTGGAGTTATTACTTTAGAATAGAAACAACAAAGAAATAGGAAGTGGAAGAAGAAAATAACTTGAAAGAGGTGATGAAATATTTACCTCTTCTTTGGGATCTTCTTATTGACATGATCAAAAGGGCTCCATAGGTTGGATTTATAACCAAAGGAAGGCATATATTATTAATGGAGGATAGTTTAGAGGGTATTTGGGTAGGGTTTGGCCAAGCCAAATGGCTTGAAGGTGTGAATTTGATAGAAGGGGGAGTTCCCATTTATAAGAGGGTGAGGGGAACCTTAGGAAAAGCTAGAAATATTATTTTATAATAAAATAATTTTTGGTTTATAATGGATCAAAAATAAATTATTTAAAGGCTAAGGTTGGGATAGATCTAAAAAACTCAACCAATAGGTTTTAGATAGGTTTGGGTCACTATATTAACCTTATCTTTTAGATTTAACTCTTAGTTAAATAGTTTGACATTTACCATGTCTCTTTGTATTTTTATATTAAAAGGTTAATAAACATACTATAAACTTATAATAAAACCCCAAGTGGTTAATTAATGATACACCTATCATTATATAAGTCTTTTTTCTGAACCTTATATATTTAGGAATAGAATATCAATTAATAATATAATATTTTTTTAAAAAACTCTTTTATGTTAATTTTGACACTATTTCGTATTTTGTTTTTTCTAAAGTCATAACAGCATTATTACTTTGAAAAAAAATCATCTAACCAACCCTAACGTGTCATATTAACCTATAAAATTAGTTTAATTCATAATAAGTCTCAAATTACATTTATTTAGATATTTTTAATATCAATTATTTTAATATTTCATTAATTAGGTAATTACTACATCATCATTGTGTCATAAATAAATTAAATTATTTAATGTCTAAAAAATATAAATAAAATACCATTATGTAGGAAATATTTTTATCATTATAATTAATATTTATAGTCGAATTTATCTTATGTTTAACCCTATATTAAAAATTATTTAGTTATTAAACTTTTAATTTAACACTTTTAACTCTTCTTTGAATTAAATAATAATAAATGTCCTAATCTAATCCAAGTGGACATAAAGGGTCATATTTTATTCCTAAGGTTGTTTTTGGTCAAATTACACTTATCCAATAGAATTAGGACATGTGTTAGGGTAATAATAATATCATTTTTACCTTTAATTACCCTATTTACTTTTAACCGTGGTAAATAAAAGTCAAAAGTTACTATTCACCAAAAATTATTTTCATTTCATTAAACCAAATTTAACTTAGTTAGGTTAACCATGTCTCTTTTATTTTTGAAATTAAACTCACATAAACGGTAAAATTAAGTTTCATGCAAATTTTCAAAAGCTCCTAGGAGGTGGGTAAAAGACGGTAAAAAGTTCAATAAAATTTTATATATCTAATTTTATTATAAAAATGACTCAAATGAATTAATTTGAACTAAAATTGGTATTATGTATCTATTTTTACTTAAAATAAATTTTAATAAAATAAATAATTATTTAAAGAAAAGTTCGGTTTTAACCAATAACGTAGTGTTTTTCACTATTCATCAAAAATTGAAAGTTTTCAGAAAGATACCAAAAATTCACCCTAAGTTAATTTCGATATTATGAATCCAAAAATGAAGTTCATTTTTAAATATAAAATTTATAAAATTTCAAAAAGTGGGTATTACTATTCATAACGGCTAGTTTGATTTGTCACGGTGTGTTAGAATCTCGAAGTTGCGTATGATGCAAGCTATTGCATTATTCAAAGAAAAATGTAATGTGGAAGCTTTGGGTGTTACATATGGTGTAATATAGTTTAACATCATATAGATAGGACTATTAGGAATAAGGTGCCTGGCAATAGTAATGTGAAACGGGTGGCCCGGGGTGGGGCGGGCCAAGCCCCGCATGGGTTTGAGCCCGCGTGGGTTTGTCCGCAAAAGCCCACATATAACGAGAACAAAAAATTTAAATCCCGCCCCGCCCCACATAAACCTACGGGTTTCCTGCAGGCTTATCCACATTTACAAAAAAACAATACTATTTATAATCATTTAAATACTGTATTTTTTATCATTCTTAAAGGTATTTGTGGGGAGAAGTGTGAATTAACAATAACTAGAGTTTTAAAGGATGTGATAGAACATTTTTTATGGGTTAATGGTGGAATACGGTAATGTCGATGTGGTGGCGAACTGTTGCGATGGAAATTAGGTGAGTGATCAGTGATGGGCGATGAATGATAATGTTGGTTGTGTGGTGATGTGAACAACTAAACATGCGAATGAATGAAGTTTCTCTAGGTAACGATTAGTTTAAGAGGAATCTATTAGTGTTTTCACGAGGTTTTATCAAATTATATTAATAAAAAAATAAAATTAAATAATAACAAAATTAAATCAACCTAAAAAATATTATAAT
The DNA here is from genome assembly GCA_963277665.1 of Viscum album. Lineage (NCBI taxonomy): Eukaryota > Viridiplantae > Streptophyta > Magnoliopsida > Santalales > Viscaceae > Viscum > Viscum album. Next base: position 309,929,674 of record OY728161.1, read on the forward strand.
ATTAACATATAGTTATTATTTATATCATTATATCCATCCATGTAATATGGTGGTGAAAAACATATCACACTACGACGTGGAGACGGTAAGCCGTACGTACGCACGCGTGGTGATTTTATTTTTCACAGGATGGATAGAAGGTAGAATAAGGTTGTTATATAACCATAATAACATATATTTATATAGTTTATATGGTATTTATTAATTAATAATGGAAAAAACAAAGTAATATGAAGTATAAGAAGAAATAATTTGAAAGAATCGATAGAGGAGATTACCTCTTCTTCGACGTGCTCCCTCTAAATATCCTATTAAATGCACTATAGTCGGTAATTTGAGAATAAAAAGACCTATTAAATGTAAATAAGGAATTTTATAAGGTTAATGGTAATGGTATGGATGATATTGAGGGCTAAAATTTAAGTGAAGAGATGATGGAGGAGGTTCCCTTTTATAATTGAGGTGAGGGGCACTTTGGATATCCACAAATATTAATTTATAATAAATTAAAAACTCATCAAAAAACCTCTAAAATGTCATAGTTTATAATATGATATGATATAGGGATTTAATATCATCAACCAATAATTTTTAGGAAATTTTTTATATCAATTTAAACCTTATCATTTCAATTAACCCTTAGTTATTCTATTTAAAATTTAACTAAGGTACCAAGTTATTCAATATTAAGATAGTGTAATATCAACTTATTTGATATCAATTATACCATTAATGAATAATTTATATCATTTTAGACTATATAATAATTATTTTATATATTTTAAAATATTCTATTATTTTTAAATATTTTAATAAAATGTTATTTTTACAAAATATCAATAGTGTAAATTTTGACACTATTCATTTTATGGATTTTTAAAAATATCAAGATAAAATTTTATCCTAAAAAAATATATTTAATTATATACATAAGGGTTCATTGTTATTAATAAAATTCATTGGACATATTAATTGGCTTAAATTTATTTATTTTAATATTTTTAATAACATTTAGTTTATATTTCACTTAATTAGATAATTACAACACCAGTTTTGTTTATTTATTAAATACACTTATTTTTTGAATAAAAATTAAAAATAATATAATATAATAAATATAAATGTACTATATTTCCTAATGATACTTATATTCGAATATATCTCTAGAAAAATCCTACATTAAAAATTTTATATATATTAAAACTTGAATGTGACAACTTTAACATCACTTTAAATGAAATATTATAAGTGTCATAATATTTTCCATATTACTTCAAATGGTCAATAACTCTAACCATGGATTATTATGGTTGAGATTTAGTCTTAAAATAATATTTGGTCAAGTTTTTTGGTCTTTTAATGGTTATTATCATTTTATTTAAAATTATTTTATTGATTTTTCAACAATTAATTAATTTTTGCATCATCATTCTATAAAAATTTAAGGTAATTAATTAATCTCTGAAAATTTCAAATAAATTACGTTGATGTATATAATTTCATTAGATTTATACTGTCCATTATCAAAGTTATCTCATATTTATCACTATATTAATATTATTCTACTTAAAAGAGATAAGAGGGTGATGTGTTGCAACTTTCATTTATTTTAAAAATATATATATTATTTTCATGGATAAGATTCTATTAAATGAGTAAATTCATATAATTAAGTGTTAAGGGTTGAATTTTATTCATCCAATAGTATTTTAGTAGGCTTTATGGTATTTTTATTTTCCTTATCATATTATTTGTTACCCTAATTTACCCGGTATAACTTTAACCATATTAAATAAAAATTACCAAATTTATTATTCATAAAATATAGAAAAAATAAAAAGAAACTATTTACATAATTTGGACCCACTAATTCCAAATATTTAATTCATTTCTCAAAAATTTTTTAAAAAAAAATCAGTACTTAAATTAAAATTAATCCTCTTGTCAGAATGAAAAATTAGTTTTAAAAGTTAAAACATTGAAAAAGATTGAAATGTTTTTACATCAAAATTCATTGTAAAATTAATTACAATGAAAAATATTATATTTAATGATAAAAATATAATCTATTTATACTTTCAAACAATTCAAATATAGAATTTAACCATATAAATTATTTTGATGAAAAATTTTGTTTTCAATTTAATTTTAGTGTATTTTTACTATTCATCAAAACATGAAAATGATCAAAAAAATATAAAAAATTCATCCAAAGTAAATTTGTATATCCCAATTAGAAATAAAATATTTATTTTGTTAAATTTAGTATATAAAATTGTCAAAAAATCAATTTAAAATAGGTGCGCAATTAAAAGGTAGCAAAACTGCATTTTTTTTTAAAATACTTCTTTTATCCGAAAAAATGAATTTGTTCTTATATCATGACTATAAAACATATTACATGAATTTTAAAAATTATATTAAATATATTAAACATATATTTCATTAATAAAATCCCTCAAGAGTGATTAAATTATTTTATAAACTCACTTATTTTTAATTAAATAGTTTTTTCAGAAGAAAGTTAATACTATTCATACCTGCTATTATAATGACTAGGTAATTAGGTAACATAATAATATTTAGTTGTTCACTTATACTAAGTCTTGTGTGAAATGAATTATATCAAAGGAACTTTAAATTTTATGTAACATAAGCTAAGAATAGTGTTGCATATACCGCAAACTTAGTCAGTGTTGTGTATTGTGCAAGCTTATCGTAGTGTAATGTATAACATAATACATCAAAGAAAATAAAAAAACACTATCTCATAAAAATATTGGGGTGTTACAATCTATGACACCTTAGTTTTATTCTAGTTTATTCATATCTGTTGGGGCTGAAATTTATCCCGCTAAGGGAGCGAACTCATCAATGATTTAGATTTAATCAGCACCCTAAAGGGCATGAAATACCTCGAAACCATCCCGAAGGGCCTACTTCATGAAGATCTCTGTCTGGTTGACCCATCTCTGTGAGGCCACCTCTGCAATCCTCTCTGCAGCATCCCCAAACTCACCGTAGGTTCGACGCATTACGATGGACCACGTCCTCTCTACGGCATCCTTGATCTCTGCGGTTCGCTTCGCACTGTTAGCCTAAGCTATTATCTCTCCAGCGTCACATCCCTCTACATGACTGATGTATTCTAATGGACCTCTTCCTCTCTATGGCATCACTCCTTTTCATAAAAATCTTTGTGACCCTTACTAACCTTCATTTTCTATAAATAGAAGGCTTTTCCCCCCTCTCAAACCATTGTTAATCTTTTCTTTTCTACTTCCAAAGCTCCCGTTTTGAAAAGACCTTCGCGAAACCCATAGATGTATCTCTGAAGGTACTTGGCCTCCTCAAGCCATACCTATTTGTGTTCTTACCATCCTCCACCTATGGTGGGGATTCCCTTTACGAAGACATATGACCTTCTCATAGGAAGGATGCCCTTTGGGGTGCTCGAGACTTCATAAAGCATTGATCCTTCGCGAAGTAATCTCCAACCAAAGAAGGATTTTCTAAAGGGAATATCTGATACATTGATGGCTTCCATTTGCAAAGACACTTCCCTTCATGAAGGCTATCCTCTTCGTGAAGCAGTCATGCATCGCGAAGCCCCTCCTATTCACGAAGCAGTCGTGATTCGTGAATCCCATTCTCTTTGTGAAGCACCTTCTTCCAAAATCTATTAATTTTCATACCCTTCTTCCATGTAGCTCTCTAGCCTTGTATGAAGTGATTTCAAGGTCCCTTGGGTAGTTCTTTATGTTATGTTGCTTTGTCGCATGCTTCTTCGTATAGGTACACTAACAGATATTACTTCTTCACATAGCCACGCTAATGTGATCCCCTCAATAGATCAATCCACAACCATGTATCCACGCGACATTACTAGTTCCTTCCCTTCATCAAGGGTTGAAGTGTGCCAGTTATGTAAATCCTAAGGGTGAGGAGTGAATCCTCCCCCCGCCCCGTCTGATCTGCTGGACGTTAAACTACCAAGCACCCATGTTCTCGACACAAGACATTAAACTATGATCACTTCATACGCGATAAGTCCAAGAGGATCATAGGGGGGTGGGCACAGGTGTCCTCCCACTACCTCTTACCCTCTGGGCTTTGTCTCCATGCACACCCTAGGTAGTCTCCACATAATCCCTAGAACCATCTAACGGGACGATTCAGGAATGATGTTTATATCCTTCTTGTACACCTGGACCACTACTTGGGCCTCCCTCTTGGAGTAAACCCATGTTTCATCTTTGGGATGTTAACCACATGTAATTCGCACTTCATTCCTCCCAGATGCACCTTTTGTGACATGATCACCAGGTCTTTGTTGCCTCTTGTTTCTCGCACTGAGCATGACTCGCATGGGATTATAATAAGAATCGACCATGACACATTCTTTAGGCCACCTTAGTGTGTAAGCCCCCATTCATCACAATTGAACTACATGGACTTTGATCTTTCCCCTTTCCAAGCAAGATACGTAGGAAGCCTCTCTAAAGTTCAATCCCATCACCCATCAGTCCCAACCACTACACATCGGTTTACCCTCATCCTGCATGAATTTAAACTAAATACCTTCGATATATGTGGGTTTTGATCCCTATCTCTTAGGTAGGGTATGTAGGAAGCCTCCTTGAGGTTAAACCCCAAACATTGGTAAACATAGGTGTACCATTTTTTGGGACCCACATCCTTGGTTCGTCCCTTAGTGGCATCAGACCATCACCCGAGCAGCTAACCATGCATAAGCCTCACACTCAATTCAAACTCCTCCAACCAAGAGTGTCCCTCTTGTGATGGGCTGCTAACCATGCATAAGACCTAACATGTCATCAGGTCACTTTCCTTTATGCAAACCCTGATTATATTCCCCACCCTGAACTATGTGGACTTTTTTTCCCCACCACATGGATATGTAGGAATCCTCCCAAGGTTCAAGCCCATACCTCATGTCTCATACCGGTCTCTCCCTTGATCCTTTGTTCTTATAAAAGGTCATGCCTTAACCTGGGGGTTCTACGTCCTTCGGTTCCAATCAATGCTTCCATTCTCACGGGTTGCCTCCTCAGGAATCCCATATCCCCAATAAACTATGTGGAATTTGATTCCCTTCCATGGGGATACTTTGGAATCCTCTCTAAGGTTTAATCCCAACATCATTGTCATCTTCACATCGGTTCTACCCCATTCCTCCCATCCACTTCATCCAACCATCCATCATCCATCCTGATTCTTACCTAGGCTGCCGCACCCCAGTGAGAACATGTTATCCGTCCCATCGTCTCTCCTTACATCACCCGAGCAGTTAACCACATATAAACCCCACACAATCCATAATAATCAAACCAAGAGTGTTCCTCTTATGATGGGCCACTATCAATGCATAAGCCCCATCATGTCTTCAGGTCTTTGTCCTTTGTGTACACCCCGATTTCAAGCCTCAAACATTCAAACTACATGGGTTTTCATTCATGTCTCCTCGATATAATACCTAGGAGGCCTCATTGAGGTTAAATACTGCCCCATGGTAAACCTTGGTGTCCCCCTTTCTAGGGTGAACTCTCCCTAATCCACCCTTAGTGGTGTCTAGATCAGCTTTTACGGAGTGAAATCTTATTTTTATAGGACACACCACCCTGGGTCCACTATCATTGGGCATTCTGATCCTCCATTTTGGTATAACTTACAAGTGATTCCTCATAGGGATGTACCCATCTGATCCACTTCCATCAGTGTTCCGATCAGTCTGATCCATCTCCGCTAGATATTAAACTCGTAGCATACCCCGTGATAAACAAGGGAAGATGAGGAAAACCTCAGAGACATGCCTATGGAATATAATTCCCTACACTCAGCATGGGATGCTTTGGGATTTTTCTCCCTATAGAATCCCTATCATAAGGGTGAGAGACCTAGGTGTACAAGTGTTTTAGCGTACAGACATTCTAGTGATGTTCAACGTTACTACTCCCCTGACTGAAGGCTGCAGCCCAAACTTGACCCCTTGGAATTTCCTGACAGAAGCAGTGTAATTAACTGGCGTCCACAGAGATATGGCACTGGGAAGAGTTTCCTAAACCACGACTCAAATATATGAGGGATACCCAGACTAGGCGAAGAGTTCTGAGGGGGAATACATGGAAGGAGAGACCAAAATCCCATCATCCCTTTTTGATCAAGGAGAAAACATCCCTGAATAAGAGGTGGATGCTTCCTACCTTTGAAATGTGGGAATGTGGGGAAATAGCCTGCGTGTTGCAGCACGACAGCGTGCACCCCGGTGAAATCATAAGAAATAAAAATAGTGAACCCAACATGAATTTTCTCCTCAATATGGAGATTAGTAGAATTTGAGACATCAAAAGATAAGCGTGTCACTGAATCCAGCTATCCAGTGCCAGGTCCCGCCAAGAAAATAGTGGTATGAGCATGAAACTAACCAAATTTTTGGGCAGTTAATCGTTGTTCATCCCAGTCTATGACATTGTTAGCATGGATCTTTCTATCCAGCCATGGAAGACTGAATGGTGATGGGATACTGTGCATTGTTTTCCTATTTTCTATGATGATGAGTGAATTTTTATGCTTTTCAGGATCGAGGCTCAAGCTATAGGAAACCAATCATCTCCCCCCCCCCACAGACGTAGGGACAGGGGCCATAAGAAGGTGTCAATTCCCCACGACTTCATCTCCTCTACGATGGCTCCCATGCCCGTAGCTATCGGAAGGCCACGCCCCCTCTCACCCTCTGAATTTATTCAAATAAGGGTGATTGATACTCTTGTTCGGTCATACGAATAGGAAGGGGCATCTTGATGAGGTAGTGACCCACCAGGACTTAGAGGCATCAATTCCCCATCAACGCTTCCACCCCCAAAGGTCATGCAGGGATCCCTTTCTCCCCACTTCGACCTTCAACAGCTTTGGGAACCTATCCCCAGAATACTCCTGCAACTCACTCCATTATGTTGAAAAAAGTAAGGGATGTCCGAGTCCACCCAGCCAGGACTTTAGAGGAAGCTTCCAAGGAGGGATCCCACCCGGCCGCGTCAGCATTACCATCTATACCTACAGACCGAAGAGAAGGTGGTCCATCTCCCCTGTACAACCGACTCTTGTTTGGCTAACCCGACGTCAATGCCGGGTGCAATCTCAGAAGTATGCCCACTAGGGGGCATCATCGTCCATATCTTCAGTGGACCAAGACACAACTAATGTGAGATATCAACCCACTGTTATCATTGGGTCAAGGCACCTTCTAATTAAAGATTAGGGGCACTTCCAATCCCTATAAAAGTTGAAGCACCAGTCACCATGTGAGTAAGTTGAACTATCTCTCTTGGTTACTTGGGAAAGCAGCATCCATCGTGGGTCAACCCGTGATGATGAAATCTAGTATGGAGGTTCTCCCCGTACCAGTATCAAATAGAGTGGAGGTCCACCCTGCTCTTTCATTTAGTATGGAGGTCCTCCCCATTCCACTATCATAAAATATAGCAGAGGCATTCCCCGCTTCATCGAAATTCAACATGAAGGTCCTCCTCTCACTATGGATGACCACCATATAGGTCCTCCCCATGTTTTTACCAACTCCAGCAGAGGCCCTCCCCACTTCATCATTATCAAAAATGTAGGTCCTCCCCATCTTCCATTAGACAGTTTTTCGAGTGCCCCTTTCACCCCAACTCATCAAAGTAGATGTCATCCCCACGTTAGTAACAGAAGATATGAAGCCACTCCTCATATCCCATCCAGTGCGAGAAGAGGTCCTCCCCACTCTAGCACCAATCTGCATGGAGGACCTCCCCATGTCAAAAAACTACCATTTCCTGAAGAATAATCTCAGGGAAGGTGGGAGGTTCGCTGCTGCCAAAGGAAGAATCTTGAGAAGCTTCAAACCGCAATCAAACCCATCTACTTTTCATATTTTGAGGTGGAGTGAAGTTCGGTGAAGGAACCCTCACCCCGATCTTCTATGTCAGGGGCTGGTCTTGGAATAATTCACATAGGCCTCATCCTTCTAGAAAGTGAGGTCCACCAAATCCCTACATCCATCGGATGATATATACAGAAAGAAGAATATTTGACCCCTTTCTAGGGCCTGGCTATGAAATCAACCTTATCGTCAATAGGATCATTCTCTACCTCAAACATCGATCACATAGAGTTGTTCTGGGGAACAAAAGAGGACGATCAATGGTGTGACCCACCACCAACGACCACAGCCCCTGTGTGGGAAGTAGTGGTCATTAGTCTGTCTTATCGTGATGTGGTGGCGCAATCATTTCATTCTTCAGAAAACAGCCCAAGATGCACTGAATTGTCAGATCGTGTGTCATACTCTCCACTGGCCAGTCTACCGTCACAATGGTCTACTTCAGTTCCATTACCAATCTCGCAACCACCTCCAGTCAAAGAGTGGGGTAATCGAGTATCGGGTCCTGAGTCTGAGCTGAGAAGTTAATGGGACATTATCACCCTGGATCACCTCCTTGGGATGTTCTGGCCCATTGCAACAATAGGTTTTAGTATTCCAGAATATCTCACCTAGGAGGAGGTCTTGTACTTCCTCCAAACTCTCTGGGAAACACACTTTCATCTCTGTCATCGATGGGTGGCTTACCCCAAGATCTAGAAACACTTTGACGACATAGGCCAGCAATGTTGCATGGTTGACTTGGTTGCACTCCCCATGGCTCAGCACCCTGAGTCTCTCGGTCATCATTGGACCCTCTAGCAAAGATGCTTCCCGATATTTATAGTTCTCTGAAAAATTATTAAGGAGGCTTCCCCCCACATCCAATTCCATGGTTGGGGGAGTATGCTTCCCTTCATTTTATTCATATCCAGTGCCAGTCTGACTTTCCAGGTGATATTAAGGTTATCCCTTCAGGTATATTCGCAGTTAACATGGAAGACCTATCAAAGGAAGAGATTGGGCTAAGACTCATTGAAGAGAACTTACCCCCCGGGGTGGTTCCATGCCTGTTGGATCCTTTGGGCAGGGTTACTTTCTAGCAAAGAAAATTAATGGGCCTTCCTGCACCTTCTGAGTCATTATCCATCGGTCGGGACCCCAATAAAGGTAAAGATCATGTTGTGACCGTCAAACCCTCTGACCCATCTGGCTTAGGTCATAATAAGGAATATTACCTTTAAAAGGTTGTGTTGCATCAACAACTCACAAAACATAAAAAGATGGTCAATGACCTTCTCATCGAACTTGCTGCAGAATGACAATCAGATTATGGTAATCCTTGACCGGGGCAACAAAGGAAGGTATAGCCTCCCCCTAGTGAGTTTCTTCAGGGTGAACTTGACCATCCTTCCCATATATACAGGGTTGAGTTCAGAGCTTATGGAAAGAGGGCATGATATGCATCACCAAATCCACTTGAGTTGCATGATAACTGTTTCTGATGCTTTCGTTGAGGTTTTCATCTGTCTGTGAGGATGTGCAGGTTGTTTCCCCGCATTCCCACTTTCCAAAGGCGGGCGACATCCATTTCTTATTCAGTGATGTTTTCTCCTTGATCAAAATGGGATGATGGGATCTCGGTCTCTCCTTTTGTAGATTCCTCCTCAGAAGTATTTACCTAGTTTGGGTCTCCCTCATATATTTGAGTCATTGTTCATGAATTTAATTCCCAGTTCCATATCTTTGTGGATGTCGATTAATTATTCTACTTATATCAGGACATTCCAAGGGGTTATTATAGGGTAGTAACCTTCGGTTATAATAGATGACAACATCAGGCATGTTGGTTCATCTTTGGATGTGTGGACATTGGGGAACCTGTATTCTACCTCATAAGAGGACATCTCAAGGGAACAGAACCTGAGGCATCCCACATTGGTCATGGGGTGTCCAATGCTGGAGGCATGTCTCTGAGGTTTTCCTCATCTTCACATGTTTAACACAGGGTATGTCACAAGTTTAATGTCTTGTAGAGACGGTTATGCCAAAGGCATGTCTTCAGAGGTTTTCCTCGGCTTCCCATGTTTAACATGAAGTAGTCCATGAGTTTAAAATCTTGAGGAGATAGAATGAGAGTGATCAGAACATCCCATATATATATATTGGATTGGTACATCCCTAGGAGGGAGCACTTGGAAGGTTTACCAGATGGATGGATTAGAACACCCAATAAGGAGGGATCTGAGGTGGTGTGTCCCATAGAGGGAAGATATCGTAATGTGAAGGATGATCTGGACACCACTAAGGTAGGATTAGAAATAGTGCACCCCAAAATGGGGAAAAATATATGGATAGGTCATAATACCCAATCAAAGCAGACCCAGGGTGGTGTGTCCCATAAAGGGAAGATGTCACACCATGAAGGCTAATCTGGACACCACTGAGGGCCGATCAGGGTGAGTGCACCCCAGAATGGGGAACACCAAGGTTTATTATTGGATGGTATTGAACCTCATGGAGGCTTCCTATATACCCTGTATAGACGATAGGTATCAAAAAACACATATTTTGAAGGTAGAGACAAGGAATCGGGGTGTACACAAAGCACAACAACCCGGAGATATGTTGGAACTTACGCATAGACAGCAAACCATCACAAGAGGGACACTCTTCACTGGATGGTTATGGATTGTGTAGGGAATATGAATGGTTAGATTCCCAGGGATATGGAATGATTTTATTGGGATGTGGTGTCCTGGGTAAGAACCAGGATTTATATGGATGGAATGAATGAAGTGGAATGAAGGATTGGGTTGGAACCGACATGAATATGACGATGATATTGGGATTGAACCTCAGAGAGGCTTACTATGTATCCCCATGGTAGGGAGTCAAAGTCCATGTAGTTCGGTGGGGTTATGGGACACCTAAGGATGTGGCCCGTGAGAATTGATGCATGCATGGGACCTAGAGGAAGTAGAACCTTCGGGTTCGGGCATGACCTTCTCAAAACACAAAGGCTCAAGGGAGGGATAAGGATGAGGCATGAGTGATAGGCTTGAACCTCCAGGAAGCTTCCTACGTATCCCAATGGTAGGGAATCAAAGTCCATGTAGTTCAGTATGGGGAAATAGAATTGGTTTGTGCATGGAGTACATCGACTCGATGATATACTGGGGGCTACGCGTGGTTAGCGGCCCGAGAGTTGGTCTGACGCCACTAAGGGATGGACCAAGGATGTGGGTCCCGATAAAGGGTACACCAAAGTTTACCAATATTTGGGGTTGAACCTCATGGATGCTTCCTACGTACCCTGCCTAGGGTACAGAGATCAAACCCATGTAGTTTGAATTGAAGCATAGGATCGGGGTGTGCTCGGAGGACAGCGACCCGAAGATGATATTGGGGCTTATGCATGGTGAGAAGCCCGTGATTGATCTAGCACCTGGGGGGCGGACCTGAGAGTTGGATCCCAATAAAGGGGGAATACAATTGCTTACCATAGATTGGGATTGGACCTCGATGAGGCTTCCTATATACCATGTCAAGGATACAGGGATCAAAACATACGTAGTTCGTATACATACAGTTTAGCATTATGCGGAATGAAAAGGGGAATACAGTGTAACGCCAAGCAATATGGGGGTGAATCGACCTAAAGTGGTTGATATTGATGGGTGATGGGCTTGAACCTCAAGGAGTATTCCTAAATACCTTTATTATAGAGGGAAAAGATCAAATTCCACATAGTTTGTAATGGGGGCTCGGGGCTTACATGCTAAGGTATCCTGGAGAGGATGTCATGATCCCTATTTAGTCTAATATCATGTGAGTTATGCTCGGTGTGAGAAATAAGAGGCAATAATAGACCTGAAGATCATGGTGCAAAGGTGAATCCATGAAGGGTGGTGAATCGGTCTTACACATGGAAGATGACCATGTGCCGCTATGTAGTGACAATGATGAACGGGGCTTATGCATGGATGTTTCCCAGGTGCCGCTAAGGAGCAGAAATAGTGAAAGGGACTTATTCATGGAAGATTCCCAGGTTCCACTAAGGAGTGGAAATGGTGAATGGGACTTATGCATGGGATATTCCCAGGTGCCACTAAGGAATGGAAATGGTATATGGTGCTTACACGTGGAAGCTATCCGGGTGCCTCTAAGTAGAGGCAATGGTACACGGGGCTTACACATGGAAGTTACTCGGGTGTAGTTAAGGAGTGGAAACGCTGCATGGGGATTATGCATGTAAGCTACCCAGGTTCCATTATGGAGCAATAATAGTGGATGGGGATTATGCATGGAATCTTCTCATGGGCCGATATGGAGTGGAAATGGTGATAGGGGCTTACACATGGAGGCTACCCATGTGCTGCTATGGAGCGGCAATGGTGAGAGGGGCTTATGCATGAAAGTTGTCCGGGTGCCGCTATGGAGTGGAAATGGTGGAAGGGGATGACGCATGGAGGTTTCTCGTGTGCCACTATGGAGTAGCAATAGTGATAGGTGCTTATTCATGGAAGTTGCCTGAGTGCAACTAAAGAGTGGAAACGGTGAATGGGGATTATGCATGGAAGCTGCCTAGGTGCCGCTAAGAAGCGAAAATGGTTGATGGGGCTTACACATGGAAGTTACCCATAATTTCTTCCTCATGACTGGCCATGAGGGCATCCCAACTCACTGGTGGGTTGAGGAATATAATTGATTCCTACACCTTTGCGCTAGTGCATAAGCGGGATAACGCCAAGGGAATTAGAATCATTCCAAACAAAGGGAGATGAAATGTGTGAATCACATGCCCAACATTCAGAACACAATGGGGGCAGCATGATGAAGGGAGATAACTGCTGTCCATGATCGAAACATAGCACCCATATCGCTTTATCCTGAAATGGGGACAAATAAATGAGGGTTGACTACTGACCATGTTCGAAACATAGGACCTGACTCGAAGTGTCGTCCAATGTCTTTTGGAATGTTGGCCCAGAATAGTAGGTGAGCTGATGTGACATAGAACCAGGACATTAGTTGGTCCCTTCAGGCATGAAAGAGGATGAAGATCCAAATCAAGGACATGAAAATCATGAGGTAGAGTGATGGAATGTTTGAACGAATTCCAACGCTCTTGAAATTATTCCATTGTAATCATGGCATGAGGTATCTTATGCCTGTCACATAAGACATCTCTTATTTGGAACAAGGGGAATAATATTATTGAATGATATAGCATAATACAGTTTGTAGTCATGTAGAGAGAACTTTTTGTATCTTATGCTTGACGCATAAGGTATCTATTATTTGGAGCAAGAGGAATCCTATGTTTTTCATATATAGTGTACTAAATTTTATAGTCATATACAGAGGACTGTTGGAATCTTATTCTTGGCGCATAAGACATCTCTTATTCGGAACAAGATATGTCTTATATTTGTCGTATAGGGTGTACTATAGTTTATATTCATATAGAGAGGAATCTTGTAATCTTATATTTAGTGGATAAGGCATCTCTTATTTAGAATAATATGCATCCTATATTTTTCATATAGGGTATAATGCCCCAACCCCACTTACCCAGAGTCGGTGCATTATTTTAATACATTGGCATGATTACAAGGAATCAAGTCCTGAAAGACCAATCAGTTTAGCAGTCTTGGAAAATAGATTCCATTCATGTACGTTACATTACACTTTCTAACATACAACAAAAAAATAATCCTTTGAGAATTCCATTGTTCCCTTATCATAACCCTACATCTCAAACATAAAACACTTCTTGGGATCCTGGGAAAATAAAACATAAGAAAGGGGTGAGCTCAGATGCTCAGTAAGGGTAAATAATTTAGTGGAAGCTACAAACTTTTAAGGTAAGATGTGTAATAAAAACAATAGCTTTTTAAACATAAACTTTAACATAATAAAATAAATTAAACATTATCATATAAACCTGCACATGGATATTTTACTAGTATAATAATCACATGTAATAACTAATTTCATAATGAGGGAATGTACATTACCGGACTTTAATTTCTGTGTCAAGGCCTCGTGCCAGGACCTAGGGGTTAACTGTAACCGAACCCCAACCTGGAGAGCCTCTGTAACCGGACTCCATCCCTGAGAGCCTCTGTAACCGGACTCCAACCAGAAGAGCCTCTGTAACCGGACTCCAACCCGGAGAGCCTCTGTAACCGAACTCTAACCTGGAGGGTCTTCTGTAACCGGAACCCAACCCAGACATCTTACTTTTACCGGTCTCCAACCCGTTACATACTAGTCCATTACATTCATCTTAATAAAAGGTTGAAATATAACATAAACATTCGTATTAAAACTAGCATAAGATATTTCAATACTTTAACCATAAACCATGAATGGAATAAAAATAACTCATCCACCGTCAATCATATCACAAAACCCTAAATACAATATGGAAGATTTGTATCATAATAAATAAACTTCAAATAAGTGTAAAATTTATCAAATAATTTTGACATAGATGAAAATGATTTGTAAAAATCTTTGAGAGAAATATACCTTTTTCATAAAAACATTTAAAAGTATCACAATTTAGAAAAGTCAACATTTAAATAAATTTTTGAATCAAAGTGTCCCATACCACTTTGAAACTTTTTAAAGGAATTAACATTTTAAAAACATTCATTACATATAAATAAATCCTTAAAATCATTTTGAAATCATGGACATTAATGAGAAAGGTTTAGAAGAATAAATATTTAAAACATTTAAAATGATTTTTTTTAGTTAAAGAGTCCCTTAAAAAAACCTTTTGAAAAATCATTTATGAAACATGGGCATGGATAATAAATATTTCCCAGTAAAAACTTACACATAACCAATCTCGGATAATAATGAGATTGAGAAATTAACCATTACCTTGCACTTTCCTTTGGTTGTGGGTACGTTTAACCTCCTATATAATGACCATAGTAGGTTATTAAATTATACCAGAACTATATTAATATTTATTATATCATACATGATTCATTTATGACTTTATACTACCCCTTTAATAATGATTTCCATGTTTAATTAACATTTTGGGTAATAATCACTTTCTTTATCGTATGTGTTTTAACTTGGTATTCTTGATCGTATCATTTAGATCATGATTTAAATGATTCCAAAATATAAACCTTGATTTATATATCATATATATTTAGAATATAAATATTTATAATAGATGTATATGAAATGTAAGGCACCGTTTATGGAGACGGTAGGTCGTACGTACACATAAACGTTGTTTCCATTTTCATATCGTATTGAACGGATGTTAGTGAATAAGATATATGTAAGTACATACATACATACATACATATATATATATATATATCTCCAGTATAATCATTATGTCATATATTACATACTTATTAATAATATATATTTTTATAATCATCGTTGAATGGTGAACATGGAAATGAATCTCATCGCGTCATGGAGATGGTAATCCATACGTACGTACGAGCGACAATATCATTATTTTGATTTAAAATAGTATGTAAATAGATGTTATATCATATATACAGAATAATTAACATGTTATATTTATTATTTACATCAATTATACATCATTATTATACCCATCCAAATAATAATGTATTGACTAACAACTACACCACGACGTGGAGACGGTAAGACGTACGTACACACGTATGGTGACGTGTCATTCATAGGATGGATAAAATAATGAATATGGTTTTACCATATTTATAATAACATCACAGTATATAGAATATACTGGAGTTATTACTTTATAATAGATACAACAAAGAAATAGGAAGTGGAAGAAGAAAATAACTTGAAAGAGGTGATGAAATATTTACCTCTTCTTTGGGATCTTCTTATTGACTTGATCAAAAGGGCTCCATAGGTTGGATTTTTAACCAAAGGAAGTCATATATGATTAATGGAGGATAGTTTAGAGGGTATTTTGGTAGGGTTTGGCCAAGAAAAATGGATTGAAGGTGTGAATTTGATAGAAGGGGGAGTTCCCATTTATAAGAGGGTGAGGGGAACCTTAGGAAAAGCTAGAAATATTATTTTATAATAAAATAATTTTTGGTTTATAATGGATCAAAAATAAATTATTTAAAGTCTAAGGTTGGGATGGATCTAAAAAACTCAACCAATAGGTTTTAGATAGGTTTGGGTCACTATATTAACCTTATCTTTTAGATTTAACTCTTAGTTAAATAGTTTGACATTTACCATGTCTCTTTGTATTTTTATATTAAAAGGTTAATAAACATACTATAAACTTATAATAAAACCCCAAGTGGTTAATTAATGATATACCTATCATTATATAAGTATTTTTTCTGAAACTTATATATTTAGGAATAGAATATCAATTAATAATATAATATTTTTTTTAAAAACTCTTTTATGTTAATTTTGACACTATTTCGTATTTTGTTTTTTCTAAAGTCATAACAGCATTATTACTTTGAAAACAAATCATCTAACCAACCCTAACGTGTCATATTAACCTATAAAATTAGTTTAATTCATAATAAGTCTCAAATTACATTTATTTAGATATTTTTAATATCAATTATTTTAATATTTCATTAATTAGGTAATTACTACATCATCATTGTGTCATAAATAAAATAAATTATTTAATGTCTAAAAAATATAAATAAAATACCATTATGTAGGAAATATTTTTATCATTCTAATTAATATTTATAGTCTAATTTATCTTATGTTTAACCCTATATTAAAAATGATTTAGTTATTAAACTTTTAATTTAACACTTTTAACTCTTCTTTGAATTAAATAATAATAAATGTCCTAATCTAATCCAAGTGGACATAAAGGGTCATATTTTATTCCTAAGGTTGTCTTTGGTCAAATTACACTTATCCAATAGAATTAGGACATGTGTTAGGGTAATAATAATATCATTT
The DNA here is from genome assembly GCA_963277665.1 of Viscum album. Lineage (NCBI taxonomy): Eukaryota > Viridiplantae > Streptophyta > Magnoliopsida > Santalales > Viscaceae > Viscum > Viscum album. The sequence continues at coordinate 309,946,535 of OY728161.1, forward strand.
TTACCTTTAATTACCCTATTTACTTTTAACCGTGGTAAATAAAAGTCAAAAGTTACTATTCACCAAAAATTATTTTCATTTCATTAAACCAAATTTAACTTAGTTAGGTTAACCGTGTCTCTTGTATTTTTGAAATTAAACTCACATAAGCGGTAAAATTAAGTTTTATGCAAATTTTCAAAAGCTCCTAGGAGGTGGGTAAAAGACGGTAAAAAGTTCAATAAAATTTTATATATCTAATTTTATTATAAAAATGACTCAAATGAATTAATTTGAACTAAAATTGGTATTATGTATCTATTTTTACTTAAAATAAATTTTAATAAAATAAATAATTATTTAAAGAAAAGTTCGGTTTTAACCAATAACGTAGTGTTTTTCACTATTCATCAAAAATTGAAAGTTTTCAGAAAGATACCAAAAATTCACCCTAAGTTAATTTCAATATTATGAATCCAAAAATGAAGTTAATTTTTAAAGATAAAATTTATAAAATTTCAAAAAGTGGGTATTACTATTCATAACGGCTAGTTTGATTTGTCACAGTGTGTTAGAATCTCGAAGTTGCGTATGATGCAAGCTATTGCATTATTCAAAGAAAAATGTAATGTGGAAGCTTGGGGTGTTACATATGGTGTAATATAGTTTAACATCATATAGATAGGACTATTAGGAATAAGGCGCCTGGCAATAGTAATGCGAAACGGGTGGCCCGGGGTGGGGCGGGCCAAGCCCCGCATGGGTTTGAGCCCGCGTGGGTTTGTCCGCAAAAGCCCACATATAACGAGAAAAAAAAAATTCAATCCCGCCCCGCCCCACATAAACCTACGGGTTGCCTGCAGGCTTATCCACATTTACAAAAAAACAATACTATTTATAATCATTTAAATACTGTATTTTTTATCATTCTTAAAGGTATTTGTGGGGAGAAGTGTGAATTAACAATAACTAGAGTTGTAAAGGATGTGATAGAACATTTTTTATGGGTTAATGGTGGAATACGGTAATGTCGATGTGGTGGCGAACTGTTGCGATGGAAATTAGGTGAGTGATCGGTGATGGGCGATGAATGATAATGTTGGTTGTGTGGTGATGTGAACAACTAAACATGCGAATGAATGAAGTTTATCTAGGTAACGATTAGTTTAAGAGGAATCTATTAGTGTTTTCACGAGGTTTTATCCAATTCTATTAATAAAAAAATAAAATTAAATAATAACAAAATTAAATCAACCTAAAAAATATTATGATTATAATAACTCTTATAGAATTAAAACCATGTGAAGGGGAGATGAGTTCTATTTTTCGAGAGATGGGTTGACACACCATGTGAATATGATTAATAATTACTATATAAATAATATAATATCATATTAAAACAATAAATATAGGCCTATTTAAAATTCACATGTGAATAAATGGTGAATTAATATGATAATTACGGTGAGAAATCATATGTCACTATTTAACCATGATTTTTTTATTAAAAAACTAAAATGTTAAAGAAACATATATTATAAAAATAATATATATATTTTTTAAATCAGGCCCGCAGACAAGCCCGCACCCGCGCTGGCTCAACCCGCATTGGCCCACACTCTAAACGGTCAAAATTTTTAGGCCCTCCCCACCCCACATCTGCCCATACCCGCAAATCCCGTGGGCCGTGAGCCCACTTTGCATCGCTACCTAGTAATGGATGGTGTTGGGACTTACGCAATAGTAGCCCTTTCTTGTTAAACCTGGGATAAGAGTCATGTTATGGGGTTTGGATGAGTTTTCTTGAGGAATGGTTCAACTCAAGGTACTTGGGGAACTGATGATTAGAATCTCTGCTCACGACATGTGAAAGGGACCAAGAAGAACATGTCAAAACAAGGTATTTCAGGGAGTGTGTAGGAGTGTCTCGAATCATGGTATTCCATAGGTGGAAGGTGGATGCGCATAAAGGCACAATGGAAAATGTCGACGTCCCAGCCCGAAAAGTTCATGGTGAAACTCTCCATTTTTTATGGGGGTCAGTGACGGTAGCTAAGAGACCAGCCTGGAGGTCTTGAACCAAATCCCAACACTGATTTTGATCAAGGGGTGTGGGGGTTGCGCCCCCGTAGTATGGACCGGTGGGTACGAAGGTAGGAGCTCCATGAAGAATAGGTCTTAGCGAAGTAGCTTCATGGAGATCAGGGTATCGTAGAGCATGGGGCTTCGCAGAGCTCTATATCTAAGAAAGCATGTAGCCTCACTAAGCTCAGGGTCTTGTGAAGCAGTTTCATAGAGAAAAGGTGCTCATAGAGCATTGCCTCATGGAGCATAGGGCTTCATAGAGCTCAGGGCATCATGGAAAAAAGGGGCTTCGCAAAGCCTCAAAAAACCCGAAGGATCTCCCTCCTTTGTAAAGGGTGGATCCCTTTGTGAAGAGCGTCACTTCTTGGTTCTTGGGAGCACCCCAAACTGTGATATCAGCCACCAAAGGGGTGGCATCACCATCCGTATGAAGGGGTGTGATCTAGCTATTTATAGGCGATGGAGGTCGATGGAGCTCTTTGCGGAGAACAAATGTGTGCCGTGAATAGAAAATGATATTGAGAAATAAGTCTCACTATACAACTGGAGGGAGTTCCCTAAATTTTCTCATAGTCACAGAGGCTACCATCACAGCCTTCACGGCACTCACAGACACTCTGCTCCAGTTCCTCAGACTCGTAGAGGCTTCCGTCACAACCTTCGTGGCACTCTCAGAGGCTCCGGTCAAGTTTCTCTACTCCATGATCGCGGAGGGAGATTCGTGAATGGGCTCCGTGAACCAGTTTTCCATCCCAACATTGAATTTCCATAACTCCTAATCCGTAACTCCATTTGGGCTCTACGTGCAATCAAATCAAAGCTTTAAAAATGGGATACTCTCTTGGATCATTTATGGAAGCATTTGGAATATCTTGTGAACATGTTTTCTGGTGTAAAAAATAACCCTCCTTGGGACCTAGCTTATGTTACCCCAATCATTCCATAGGTCGTCCCTCTGGTAGCCCTACAAGCCATACCACCAGCTGATCTATAATCCATTGGGTTTGCTTACCATGTTGAAGAACCTGTCAATGCACTAATGTTTAGAGATCCTCGTCAAGATAGGAATCCCCACCAAGATGATCTGATGGCTACTCCCATTTCCCACCTCGAGGCTTTGGAAACCTAATAAGTAGAAATCTTGCCTGATTGTAAACTGTATCCAGCATGGGTGGGTGATATGTCGGCTCCCCCAGGTTTTGGAAATCCTACCTTATCCCCCTTTAATGGGATGGGTGATCTGCTGCAGCATCTGGCCCACTTTATTTCAAGGTGTGGACCCATGCTAGGAACTCTAGCACGTAGGAGGCCGCCAATATTTAGTGTTTCGTACAGTTGCTAAAAGGGCATGCATTTATTTGGTACAGTCAGTTACCCATTGGGCCAGTAGCTGTTTGGGAGGACCTTTTTATACAGTTTCTTTACCAGTTCAGTTCCACCACCCAGAAGATGAGTATTTTTTACCTCTTTAAGTGTAAGTAGAGGCCTGATGAACACGTCGTAGACTTTGTCTCCAGGTGGAAAGGCCTCATGTACTCCCTTGATATACCGCCGACTCAGGAACAACTGCTAACATTGTGTGTGGGGAATGTCAAAAATTAATTGGTCCCTTCTCTAATCACTCAGAACTACCTGGGAGGATTTCGAGATTTCATTGACAAATCCCAACATCTATAGGAAGCCTTACAGCAAGCCAAGCAGGCACATCCATTTCCTCTTGTAGTTCCCCAGAGAAGAGACACTAAGGCCAAGCCCACTGTAGTATCACAACTAGAGGCTCCCAGGCAATTGGAGTTATTATCAATGGAACTAAATTAATAGCTTCGTTGAGGCCCATCACCTCAGGTGCAGCCTCCATCCTATCAACACCTACCTCAGAATCGGTAGGCTCCCCCACGTAATGAACCACCGCCATCGAGGTGAGATAATCAGGCCCCTCCTCATCAGGCTCCTCTATCCCCTTGTCTGGGAAAGGCTCCAAGAGCCCCTTCATGGATATAATGAATCAGTCCTACTCATTTAATGAGCCTCATGTCCCCAATTATTTCTTAAGTAACTTGGATCAAGGAATCCTATGGTTGTCGGAATGCTGGAGGCCTGAAGAGGCGGATCACACTGATTGACACAATTACGACCCATATCACCGGATCCTTGGGCACACCCTTAAGTAGTTCTATGTGTTTAAAGACTGGATCTAAGACCAGTTTGGTAACAATATAGTTAGGTTAGGTCCAGCCTCGACATAGGTGGCATGTGTGTCAATAAATCCTAACAGTGATAGTGATAGTAAAGGTGAATGGAAGCAGGTTTCTAACTACAGGTCTCAAAAATACGATGACCGGATGGCTCGCAGGGTAGTCGCCTGTTCCCATGGTATTATTACTGCATGTTTGAATCGACTCAAGCCTTCAAAAGTCTCTAAATTACCTATATCCACTACTTCTATGTCAAAATCTCAGCCTTATTCTTCCCAGAAGGGGAAGCATTGATGACGCAAGGGAAAGGAAAGTCCCCCACCAATGTCATCGTCATCAAGTAGTGTCAGTGATTTCATGCCCCCATAGATGGTGATTTCCCCCAAAATCTTCCCAGCAATGCAGGATTCATCAAGTGGTGATCAAGGGTACTCTTTAGTAAATATCGTGGAGTTGTTAAACCCCTACATGGTTCCCGGAGATGAAGAGCATTAGACGGATCCTCCCAACATCCCCAGCAGATGCCAGCGTCGATAGAGCCATGGTTATTTGAATCACTGGAATGAATTGGTCAGTGCCTCCAGCCAGGCTGTGCATGCCAATGAGACTATACAATAGGACCAGTGCAGAACTCAGAACATGCAGCCTTCTCATCTCGTTTCATCATATTCACCTCCACCTCCAATTGTACTACTTGATCTAGCAGAACCACCACGATTGTGCTATAATAAATCATGTTCCATTATGAATGGACCTAAGTCACCTAGCCCTATGATGGTAGTCAATATATGTGGTTTGACTGATGAGAAATGAGATATCCCTAGTACCAATCAGTTATTGGTTCAACTAGCAGCGCCCGTCAAACCTCCCACCACAAAGTGACCTCCTATCAGCAGAAGTGTACGCCTAGCATGGAAGTATGACATTCTCAGGCATCTCTCCAGTATTCCTATAAAGATCTCTATCATTGGGGATCTTATCCTATCAACAGATATGTGATAATCCCTTACGAAGTCTTTAAGAAGCCCCTCTAATTTGAGACAGAGGTAGCAGCCACAGAATCCTTCCATGCTAAGGCATTCGAGCATGCGGAATGTTAGGCCATTATTTATTTCTCGGGAGAAGATGAAATTTCACCTATATAGGGGCACATCTTCCCACTGTACATCTGAAAAGTGTGGCCGATTGTCACCTATCGACCGGTCAAAGTTCTGATGCTCTGATAATGTGTATAGCAGCACTCAGGTGAATCCTCGGTGATGATACATTTTAATAGTAATTTCTTTTTAGTTGATTGTATTATGATTGGGGGGTATTTTAAGATCTTATGAAATGATTGATTGATTAAGATTGATTTCATAAATTTAAAAATATTGGGGTGAGTTCATTTTTAGGGAGTTAAGCTTGTGATATCCTTGAGCATTTCTTTATATTTCATTTAAATTAACACCCACTTCACAAGATAATGTTGATTGGAATTCCTAAGTGTTAAGGATTTAATCCAAGACTTAACTTAACATAGGGTTCTAATATAAATTAGATCTTGTTGATGGTAGTGTATTTATGGTTCCAATAATCCATGGAAACCAGATGTTAAACAAAACAAGTCATTAATCCATGACATGTTAAGTCCAACATACACAATGTTAATTTGGAGAATATTCATCGATAAAATACTCTCAATCACTTAACATCCCTAAATTTTGACTCACCCTAATAATAGACATAATAATATATTAAGATAGTTATTAATATAGTAATATATGTTAATGGTGATGAATTATAAATAGAAAAAAAAAGAACAGGATAAGAAAATATTTGTGCGTCGAACACACACACACACGAAGGGTGATGAGAATTAAAAACGAACCTTAGATTGAATTAGAAAGAAAAATAAGGGAAGGGGATTCAACTATATTTAAATTATTTTAAGAAAATTAATATGAAACTGCAGAAATTGTATGATAATAAGAGATATTTATGAAGAAACTTTCATTAAAACAGAATTACAAAAAAAGACTTTCAATATTACAAACAAAGAACAACACAAAATTAAATGAAAGGAAGCAAGGAGGAATGGTTTCTAAAGTAAAAACTTGAGTATGGTAGATCCTCCCAAGCCTTTGTAAGAGCCTTGTTCATGCCAACCTATCCTCCTTTGCTCTGAAATTCCAACCCTTTTCAAGGAGAGGAGGGGGATGTATTTATGGCCCAATGTTGTGGGCTGTTTGCATTCCAAAACTTCCCCTCCACTTGCATCGCCAATTTGATAAATTATGCAATTGAATATCGAGATTTGATATTCTTACAAGTTGTAGATACTTATATATTCTCTCTTCTATGAAAATTTGGCAGCCATTGTACTTAAGGAGCCAAAGTTATGGTCGCTTTATTAAACAAAGTTAATCTATCCATTTCAATCCAAAAATTTTGATGCCTAAAATGTGAATGGGTTTTTGAATAGGAAGATGCCTTTAAATCCGGATGATTTATTCAACAAAGTCTGACTCTTATATCTCCTCTTTTACACTGAAAAATCTCGGCTTTATTTTAGGATTACATGATGAAATATATTATGAATAGTGTCTGGATTTTAATTCCCAGACAGAATGGTGGGATGGACTTCAAAGCATTAGTTGGGAAACTTGTTCTTGGATTTGAGACATGAAATTTTTATCAATTACTCTTTGCATTGTTATCCGAATTTTTTAGTAGAATTAATGAATTTTCACTTCTGTATTGAGCCCAGTAATTCAATCTTCATGGATAGTTTGGTTTCTTCCTAGATTCTATATGCCTTGTTTTGTGGTCCATATGGGCCTTCAAATGGATGAATTGGCCCATGATCCCTTGTAATGAAATTTTATATATTAAATAAGGAATCCTAAAAAACAAAAACCCCAAAACTTTAATCAGTAGGGTGATAGTTATAAATAAAATAGTAAACTAACTCAATTGTACTACTTCTAAAAATGATCAAAAATTATACATAGTATTAAAACATTAATATTTCACATAAATTATGAAAATTTCATATAAAATAAGTAAAGGGAGTATATAATAATTCATGAAAATATTAATAACATCAACTCCCCCACAATTAGTCTTGTGCATGTCCTCATGTTCAACAAATATAAAAATATGAAAAAATCATTTTCACTCACCAACAAATATTAAAATTTTGTTTTCTCCAATCATGAGAGTTTTAGACTATTTCACTCATCTATATTGAATTACACCTCAAATTTTTAAAGAAACAATGTTCCAAAAACAACTCTTTTTTCATGCTCAAATTTAGAAGTGGAAAACGTGGACACTCAAAACTCACACCTCTTAAGATGATAAAATTCATTTTTGTTGGTTCACTCTTTCACCAACCAAAAGTGAAAATCTTAGAGTTTGAAAGAGATATCAGCTTCCATTCCCTATCCTAAAGTGATCAAAAATCAAGAGGTCTTTTAGGGGTTTTTTGTGGCTATGGGACGGTAGAAAGATGATATCCAAAAGATAGGAAAAGGGGGTAAAACACCAACATAAAAAAAGTAATACACATTTTATTTAAATGAAACATGGAAGGAAATGGAAACACATATTTACAAGGGAATTATTGTGTGAAGAAATAAACGAGAGAGGAATAAAATTTGAAGGGGATGAGAAGAAAAAATATTTACAAACCACAAAACTTCTCCCAATGACATAAGAATATAAAGAAAGTGTTCTTTTTTTTTTATTTTTTTCTCTTTTTTCGAAAGTTGAACTTGGAAAAGATCACACACTAAAATCCCAACCCATGATTGATCTCATCACGACACTAATTGTAATAGTTATAACAAGATCAAAGGTTTAGAAATAGTGATTTTTGGCATACCCAAAACACAGCCCATTTTTTATGTTTTATTTTTTTTTTAAAAAAATTCTTGAAAACTTGTCAATAAAATTTGAACAATATGTCATAAGTATATATACAATCCCAAACCATACTGAAGTACAACATCTCCCCCACACTAAAATGGATTATTTTCTCAAACATATGATAATATGGTGAAATCAACAAAGGGTACCCAAAATGAAATCCATCCCCCCCACACTTAAATTTCAAAAAAAAATATGCAATGAAAATCCATGTTGATATTGGGTGGGAAAATGTATTGGGATTGTAATGTGGCTATAAAAGAAAAGGTTTTCATAGGCTCGAAGGGTATTTCAAAATGAGGATTAATATATGGTTAATGGGAAGATATTTGGCTATTGTGATTCTCTTGTGGTTCATAAAATGCCTCTATCATATTAATTCACACTAAAGTAAGAAATTCATCTTGAAGGTCCAAAAACTCAATATTCACAAATGGGGGTGAAAAAAACACTCATTTTGAAAAGATGGTCATAGGTAGCCTTGGAATGAAAGCCAATGTAGGTTCTCATGGTTGGGGAAAATCATTTTCCAAATCAAAAATTGAGCATTCAAAATTTTTTGGTTTTTACACGAAATTATTTATCCAAAGTCATGATGAAAATACAAAATTTTTTAGATGAAAACATGTCTGTTGACTCCCCAAAAATGTTAGACAAAGTTTCAAAACTCGATGGTGAGTAAGAAAGACTTGTGGTTTTAGTATTTTTTTTATTATGATGCTTTTTTTTGTCTTTTTTTTTGTTTAGGTTTTTTTAGTTTTTAATAAAGACACACACACACAAAAGATAAAGATAAAAATAAAGGGTTTGATAAAGAAAGTGGTAAAAAATGAAATACAGAAGAAGAAGAAGAAGAAACGGGTAGAGGGAGGAAGATAGATAGAGAGAGTTTAAGGGAAAGAGGTGCCCCTTGGTTTGGATTTGGTGGGTTTCTATCTCCATCTAGTGGTGGGTCAAATGCAGAAGTTAGGGATCCAGTGAAAGTCGATGTTGATCCTGGATTATGCGTCCTCTCATGTTGATGCTTTAACCGATGTCCATTAACTGTGAATGTCCTTTTCGAAGAGGGGTCTTGGACTTGCACTGCACCAAATGGGTAAACATTAGTAATAACAAAAGGACCTTCCCAATGAGAATTAAGCTTACCTGGGTGTAGCCAAAATCAAGAATTAAAGAGTATTACCTTTTCACCTTCACGGAATACCTTTATCAGGATGTGTTTATCATGGAGTGCATTGGATTTTTCTTTGTAGAGATCAGAATTCTTGTAAGAATCAAGTCAAATCTCCTCCAGTTCAGCCAATTGCAACAATCTTTCTTCACTAGATTTTTCACAATCAAAATTACAGGTTTCCACAACCCAAAAAGGATTATGTTGGATTTCAACTAGTATATGACATGATTTACCAAAAACTAGCCTAAAAGGATACATCTCAATGGGTGTTTTATAGGCAGTTCGATAAGCCCAAAGTGCTTCAACAAGTCTTTCAGGCCAGTCTTTTCTGGTGGGTTTTACAATTCTCTCAAGCACTCTTTTCACTTATCTATTAGAAAGTCCATCCATTCCATTTGTTTGGGGGTGATATGAAGTTGATGTTTTATGTATAACCCCATTCTTTTTCAAAATATATTCCATGGTTCTATTTCCAAAATGGGTTCCTACATCACTTATCAAGGCACGTGGTGTGCCAAATCGGTGGAAGATGTGTGTATTTACAAACTCACTAATAGTATGTGGATCATCCTTTCTAGTGGGTTTAGCCTCAAACCACCTAGAAACATAATCTACCACAAGAATGATGTATGAGAATCCATTGGAAGGAGGAAATGGTCCAATTAAATCAATTCCCCAAACATCGAAGATCTCACAGAAAATTAAAGGCTTTTGGGGAATTTCATTTATCTTTGAAATTGTGCCAAACTTTTGGCAAGTGGGACATGATTGACAGAACTCATGTGAGTCCTTGAATATTGAAGGCCAAAAGAATCCAGAGTCGATAACCTTTGGGGAGTTACTTTGTGGTCCAAAGTGTCCACCTCTAGGTAGTGAGTGACAAAATTTTAATATGGAGAAATGTTCATCCTCATCCACACATCTTCTAATTACCATGTCTGCCCTAGTTTTCCAAAGTTTATTTTCTTCCCAAAAATTGTATTTTGAATCACTTTTCAACTTAATTTTTTGTTCTTTTGAAAAAATTTCAGGAAAAACACCAGAAACCAAGTAATTTACAATTGGTCCATACCATGGTATTTTTGGAGTGTGAGATAAAAGTTACTCAGTTGGGAATTCTGGATCAATTATTTCAGAATGAGAAGAATTATAAATTGTACTCAAGTGATCATCTACAAGGTTTTATTTTCTTGGTCTATCTTTGATTTCAAGGTCAAACTCTTGGAGCATTAGGATTCATCTTATTATCCTTGGTTTGGAATTACTTTTATTGATTAAGAACTTTATAGCAGAATGGTCTGTGAAGATGATGATTTTGGAACCTAAGAGATAGGGACGGAATTTATCTAAGGAAAAAACCGCTGCTAAAAGTTCCTTTTCAGTGAAAGTGTAGTGAGATTGAGTTTCATACAATGTTTTTGAGGAATAATAGATGACATGAGGAATATTTTGTCTTCTTTGACCAAGAACATCCCCAATGGATATATTAGAATAATCACACATCAACTCAAAGGGTAAGGACCAATCTGGGGGTTGGATTATCGGGTCAGATGTAAGATCGGTTTTGAGTTCAATGAAGGTTCTCTTGAAAACCTCATCAAAATGGAAAGTGAAATCATTTTGGAGAAAACGGGTGAGTGGGAGGGAAATCCTACTGAAGTTATGGATGAATCTATGATAGAAACTGGCATGACTGAAGAATGAATGGATGTATTGAACAGAAGTGGGTTCAGGAAATGATTGGATCACATCAATTTTGGCAGGATCAAATTCAATACCATATTTTGAAACTATGTTCCCTAGAACAATCCCATTTGCAACCATGAAGTGACATTTTTCAAAATTTAACACAAGGTTACACTTGAAACACTTTTGAAGGACTAGAGAGAGTGAATTCAAGCAAGATTCAAATGACTCGCCATAAATGGTAAAGTCGTCCATAAAGACTTATATGCAGTTTTCAATGAATTTAGAAAAGATACTCATTATACACCTCTGGAATGTTACAGGAGCATTGCGAAGGCCAAAAGGCATTCTCTTATATGCATATATTCCAAAGGGGGAAGTGAAAGTAGTCTTTTCTTGGTCCTGAGACACGATTGGGATTTGAAAGTAGTCATTGTATCCATTAAGAAAGCAATAGTGTGACTTTTTGGCTAATCATTCTAGCATTTGATCAAGGAATGGAAGAGGGTAGTGATCTTTTCTTATTTCAATATTTAATTTCCTATATTCGATGCACACATGACATTTTTTCTTCACTCGAGTTGTGACTACCTCTCCATGATCATTTGTGATAATAGTTATCCCACCCCTCTTAGGTACAACTTGAATTTGACTAACCCATTCACTATCAGAAATTGGGTAGATAATACCAGCTTAAAGAAGCTTGGTGATCTCTTCCCTAAATACATCAAGGATGAGTGGATTGAGTCTTATTTTTGGTTGTCTAATTGGTTTTGATGATTCCTCAAGATGGATGTGATGCATACAAAGTTCAGGGTTGATTCCTGGTATGTCATCTAGGGTCCACCCTAAGGCCTTTTTGTTTTCTTATAACACTTGAACAAGTTTGGAATCCTCAGTTTCGGTAAGTGGAGAAGAGATAATGACAGGATAATAGTGATCATGGAAAAGGAATTAATATTTCAGGTGTTTAGGAAGAGGTTTCAGATCAGTCTCATCTTTCATTTGTGGGTTAGAAAACTCAGGAATAGAGGAAGTGACTTCAGTTGCTTCAGATTCATTCTTCTTAATATTGTCCAATGTGGAGCAGTAGAGATCAAAGTTGATGTGGGATTCAAGAGAGTTTTAAAGTTCCTCTAGATTGATGGAGTCTATGAATGAGAGGTCCACATCAACTTCACCATTTATGAATTGGTTAATCATGGTGAAGATTTCAAAAGAACCTTTATCATAATAATAGGATGAACATGATGGAATGGGGTTCAATTGACTCTCAGAATTATCCTTGGAAGCATGAATTGATAATGCATAGTGATCCTCATATGGGTATCGCATGGCTTGGAAAATGTTGAATTTGACCAGTTGGTCAACAAATTCCATGGATAAGATGCCTGAATGGACATTAATCTTGGTTCTCACTGTCATTAGGAATGATATTCCAAAAATTAAGGGAGATCAAGAAGAGTTCATCTCACCTTCCATGTCAAGGACATAGAAATCGGCTGGGAAGATAAGATCATTGACATGAACAACGACATCCTTGGTTATTCCCTCAGGACTGGTTGTGCTTTTATTGGATAACTAAATGACAACACTCGTTGGATGTAAGGGACCTAGACCAAGGTTGGAGAATATGGATTTGGGCATGACATTAATTTAGGATCCTAGGTCTATGAGTGCATCATTGAAGTTATAACTTCCAATTTGGCATGGAACTGTAAAGGTTCATGGATCTTTGCACTTTATGGGAATAGGCTGCTAGGTGGAAACATTTTCAAAGGTCCTAAGTTGCCTCTTATGGGTGCACAATTCCTTAAGAAACTTTTCATACTTAGGAATTTTTTTTATGGAATCTAAGAGGGGAATATTGACTTTAACACGTCTAAACATGTCGATCATTTCAGGATCAGGTTCAAAGGACTTCTTTGGCCTAGAAATGGCTTTAGGAAAAGGAATTAGGTTCCTAAGTGGAATAGGAGGAGGTGAGGGAATGGTTTTAGATTCAATTTCAAGTTTATTTTTCTTTTTATTTTCTAGGTAAACATTTAAAGGGGGATTGGAGGACTTATCTTGAGGCATATCAATTTTCTTCCCTGATCTAAGTGCAATTGCACTTACATTACCCTTTGGGTTGGGTAATGGTTGAGCTAGAAGCTGGGAAGAATTGGATGGTTTTTGCTGACTAAGGTGGGATGCAAGTTGACCAATTTGGGTTCCAATGTTCTTGAGACTGGAATGGGTAAATAAGGAAAGATCCTCCACTGCACTTTCCCATGGTTACTTGGAAGAAGAGGCTTGTCCCGAATTGGGATTACCTAGATTTTGGTTCTTGGGAAAGTGATTGTATTGGTTTTGGAATTGGGAAGGCTCACTAGGATATTGGAATATGGGTGGAGGATTGTTCCTTTGAGGTTGAGGAATAAACGGATAAGGTTTTGTAAGTTACCAACACCTTGACCATATTGGAACTGGTTTGGGTTTTGATGATGGAATTGAGGGGGGTGAGAACAAAATTACCAAACCTCAAGCCTTGGTTATAGGAAGAAGAGAAGGGCTCAAAGTGAGGTTGGTTGAAGTTTCTAATGAACTGATTTGATTTTTGAGGGTTGTTGTTCCTCTGAGCATATGTTGCATTGATCTCTATTGGTTCAGATGAATCGGATTGATCCTCTTGTAGTTGTGGACATGTGTCAGTTGGATGAGATGGAGAGTTGCAGATTCTGCAGTTTTTGACCGGTCCAGGAAACATTGATTATGGAGAAGATGAAGTTGGGGCTTTGGTAGCCATAGCTAGTTGTCACAAAATACATGTAAGTTCACTCATACACTCTGTCATCTTGTTCAGATCTATCAACTGACTATCTGGGGATTTTTTTACTCGATCATGTGCTCAATTATGGAATTGTTGTGTGTTCATAGCCATGTTTCTTATGATATCTATTGCAGCTGTAGGAGTTTTATCAACATGAGCACCGTCACTTGCGACATCAATGAGGGTTCTCTCCATAGCCAATAACCCCTCATAAAAGTATTGGATCAAGATTTGGTTAGGGATTTGGTGGTGTGGGCAGGTTGCAACAATCTTTTTGAACCTCTCTCGGTACTCATGGAGTGATTCATTTGGGAATTGACAAATACCACTTATTTCCTTTCGGATAGAAGTATTATGAGAAGCAGGAAAGAAACTCTCTAAAAATAGTCACTTCATGTCATTCCATGTGGTTATGGAACTAGGAGGAAGGTAATAGAGCCATGACTTAGCAATGTCATCTAGGGAGAAAGGGAATGATCAGAGTTTGATTTTTTCCTCAGAAACCCCTTGAGGCTTCATGGTGAGCACACCACTTGGAACTCTTTAAGATGAAGATGTGGATCCTCACCAGCTATCCCCATGGAAATGAGGGAGAAGATGAATCAAATATGATTTGAGTTTGAAGTCGGCTTCTATGTTTGGATACTGAATACCAATAGGTTTGTAATTAATATCAGGGGCATCGAGTTTTTTAAGTGTTTGTTCCTTGGGATTGGCCATATCTAATTCAATTGGTTGGATAAGGACTGGTTCTTGAATTATTTGATTATCTCTTATGTTCCTTCTAAGTTGGTGAAGTATTTTCTCAATTTCAATGTCAAACAAATCCAAGGGATTGTTTGGGAGGCTACATGGCATTCAAAAATATGTTGGAAGAAAGAGGAAGATGGGTTTTTCTTTGTGTTTTTTTTCAATTATTTTTAAATTTTGTTTTTTGGAGTTTTTTTTACAATAACCGGAAACTGATGACTACATAAAGCACCATCCTTGGAAATGGCGCCATTTGAAAAGAACATTTGATTGTTCCCTATCAACCGTTAAAAGTTCTTATGCTCTACTAATGTGTATATCAGCACTCGGGTCGAATCCTCGATGATGATACTTTTTAATAGTCGTTTGTTTTTAGTTGATTGTATTCTGATTGAAGGGATTTGTTTGCAGAGCTTATGAAATGATTGACTGATTAAGATTGATTTAAAAAATTTATAAATATTGGGGTGAGTTCATTTTTAGGGAGTTAAGCTTGTGATATCTTTGAGCTTTGCTTTATATTTCATTTAAATTAACACCCACTTCACAAGATAACGTTGGTTGGAATTCCTAAGTGTTAAGGCTTTAATCCAAGTCTTAACTTAATTTAGGGTCCTAATCTCAATTATAGATTGTTTATGGTACTATATTTATGATTCCAATAATCCATGGAAAACACACGTTAAACAAAACTAGTCATTAATCCATGACATGTTAAGTCCAACAAATACAATGTTAATTTGAAGAATATTAATCGAGCAAATACTCTCAATCAATTAACATCCCTAAATTTTGAATCACCCCAATAATAGACTTACTCATCCATTAAGATAGTTATTAATATTGTAATATATGTTAATGGTGATGAATTATAAATAGAACAAAAATAATAGGATAAGAAAATATTTGTGCGTCGAACACACACACACATGAAGGGTGATCAGAATTAAAAACGGACTTTAAATTTAATAAGAAAGTGAAATAAGGGAATGGGATTCAACTATATTTAAACTATTTTAGGAACATTAATATGAAACTACAGAAGTTGGATGATAATAATATATATTGAAGAAGAAACTTTCATTAAAACAGAATGACAAAAAAAGACTTGCAATATTACAAACGAAGAACAACACAAAAGTAAATGAAAGGAAGTAAGGAGGAATGGTTTCTCAAGTACAAAATTGAGTATGGAAGATCCTCCCAAGACTTTTTTCAGGGCCTTGGTCATGCCAAAATATCCTCCTTTTCTCTAAAATTCCAACCCTTTTCAAGGAGAGTAGGGGGATATATTTATAGCCCAATGTTGTGGGCTGTTTGCATTCCAAAACTACCCCTCCACTTTCATCTCAAATTTTTTATATTAGACAGATGATTATCTAGATATTATCTTATTAAAAGTTGTAGATAAATATCTCCTCTATCTAATCTGAAAATTAATCATCCATTTTACTTAAGGAGCAAAAGTTATGGCTGGTTGATTAAACGAAGTTAATATTTCCATTTCAATCCAAACTTTTTTAAGTTCAAAATGTGAATGAGTTTTTGAATAGGAATATGACTTCAAATATGAATGATTTATTCAACGAAGTCGGCCACATATATCTCCTATTTCACACTGAAAAATATCAGCTTGATTTGATGATTACATCATGAGATATGTCATGAATAGTGTCTGGATTTTAATTCCCGGACAGAATGGTGGGCTGGACTTCAAAGCATTAGTTGGGCCCCTTTTTCTTGGAGTTGGGCCCTAAAATTTTTATACTTTACTCCTTGAATTGTTATAAGAATTTATGAGGAGAATTAATTAATTTTCAATTCTGTATTGAGCCCAATAATTCAATATTCATGGATGGTTCAGTTTCTTCATAGAATCTGTAGGCCTTCTTGTGTGGTCCATATGGGCCTTCAAATGGAAGAATTGGCCCATGATCACTTCTAATGAAATGTTGTATATTGAATAAGGAATAATAAAAAAACACAATTTTAACCAGTAGGGTTATTGTTATATATAAAATAGTAAACTAAATCAATTGGACTACTTCTAAAAATGCTCAGAAATTGTACTTAGTATTAAAATATTAATATTTCACACAAATTATGCACATTTCATATAAAATAAGTAAAAGAGTATATAATAAGTGATGAAAATATTAATAACATCAAATCCCCCACACTTAGTCTTGTTCATGTCCTCATGTGCAACAAATATAAAAACATGACAAAATCATTTTTTACTCACCAAAAAATATTAAAATTTTGTTTTCTCCAGTCAGGGGAGGTTTAGACTATTTCACTCATAAATATTGAATTACCCCTAAAATATTTACAGAAACAACATTCAAAAAACAACTCTTTTTTTCATGCTCAAATTTAGAAATGGAAAATGTGGACACTCAAAACTCACACCTCTCAAGATGATAAAATTCATTTGTGGAGGTTCACTCTTTCACCAACCAAAAGTGAAAATCTTAGAGTTTCAAAGATATATCAGCTTCCATTACCTATCCTAAAGTGCTTAAAAATTAAGAGGTATTTTTAGGGGGTTTTCTATGGATATGGGACGGTAGGAAGATGATATCCAAAAGATAGGAAAAAGGGGGTAAAACACCAACATAGAAAAATAAATGCACATTTTTTTTGAAATGAAACATGGAAGGTAATGGAAATACATATTTATAAGGGAATGATTGTGTGAATAAAGACACAAGAGAGGAAGAAAATTTGAAGGTTATGAGAATATGAAATATTTACAAACCACAAAAATTCTCTCAATGACATAAGAATATAATGCAAGTGTTCTTTTTTTTATTTTTTTCTCTTTTTTCAAAAGTTGAACTTGGAAAAGATCACACACTCATATCCCAACCCATGATTGATCTCCTCACGAAACTAATTGTAATAGTTATAAAAATATCAAGGGTTTATAAATAGTGATTTTTGACATACCCAAGACACAACCCAATTTTTTTTCATTTTTTTTAAATTTCTTGAACACTTGTCAATAAAATTTGAACAATATGTCATAAGCATATATAAATTCCCAAACCCCACGGAAGGACAACCTCTCCCCCACACTAAAATGGATTATTTCCCTCAATCATATGATAATATAGTGAAATAAACAAAGGGTACCCAAAATTAAATCCATCCTCCCACACTTAAATTTCAAAAAAAATATGCAATGAAGATCCATGTTGATATTGGGTGGGAAAAGGTATTGGGATTGTAATGTGGCTATCAAAGAAAAGGTTTTCATAGGCTCGAAGGGGATTCCAAAATGATGATTAATGTATGGTTAATGGGAGGATATTTGGCTATTGTGATTCTCATGTGGTTCATAAAATGAATCTATCATATTAATGCACACTAAAGTAGGAAATTCAGCTCGAAGGTCCACAAACTCAAGATTCAAAATGGGGGTGAAAAAAACACTCGTTTTGAAAAGATTGCCATAGGTATCCTTGGAATTAAAGCCAATGATGGTTCTCACGGTTGGGGAAAATCATTTTCCAAATCAAAAATTGAGCATTCAAAATTTGTTGGTTTTGACACAAAATTATTTATCCAAAGTCATAATGAAAATACAAAATTTTTGAGATAAAAACATATATGTTGACTCCCCAAAAAGTTTGGAAAAAGTTTCAAAACTCGGTGGTGAGTAAGCATGACTCGTGATTTTTTTTATTTTTTTTGTTATGATGCATTTTTTTCTGTTTTTTTTTGTTTAGGTTTTTTTTAGTTTTTAATAAAGACACACCCACACAAAAGAGAATGATAAAAAGAATGGGTTTGATAAATAAAGTGGTAAAAAATGAAAGACAGAGGTAGAAGAAGAAATAGGTAGAGGGAGGAAGAGATACAGAGAGAGTTAAAGAGAAAGAGGTGCCCCATAGTTTGGCTTTGGTGGGTTTCCATCTCCATCTAGTGGTGGGTTGACTATAGATGTTGGGGAACTAGTGGAAGTCAATGTTGATCCAGGATTGTGCATCCTCTCATGGTGATGATTTAACCGATGTCCATTAACTTTGAATGTCCTTTTGGAAGAGGGTTCTTGGACTTACACTACACCAAATGGGCAAACATTAGTAATAAAAAAAGGGCCTTCGCAATGAGAATTAAGTTTACTTGGGTAAAGCCAAAATCGAGAATTAATGAGTATTACCTTTTCACCTTTATGTAATACCTTTCTCAGGATGTTTTTGTCATGGAGTTACTTGGATTTTTCTTTGTAGATATTAGAATTCTTGTAAGAATCAAGTCGAAGCTCCTCCAGTTCATCCAATTGCAAAAATCTTTCCTCACCATATTTTTCACAATCAAAATTACAGGTTTTCACAACCCAAAAAGGATTATGTTGGATTTCAACTGGTAGATGAAATTATTTACCAAAAACTAGCCTAAAAGAAGACATCCCAATGGATGTATTATAGGCAGTTCGATAAGCCCAAAGTGCTTCACCAAGTCTTTCAGGACAGTCTTTTCTGGTGGGTTTTACAATTCTCTCAATCACTCTTTTCACTTCTCTACTAGAAATTTCATCCATGTCATTTGTTTGGGGGTGATATGTAATTGAAGTTTTATGTACAACCCCATTCTTTTGAAAAATAGATTCCATGGTTCTATTTCAAAAATGGGTTCCTAAGACACTTATCAAGGCTTGTGGTGTGCCAAATCGGTGGAAGATGTGTGTCTTTACAAACTCACAAACAGTATGTGAATCATCCCTTCTAGTGGGTTTGGCCTCGACCCACCTAGAAACATAATCGACCATAAGAATGATGTTTGAGAATCCATTGGAATGAGGAAATGGTCTCATGAAATCAATGCCCCAAACATCAAACATCTCATAGAAAATTAAAGGCTTTTGGGTCATTTCATTTCTCTTTGAAATTGTGCCAAACTTTTGGCAAGTGGGACATGATTGAAAGAACTCATGTTAGTCCTTGAAGAGTGATGGACAAAAGAATATAGAGTCTATAACCTTTTTGGAGGTCCTTTGTGGTCCAAAGTGGACACCTCCAGGTAGTGAGTGACAAAATTCTAAGATGGAGGGATGTTCATCCTCATCCACACATATTCTAATTACCATGTCTGCCCCAGTTTTACAAAGTTTATTTTCTTCCCAAAAATAGTATTTTGAATCACTTTTCAACTTCATTTTTTGTTCTTTTGAAAACTTTTTGGGAAAAACACCAGAAACCAAGTAATTTACAATTGGGGCATACCAAGGTATTTTCGGAGAGAGAGATGAAAGGTTCTCAGTTGGAAATTCTGGATCAATTATTTTAGAATGAGAAGAATTATAAATTCTACTCAAGTGATCAGCCACATGGTTTTCTTTTCCTGGTCTATCTTTGATTTCAAGGTCAAACTCTTGGAGCATTTGGATCCATCTTATTATCCTCAGTTTGGAATCACTTTTATTTATTAAGAACTTTATAGCAGAATGGTCTGTGAAGATGATGATTTTGGAACCTAAGAGATAGGGCTGGAATTTATATAAGTCAAAAACCACTGTTAAAAATTAATTTTCAGTGATAGTGTAGTGATATTGAGTTTCATCCAATGTTTTTGAGGAATAATAGATGACATGATGAATCTTTTCTCTTCTTTGACCAAGAACATCCCCAACGGATCTATCAGAATCATCACACATCAACTCAAAGGGTAAGAACCAATCTGGGGGTTGGATTATTGGGGCAGTTGTAAGAGCAGTTTTTGAGTTCAATGAAGGCTCTCTTGCAAACCTCATTGAAATGGAAATTGATTTCATTTTGGAGAAACCAAGTGAGTGGGAGGGAAATCCAACTGAAGTTATGGATGAATCGCTGATAGAAACCAGCATGACCGAGGAATGAACGGATGTCTCGAACAGCAGTCGGTTCAAGAAATGTTTTGATCACATCAAATTTGGAAGGATCAACTTCAATACCATCTTTTGAAACTATGTTCCCTAGAAAAATCCCATTTTCAACCATGAAGTGAAATTTTTAAAAATTTAACACAATCTTCCACTTGAAACACTTTTGAAGGACTAGAGAGTGTGAATTCAAGAAAGATTCAAAGGACTCTCCATAGATGGTAAAGTCATCCATGAAGACTTCCATTCAGTGTTCAATGAATTTAGAAAAGATACTCATCATACACATATGGAATGTTTCAGGAGCATTGCAAAGTCCAAAAGTCATTCTCCTATATTCATATGTTCCAAAGGGGCAAGTGAAAGTAGTCTTTTCTTGGTCCTGAAGTACAATTGGGATTTGGAAGTAGCCATTGTATCCATCAAGAAAGAAATAGTGTGACTTTCTGGCTAATCGTTCTAGCATTTGATCAAGGAATGGAAGAGGGTAGTGATCTTTTCATGTTTTAATATTCAATTTCCTATAGTCGATGCACACACGCCATTTGTTCTTTACTCGAGTTGTGACTACCTCTCCATGATCATTTGTGACAACATTTATCACACCCTTCCTAGGTACAACTTGAATTGGACCAACCCATTCACTATCAAAAATTGGGTAGATAATACCAGCTTGAATAATCTTGGTGGTCTCTTCCCTAACTACCTCAAGGATGAGTGGATTGAGTCTTCTTTGTGGTTGTCTAATTGGTTTAGATGATTCTTCAAGATGGATGTGATGCATGACAAGGGTAGGGTTGATTCCTAGTATTTAATATAGGTTCCACCCTAAGGCCTTTTTTTTCATATAACACTTGAACAAGTTTGGACTTTTTAGTTTTGGTAAGTAAAGAAGAGATAATGACAGGATAAGAGTGATCATGGAAAAGGAATGCATATTTCAGGTGTTCAGAAAGAGGTTTTAGATCAGTATCAACATTCATTTATGGGTTAGAAAACTCAAGAATTGAGGAAGGGACTTCAGTTGATTCAGATTCATTCTCCTTAATACTGTCCAAGGTGGAGCAGTAGAGATCAGAGTTGATGTGGGATTCAAGAAAGTTTTCAAGTTTCTCTAGATTTATGGAGTCTATGAATGAGAGGTCCACATCAACTTCACCATTTATGACTTGGTTAATCGTGGTGTAGATTTCATAAGATCCTTTATCATTAGAACAGGATGAACATGATGGAATGGGGTTAAATTACGCTTAGAAGTGTCCTTGGAAGCATGGATTGAGAATGCAGAGTGATCCTCGGATGGGTATCACATGGCTTGGAAAATGTTGAATTTGACCAGTTGGTCACTAAATTCCATGGATAAGATGCATGAATGGACATCAATCTTGGTTCTCATTGTCATTAGGAATGGTCTTCCTAGAATTAAGGGATATCGAGAAGAGTTTGTCTCACCTTCCATGTCAAGGACATAGAAATCGGCTGGGAAGATATGATCATTAACATGAACAAGGACATCCTAGATTATTCCCTCAGGACTGGTTGTGCTTTGATTGTCTAACTGAATGAAAACACCCTTCTGATGTAAGGTACCTAGACCAAGGTTGGAGAATATGGATTTGGGCATGACATTAATTGATAATCCTAGGTCTATGAGTGAATCATCAAAGTTAGAACTTCCAATTTAGCATGGAACTGTAAAGGTCCCTGGAACTTTGCACTTTATGGGAATAGAATGCTGGGTGGAAACATTTTTGAAGGTCTTAAGTTGCCTCTTATGGGTGCACAATTCCTTAAGAAACTTTTCATACTTAGGAATTTGTTTTATGGCATCTAAGAGGAGAATGTTTACTTCAACACGTCTAAACATGTCAAGAATTTCATGATCAGGTTCAAAGGACTTATTTGGATTAGAAATGGCTTGAGGAAAAGGAATTAGGTTCCTAAGTGGAATAGAAGGATGTGAGGGAATGGTTTCAGTTTCTTTATAAAGTTTCTTTTTCTTTTCATTTTCTAGGTCAACGTTTAAAGGGGGTTGGAGGAATTATATTGTGGCATAGAAATTTGCTTCCCCGATCTAAGTGAAATTGCACTTACATTACCCTCAGGGTTGGGTAATGGTTGAGCTGGAAGTTGGGAAGAATTGGATGGTTGATACTGACTATGGTGGGATGCAATTTGACCAATTTGGGTTTCAATGTTCTTTAGAATGAAATGGGTGAAGGAGGTAAGATCTTACACTGCACTTTACCATGGTTTCTTGGAAGAAGAGGCTTGTCCTGAATTGGGATTACCTAGATTTTGGTTCTTGGGAAAGCAATTGTACTAGTTTTGGAATTGGGATGGATCACTAGGATATTGGAATCCAGGAGGAGGATTGTTCCTTTGAGGTTGAGGAATAAAAGGATAAGGTTGTTGGAAGTTACCAACACCTTTACCATATTGGAACTAGTTTGGGTTTTAATGAGGGAATTGAGGGGGATGAGATACAGAATTACCATACCTCAGACCTTGGTTATATGAAGAAGAGAAGGGCTCAGAGTGAGGTTGGTTGTAGTTTCTAATGAACTGACCTGATTGTTGAGGTTTGGTGTTTCTCTGAGAATATGATACATTGAGCTCCATTTGTATAGATGAATCAGATTGATCCTCTTGAAGTTGTGGA
The DNA here is from genome assembly GCA_963277665.1 of Viscum album. Classification (NCBI taxonomy): domain Eukaryota; kingdom Viridiplantae; phylum Streptophyta; class Magnoliopsida; order Santalales; family Viscaceae; genus Viscum; species Viscum album. The sequence continues at coordinate 309,969,656 of OY728161.1, forward strand.
CATGTGTTAGTTGGATGAGATAGAGAGTGGCAGATTCCTCAGTTTTTAACAGGTCTAGGAAACATTGATTGTGGAGAAGAGGAAGTTGGGGATTTGGTAGCCACAACTATTTGTCGTACAAGACCTGTAAGTTCACTCATCCACTCTATCATCTTGTTCGTCTCTATCGACTGACTATCTTGGGCTAGTTTGACTTGAGCATGTGCTCGAGTATGGAATTGTTGTGTGTTCGCAGCCATGTTTCTTATGAGATCTCTTGCAGCTGCAGGAGTTTTATCAATAAGAGCATCGCCACTTGCAGCATCAATGAGGGTTCTCTCCATAGCCAATAACCCCTCATAGAAGTATTGGATAAAGATTTGGTTATGGATTTGGTGGTGTGGGAAGGTTTCAACAAGCTTTTTGAACCCCTCCTAGTACTCATGGAGTGATTCATTTGGGAATTGATGAATATCACTTATTTCATTTTGGATAGAAGCAGTACGAGAAGCAAGAAAGAATTTCTCTAAAAATAGTCACTTCATTTCATTCCATGTGGTTATGGAACCAGGAGGAATGTAATAGATCCATGACTTAGCAGTGTCATATATGGAGAAATGAAATGCTCGTAGTTTGATTTGTTCCTCAGAAACCCCTTGAGGCTTCATGGTAGAGCACACCACTTGGAACTCTTTAAGATGAAGATGTGGGTCCTCACTGGCTAGCCCGTGTAAATGAGGGAAAAGATAAATCAAACCTGATTTGATTTCGAAGTCAGCTTCTATGTTTGGGTATTGAATACCAAGAGGTTGTTAATTCATAATAGGGGCAGCGATTTCTTTAAGTGTTTGTTCCCTAGGATTGGCCATATCTAATTCAATTGGTTGGACAATGACTGGTTCTTGAATTATTTGATTATCTCTTATGTTATTTCTAAGTTGGTGAAGTGTTCACTCAATTTCAGGGTCAAAAAAATCTGAGGGATTGTTTAGGAGGCTACGGGGAATTCATAAAGATGTTTTAAGAAAGAGTAATATGGGTTTTTCTTTGTGTTTTTTTTCTGTTTATGATTTTTATGAGAAGGGGGTTTTTCTTTGTGTTTTTTTCAATTCTTTTTTAAATTTTTTTTTTTTGGGTTTTATTTACAATAAACAGAAACTAATGACTACATAAAGCACAATCCCTAGAAACAGCACCATTTGAAAATCACAGTCGATTTTTTCCTATTTACCGGTCAAAGTTCGGATGCTCTGCTAATGTGTATAGCAGCACTCGGGTCAAATCCTCAGCGATGATACTTTTTAATAGTCGTTTGTTTTTAGTTTATTTTATTCTGATTGTGGGGGTTTATTTGTAGATCTTATGAAATGATTGATTGATTAATATTGATTTAACAAATTTATAAATATTTGGGTGAGTTAATTTTTAGGGAGTTAAGCTTGTGATATCCTTGAGCTTTGCTTTACATTGCATTTAAATTAACACCCACTTCATAAGATAACGTTGATTATAATTCCTAAGTGTTAAGGATTTAATCCAAGCCTTAACTTAACTTAGGGATCTAATCTCAATTATATCTTTTTGATGGTAGTGTATCTATGGTTCTAATAATCCATAGAAACAACACGTTAAACAAAACTAGTCATTAATCTATAACATGTTATGTCCAACATACACAATGTTAATTTGAAGAATATTCATCGAGAAAATACTCTCAATCACTTAACATCCTTAAATTTTGACTCACCCCAATAATAGACTTACTCAACCATTAAGATAGTTATTAATTTGGTAATATATGTTAATGGTGGTGAATTATAAATAGAACAAAAAGAACGGGATAAGAAAAGATTTGTGCATCGAACACACACACACACGAAGGGTGATCATAATTAAAAATGAACTTTAGATTGAATTAAAAAGTGAAAGAAGGGAAGAGGATTCAATTGTATTTAAAATATTTTAAGAAAATTAATATGAAACTACATAAGGTGGATGAGAATAAGAGATATTGAAGAAGAAACTTTCATTAAAACAGAATTACCAAAAAAAGACTTACAATATTACAAACGAAGAACAACACAAAATTAAATGAAAAGAAGCAAGGAGGAATGGTTTCTCAAGTAAAAACATGAGTATGGGAGATCCTCTCAAGACTTTGGAAGAGATTTTTTTGTGCTAACCTATCCGCCTTTTCTCTAAAATGACAACCCTATTCAAGGAGAGGAGGGGGATGTATTTATAGCCCAATGTTGTGGACTGTTTTCATTCCAAAACTGTCCCTCCAATTGCATCGCCAATTTGATTAATTAGACAGCCTTATCTTGAGATATGATATTCTTGAAAGTCTTCGATAAATATCTCCTATGTCTACTATGAAAATTTGGCAGACATTGGACTTAAGGAACCAAAGTTATGTCTAGTTGATTAAACAAAGTTAATATGTTCATTTCAATCCAAACTTTTTAAAGTCTAAAATGTGAATGGATTTTTGAATAAGAAGATGCCTTCAAATCCGAATGATTTTTTCAACAAAGTTTTATGCCTATATCTTTGATTTTACACTAAAAATCTCAGCTTTATTTGATGATTACATCATCAAATATGTCATGAATAGTGTCTGGATTTTAATTCCCAGATAAAATGGTGGGCTGAACTTCAAAGAATTAGTTGGGGCCCTTGTTCTTAGATTTGGGCCATGAAATTTTTATTCGTTACTCCTTGAATTTTTATCTGAAGGTTTGAGGAGAATTAATGAATTTTTACTTCTGGATAGAGCCTAATAATTCAATCTTCAGGGATGGTCCAGTTTCTTCACAGATTCTGTAGTGCGGTCCATATGGGCCTTAAAATGGAATAATTTCTCCATTATCACTTATAATGAAATGTTTTATATTGAATAAGGAATCCTAAAAAACAAGAACCACACAAGTTGAATCAGTAGGGTGATAGTTATAAATAAAATAGTAAACTGACTCAATTAGACTACATATAAAAATGATCAAAAATTATACTTAATATTAAAACATTAATATTTCACACAAATTATGCACATTTCATATAAAATAAGTAAAGGGAGAATATAATAAGTTATGAAAATATTAATAATCACTGATCATTTTAACATCATGGAGGTTTGTCATTGTCTTGTTGACACATGCTCTAGGATCAACCTTATCCTAACCCAAACACTTCAAAACATGGGACTATCCGAGGTAGATCTGAGTTCCTATGACCTGAAAAATCAAGGTTATGACAGGACGGAGCAGACGCCAGTTGGAAAAATTCACCTGAAGACCCAGTTTAGTGGCCTAGTTTCTAGCACTGAATTAATGGTTTTCTCACAATACACTTCTTACGACGCATTGATGGGAAGACCATGGATTCAGCTACATGTGGTAGTCCCTTCCTCATACCACCAATGCCTTAAGTACTTTCTTATTGGTTGAGTAGGAATAATCCAAGGTGATGTGTCTCCATTTTCCTTTTGTAAATCCTGCTACTTGGATGCTGACTATTACAAGAGTAAGGACAAGAAGATTCAAGCTAACGAGGTTGAACATGCTACGACTATGACTGACCCATGGATAGACCTAGATGACACCTATATTTTCCTGATCTACCAATTAGAGGCCACAAACCCGGACTTGGAGAAATTCTTCTTTGTATCAAGAAGAAAGGGGAGACACATTCCCCAGTCCAAGGAATGCCGTAAGATCCCATCATATTTCTACAAAAATCAGTCTTGGTTGATCTTAGAGCCCCCTACTCTTATAAGGTATCGAAATGTCTTCCCCATGGAAACAAAAATATATCATACTTGATTGTTTCACTGGGCAGGGATAAAATGGATCAAGACGATGTGCCACTATTACTTTGATATCATTAAATGTGGCCCCTTGGATAAAATTCTATATGGTATTGGGTCGACAGATTTCATCACCATAGTTTCAGCAGTGCGGGAGTCCCCTGATGAGGTGTCCACCGCCGCTCAGGCTGGCACTAGTGTCTCGTAGGGACCTGTCAACTTGTAATAGTTTCCTCCTACCAATTATCCTCTCACTATGGATGTAGAAGTGGGACTGGGAGATAACCCTCCTACATTCTAAGAGGGTGTATCCATCATGGTTGATGAATTGGTATAGATAAACCTAATTAATGATACAGATCTGAAACCAACATTGATCAATGTCGATATTCCTATAAAAGAACAACAGTGATACGTGGATTTCTTAAAGCAGCATCGTGATGTATTCTCTTGGAGTTATGATGGGATGTTAGGGATAGATCCTCAGGTTGTTTTCTACCATCTCAATCTTCCAATAAATCATTGCGGGTTCAAACAGCCTCCTAGAAAGATTTACCCTTCTCACGGTGCCATGGTTGAGGTTGTGGTTGATAAGATAATCAGAGAAAACTTTGTTAAGGAGGTCCAGTAACTCATATAGTTAGTTAATATTGTTCCTTTTAGGAATAATAATGGACATATCAGAGTCTGCATCGACTTTCGGGATCTCAAATATCACTGTCTGAAGGATGAATTTCCCCTTCCTACGACAGAACTATTAATCGATGCCTCTACTGGGTTCTAGGATCTCTCATTCATGGATGGGTACTCAGGATATAATCAAATCTGAATGTCCCCTGAGGATGAAGAGTTAACTGCCTTCAGGGCGCCACAAGGTACTTTTTACTACCAAGTAATGCCTTTCAGTCTAATGAATGAAGGTGCCACATATCTGCATGTCATTCACTGCATAGTCAAGACAATCCTCTAGAAATTGGTGGAATGTTACATAGAAGATCTGGTGGTTAAATCTTACCAGCGTTAGGACCATCTCAAAGATCTTGAGAAAGTGTTTGGATTTACCCATTCCTGCCATCTGAAGATGAACCCCTTGAAGTTTTCCTTTGAGGTCACCTCATAAAAGTTTCTTGGCTTCGTTGCCAGGTACAAAGGCATTGAGATCGAACTAAAAAAGATAAAGGTCTTTAATCAGATGTCTCCTATGAGAAACATTCTGGAGCTCTGAGTCTTTCAAGGATACTTAGAATAAATATACCAATTCATCACATATCTGTCCAGCAAGTGTAAGCCTTTTTCCCGGATCATGAAGAAAGGTGTTGATTATTGATGGTATAAGGAGTGTTATACTTATTTTGAGGAAATAAAGTACTACCTAATACAGCCTCTGGTTTTGATTCCATCCATTTTCTAATAGTCACTAGTCCTCTATGTGACCGCTCTAGAATGGTCCCTCAGTGCCCTTCTCACCCATAAGAACAATGAGGGAATAGATAACAGTTTATATTACCTCATCTGCATGCTCCTCGATACAGAGACTAGGTATTCCTCTATTGAGAAGAGCTACCTTTCATTGGCATTTACAGTGTAGAAATTGCATCATTACTTGTAGAACCATTAGATACAGCTAGTGTCCTGACTGGATCTGCTGAAGTACATCCTTAACCGCCCCATGTTGACAGGCCGCCTAGCTCATTGGGCAGTGATCCTTCAATAGTTCAACATCAAGTTTATCCTAAAGAAGGATATCAAGGGACAAACATTGGTATAATTTCTTACCACCTATACATCCCCTAGAGAGTAATCTCTGGATATTTATTTTCTATATGAGGCAATCCTCTCAGTGTATAAAGTCATTCTGTGTTGGAAAATGTGGTTTGATGGCACTTCCCTATGTCCTGTCGATAGAATACTCAATGACCCCAGACTCAACAAAGTGAGTTTGGGTATTGTCTTCATCATGCCTGCACAAGTTGTCCTACCCTATTCATTCCTATTGGTAGAAGGATGTACTAACAATGAGGCAGAGTTTCAGGATCTCATCACTGGTCTCGAGCTGACCCTTGAGATTGAAGTTCCCCATTTGCATGTGAAAGGGGACTCTAAACTGGTCATCAAGCAGATTAATTGTGACTATGTTGCTAGGAATCCAGATCTCGTACCTTTTTTAGAGATTACTCGCCAGCTGATGGCTCAGTTCCCTTCTTGGCCAAAAGTTACACATGTCCCCAGATCACAAAATGGTCAATTTGATGACTTGGATGGACTTGTCGCATCTCTTGCAGAGCTTATCTAGGATGATTTGATTATCCATGTGGCACATTGAAGATTCATTACTCCCATCACTCCAAATGATGATGACATCCCATAGGTAATCCACCTTACCACTGATGCCTCTACATCGGGACCTACAGGTCCCCCTGTTGTGGTGTTGGAAGAGACTCCTGACTAGAGTCCCCCCTTTATAGAGTATCTCTAGCATGGTAATATCCTAGAAGACCGAGCCAAGCGTGAGAGGATTTGATTGTGCACAATGCAGTTCACCATCCAGAGTAGTCCTAGTCTTGAGAAAATCCTCTATAGATGTGGGTTTGATGGGATTATCCTTCGTTGCATTCAAGGAGGTGAGATTTCTCATGTCATGTAGGAATTTCATGTCATTTCCTACAGGGCTCATCATACAGGGCCGAAACTCTCTCATCAGATCTAAATATTGGGGTATTTTTGGCCCACCATGATCCATAACTATATTGAGTTTTCCAAGAGGTTTCATGCATTCCATATCCATGCTAATTTTTTGCATCTACTGCTAGATCCTCTCCATACAACCAAGTACTATTGGCCCTTTTCAGTGTGAGGATTTGATGTTGTGGGACCATATCCACCAACGCCAGCTCGCCAGATGAATGATACCTATTTCTTTTCCAAGTGGGAAGAAGAAATTCCACTCAAGGAAGTCAAGGCCCATTCTATCGTCGACTTCATGATATCCAATATCATTCACCAATTCTAAGTCCCTCATTTCATCCTTACTGATAATGACACCAACTTCTAGGTAGCCGAGCTGAAGAAATTGTACGCCAATTATGACATTCGTTCTAATCATACCTCTCTCTATCATGCACAAGAAAATGGGAATATCGTGGAATTCAACAAAACCCCTTCTAAAATTTTATAGAAGATAGTTGGTCAGAACAAGAAGAGTTATCCGAACAAAATCCCCAATGATCTCTCGGATTATTAGATGATGACTCATAATTCCACTCAGGTGACCCCATATTCCCTGGTGTATAGAATAGAGGTAGTCCTACCCAATGAGATTCAGTTACCTTCATTACGCATAGCCTTATATGATCAGAAGGCACCAGAAAAAGTAGCTGAAATCCATCTGGATGAACTGGAAGCGCTTGACGAGAATAGGCTTTGTGCCCTACATGATCTGAAAAGGCATCAAAACAAGATATTCAGATCTTTTAATAAGAAATTTCACCTCCTCTATTTCTTACAAGGTGACATGGTGTTGTCCCTGAGAACACCAATGATACCTGGCAAGAAGCCACTGAAGTTGGAGCCCAAATGGGAGGGACCTTATATCATTCACCAGGTTTACCCAAATGGTGCATACTCTCTAGTCACCATAGATGGTGAGTGTATTACTCCTCCCACCAATGCTAAATTCTTCAAGCAGTATTTTTCTTAAGAGTACCTAACTCTATCTTCACCGCACGACGTTAAACTGTGTGGTCCGTCTAGGATAAAGGACGTAAAACTACCCAACACTCATACCGCATGACATTAAACTATATTAATGTCCGGAAAGACATTAAACTACCTACACTCATCCTAAAAGATGTTAAACTTATCACCCTCATCCTACAAGACATTAAACTGTAAAAGGTCCAAGCTCTATGACCTTAAACTAATATATCCCACGTCCTTGTCACATTACTTTAAACTGCATGACACTTTAAGAACTATGTATCTCTTGATTACCATTCTTATAGGATACGTAAGAATTCCCATACATTTCATCCATGGCCTAACCCTGGGTCCCTTGACCTTTTAGACCTCTTGGCCCAAGTGCTCACCTAGTATTTTGCGATTTGGTATGGACTATATGTCCTCATTCATGTCAGGCTATTTTTTCCACGCCACACACATCCCCTTGAGACACTCCCCCTTTCTATGTCTTTGTCACATGACGTTAAATTGTACAACATTCCTAGAACTACATTTTTCTTGATTCCAATCCTTATGGGATACATAGGAATGCCTAGAAATTTATTCTTCGGGTCCATCCCAAAAAATATCTTCACCCCTTTGGTTTTACACTCATTGAGAGTTTCATATAGTGTGATGTGGGATTATTTCCTCATTTTCATTAGTTTTACAACGGTCGCACCAGGTGCCCCTCCTTACAGAGAATCCTTCATCCCATATTCATCCTTATCGCACGATGTTAAACGACATGACGTTTCTAAAACTACATATAGATTGATTCCCATATTCATGAGATACATAGGAATTCCCAAACATTTCATCTTTGAGTCCAGCCCCAATTTTTGGAAACCTTCCCTTATTTATGGACCCTTGCCTGGGTTCTATCAACAGTATGTGGTGTGGTGTGGGATTATGTACTCATTTACATTGAGTTTTCAATCACAACGTTGCATGCCTCTCCCTTGAGATCTCTCCACCATTCTTTTTCTCCACTCATCTCCTCGAGTCATCTTCTCGTTATCGAGCCCCTTGACCCTTTTCGGTTCCTCACCAACATGCTCGAAAGCACTATTACATGGGACCTAGAGTGTTGTATTCCACATGGACGTGCCATTGTTTCATTATCACATTCCTTAATTTGGGGTTTTCATAATATTTCACATCCAAAAGGACCCCCAAATGGCATGGATGCTAGGCCTTATGGTTCTCCTACCATCTTGGGACAACGTCCTAGAGTATCTCGGACGAAAATTTGATAGAAGTATCACTTTGTAAATATATTCAGTGGTAGATGCCCATTTTTCGTTCCCATTTTAGGTCACACAATGTGGATGCTATGTTTCGAACATGTTCAATATTTATCCTCCATTATTACGCCATCCTCATTATTCCCCAAATATTGGTCTCGTGATTTACATCTTGTTTCACTTCATCACATTTAGGTGTAACTTTGACACTCTTGGTTCCATCCCCCTATGTTCTCATTTTCACTTTAAGAGGAAAAATCAATATCATGGTGTCATCTATAGATTTGTGTCATTTCCAATTCTGTGTATTCTATGTGTTGTGAAGATCTTCTCTGTCCTTGTTTTCCACATCGAGTGTAGCTTACGCGGGCTTAAATACTTGGTTAAGGTTTACACCCACTTAGAAAAACCTCACTTATTTTGGTCCGAGCTCTATGACCTTAAACTAACCCCCCCCCCCCCTCACCTCGTCCTTACTTCATGATGTTAAACTGCTTGACATTTTCAAGAACTACATGTGGATTGATTCTCATCCTCATGGGATACATAGGAACACTCAGACATTTCATCTTCAGGTCTAGCTCAGGCTCTACTAATTATCTCTTCTATTCAGCCTTTTGGACCTAACTCTTATAGAATTGCGTGGTGTGGTGTATGGGGACTTATGTTTTTATTCATGTCAGGTCTATAATAGTGGCACCACATACTCCCCCTTAGGATCTAGTCTCTCCCTTATCTATCCTTACCGTATGACTTTAAACTGTACGGCATTTCTAGAACTACGTATGGATTGATTCCTATCCACATGAGATATGTAGTAACACCTGAACATTTTGTCTTCAAGTCCATCCCCATATCCTTTGATCTTTTCTGGCCCCTTGGCCTGAGGTTCTCCCTTGGGATTACACACAGTGTGGTGTGGACTTTTCTTGTCCCCATTTATGTCAGGTAGGTTTTATCACATCATGTGCATCCCCTTTATAACCTCGTTCTTCTATGTTCTTCCATGTCATATGATGTTAAACCATGCTTCCTGGTCTCATATGACCTTAAACTATTGCATATTTTCTACATGACGTTAAAATTCAAGGGTTGGTCCCGTCATACGAACTTAAACTATAACACTATCATCATGGCCACATGCCAAAAAATGACACCGCATTGTGGTGTCCTTTTTTAAGGGGACATCATATTTGGTATTAGTCTTCCACCATGCTATTTGTCAAATCATACATATGACTTGATTCCTATAGCAATGCCTGGATTCTCCTTCCTGGGTTTGTTGATTAAAAAAACACATCCACCCTAAAGAACAAACAAGATCCATCAAATGTTGCTTCTTTTGGTGCATGGGTCAGACCAACATGACATTTTCAGAACTATATATGGATTGATTCCCATCCTCATGGGATATGTAGGAACGCCCAAACATTTTGTCATATAGTCCATCCCTAGGTTCATCAACCCATTTTTTCCTTTCTCTTATAGAATTCTTGACCTCTATTATGCCTCACTAACGTGCTCAGATGCACTATGGTTTATGACCTAGAGTGTTGGATTCCACGTGGACATGCTCTCATTCATTTTCAGGCTTCACATTTCAATTTATTTGGGCTTCCATCATCTTTCACATCCAAAAGGACCCCCAGATGGTATGGATGCTCGACCATATGGATCTCCTACCATTTTGGGCCAATGTCCTAGAGGATTTTGAACGAAATTATGAGATAGGTTCCACATTTCAAATACAGTCAGCGGTCAACATTCATTTGTTGTTCCCATTTTTGGTCACATGATATGGATGTTGTGTTTTGAACACGATCAACAATTATCCCCCATTGTTACGCCATCCCTATTAAGCCTTTAATATTGGTCACGTGATTTGCCTCCCCTTGCACTACATCATGTTTAAGTGTAATTTTGACACCATCAGTGTTATCCCTCCATGCACCTATGCACGTTAAAAAGGGGGAATCAGCGTCGTGAGGGTCATCTTCAACTCCACACTTTCACCCCCTAGCTCTACATTCCATATGTTCCAAATATCTTCTCCACTCTTGTTTCCCGTTTCAAGCATACCTCACATGGGCCTAGGGATATGGGTAAGTTTTGTGCATACATTGAAGAACCACACTTCTTTTAGTCCAAACTCTATGACCTTAAACTAGTAGAATTGATCCCTTAGTCTAAGAATCAAGACTTTAAACTGTGTATATTATTATGAAAATTTATGGTGTAGTGTGAACTATTCTATCTTCATTCATATCGGGTCACTTTATGGAACCACGTCACATATTTCCACTTCAGGAATCTTCCCATTTTTGGTCAAAGCTCTATGACCATTAACTAAGATCTCTTGCATATTTATCGTATAGCACTAAAATATGTCTTCTACACCCAGGTTGTGTAATCACTACTAGAAAAGAAGGTTATACCAATGGTTTAGAACCATTGGTATATGCTGGAAAACCGTTGGTATAGCCTATGCCAACGGTTTTCCAAATCGTTGGTTAGTAAGCCGTGAGGAAAGCCTTATACCAACGGTTTGATCTAAACCATTGGTATATTGTTTTATTAAATTTCTCCCAATGTATACCAACGGTTTATAACCGTTGGTACTGCATTTTTTGAGAATTATTATACCAACGGTTTTCAACCGTTGGTAATGTGATTTTCCAGAACACCTATACCAACGGTTTAGAACTGTTGGTATTGTGTTTTTTCAGAATTCCAGAACACCTATACCAACGGTTCTAAACCGTTGGTATTGTGTTTTTTCAGAATTCCAGAACACCTATACCAATGGTTATAAACTGTTGGTATAGTGTTTTTTCAGAATTCTAGCACTCTTATACCAATAGTTTAGAACCGTTGGTATTGAGTTTTTTCAGAACTGCTGCACAGCAGCCCCCCTCTAGTATCCCCTCCACTATACACCTACACCTGCATAAAAATATCACAAAAACCACATACAAACTTAAAACAATATAAAAACACATAAAATAGCACAAAAAAACACATAAAACCATCAAATGCTTCCAACCATGTCATGTACTACAATTCCCTATTTCAATCTTCATATGACAACAATCATCCGATAGTAATTCACCTCAACCCTACACAACCCCCCAACCAGCACAACCCCCCACCTCCCCATCAAAATCTAATAGGTAGAATAGTAGGATAAATACGTATTAGAGTTGAATAAGAGTTTGAAATTGGCTCATATCCCATTTTTTTTTATCGTAGATTTGGGTATGTAATGATTTGTGATGAATTTTTCATTGAACTTGTATTGTTTATAATATATGGTGAAAAGGTATTTTCATAGGAGTCTCGTCACTTATGACCCCATGAGTGAAACTACCCAACTCATGAAAAATAGTTTGCGACTATCGTTGATGAGTGTAAATTTCAGTTTTATTCACTTAAAATGATGTCCTTTTCAAAAAAAAGAGAGACTTTGAGTGGTGATGTCCACACCGCACCTCGGATTGAGGCGGGGTTGACTCGTACACGTCACATATGACTCATGGATCGTTTTTGTAACATCCAAAGTAAGTAATGAATAATATATATTTTTATCTATGTCTATTAATGAATTAGATAGTTTTTAGAGGCTTAAAATGAGAATAAATCCAATCTTAAGCATGGAATACACTAATATTTTTAAAAGATTGTTTTACTGCCTTTTGATGGAAAACCATTTTTAAAACAACCTTTTGAAAATTTTATAAGCTATATTTGTCAAAATAAACTTATTATTTATGATTGGGTCATTGAAATTTACATTGGATAAATTTTTGGTATTTTTCTGACAATGTTCATTTTTTTCTGAAAAGTGAAAAATACTGCATTTTACATCAAAACTGCTTTTTCATATAATTTAATCATATGGTTAGATTATCTTTTTAATTGGTATTAAAGTGTAATTAGAATATATTTTTACCATTTAATCCAATAGTGGTCTTTGGAATCAATTTCACTTTGAAATTGGACTTAAACTAGTGTCAATCTTTTGATATATATTATTCCATAAAAACACGCTATTTGTCCTAACAGCGGGAATTAATTAATAAATTAATTAATGTAACGTATATGTTTTTAATTTTGTAAATTAGACATCATTTTTGAATTTTTAATATCAAATATAGATTAGGGTGACTTTTTGGTATTTTTCTGAAAAACTTCAATTTTTGATGAATAGTGAAACCACTAAGTGGTACTTAAAAAACTGATTTTTCTTTTAAATTGAATTTTACCACCTCTGTGTTTTGAATTTAAAAAATCCGACATAAATGGTTTTCATTAAGAAGTAAAATGTGGTTCAATGAGATTAAAATAATTTTTATGTGAATAGTAACTTTTAAATTTTTAATCGCAATTAGAGGTAATTAGTGTAGTTTAAGGTAAAAATAATGTTTTAATAATATGAAATGACCTAGACACATGTTCTACCCTTATTTTATGTGTCATGGCCGACCAAGAAAATCTATGGGTAATCTTGGGGAACCCATGGAGCTACTTTGGTAGGAAAATTACATTAATAACTTTTTATTTAATGTTAAAATAAAAATGTCACAAACATGAGTTGTTTTACTAAAACAATTTTTAAATGCATTATACAAGTCATATTTTTGAATAAAAATATTCATTAGAAAGCTAAAAATATTTCCTAAATCATGATATTTTTCTTATAATTTTTATACATTAAATAAATTAAATTATTTAAGACATCATTATGATGCAGTGATTACCTCATTATTTAACGATTTAAATAAAATGAAAAGATAATGTAAAATCTAAGACCTAAACATGTCAAAAACCTATTGGATGAGTATATTTAGAACCCTTATCACCTTAACCTTGAAATACATCAATGTGGGACCTTTAAAATCCGAAACTAATTTGAAAACAAAGTAAGATTTTATACCTTTCCAAGAGTGCCCCTCCTCTCCTATTATAAAAGGCCTCCACCTCTACCTCCTTACCCACACCTCTAAAGCCTTTGTCTCGGCCAAACCCTGCCCATTTAGTCTCTACACATCCCTCTATTACTCCTAGAATCCTCACATTTTTCATAAGTCTTCCCAAGGAATCCTTTTATCTCAAATCAAAAAGAGTTACTCGTTTTTAAGGTAATGCCTTCACTTGTGTTCTTTTGTTTTATTTTGCTTCTCCAACCCCCTAAACTATTTTAATTCATTTATTTTGTAAAAAATACAGTATCTTCAATATACTATTATGTTTTTATAAGAATATTTCGAGATACACTTACACATAACTACATCTAATGGTTAAAGAACATACTGTTTCTGTGGATGGTGAATTTCTGCCTCACGAAACGATGATTGTTCAATATTCTTCTAACACCTTAAAAGGTGGAAATTAAGATGTCACTATATTTATATATGATATATAATATTTTTATGTTTTCCTTATGCTTCTGTATTTTTCATTTATTTCATACCTTTATGGTTTCCATTATGGGTAAACACGATATCTTCATTTTAGGAGATGCGGACTACCGCCCCCTCAAAGTGATTTGATTCGTTAATGCCATATGTGGGACATATAAAGGATGGAGTTAATGATATTATATATTATATTATACTGGAATTATAATATACCTTTATTTCATTATTATTACATTCCATAAAATACAAAATAGAAATGAAAGTAGCGTTCATGCGTACGTACGGCTTATCGTCTCCATGAACGGTGCATTTCATTTATTACCTCTAAATGTTATGTAATATTATAAATTCATGTATATACTGGATATATATGATATATATGATATCTAAATCATGAATATAACTCGGTATATAATGGATACATGCACAACTTGTAATTATAAAGAGTTTATTTTTGACTCAAGTACCGATGATCGTTAAAACGACCGTTATTAACTTAAATAATTACATAGTGTTCATGACATGGTAATAAGTGATATAAAAGGAATAATGAACTTGAAAAATGTTCTTAATCAAGTATAAATTAACTCAAGTTTATTATTCATGAGATTATAGAACGATTGAGTCAAGTCGGACACGAGGTAAGGGACTTCGTCTCAATCTCCTTTCATTGAGGCGTATTTTGTTTTACACACAACTTTATTTTATATGGTGTATAAACCCCTTTGACTTTTACGTTTATTCAAAAGGAATCTTTTTATATTAATCCTTTACTAAATGAGAAAAGAGAATGTTTTTTTTGTCATACGTATGCGGCGACAACGACTTCTCCGCCGCCGTGACCATTATTTGAGTTTCGACTTCCTCTACAAGACATAACTTTTTTTGAATGAAAAATAAATTCCATGTTTTAGTTTTATTTTATTTTGGTATTGAAAATGGTTTTCATAATGTTTTTATATCAATTTGTTGTATTGATATCTTGTGATTGAAAAGTGGAAATGTTATGTTTTCTTTATGCATGTTTTATGTGATACGATTATGTTATGGTTCTTGGGCATTGTTATGAAGACGGGTGGTTCTGTGATAAACTAAGGGTCGGTGAGCCCGATATAGATCTCCAATGCATTGGGTAACACGAAAGAGTTAAATGTTAAGGTTTCTCCAAAGAGATTTAGGGAATATACTGTGATGGGTATTCCAAACGTAACCAAGATGGTTAATCCCTACGTAAGAATGTTATGAATGCCTCAAGTTACCTTTATGTCTTATAATTTATATGATTTATTCATGACTTGATGAGGTATGTCATTATGTTTTATGAGTAAAGTATGATTTCATGCATGGACTAATTTTTTCATTTTATATTTTTTTATAAAACTTACTGAGCTTATTATGTTCATCCCACGTTTTTGAAATGTTTTTCACAGGTTAAGGGAATGGTTCATGATATGATGATAGTGTCAAGGAAGTGTCAAGAAAGAATCCATGTTTTATTTTAAATATGTTTCTATTGATGGAAAAAATTAATACTATCTTTTATGTAACCACTTTGTTTAAATGTGGAATGTAATGAAAGTTTTATGATCTAATTATCTAAAACTCTAAACCTGAAAAGATCATCAATGTGTAATCTTGTAATAACTCAAGATTAAGTAAGGTTTAAGGATGGCACCTTATAGTTGCTATCAAAGGTCGGTTTAGATAACTTTAGGAGTTAGAATTTTTTTAAATGATTATCCAAAAATATTTTTTTATGGTCAAATTGAAATGATATAGCATTTGAAGATTACCATGTCGCTTCATCTAAGACATGTTTGTTCAGAATGGTTTTCCACAGAGGAAACAGGGAAGCAGTGCTAGGAAGGCATACAGAAGTAAATAACCATTCGAATCAGCATCCTGAGATGATTGGAATTGGAACTGAACGGTTTGTTGCAGTAACGGCGCAGTTGACTCAAGCGATAAATGGTGGCAGTATCCATGCATGAGATCAGCCAGATCAACCATAGAGGAACATGTCAGTGGTGGAACATTTCATGAGGCAACATCCCCCATCATTCAGAGGATCATCTGACCTTGTGCTAGCTGAAGGGTGTATTAAAGCACTGGATAATATTTTCGATGTCATGGGGTGTTCATACAATCAAATGGTTAATCTTGTTATTTACCATTTGGAGGGTGAAGCAGATCAGTGGTGGTTGATGGTTAAAAATATCAGGCACGCTAATGATATTGATGCTCTCAACTAGGATGAATTCAAAGGTATGTTTCTTGAGAAGTATTTTCCTAAGGTTGTTCTACTTAGGATGGAAAAACAATTCCTGGAATTGAGGCAAGAGGAGGACTCAGTGGCTGCCTGTGAAGAAAGGTTCACTTGATTGGAAAGGTATGCTCCAAATTTTATCCGAGACCTTGATAGTAAAATAAATTGGTTTTACTCAGGATTAAAGCCAAAATATCAAAGGGCATTGGCTTCCCGTGAGTTTAAAAGTTATGAAAATATTGTTCGATGTGCTGAGAAGGTGGAAATGGAGTTTGTCGATGATCAAGTGTTCTATAACAACCAGCAGAAGAAGAGACCTAGGTGGCAGGAGAAAGGAAATAATTCTTCAAAAAGGTATGACAGTAAGAAAACTATGTTTCCAATTTGTGATAAATGTGGTAAAAGGCATGCTGGGGAATGTCTTTTGAATTCTGGAAAGTGATACCGATGCGGTAAGATGGGACATAAGGCTCGTGATTGCACTGAAAAAGATCAAGGTAATGGTAAGACCAAATTTGATTTACAGTTAGTGAAATGTTTTAGGTGCAATGAGATGGGTCACTATGCAAATGAGTGTCCGAAAAAGAGCTCAAGTGATGGAAAGCAGTTAGACTACAAGCAGAAAGGGGTGGTGAAATCCTTTTCAACTACTTCAACAGATTTCGGGCCATCAAATGAAGTTGTATCAGGTACTTTGTTTGTTTTTTCAGATTATGCTAGTGTGTTGGTTGATTTGGGGTCTACACATTATTTCATCTCTGAAAATTTTTCTAGTAAAATGGGAATACCATCTCATGAAATGACTCCTGAACTTGTGGTAAAAACACCTGGGGGGAATGTTGAGGCAAAAAGAATTTATAAGAATATTCATATCCTTATCCGTGGAAAGAACCTACTTGTGAACCTTATGGTTTTACCTCTAGTAGAGTTCGATGTTATCCTGGGTATGGATTGGATCTCTATTTACCATGCTAAGATTGATTGTAGAGCTAAAGAAGTTTCTTTTCAGAAAGACTTTTAGTTTGTGTACAAGAATGAACCCTTATTATTGATAACATATCAAGAGGCCAAGAAACTTGTAAAATATGGAAATGAATGTTACCTTGCACACATCGTTGAAAACAAAGGAACTGTTCAGATTAATGATGTGCCATTGGTAAATGAGTATCCTGATGTTTTTTCTGATAAGTTGTCTGGAATAATACCAGATCGGGAAGTTGAATTTACTGTTGACTTAGTTCCTGATGCTAATCCAATTTCAAAACCCCCTTATCGAATGGCTCAAATTAAACTTTTAGAGTTGAAGGAGAAATTGCAAGATTTATTAGAGAAATGTTTCATTCGACCTAGCACATCACCATGGGATGCTCCTGTTTTATTTGTTAAAAATAAAGATGGATCAATGAGACTTTGCATTGATTATAGAGACTTGAATAACATCACTATTAAGAACAAATATCCTTTTCCTCATATCGATGATTTGTTTGATCAGCTCCAGGGAGCTCAGTATTTTTCAAAGATTGACCTGAGATCAGGGTACCATCAGCTGAAGGTAAAAGAAGCAGATGTTCTGAAGACTACGTTTCGTACAAGATATGGCCATTATTAATTTGTATTAATGCCTTTTGGGCTAACCAATGCACCTGCTGTATTCATGGACTTAATGAATAGAATTTTCCATGAGTTCTTGGATAAGTTTGTGGTGGTTTTCATTGATGATATTTTGGTGTTTTCTAAAAGTAAAGAGGAGCATGAAAGACATTTAAGGGTTATTTTTCAAACCTTAAAAGAAAATAAATTGTGTGGGAAATTCAGTAAGTGTGTGTTTTGGTTGCAACAAATTTTTTTCCTTGGTCACATTGTTTCTAAATATGGGATAACTGTTGATCCTGCAAAAACAAAGGTTGTTGAAGAATGGCCAAGACCCACAAATGTAACTGAGATTCGTAGTTTCTTTGGTTTGGTAGGCTATTACCAAAGGTTTGTTAGAAATTTTTCATGGTAATCTAGTCCAATGACTAAGCTAACTCAGAAGGGTGTTAAGTTTATCTAGACAAAAGAATGTGATGATTGTTTTCAGGAATTGAAAATAAGATTGTGAATGCTCCAGTTTTGGCACAAACTTCCAGGAATGGTGAGTTTTTTATTTACAGTGATACTTCATTGAAAGTACTTGGTTGTGTCCTAATGAAAAATGATCAGGTAATTGCTTATGCTTCATGACATTTGAAAACTCATGAGGTAAATTACCCTACACATGATTTGGAATTAGCTGTTGTTGTTTTCGCTTTAAAATTTTGGAGGCATCATTTGTATGGAGTAAAGTGTGAAATATATACCGATCAAAAAAGATTAAAGTATATATTCACTCATAAAGAATTGAACATGAGACAGAGGATATGGCTAGAATTAATTAAGGATTGTGATTGTACAATTCTTTACCATCCGGGAAATGCAAATAGAGTGGCTGATGCTTTGAGTCGAAAAAGTAATGCTTCATTAACAATGTTGTGTTTGGAATGTGATCCTTTGGTTAAGGATTTGATGAACTTTGTCATAGAAGTTTATGATGTAGGATGTTATTCTGTTTTGTTTCAGGTATCAGTGAAATCTTCTCTATCTGACAGAATCAAGCAAGCACAGAAGCAAGACAGTGAGTTGCAGAAAAAGGTAGAGCTGGTTCAGAAGGGTAAGTTTCCTGAATTCAACATTGATAATGATTTTGTTTTGAGATTTGGGAAGAGATTGTGTGTGTCTTGTGATTCACAGTTGAAGAGAGAGTTGTTATGTGAAGCTCATAGTTCTCCGTTTTCAGTTCATCCTGGCAGTACTAAGATGTACAGAGATCTGCGGGAGTATTACTGGTATGATGGAATGAAAAGAGATATTGTTGATTTTACAGTGAAGTGTTTGACTTGTCAACAGGTTAAAGTAGAGTGACAGTTACCGAAAGGGATGCTTTAGCCTTTACCAGTGCCAGAGTGGAAATGGGAAAATATATCCATGGACTTCGTTGTGGGATTGCCGAAGACAACTCGAGGTAATAATGCAATATGGGTTATTGTTGATCGCTTGACTAAATCTGCTCATTTCCTTGCTATAAGAGATAATTTTTTCCTAGATCAACTTTCCCGTTTGTATCTTAAAGATATAGTCAGGTTACATAGAGTTCCTCTCTCCATTGTATCTGATCATGATCCCAGGTTTACTTATAACTTTTGGAAAGGCCTTCAGAAGTTGTTGGGTACTGAATTAAATTTTAGTACAGCTTTTCATCCTCAATCAGATGGGCAGTTAGAACGAACAATTCAGACTTTGGAAGATATTCTACGTGCTTGTTCGATGGATTATCAGGGAAGTTGGGAACAACATCTTTCTTTGGTTGAATTTTCATATAATAATAGTTTTCATTCCAGTATACAGATGGCACCATTTTAGGCGTTATATGGGAAGCGGTGTCGAACTCTAGCTTTCTGGGATGAAGTGGGTGAAAGGAAGCTGATGGGACCAGAATTGGTAGAAGAGTTGGCAGAAAAAGTTCAGCTGATACAGAAACACATGAGAACAGCTCAGAGCAGGTAAAAGAGTTATGCGGACAATAGGAGGAAGGATCTCTCTTTTGAGGTAGGTGATCATGTTTTTTTTCAAATTCTCACCATGGAAAAGTGTGATGCGATTTGGTAAGAAAGGAAAGCTGAGTCCAAGGTTCATTGGACCATATGAAATTCTGGAGAGAGTTGGATCATTTTCTTACCGAGTGGCTTTACCTCCGAGTTTATCTCAGGTACACAATATTTTTCATGTTTCAATGTTAAGGAAGTACATGCCAGATCCATCTCATGTTTTGAGTCCAGAGGTAGTTCAGCTGGAAGAGAACCTATCTTATAAGGAAAAACTGGTCCAGATTCTTGACCACAGGGAGAAAGTGTTATGGAATAAGTCGATTCATCAGGTAAAGGTTTTGTGGAAAAACCACATTATTGAAGAGGCAACATGGGAATCTGAAAATGCAATGAGGGCAAAATACCCCCACTTATTCGATAAGTAAATAATTTGCGGGGACGCAATTTTCTAAATGGGGGAAGGATGTAACATCCCAAGTAAGTAATGAATAATAGATATTTTTATCTATGTCTGTTAATGAATTAGATAGTGTTTAGAGGCTTAAAATGAGAATAAATAAAATATTAATCATGGAATACACTAATATTTTTAAAAGATTGTTTCACTACCTTTTGATGGAAAACCATTTTTAAATAAAACTTTTGACAATTTTATAAGATATCTTTTTCAAAATAAACTTATTATTTATTATTGGGACATTGAAATTTACATTGGATAAATTTTTGGTATTTTTATGACAATGTTCATTTTTTTATGAATAGTGAAAAATACTACATTTTACATCAAAACTGCTTTTTCATCTAATTTAATTATATGGTTAGATTATCTTTTTAATTGGTCTTAAAGTGTAATTATAATATATTTTTACCATTTAATCCAATAGTGGTCATTGGAATTAATTTCACTTTGAAATTGGACTTAAACTAGTGCCAATCTTTTGATATATATTGTTTCATAAAAACACGCTATTTTTCCTGACAGCGGGAATTAATTAATAAATTAATTAATGTAACTTATATGTCTTGAATTTTGTAAATTAGACATAATTTTTGAATTCAGAATATCAAATATAGCTTAGGGTGACTTTTTGGTATTTTTCTGAAAAACTTCAATTTTTGATGAATAGTGAAACCACTAAGTGGTACTTAAAAAACTGATTTTTCGTTTAAATGAAATTTTACCACCTCTTTGTTTTGAATTTAAAAAATCTTAAATAAATGGTTGTCATTAAGAAGTAAAATGTGGTTCAATGGGATTAAAATATTTTTTTGGTGAATAGTAACTTTTAAGTTTTTAATCGCGATTAGAAGTAATTAGTGTAGTTTAAGGTAAAAATAATGTTTTAATAATATGAAATGACCTAGACACATGTCCTACCCTTATTTGATGTGTCATGGAAGACCAATAAAATCCATGGGTCAACTTGGGGACCCCATGGAGCCACTTTGGTAGGAAAATGACATTAATAACTGTTTATTTAATGTTAAAATAAAAATGTCACAAACATGAGTTGTTTTACTAAAACAATTTTTAAATGGGGTTATACAAGTCATATTTTTGACTATAAATATTCATTAGAAAGATAAAAATATTTCCTACATCATGATAGTTTTTTTATAATTTTTTGACATTAACTAAATTAAATTATTTATGACATCATGATGATGCATCGATTACCTCATTATTTAACAATTTAAATAAAATGAAAAGATAATGTAAAATCTAAGACCTACACATGTCAAAAACATATTGGATGAGTATATTTCGAACCCTTATAACCTTATACTAGAAATACATCAATGTGGGACCTTTAAAATCCGAAACTCATTTGAAAATAAAGTAACATTTTATACCTTTCCAAGAATGCCCCTCCTTTCCTCTTATAAAAGGCCCCCACCTCTACCTCCTTACCCACAGCTATCAAGCCTTTGGCTCGGCCAAAACCTACACATTTAGTCTCTAAATATCCCTATATTACTCCTAGAACCCTCACATTGGGCATAAGTCTTCCCAAAGAAGCCTTTGAGCTCAAATCAAAAAGAGTTACCCATTTTTAAGGTAATGTCTTCACTTGTGTTCTTTTGTTTTATTTTGATTCTCCAACCCCCTAAACTATTTTTATTCATTTATTTTGTAACAAATCAAGTATCTTCAATATACTAGGATGTTGTTATAATATTATTTTGAGCTACACTTACACACACCTACATCTAATGATTAAAGAACATACTGTTTCTGTGGATGGCGAATTTCTGCCTCACGAAACGATAATTGTTCAATATTCTTCTAACACCTTCAAAGGTGGCCATTAAGATGTCACTATATTTATATATGATATCTAATATGTTTATGGTTTCCTTATTCTTTTGTATTTTTCATTTATGTCATACCTTTATGGTTTCCATTATGGGTAAACGCGATATCATCATTTTAGGAAGTGCGGACTACCGCCCCCTCAAAGTGATTTGATTCGTTAATGCCATATGTGGGATGTATAAAGGATGGAGTTAATGATATTATATATGATATTATACTGGAATTATAATATACCTTTATTTCATTATGATTCCATTCCATAAAATACTAAATAGAAATGAAAGTAGCGTTCATGCGTACGTACGGCTTACCGTCTCCATGAACGGTGCATTTCATTTCTTACCTCTAAATGTTATTTAATATTATAAATGCATGTATATACTGGATATATATGATATATATGATATATATGATATCTAAATCATGAATATAACTCTGGATATAATGGATACATGAACAGCTTGTAATTATAAAGAGTTTATTTTTGACTCAAGTACCAATGATCGTTAAAACGGTCGTTATTAACTTAAATAATTACATAGTGTTCATGACATGGTAATAAGTGATATAAAAGGGATAATGAACTTGAAAAAGGTTCTTAAGAAAGTAGAAATTAACTCAAGTTTATTATTCAGGAGATTAAAGAACGATCGAGTCAAGTCGGACATGAGGTAAGGGACTTCGTCTCAATCTCCTTTCATCGAGGCATATTTTGTTTTATACACAACTTTCCTTTATACGGTGTACAAACCCCTTTGACTTTTACATTTATTCAAAAGGAATATTTTTATACGAATCCTTTACTAAACGAAAAAAGAGAATGTTTTTTTTGTCGTACGTATGCGGCGACAACAACTTCTCCGCCGCCGTGACCATTATTTGAGTTCCGGCTTCCTCTACAAGCCATAACTTTTTTTGAATGAAAAACAAATACCATGTTTTACTTTTCTTTTATTTTGGTATTGAAAATGGTTTTCATAATGTTTTTATATCAATGTGTTGTATTGATATCTTGTGATTGAAAAGTGGAAATGTTATGTTTCTTTATGTATGTTTTATGTGATACGATTATGTTATGGTTCTTGGGAATTGTTATGAAGATAGGTGGTTCTGTAATAAACTAAGGGCGGGTGAGCCCGATATATCTCTCCAATGCATTGGGTAATGCGAAGGAGTTAAACTTTAAGGTTTCTCCGAAGAGATTTAGGGAATATACTGTGATGGGTATTCCAAACGTAACTAAGAGGGTTACTCCCTACGTAAGAATGTTATGAATGCCTCAAGTTACCTTTATGTCTTATGATTTATATGATTTATTCATGACTTGATGAGGTATGTGATTATGTTTTATGAGTAATGTATGATTTCATGCATGGACTAATGTTTTCATTTCATATTTTTTTATAACCCTTACTGAGCTTATTATGCTCATCCGAAGTTTTTGAAAAAAATTTCACAAGTCAAGGGAATGGTTCATGATATGATGATAGTGTCAAAGAAGTGTCAAGAAAGAATCCATGTTTTATTTTAAATATGTTTCCGTTGATGGGAAAAATGAATACTATCTTTTATGTAACCACTTTGTTTAAATGTGGAATATAATGCAAGTTTTATGATCTAATTCTCTAAAACTCTAAACCTGAAAAGATCCTAAATGTGTAATCTTATAATAACTCAAGATTAAGTAAGGTTTAAGGCTGGGGCCTTATAGTTTTCCTAAAGTTTCAACAGAATCCGAATGTGTTTGGTCGGTTTTCCGTATGCCAGTAGTTGTTTTCACTTAAAATATTGTCCATTTCGAATAAAAGTGAGATAGTTTGAGTGGTATTGGCTACACCGTGCCTCATATTAAGGTGGGGTTGACTCGTACACATCACAAATGACCCATGGATACTTTTCATAAAGTATCAACAGAATCCGAATGCGTTTGGTTCATTTTCCGTATGTCAGTTTTTGTTTTTACTTAAACTGTTGTCCATTTCAAAGAAAAGTGAGACACTTTGAGTGGTGTTGGCCACACCGCGCCTCGTATTGAGGCGGGGTTGAATCGTACACATCAAAAATGACCAATGAATCATTTTCCTAAAGTATCAACACAATCTAAATGTGTTTGGCCGGTTTTCCGTATGTCGTTTATTTTACTTAAAAGTACATCCATTTTAAACAAAAGAAAGACACTTTGAGTGGTACCAGCAACACTGGCCCTCAGATTGAGGTGGGGTTGACTCGTACATGTCAAAAATGTCCATGGAAACTTTTCCTAATGTATCAACAGAATCCGAATGTGTTTGGTCAGTTTTTTGTATTCCGGTTGTTGTTTTCACTTAAAATCATGTCCATTTCAAATAAAAGTGAGACAGTTTGAGTGGTACCAGCCACACCGTGTCTAAGATTGAGGCGAGGTTGACTCTTACATGTCTCAAATGACCCATGGATACTTGTCCTAAAGTATCAACAGAATCCGAATACATTTGGTCTGTTTTCCATATGTCAGTTGTTGTTTTGACTTAAACTGTTGTCCATTTCAAAGAAAAGTGAGACACTTTGAGTGGTTCCGGCCACACCGTGCCTCGTATTGAGGCAGGTTTGACTCATACAGATCAAAAATGACCCATGTATCATTTTCCTAAAGTATCAACACAATCTGAATGCATTTGGTCAGTTTTCTGTATGTCGTTTATTTTACTTAAAAGTGCATCCATTTTAAACAAAAGAAAGACACTTTGAGCGGTACCGGATACATCGGACCTTTTATTGAGGTGGGGTTGACTCGTACATGTCACAAATGACCCATGGAAACTTTTCCTAAAGTATCAACAGAATCTGAATGCATTTGGTCGGTTTTCCGTATGCTGGTTGTTGTTTTCACTTAAAATCCTGTCCATTTAAAATAAAAGTGAGACACTTCGAGTGGTACCAGCCAAACCGTGCCTCAGATTGAGGCGGGGTTGACTCATACATGTCAAAAATGACCAATGGATACTTGTCCTAAAGTATCAATAGAATCCGAATGCTTTTGGTCTGTTTTCCGTATGTCAGTTGTTGTTTTGACTTAAATTGTTGTCCATTTCAAAGAAAAGTGAGACACTTTGAGTGGTGTCGGCCACACCACGCCTCGTATTGAGCCGGGGTTGACTCTTACACGTCAAAAATGACCCATGGATCGTTTTCCTAAACTATCAACACAATCCAAATGTGTTTGGTTAGTTTTATGTATGTTGTTTATTTTACTTAAAAGCGCATCCATTTTAAACAAAAGAAAGACACTTTGAGCAGTACCATTCACACCGGACCTCAGATTGAGGCGGGGTTTACTCGTACACGTCAAGAATGACCCATGAAAACTTTTCCTAAAGTATCAACAGAATCCGAATGCGTTTGGTCGGTTTTCCGTATGCCGGTTGTTGTTTTCACTTAAAATCCTATCCATTTCAAATAAAAGTGAGACAATTCGAGTGATACTAGCCACACCGTGCCTCAGATTGAGGCAGGTTTGACTCGTACATGTAAAAAATGACCAATGAATACTTTTCTTAAAGTATCAACAGAATCCGAATGCGATTGGTCCTTTTTCTGTATGTCAGTTGTTGTTTTGACTTAAACTGTTGTCCATTTCAAAGAAAAGTGAGACACTTTGAGTGGTGTCAGCCACACCGCACCTCGGATTGAGGTGGGGTTGACTCGTACACGTCAAAAATGACCCATGGATCGTTTTCCTGAAGTATCAACACAATCCGAATGCGTTTGGTTGGTTTTCCGTATGTCGTTTATTTTACTTAAAAGCACATCCATTTTAAACAAAAGAAAGACACTTTGAGAACCAAATGCAACAGCAACAAAGACACACTCCCTAAAGGTCTGTTTGAAGAGGACATCATGAATGATCAATATTATGCACCTTATAAGAATATTAGTTTCCAACCAAGGATAATTTTTTATACCGTGTTTAAAACTCACAAGTTGGCCCAAATGAGATTCCACTTCAACAATAACCATTTTGTGCTGACTTCATATCATAAATCCCAGAAGAAGAGCCCTGTCCTTTTCTTTAAGAGAATACCAATCACAAAAGACACATTGAACTTCATAATAAACAAACTGTTGATTTAGCTGAATAATTTTCCACCACGCATCCGCACAGCTAAGAAATAGTAGAAAGCATAAATTATATTGGAACAGGATTGCAAAATTTATTCTTGACAAATTGAAATAGTAATCTTGAAGTAACATACATTTAAAATAATAAAAGGAAACAAAATCAATGAAACATGCAGCACCTCCCCCTCCCACCTCAGAACCCCCCCCCCCCCCCCCGTGCAGCCCCTTCCCCCAGCAGCCCATCCCCTACCCCTCTCCTCCCCTCCCCCATGCCCAACCTTTTCCCCTATCATTCCCCTCCCTCTTGCCATCACCCAGACCCTCCCCTACCCTCCCCTCCCCTTCCCTACCCTCCCCTCCAACCAGTTCATCCCCTGCCCCACCCCTCCCCTCCCCCCTGCCCACCCATTTCCTCCAGCAGCCCCATGCCCCTCCCCTCCCCTCCCACCTTGTCCACCCTTTTCCCCCAACAGCCCCTGCCCCTCCCCTCCCCTCCCCCCTTCCCACCCTTTTCCCCCAGTAGCCCCCTCCCCTCCCCTCCCCCTTGCCCAACCTCTTCCCCCAGCACCCCCTCCCTCCTTCCATCATCCTCCTCTCCCCGACCCTCCCCTCCCTCCCCTCCCCTTCCCTGCCCTCCCCTCCAACCTGCCCAGCCCCTGCCCCTCCCCCCCTGCCCACCCTTTTCCCCCAGCAGCCCCCTCCCCTACCCTCCCCTCCCCTCCCCTTCCCTACCCTCCCCTCAAACCTGTCCAGCCCCTGCCCCTCCCCTCCCCTCCCCCCCTGCTCACCCTTTTCCTCCAGCAGCCCCCTACCCCTCCCCTCCCCTCCCCCCTGCCCACCCTTTTCCACCAGCATCCCCCTCCCCCCTGCCCAACCTTTTCCCCCAGCAGCCCCCTCCCTCCTTCCATCACCCAGCCCCTCCCCTACCCTCCCCTCCCCTCCCCTCCCCTCCCCTCCCCTGCCCTCCCCTCTAACCTGCCCAGCCCCTGCCCCTCCCCTCCCCTCCCCCCCCCCCCCCCCGCCCACCCTTTTCCACCAGCAGCCCCATGCCCCTCCCCTCCTGCCCACCCTTTTCACCCAGTAGCCCCCTCCCCTCCCCTCCCCCTCCCCTTCCCTCCCCCCTCCCCCATGCCCACCCTTTTCCTCCAGCATCCCCATACCCCTCCCCTCCCCTCCCCTCCCCCTCCTCTTCCCTCCCCTCCCCTTCCCTGCCCTCCCCTCCAACCTGCCCAGCCCCTGCCCCTCCCCCCTACCCACCATTTTCCCCCAG
Source organism: Viscum album (assembly GCA_963277665.1). Classification (NCBI taxonomy): domain Eukaryota; kingdom Viridiplantae; phylum Streptophyta; class Magnoliopsida; order Santalales; family Viscaceae; genus Viscum; species Viscum album. Next base: position 309,997,398 of record OY728161.1, read on the forward strand.
TAGCCCCCTCCCCTCCCCTTCCCTACCCTCCCCTCAAACCTGTCCAGCCCCTTCCCCTCCCCTCCCCTCCCCCCATTCCCACCCTTTTCCTCCAGCAGCCCCCAGCCCCTCCCCTCCCCTCCCCCCTGCCCACCCTTTTCCACCAGCATCCCCCTCCCCCCTTCCCAACATTTTCCCCCAGTAGCCCCCTCCCTCCTTCCATCACCCAGCCCCTCCCCTACCCTCCCCTCCCCTCCCCTTCCCTTCCCTGCCCTCCCCTCCAACCTGCCCAGCCTCTGCCCCTCCCCTCCCTCCCCCCCCCTCCCACCCTTTTCCTCCAACAGCCCCCTGCCCCTCCCCTCCTGCCCACCCTTTTCACCCAATAGCCCCCTCCCCTCCCCTCCCCTCCCCTTCCCTCCCCCCCTCCCCCCTGCCCACCCTTTTCCTCCAGCATCCCCATACCCCTCCCCTCCCCTCCCCCCTACCCACCATTTTCCACCAGTAGCCCCCTCCCCCCTGCCCAACCTTTTCCCCCAACATCCCCCTCCCTCCTGCCATCACCCAGACCCCCCCCCCCCACCCTCCCCTCCCCTCCCCTCCCTTCCCTGCCCTCCCCTCCAACCTTCCCAGCCACTGCCCCTCCCCTCCCCTCCCCACCTGCCCACCCTTTTCCTCCATCATCCCCTGCCCCTTCCCTCCTTCCCACCCTTTTCACCCAGCATCCCCCTCCCTTCCCATCCCCCATCCCCTTCCCTCCCCTCCCCTCCCCCCTGCCCACCCTTTTCCTCCAGCAGCCCCTGCCCCTCCCCTCCTTCCCACCCTTTTCACCCAGCAGCCCCCTCCCCTCCCCTCCCCTCCCCCTGCCCAACCTCTTCCCCTAGCACCTGCTCATTCCTGAAATATGTTTACATTCAGATATAGTAATATTTAAAAATAACAATACATACTATGTATGACTAATAGGGAAACACTTTAATAATAAATTCATAATTATGTATAAGAAATCTGTTAAAACAGTAAGTATGATAAATTTGGAAACACTTCAATTAGCATTCCAGAATTGAGTTGGCATCCCCAAAAATCCCAGAATATCCACCATTACTAAAATAGAAATCATCCCCGGAACAGAATGGAAATTAAAAAACAGCACGATTCACTTCAAAAACACAAAAATAAGAGCATAATCAATAATTTACAATTACTACTTGCAAAAGCACATTTATTTTCATGTGATTATCCCACGCATGTTACTATCTGGCATAATACTATTAGGAATAAATGACATAAAATTCACTTCTATTGGAATATGACATAAACATGAAATACATGGATAACTAAGAAAGATAAGTAATACAAAATAGAAAAATGGGTATCACAGTACCAAGGAATACTAAAGGTCTAGGTAGTAGACTAATAATAAAATAAGAATCAAGTGCAAAAGAGAGATCTGATAACAATATCCCTATGAATTATAGGAAAAACCCAGAGTGGAAAACCAGGTTCAAAAATAAAGAGTTATACAGAATTCAAAATTGTAATGGATCAATCTGCCCCTGATCACCATCACCATGACCACTGTCATCATCAGCCTCATCCTCGCCGCCATCTCTGTCCTCGTCATTGTCCTATTCATCGTCCCCATGCTCATCATCGGCCTCATCCTCATCCTCGGCCCCATCCTCTCCCTCAGACCCATCCTCGCCCTCGTCCTCATCCTCATCCTCGCCCTCGTCCTCTTCAGCATTCTATTCATCACCAGGAACATCATCATCTCGACCGCCACTAGAGATGCCACCTGGTGCATTGGATAATGCACCCATCGACGACATAAATGTCTAACAAGCTGCGCTAGCCTCTGGTGTAAGTGATAAAGATAAAGCTTTCATCAGTTTCATAAATTCTTTGTCCCTCATTTGAACTTGTACTTCCAACTCTGTGACCCTTTTATCAGACTGTATTGCATGCTCCTTGACCTGTTCCAACTCAGTGGTACTATAATGGATACCTAGATAGGATCAATACCTCTTCGGGACTATATTCTTACGAGGTCGGCAACGTACTTGACCAGAGTGATCCTCTCCCAAAACCTGATATAAATGATCGTGTGGCCCAACATTATCAGGCTCCTGGGAATCAAGATCCTCTAAAGAAGACTGTTAAAAATAGTAATAGATTAATAAATTTCAAAATAGATATTAAACTTTTAAATAAACAAATTAAAACTTACAATCTTTTCTTGGGTTGATTCATTTACCGCATTTCCATCTTTTTTTCTTCTACTCGAGCAAAACAATTTTGCTCGAGGGATACATCCTTCAATATTCAATTTGTGCTTCTGTAATGACATTGAAACAATATAAAGTGAAAGTATAATCATATATTCAATATTCAATAAATCACATAATTTAAGTATGAAACAATAAAAATGGAAAGTCCTAAAAAATTATAAACAACTATATCGTACCAGCTGCCTCTCATGATCTGACATAGTTGTGCGCCACAAAGTGTAGAGGTATTACTTTGAATCAATGTTTTTTTAAGAAGATTCCTAAATAATGCTTAATAATAAATAAGATTATATTAATGCAAAATATGAAAACTCTCATTTAAATACCTCAAATGAGATTAATACCTTAAATTTGGAAGTCTCCCAATGGGTAATCATTTGGCGATATTGCTCTATCGGGCAGTCATCCACGATAGGTAATGTCTCTAACTTCGTTCCCACTCTATCACACCAGCCAACATATAGTTCATGCTTATAAGCTCTCCAAATCTCTCCTAACTCTTTTAAACACACTGGTCGTGCACCTTCGCCATCAGGGAAGTTAAACCGAAGCTGAAACCCAATAGATTAGTTCATATAAATACAATAAAAGACTACATTAAATCCAATATATTTTTTACCCATATTTGTTCCCATGCGTTATCTTTGACTTCGTGTGGTAGATGTCTCCAAGAGAGAGGGCTGACTGGAGTTATATAGGAGTATTTGGCTAGCGTCGCCAAAAAACCCCAACATTCCTGCCCAGATTTCTCAATCATTTGTCCATCAACATTGTATTCAACCATCAACTGTGTCTGGCGGTTCCATACCACATGCAAGCGAGTACGCCCCCTCCCCCACCTCCTATCTGTAGATGAATCTATTATTAAAGAAAAATAATATCAGTACAAGTTATAATAAAATAAATTTTGGTATAAAAATTTGATAGAGTTATATAAATATACCTGTGTTAGTCGGATCAATGGGAGTCACTAGATGTGCAGAAATTGAAGGAATATCCTGTACAGGTGGAGTGTCCCTCAGTGTATGCTCTTCAGCCACATACTGTGTCGCAACAGGAGTCGAAGAATGTGGAATATAATAGCTCAGAGATAATGAACCAGAAGCAAAAGATGATGGCATAGACGTCTGGCCAACTGGTACTGTAAACATCGTAGGTCTAAATCTCCCGTGTGTCCCTGAAGACATGCCAGGATCAAAATGGGGTGAAGAAGATACGTATGTGGCAGTGGATCGTCTAACTCTCACCCCACGATCCCTCGTACCACCGGCCACAGTACCGGGACCACTAGATGATCGTCCATCTCTGACACCACCACCCTCTTACCACCAGCCTCTCTATAGGGAGCAATATCAGGCTCCTCGTCAGATATCTCTGATCTAGGGGGCCGATCCTGAAAACAATTTTAACACAAAAGTAAACACATGATATTATAAGTTATTGAAATATTTATATTTGAAATAAAATACTCACAATAGGGATGAGTGGAGGAACACCCATCTGTACCATGCGACGATTATTATCTATCATCTTTTTTCATCACCTCTCTTCAATGGGTGTCATTTCCTGCAATGAAAACAAATATGGAAGTAATTAGAAACAGATAACTAATGTGTAACCCAAAAAAAATATAGAAAAACTATTCTGATAAAAAAAACATAAAGTAAAAGTAGATTTATGGTGGTTTGAAGGTAAGTACTAGGATACACACTCTGAATGATGTAGGTGAAACATGTAGGTGAGAACACGACTATATGATTCTATATATTTCCCACCACAACTTCGGGTTCACAATCAACTCTGAAAATTGAGCTATTGGCATCATCATAAGTAATAAACGTATTACTTCCAATTGCAGTAGGGATAGTTTCAACTTCATCATCACCATCATCAAAAACATGTCTGGGATTTACTTCAATAATTACACTGAATTTAGGATGATGATGATCTTTGACATAAAAAACTTGTTTCACCATTGATGCCAATACATATGGTTCATCGGTGGCAAGAGTGTGAGTCATGTCAATAACTCGAAATCCAAAATCATCAATAAAGGTGCCTTGACTCGTCATTGAATCAAACCATTTACATTTCATCATCGTGACTTGGCCATGCGAGTAATTATCCAAAATTTTTATTTTCTTCACAACTCCATAATAAGCAACATTTTCAGAACGTGGTCTAGTATCCGATGAACTTGAATAACAGTCTGTTGTGGCAGTTGTTATAACACCATTATGTTGTGTTATCATGTTTCTTTCTCGTTTATTGATAATAAATTTTTATCCATTGATCACAAGTGATTTACATGCAGGAACCATGGTATTAGGACCAAAAGCCAAAGCTCTTATTTCCTCAGAAACAGAGTCTGCAGGAAAACTCAATACCTGAAATATAAAAAAATAGTAAACTTAATTAGATATTATTTTTATTTAGTTATTACAGGAATATTTTTACCTTCAATTTCAACCAAGCAGAAAACCATTTGCTATGCAAAGTCTCTTTCCTTCTCAAAGATAAAGAACGATGCTTTCTATATATCAATTCTTTATGTTCCCTGTAGATAAAAATAATAATAGTTTAACAAATATTTAAAATTACAAGAGATAAGATAAGAGATACATGTACAATTTCCTTACTTGATATACTCATCGAACAAATCACAATTGAATAACACTGTGTGATGTGCCATCTCTCGCTCTTCAAGGATTAATGTCGTCAATGTATATGATCCAGGAATTCCTCCTGTCTGAGGAAGTGATGGAAAACTGGGTTCAATTTTCCCATACTGTTCTTCTTCATTTCTCATTGGTATGTTTATTCTCGTAGTAAGATCAGACAAATACATTGCACAGAAATCCATACATTCTTGAGCCAAGTAACTGTTCACAATAGAACCTTCGGGATAATTCCTGTTCCGAACATATGATTTCAATATGCACATGTTTCTTTCAGTTGGATACATCCAACGGAAAGCAACGGGTCCTCCAAGAAGTATTTCGGTTGGAAGATGGACAGTCAGAAGCAACATGCATGTAAAAAATGATGGAGGAAATATTTTCTCTAACTCACACAAAATTAATGGTGTCACTGCCAACATTTTTTTCAAGAAGGATTTGGACAACCTCTTAGCACAAAGATCTCTAAAAAAATAGAACAACCGAATAACATAGACTCTAACATTATTGGACAAGAGATGATGGATTGCTATTGGAATCAACTCATGCAAAAGGATGAGATAATCACGAGTCTTCAAAGATTTCATCTTCAAATATTTTCTCTTGACCCATTTTGATATATTTCTTGAATAGCCATCGGGAACTTTAATAGTCTCTAGCACTTCTAGAAATTGATTTTTTTTAGCAGGTGTCATCACATAAGAAGCACATGGAACTTTCCATTTATTTTCACTGATACAGACAGGATACAATTCTGGTCTGATCCCCCAATCTACCAAGTCAAGTCGAGATCGTAAATCATCTTTTTTCTTCCCATTGACATTTATAAGAATCGAAAGCCACATTTCACATATATTATTTTCAATGTACATTATGTTTAAGCAATAACGTAACAAGTTGGTTGACCAATAAGACAACTCAAAGAATATACTCTTCTTCTTCCAATTGTAACAGGTATCATTGGAAACATTTTTACTCTTTCTAGATTTCATTACACCCTTCCCAAATGAATAACTGAAATCTTTCAATTCATTAAGCACATCAATTACAGACATATGCTGAGGTGTATCGTCATTCTCCATGGTATTGTCAAATCTTTGACGATTGTTTCTATGTGGATGGTTCATTGGCAATAATCATCGATGTCCCATAAAACTAAAACTACGATGATATTTCAGTCTTCTCAATCGAGTATTCTTCATACAAATAGGACATGACAATTTTCCTTTTGTGCTCCATCTAGACATCATTGCATATGCAGGAAAATAATTGATCGTCCACATAAGTGCAGCACGCATCTGAAATATGTCTTTCGAACATGCATCGTATGTGGGCACACCCACATCCAAAAGAAGTTTCAACTCTTTTATTAAAGGTTGCATGTAAACATCTATATCATTGCCGGGATCAGAAGGGACAGATATCAATATACTCAAGAAAGGGTAAGGCCTTTTCATACACAACCAAGGGGGAAGGTTATAAATGTTTATGAAAACCAGCCATGTGTTGTGCGAAGTAAGAATCTGCCCAAATGGATTAAAACCATCACATGAAAGACCCAGTCTCACATTACACACATCGGCTGAAAATTCAGGATTTCGAGCATCAAATCTCTTCCATGCAAATCCATCTGCAGGGTGAACCAACTCTTCATTATTATTTTTTCTCTCGATGTCATGCCATCACATTTTTATGGATATTTTAATCAGACATGAAAAGGTTCTATAATCTAGTGATCAGTGGAAAGTGCCACATTACTTTTTTTGGCACACGAAATGGTGTTCCATCATATTTTGGCTTCCATCGGGAGGTTCCACATTTGATACAATCATTTCTTTCAGTAGTTTCCTCCCAAAATAAGCTACAATCATTCGGGAAAGCATGAATTTTTTTTTGAGAATCCAAGTTCATCAACTAACTTCCATGACATATAGTGGTTTGAGGGAATATCTAAATCATCTAGAAGTAAGTCCTTCATGAAGGTAAGAATGTAATCAATTGCGGTATTTTAAATCCCATACATAGTTTTCCCAGGAAACAATCAGATTAAAAATTATAACTTTTTCATTTTACCACATTGCCGATATACTGGAGTCATCGCAGCATCATTCAATTTTTTCACCCTATCAACGTCACCATTTTCATTGGATGCATCATGTGTGCTTGTATCTAAATCTTGTTGGTTGGACATCCTTTCCTTCTCATGATTCCGAATAAATGGAAACCGATCATATATCAAACTCTCTAATTCAGTCCTATCATTTGGATCATCAACATTTTGAGATTGCATTTTCTCTCCATTGTGATACCACACATAATAGTTTGTTTGGAAACCATATTTGGTTATATGATATCTAACTGATTCATGACTCAACCAAGGTCTTACAACACAATTAAAACATGGGCAGTGTATGCGACCACTATCTGAAGCCTTGTCAAATGAAAAATCTAGAAAGTTGTTCAAATTATTTTGAAAATCGGTTGAAATCCGATCAGTTTCGTACATCCAACTTCTGTCCATTCTGTAAAAAAAATTGCAATAAGTCATTTCAAATCAATTCAATAATATTGAAGTTTAATAAAAAAAATATTTAGGTAAATGGCAATTTTTTACTTTATATAAAAGCATAACTGAAACATTACTCTATATGAGAATCATATTAAGAAATACAAAAAAATACAGTGTATATAAGAAAATAAGATACAAAATTTCTAATGCCTATATTCAAGTATTTCCCAGTAAGATATTGGAAGTGTATAAAGGAATACATAATCATTAAGGATCTTGTTGGGAGTACATGAGTTTTATACTTTAACTTCTTCAGGGAGATCAGGATGAGGAGTAGGATGAGGATCAGGGGAGTGGCGGGACTGTCCAAGGGGGTGCGGGGTGTCCAGGGGGGTGCGGGGTGTCCAGGGGGTGCGGGGTGTCTAGGGGGTGGTGGGGTCGTCCGGGGGGTCGGAGGTGTCCAGGGGGTCGGGGGCTGTCTAGGGGGGTCGGGGTGTCCAGGTGGGTGGGCTGTCTGCGGGGGTGGTCAGGCTGTCCAATGGAGTAGGGGGAGTCCAGGGGGGTGGGAGGGATGTCCAAGGAGGTGAGCGGGGTGTCCAGGGGGTGGGTGGGGCTGTCTGGGGGGTACGGGGTGTCCATAGGGTGGGAGGGCTGCCCATGGGGGTGGCGGGGCTGTCCAGGGGGTCTAGAGTGTCCAGGGGGGTGGACGGGTTGTCTAGGGGGGTGGGCGGGCTGTCCACAGAGGGTGGTCGGGCTGTCCATGGGGGTGGTGGCACTGTCCAGTGGGGTTGAGGGTGTCAAGGGTGTGGGGGGCTTTCTAGGGGGGCTTTCCAGGGGGTGGGGGCGTCCGGGGGGATGGGGGTGCCTCGGGGGTGGTGGGCGGGTGTCCGGGGGTGGTTTGGGCGGGCTGTCAATGAATCTTAATTAGTTAATAGAGATGAAAAAGTTCTCTATAACAAATATTAGGAAAATTTGATCTGTTATAGGACATTTTGTTGCTTTCTATGGATTGATATCCTTAAAAATACCATTAGTAGTGGGTCATATAAAGAATCATTCCCAAGATTGAGTTTAGGAGTATATATGGTTTTTATTATTTTTTTCCATGACTTTTGGTTTGATAAACACTATAATTTTCTTCATAGATCTCATGAATATGATTTTCCATCCATATAATGTCTCTTTAATCATTATATTTATAGATAAAATGACAATATAGTTTATGAAATTATTTTTTAATGATTGACACTGTGACATATTAATGATTACAATTCAATAAAATTTGATTTATAAAAATAATTTTGTGTGTCAATATTGGATACAACAGACTAAGAGCTATTGAAATTAGAGAAGCACCAGGATTTTGGTCTATCTCAATCTCAACATCATGTTAAGGGAGTATCATCACAACCACCTCATAAAAAACAAAAACAAAAACCCTAACAACCTTGGTATCCTCCAACATAATAGATTTAATCTATTCTATAAAAGTATGAACAATCACATAAACTAGGTGGTCCACATATCAATTTCCCACCTAAAATTCCCACTCAATAACAAAAACTACATTTTTTCTATCCTCATATGATTACACAACCCTCCTTCAGAATCATTTTATAAAAATCTATAAGGAATATAACTAGTTGATTCATTTGATGACATAGTATAGGTATATTTATATGAAAAGAATACCCCCACAATAATCATGCAGCCCTGTCATTAGTCTAAACCCCTAGAACACATAAAAGAAGCTAGTATGGACATTTACTAAAATATTTAACACCATAAGAATAAAAATACACTCTAAATATAGTTTGAGAGGATATAATGGTGTGTGTGAAAAAATGATATTAAATAAATTTAAATGAATAGGGAACAAATAAGGGTTTACAATACACTAAGAGTACCTCAAACAATCCAAAACCACTATAGCGCCACATATTCAACTTCATGAAACAAGACCTGGAAATCTTACCTACGTCTTTACTGATGACCACCTAATTGGAACACTCTATTTATGGTTCTTGAACACAAGGAACAAACTATGCTTGGTCTCTACCAACTCAATCACCCCTTGTAGATCATAATCTTGTTTCCCCTTATACTAAAATGGTCTCACTGGAAGCTACATCTAATGCTGGTCCTAAACCATTCATTCTCCACAAAACAATGATCAAATAACCATTGGACACATCTTAATGACGATACAAGCTCATCACATATAGGTTAAATCAAAACAGAAACAAAAACATATACACATCAAAATCAAAACTAAAAACTGAAATATTAGATAAATTTGAATAAAAATAAGGTACCAGTTAAGAAAATACCTAATTTAGGATGGGTATGATAAGATTCGGAAGGAGATTCAACACCTTGGATGGGATGGAGGAAGAAGAAGCCGAAGGAGCTCCAAGATCGCCAAACTGCTCCCGCCGAAGGAGCTCCAAGATCGCATGCTGCTTCCGTTTAGGGTTCTGTATCGCAAATGGGGGAGAGGACGGGCCACTGGTAATTTGGGGGAAAGTTTTACCAACGGTTTTTAAAAACCATTGGTATATACCTTCAGGACAAACCTATACCAACGGTTCCTTAGAACCGTTGGTAAAATCTTCCCCGAACCACACCTATACCAAAAGTTCTCATTGAACCGTTGGTAAAACTCCCCTAAACTACATCTATACCAACGGTTCTAATGAACTGTTGGTAAAATCTCCCACAAACACACCTATACCAATGGTTCTAAGGAACCATTGGTAAAATCTTCCCTAAACCATCCTTTAACAATTGTTTCATGAAACCTTTGGTATGGAAGTGTGGGGAAAAACCCACATTCCTGTAGTGAATGATAAGTTACCTAGCCATTCGATGTCCTCATTCAAGAAGACATTTCCACTTTTGGTATTGTTCTCCTACTATACCACATTCATGAACAACGTATGGCTTGATTACCATCATCATGGGATATGTAGTGATGCCCAGACTTTTTTGTGGTCCAACCGCATCACTATGAACCCTCTTGTGCCATTTTAGCATGAGATTCCTTGGAAGTATGTGGTGTGGTGTGGACTTATTTCCTCATTCACATCGGGTTTGCAGTAACCATTCCACATACCTCTCTTTAGAGTTCTCTATTTTTCTATCCTTACTATATGACAATAAATTGCATGGGCATGTCCATCGCACATGAGATAAAACTAGTCACCTTACAGTCTGAGCTCTATGAACTTAAACTAAATTGTTATTGTCTATGTTCACACGACGTTAAACTACATAACATTTATGATATCCCACTTTAAAGGAGGATATCTCTCACATTAGGTATTTTTTGCATTCCATACCACCTTTAATAACTATGTTTGGCTTGATTCACATACTTATGGGATATGTAGAGACACCCAGACATTTCGCTTTGGACCCAGCCCTAGGGTCATTAACCGTTCTGGCCCCTCAGCCCTGATTATAGTCCAAACTATATGACCTTAAACTAGAAGCCTACATTCTATGAAAAATGAATTTAAACTATTAGCCTCAATCTAGTAAGTATAACCTTAAAACTATGTGCAACGTCCTAGTCATATGACGTTAAACTATCACATGCATAATCCTCACTGTATGACACTAAACCACATGTATATCTTCCTCATTTTTATGATGTAAAACTACAAGTCATTCGAGTCCCTCATCAGAGAGGTCATGTCTGGAAGTAGGTATGATCTTGATTCAGAACGACACGCTCACCCGATGCATTGTTTTCATGGTTGTGTAATTATAAGAGTTTGGGACTCCATTCGAGTGTCCCATCACTCCACCCCACACTTTGTGTGACCCTCATTCGGATCCTCACCCTCTTTCACATCTGAATGGACCCCCAAATAGCATAGATACTTGGCTTTTTAGATCACCTACTGTTTAAGGACAATGTTCCGAAATATATTAGACGAAACATCGAGTTTGGCCCCGTGTTTTGAGCACAGACGACGTTTGTCCCTCATTTGTTTGTTCCTATTTCAGGATAATGCAATATGGATACTATGTTGTGAACATGGTCAATAGTTTTCCTTCATTTTCATGACACAATCATTGTGTTCTGAGTTTTGGGTGTTGTTATTCACACTTCTCATCTCGCCTTTTGTTCAGATTGATTCCAGCACCACTGGAATTATCTTATTCATGCATTGAGCATGTTGGGGGAGGAAAGTTTGGCTGTTTTGAGAATTCTATTCCCTAACCGTGAACCCCCTTTTATTCCTAAAAACTCTGGGTGGTCATTAAGACCTTGTATATTTGGTGATTGGTTGGAACTCTCGTATTTAAATGGAATAAATAGGTGGTGATCCCTTGTTTCTCATATCAGGAATGACCCATGTGAGCTTAGAAATTGATCACTAAATATTTCATAGATACGATTGAGATATAGCAGTTAAATAAAATAATGGGATTTGTGCATGTAACTAGAGTAAACAAGAAAAGATGAAGATATGTTTGTGAATTCGGGAAAGTTACAACTCTCATGGATTGCACCCCCCCCCCCCCCAATAGATGGGTTGACTACTAAAAAGATAGTTTCAAATCCACCACTCTGTGATGTGTGGCCTACAAAATTCTCTTTCACCTATTGATCTCCCTCTCATCTTCGTTGGTTGTAGGGAACAATTCATCAGCCCTGATGCATGCCCTATCTTCATTAGCTTGGATATTGGCCATCTCTTGGGATGCTCGCCTCATCTTCTCCTCATATTCCATTATTTGTGCCTTTAATTAACATATAATTTCTGATTGGGAGCTAATGAAGGTGTAATGTTCAGCCACCCGCGCCCTCAAACACCAGGATTCTTGCTCAAACTCCTGGAGTTTCTGGATATTGATGGCCTTCCTCTGCTTCCAACTGACACTGACGTTGCACACATCTTCCTGCACCTTCTTAGAAAGGTAATATTGAATAATCACATGAGGGTGTTGGGAATCTACTCCTCTGGCATATAGTTCTCACATTCGAGGGTGAAGTTTCCCCATATGACCTATCCACTTCGATTGCGTGGTTTTATCGATAAAGCACCTGATCAGATTCCAGGACTGATGACATACGACCTTGCTATCCTCCTCATCGAAAGTAGTCTTGTCCCAGTTCTCTAGGTCAATGGGTTCATACTCAGGAAAGGCCTCCAGGATTTCAGTAGTAGGATCTTCCTCAGGCTGGTCTCCATCACTGGATTTTAATTCAATTATGTCTACCTAGTCAACTCCAGACTCTACTCCGCCAACAGTATCGCTCATCACCATCGGTCACTAATAAGGTACCCTGGCTTGGTCGTCCACGACACTCAATACTATAGGGATCAACACCCCTATTTGGGGTAGAGCCTCGGGTCTTCCATCCATTTGCATCAGAAACGTGTGTACCATCTTAGATACTGTGTAGGCATGGGTCACGTTAGCCAATTTGACTGACCAGACAACGAGTACATCTCTAAAGCATGAGACTTACCCTGTCCAGCCACTTGATCTCGCCTCGGGTCTATCATCGAAGGGAGGACAGAACACGGCCCTTTGTATATGATTTTGGGATCTGAAGATTTTGAGGAGGCTACTCCTGCTTTCCCAATATTGTTGGATCCCTCCACCACTATCTCTCCAATAGCAAGTCCCGGTACTTGGCCCTATGCACCTGTAATTCCTTAATCCCCATCAGTGTGAGTGGTCAATTGAAGATTATCCTACACAGATAAGTGTCATTTTAGAAACCAAGATAATGTAATAAGGTAATCGGTGCAATGAAAGGGAGTATCAACTCACTTCTAGAGTTGTGACAAACTCACCCAAGGAGATTCCCCCTAAGGCCATTATTTCTACTTCCTCAGGAGAGGCTCCCTTGTAAGTCCCCTCCATTGCTTGAAGAAAATATTTTTCAATGACTTCTTCCCCCCATGATTCGTCTGCATGACTGAGGAAGGGGAAATGTTCTACCAGTTGAGCCACCATCAATTATGAAGGAGTAGTCATGTTCAATAGCACCCTTACTCGGTGCATCATTAGTCGCATATCGCTGTAGGAATGTATTACATCCTCCAGCTTCATTACAAACTGTCTTCCCTCGGTAGGGGTAACATTGAAGCCACCCTTCACAAATCCAAGCTACCCCAATGAGATCCCATGCATGTTCAAATTATTCCACAGGACATTAATACTGAGGTATTGTTTTCTCTTTTCCCAATATTTCTAGTCCTCTAGAAAGACGTCATCGGATGGAATCACTACAGGACACAGCTGTTTCCTTGGAGCTTGAGGGGGGACCCTGTGGAAGCCTCGGGATGATTCAACTCTCTCCTAGGCCCTTCCAGGTGGAGCCACTAGGCCAAACACTACCACCAATCTCTCTATTCACTTCCATCCAACACTGGTCTTTGGTCTGCTGATTCACAGCCCGCTGCCCCTGCTATTACAACCTCATTGCCTTGACGAATGTTTGCACCACCTTCTTGACATCCCCTTGTCATCACTTTTCAACCTTGAGGTGTAGGGAACACCATGCTAGCTCGGATATTCAGTCGTTGTAACAATACAAGGTTTTTAAAATAAATATAGAATTCAATTTTATAATTTATCCATTAAACACAACTTTTCCTCTTCTATGTTTTGAATTTCGAAAAATGGTCATCTAGAGTTGTGTTCAGTAAGTCATTTGGAGTCTGATAGAACCAACTTGATTTTTGGTGAATAGTAACATACCCTTATGAATAGTAATATGAATAGTAATATGAATAGTAATATGACCCTTATGAATAGTAAATAATATTATTATTTTATTTTCTTAAGGCAATAAGATAATGAGATCTTAATTAGTTTTTCAATGAGAAATAAAACTAATTGCACTTTAAGACTTATTTTTCGAATTAACTATGAACTTATTTAAAAATTAAATTAATAGTATTTAGAAAATTATTTTTGAAAAATGGATTTCACTTTTGAATTCTACACGTCGAAAAATGGTAGGGGTGACTTTTTGAGATTTTTCTGAAATTCTTGAATTTTTGATGAATAGTGAAATACGATAAAATACCGTATATACAAATTATCAGTTAAATACACTATTTATGACATCACAAGTGATGCAAGTCCACTTGGTTCGAACTCACATACACTTATTACTATTAGGGGTCACATGAAACAACACTATTGGTTGTCTTGGGAGAAATAATAAAATAATGAATTAAATATTCAAAATTTACTCCTCTCCTCCACTATAAAAACCCCTCACCACTCCCTCTTCTCTTCACTCCTATAAGCCTTGAAGCTCCTCAAAGTTCTGCCTAATTACCCTTCCCTAGTCTCTCCCCACGTCCAAGAAGCTTCTGGTCTTTCCAAAAGACCAAAACCCCTTCCCTTAAGAAGATTCTCAAGGAGGTTATTTCAAGAGGTAAAGCACCCTTCTTTTTCATTTGGTTTCATTTCAATTTATCTTATTTTTCTATCATCACCTAAACTCCTCTATACAAATGATCATAATAACTCCATTATCATCTATATACTATAATTATATCATGTTAATGGAATAACCATCATAAATATTCTTACTCCCTCCCTTTTATTTTTATAAACGAAATCAACGTCCATGAGGTTCCAATTTATAGCCTTCGTGAACGACGAAGTTTCGTTCTTAAATTTCTTCTTCATTACTGGTCATGAAACCATAATTATGGTTTAACCATACTATAATATATGTTTTATAACCTAATTAATATTCAAGAACCATAATATGTACATCTAATTAAGTTATATGACAAAACTAGTTAATAATATTCCAAATACCACCGAATAATCGAAGTGGTTGTCATCTAATGATTCATCCTCATTCCATGTAACCAAATGATAGAAATGACCATTATCAATTCTTCATGTTCATTAATAATATATAATTCTAATCCTGGAGATTTATAACCATTCCACATGAACTTCATTACTTAAAAACAAGTGAACCGAATATGAAAATAAAGGAAACGAACACTCCAGAACGACGAAATTCAATACAATAACTTATCAATAAAGACATAAATGAACTAACAATAATTATGGTAAACTAAATACATGTCTAATATCTTTTGAAATAAGTTATTAACAAGTATAATTTTATATTACATGAGCTTAATTACAAGAGCGGAACACGTTTGGAGTTAAGGTAAGGGTTTTTCCACCCGAACTTCCATTTTCATTCGGGATACATTCATTGTCTAAATACCTCAATGAAATTCTTATGTATTATTATTTAATCCTCATATATTTTGTGTTTGTATCATATATATGTTTAAAAACTATAATCCTTCCTTATTTTATTGATAGTTACATGTTTTAAAAGGAACATTCAAAATTGTTTCAAAAATACGAGCCCGATTCAAGGGAATTTCTCAAATTCTTACATATTTTCAATGGCACTCTATAATATGTTTTTGGAAACAATTATATTTATAAAATCACTCATTTTATTATGAAAATACTATCTTAATTCACTTTTGTTTTTATACAAATATTTTTCCAAAATAACGCTTCTTTTCAAAATAAAAGATTATTTATCTCCAGAATTGCTTAATGATTTTATAAGAGTGTTTTCATCTAATTCAACACTCTTGTTGATTCCATGGTATTATTGGGTTTAATAATTTATGAATTCATATACCATATTTGATTTAATGGTTTATTACTAACTCTATTATGGATGATCTATCCTGAAACCATTCACCATATTACACGGAATGGTTAGTGTTTTATGTTTAATGATTGGGGAAAGATAGTTACATTTCATATGATAGTTTCGATATGAATGTATATGTTGTTTATGTTTATCCCCGCTAATATGAGGAATGCATTGGACTTATTATGTGATGGGTGGGGCCCTATATAGTCCCTCTATGCATCAGTAGGTCTAATGAGACAAACTATGGTATTGGCACGAGGCCTTGACAAAATGATTATTTTATGGTCCTAGCACAAGGCTTGGACGGTATGGTTATGATGTCCGGCATATGAAATTCCCTCATTATGAATCTATTAATTGAAATTTCATGTGGTTATTTTACTATTAGAATACCCATGATTATGTTTATTATGGAATTATTTACTCAACTCATATTCCTGCCATAATGTGTTTCAAGTTTATTATTAAAGGCATGTGTTTTTAATTATTCACCATGGCTAATATTTATATTATCTTCCTTTGTATTTCTTACTCTTACTGAGTGTTTGATCTCACCCCTTCTTTATGCTTTATTTTTCTCAGTACATGAAGAAGTAAATTATGAATGACATGCTAGCATAATCTAGGAGACATGATGTTGCTAGGGGAATAATTTAGTGTTGTTTTTTCCTTTTCATATGTAAATTTGAACTTATGTATGTATCTTGTTTACAATAATACTAAACTACTTGGTCCTTCGGGATTCGTATTCCTTGTATGTACACCAACATAATCGAATAAGGCACCAGCTCTGGGAAACTGGGTCTGGGTCCTTACAGTTGGTATCAGAGGAAGTTTAGTAGAATACTTGGAAACTAGATTTAGAAAATGTAGAATTAGGGAAGAGTACCTAAGATAGTCTTTGAGGATAAACATACAAGAGCGTCCTGGTATTTTGGTAAGGAATAAATTATGTGGATCATTCAAGAAATACATCCCTGTCTGGATACGAGTAGGTAGAGGTGGCTCTGGCACATATATACCTAGGAGTGAAAGCTCCGACAAGGAGTTTCGGGCTTGACCCGGGGTATCCTGGTATACGAAAATGGGCCTTGCTACACTCTTGGTTATGACACCCCTGGGGGATAAGCTTAGGATAATTCACATTTTCTTTACAAGCCATTATGAAGTATTTTAAATTAAATATTCCTCAAAGAAACCATTTTTGTGAATATGGGATTAGCCATGCGTAGGATCTCAATTTTTCTGAGTATTTTTAAGTTAAGATTATACATTATGATTCATAACCTAATATAGTGTATGCCATTATCTAGATATGGCGCCTAGTGGATGGAATAGAAATCGCATGAATGAACATGTCCCATGTAGGGATTTTCCTCCGACGCAAGATAATGATGTTGGCTCTAGTGCTGTGATTGGTGTTGAGCAACTCATAGCTATACTGGGAAAAATTACTCAGGTTATGAATAATAACCTTACCCGTATGGAGCATCCAGATCAACTACGTGGAGGAGCCATGCTATATCGCTTTATGCAACAAAGGCCTCCATCATTCAACAGGAATACAAACTCGTTTGTAGTAGAGCAGTGGATATATTCCCTTGAGAAGATATTTCTCACTTTGGGATGTAATTAAAGAGAGAAGGTTGTCATGACAGTATATCGTCTATCGGGAGATTCGGATCAGTGGTGGTCATTAATCCAAAACACAAATGAGTAGGAAGAGATAGAAGAGATATAATGGAGGGATTTTAATGAAATCTTCTTAGAAAAATATTTCCCTGGTGAGCAGTGAGCAGATATAGAGAGACAATTCTTGAATCTGAGGCAGAAGGAATATGAGAATGTTACCAAGTATGAAGCCAACTTCACAAGGTTATAAAGACATGTTGTAGACTATATATGAAATCCAAGGAGAAAAATTGATCGATTCTTTGATGGCCAAAAGCCATTCCTCCGGCAGGCACTGGTCTCCCAAAGTTTTTCATCATATGAGGATATAGTTTCATGTGCCATCAAGACAGAAAAAGAATTCTCTAAGTCTTATGAATTTAAGGTAAAGTAAGAAAAGAAGAGGGCTACTAAAAACCCTGGTAAAGGAAATAAGGAAATGGGGAAGAAGGGAAGAGTTAAATTTATACCATGTGACAATTGTGGAAAGAAACACCCTGGTGCATGCTTAAAAGGAAAAGGAGTATGCTACAAATGTGGTTAGAAAGTCCATATTGCTGGTGATTTCAAAGAGAAGAAGGAAGCCAATGATGTTTAATGCTATAGTTGTCGGGAGATGGGACACTATGCTAATGATTTTCCAAAACATCAAGTAAATATGAAACAGAAAAGGCCAAGGGATTAGGGAAAAGCTTATGCAATCACAACTGTAGAGGTTGAAGTTCATAATAATGTGGTGGCAGGTACTTTAATTGTTTCCTCAAGTTTAGCCAATGCTTTATTTGATTTTGGATCATCACATTGTTTTATATCTTCCCAGTTTTCCAAGAAAATTAGATATTTCCAATTTGATTTAACAAGGGAGTTGTCAGTCAAAACTCCTAAGGGAAGTATCATTGCTACAAATTTCTATGAATTAGTTCCCATTAGGGAATATAAATGTTCTTTATCTGCTGATCTCACCATCATACCCATGATTTAATTTGATATAATTCTCGGTATGGATTGGATTTCGGACCATGATGCAAAAATTTATTCTAAGAAGAAGGAGGTTACGATTTTTGATGACGATGATAAAGAACACCTTATCTTTAGAGCAGAATCGTCACTACCTGATTCTTATCTAGATCCACCCCCAGTAGCTCAAATAAATTCAATTATTGAGGAGGAAGATAATGAAATAACTGTAGGTGAGGAAAGGAATGTTGAAATAGAGGATGTACCTATTGTGAGAGAATATGTTGATGTGTTTCCATAAGATTTACCTGGACGCCCTCCAGAACGATAAATTGAGTTTTCCATTGATTTAATTCCTGGTTCAAGGCCTATATAGAAGACCCCTTATAGAATGGCCACTGTGGAATTAGTGGAACTAAATAAAGAACTATAGGAATTGGGTAATAATGGATTTATTCTCCCTAGTGTTTCTCCATGGGGAGCCCATATACTTTTTGTTAAGAAGAAAGATGGATCTATGGGGTTGTGTATAGACTATAGAGAGATCAATGTTATAAAAATAAAGAACAAGTACCCTCTACCTCTCATTGATGATTTATTTGACCAACTGCATGGAGCTCAATACTTTTCAAAGATTGACCTTTGATATGGATATCATCAGTTGTGTGTGAAGAAGGAAGACATTCCGAAAACAACATTTCGAACCAGGTACGGGCATTACAAGTTTACAGTAATGCCTTTTGGATTGACTAATGCACCCTCTATATTCATGGATCTAATGAATAGAATTTTCAAGGAATATCTCAATGATTTTGTAGTGGTATTTATTGATGATATCTTGGTATACTCCAAAAGATATGAAGATCATGAAAATCACTTGCACATTATCCTGAAGACTCTTAGAAGACATGAATTATATGGGATATTTAGAAAGTGTGAATTCTTGCTTCAGGAGATTTCTTTTCTTATCCATATTTTCTCTAAGGATAGAATCCTAGTTGATCTTGCGAAGACAAAGGCAATCCAATATTGGCCCACGCCAACAAACATAATCGTGGTACATAGTTTTATTGGCTTAGCAGGTTATTATCGGTGTTTCGTGTGGAATTCTTCCTGACTTGATAACCCACTAATGAAGCTCACACATAAAGGGGTTAAATTTTTTTGGACAAAATATTGTGAAGAATGTTTCGAAGAACTAAAGAGATGATTAGTTAATGATTCTATATTGACTCTACCATCAGGGAATGACGGGTTTGTTATTTATAGTGATGCTTCAAAGAAAGGACTTGGTTGTGTCCTTATGAAAAATGATAGGGTTATTTCTTATGCATCATGACAGCTAAAAATTCATGAACAAAACTATCCTACTCATGATCTTGAGTTAGCTACTGTAATATTTACTTTGAAGATATGGAGACATTATCTCTATGGTGAAAAATGTGATATTTATACTGATCACAAGAGTTTGAAGTATATTTTCTCACAAAAAAACACAACATGAGGAAAAGGATATGGCTTAAACTACTCAAAGATTATGATTACACGATACACTACCACCCGGGGAAGGCAAATAAGGTGGCAGATGCTTTGAGAAAAAAGGATCATGGATTTTTGAATAAGATGAGAGTTGAAAGGGATCCTATTTTCATGGATCTAGTAAAGATGGATATGGGAATAACCATGGAAGGTGAAACATCAATTATTTTTCAAATGGTTTCCAAAGAATATTTAATAGAAAGGATAAAAAGTTCTCCGGCTGATGATGAGGAGTTTCAAAAGAAGATTAAAGTTGTGAATGATGGGAGATTGAGTGACTTCGTATATGAAGATGGAATTTTGAAATTCGGGAAGAGACTTTCTGTTCCCGATATACCTGATCTAAAAAGGGAATTGTTGGATGATACTCATAATTCCAATTTCTTTATACACCCTGGTAGCACTAAGATGTATAGATATTTGAAAGAACATTTTTGGTGGGACAACATGAAGAGGGAGATTGCTGATTTTGTGTCAAGATGTATGATTTGTTAACAAGTGAAAGCTGGAAGGCAACAGCCTGGAGGAGTATTGAAACCTCTTCCCATACCTGAGTGGAAATGGGATAATATCACAATGGAGTTTGTCATGGGACTACCAAAGACTCCAAGAAATAATGATAAGATATGGGTCATTGTTGACCGTCTTACAAAATCTGCAAATTCTCTTGCTATAAGGGAAGATCTACACTTAAACATCTAGCAAGACTATATATTAATGAAGTTGTGAGACTTCATGGAGTGCCCCTATCGATTTTTTCTGATCGTGATCCACGTTTTACATCACGATTTTGGAAGAGTCTTCAGAAGGCCCTAGACACTGATCTTTGTTTGAGCACTTCCTACTACCCACAAACTGATGGACAATCAGAACGGACTATTCAAACATTGGAAGACATGTTGAGGTCTTGTTCACTTGATTTTCAAGGCATGTGGGATCAGTATTTACCCCTCATAGAATTTTCCTACAACAATATCTTCCATTCAAGTATTCATATGGCACCCTATGAAGCATTATATGGGAGGAGATTTCGTACACCAACTTGTTGGGATGATGTTGGTGAAAGAAA
Organism: Viscum album; assembly: GCA_963277665.1. Taxonomy (NCBI): domain Eukaryota; kingdom Viridiplantae; phylum Streptophyta; class Magnoliopsida; order Santalales; family Viscaceae; genus Viscum; species Viscum album. The sequence continues at coordinate 310,018,777 of OY728161.1, forward strand.
ACTCGTAGGCCCAGAACTTGTGGAAGAAATGATGGAAAAGGTGAAGTTAATCCAAACCCACATCAAAATAGCTCAAAGTAGGTAGAAGATCTATGCTGACAACTGAAGGAAGGATTTGGAATTTCAGGTAGGAGATCATGTTTTCTTGAAGGTATATCCATGGAAGGGAGTTATACGTTTCTATAAGAAAAGTAAATTGAGTCCCAGTTACATAGGACCTTTCGAAATTCTGTACCGAATAGGAGTCGTAGCTTACCGTTTGGCAATGCCGCCAATTCTCTCCAAGGTTCACAATGTGTTCCACGTATCAATGTTAAGAAAGTACATTCTAGACCCAACACATGTACTCACTTATGAAGAAGTAGAACATGCACCCGATATATCTTATTGTGAAGAGCCTATCAAGATTCTTGATACTAGAGAACAAGTATTGAGAAATCGGAGGACTCGACTGGTAAAGGTTCTATGGAGGAACCATAAGATGGAGGAAGAAAAATTGGAGTCTGAAGATCTTATGTTAAAGACATACCTAAATCTTTTTAGGTAATATTTTATGAATTTCAAGGATGAAATTTTTGTAAGGAGGGGAGAATGTAACACCCCAAGGTTTTGAAAATAAATATAGAATGCAATTTTATAATCTATCCATTAAACACAACTTTTTCTCTTCTATGTTTTGAATTTTGAAAAATGGTCATCTGGAGTTGTGTTCAGTAAGTCATTTGGAGTCTGATAGAACAAACTTGATTTTTGGTAAATAGTAACATACCCTTATGAATAGTAATATGAATAGTAATATGACCCATATGAATAGTAAATAATATTATTATTTTATTTTCTTAAGGAAAGAAGATAATGATATCTTAATTAGTTTTTCAATGAGAAATAAAACTAATTGCACTCTAAGATTGTTATTTTTCGAATTAACTATGACCTTATTTAAAAATTAAATTAATAATATTTAGAAAATTATTTTTGAAAAATGGATTTCACTTTTGAATTCTACATGTCAAAAAATGGTAGGGGTGAATTTTTGGGATTTTTCTGAAATTCTTGAATTTTTGATGAATAGTGAAATGCGATAAAATACCATATATACAAATTATCAGTTAAATACACTATTTATGGCATCACAAGTGATTCAAGGCCAATTGGTTAGAACTCACATGCACTTATTACTATTATGGGTCACATGAAACAACACTATTGGTTGTCTTGAGGGAAATAATAAAACAATGAATTAAATATTCAAAATTTACTCCTCTCCTCCACTATAAAAACCCCTCACCACTCCCTCTTCTCTTCACTCATAGAAGCCTTGAATCACCTCAAAGTTCTTCCTAATTACCCTTCCCTAGTATCTCCCCACGTACAAGAAGCTTATGTTCTTTACAAAAGACAAAAACCCCTTCCCTTAAGGAGATTCTCAAGGAGGTTATTTCAAGAGGTAAGGCACCCTTCTTTTTCATTTGGTTTCATTTCAATTTATCTTATTTTTCTATCCTCACCTCACCTCCTCTATCAAAATGATCATTATAACTCCATTATAATCTATATACTATAATTATATCATGTGAATGGAAGAACCATCATAAATATTCTTACTCCCTCCCTTTTATTTTTATAAACGAAATCAACGTCCATGAGGTTCCAATTTATAGCCTTCGTGGACGACGAAGTTTTGTTCTTCAATTTCTTCTTCATTAATGGTCATTAAACCATATTTATGGTTTAAAAAGACTATAATATATGTTTTATAACCTAATTAATATTTAGGAACCAGAATATGTACATATAATTATGTTATATGACAAAACTAGTTAATAATATTCCAAATACCACCGAATAATCGAAGTGGTTGTCATCTAATGATTCATCCTCATTCCATGTAACCAAATGATAGAAATGAAAATTATAAATTATTTGTGTTTATTAATAATATATAATTCCAATCCTGGAGATTTATAACCATTCCACATGAACTTCATTACTTAAAAACAAGTGAACCGAATATGAAAATAAAGGAAACGAACACTCCAGAACGACGAAATTCAATACAATAACTTATAAATAAAGACATAAATGAACTAAACAGAATTATAGTAAAATAAATAAATGTCAAATAGGTTCTTAAATAAGTTATTAACAAGTATAATTTCATATTCCAGGAGCTTAATTACAAGAGCGGAACACATTTGGAGTTAAGGTAAGGGTTTTTCCACCCGAACATCCATTTTCATTCGCGATACTTTCATTGTCTAAATACCTAAATGAAATTCTTATGTATTATTATTTACTCATCATATATTATGTTTTAGTATCATATATATGTTTACAAACCATAATCCTTCCTTATTTTATGTATAGTTACATGTTTTAAAAGGAACATTCAAAATTATTTCAAAAATACGAGCCCGATTCAAGGGAATTTCTCAAATTCTTACCTATTTTCAAGGGAACTCTATAATATGTTTTTGGAAACCATAATCTTTATAAAATCACTCATTTTATTATGAATATAATATCTTACTTAAATTCTAGTTTTATACAAAGATTTTTCCAAAAGAACTCTTCTTTTTAAAATAAAAGAGTATTTATCTCCAGAATTGCTTAATGATTTTATAAGAGTGTTTTCATCTAATTCAAAAATCTTGTTGATTCCATGGTATTATTGTGTTTAATAATTTATGAAGTAATATACCATATTTTATTTAATGGTTTATGACTAAATCTATTGTGGATGATCTATCCTGAAACCATTCACCATATTACTCTGAATGGTTAGCGTTTTATGTTTAATGATTGGGGAAAGATAGTTAAATTTCATATGATAGTTTCAATATGAATGTATATGTTGTTTATGTTTATCCCCGCTAATATGAGGAACGAATTGGACTTATTATGTGATTTGTGGGTCCCTCTATAGCCCCTCAATGCATCAGTAGGTCTCATGATACAAACTATGGTCTTGGCACGAGGCCTTGACAAAATGATTATTTTATGGTCCTAGCACAAGGCTTGGACGGTATGGTTATGATGTCCGGCATATGCACTTCCCTCATTATGAAGCTCGTAATTGAAATTTCATGTGGTTATTAGACTATTAGAATACCCATGATTATGTTTTATTGTGGAATTATTTACTCAGCTCATATTCCTTCCATAATGTGTTTCAAGTTTATTAAAGGCATGTGTTTTCAATTATTCACCATGTATAATTTTTATATTATCTTCTGATGTATTTCTTACTCTTACTGAGCATTTTAGCTCACCCCTTCCTTATGTTTTATTTTTCTCAGGACATGAAGAAGTAAATTATGAATGACATGCAAGAATAATCTAAGAGACATGATGTTTCTAGTGGAATAATTTAGTGTCATTTTTCCTTTTCATATGTAAAGTTGAACTTGTGTATGTATCTTGTTTCCAATAATACTAAACTACTTGGTCCTTCGGGATTTGTATTCCTTGTATGTACGCCAACTTAATCAAATAAGGCACCGGCTCTAGGCAACTGGGGCTGGGTCCTTACAGTCACTTCAATATCTCCCTAGGGTAGGAAGCCTCCCAACTCTTTGTATACTCATGAACCAGTTCGAATATAGCATTAGATGGAGGAAACTCATTCCACATCTTCCCATCCACCATTGTAAACATCATCTAGAGTTTTCACATCATGCATGGATGGTTCTCATGGCACACATTTGTATACACCTATGGAGTCAGCCTCTGCATACACCAGAATTATTAGTCAAGCTATTGTGGGGTACACGGTTCACATATAGGCTTGAATTCTACTCATTACACCAGAACACCACCGTAAAATGATTGAATATACGTCATTTTCTCTATAATATATTTTCCAGCATCAGTATAATCTCCGGTTGGAAAAGGGAATGGGTGGAAGATGAACTGCTCTGCCTTCCCCATCTTCCCTAGCACGGTCATTGCATCCAGCTTCAATGGGGATCTCCCTGTAATATTCAAAATCATTGGCCGAGAGTGTATCCTAGGAGGAGCGATGGGGTTAAGATATTTGTATCCCCTCATGTGTGTCGCAATCTAGCTGTACAAAAAGTGGAAAAACCCACACACCTACAGTATCCTCTTTCCCTCATTAATGTGTTGGAGTGGATGGTACAACTTTTCCAGCATTGGTATACCCAGTTTGATGCAGTCCCCACCATCCAGTTGATCCACCATGATAAATGTACTTGGTCACACCCCCATGTGGGCATCTATGACTGGTAATATCCACCCACATATCAGCGCTAAAATAAACTCGGCTATCCTGACTATTAGTCGGTGCTTAGTCTTGATGTTGTATCCACACAGTTTCCACTAGATATCATCCAGAATTTGACAGTATAAACCCTCTTTACCCCATTGAGCTCCTCACAGACATATGGGGGGCCTCGCCAGTAGCGTTCCCTCTGGTGGAAAATTCAAGAAATATCCAAACCACTTCTTAAAGTGGATGCCTCAGGTGTTCTACTTATCCTCATTTTTACCCGGTACTAGCCTCAGCAATGCCATCATGTAACACCCCGAGATTTTATGAAAAATATTGTTTTGAATTTCATTAATGTCTTGTGTTATATGCTAAACCAAAAGGAGCTTTCACAACACACATCTCTGACCTGGCTTGAATTACACGCAATCGCGACCTTCCACAATATTGTGTGTTGTACGTAACACCAAGTTTCGCTAAACAACGATATGCTATTAAAATATTATCAAAACTAGCCATTATGAATAGTAATAACCACTTTTTGAAATTTTGTAAATTTTATTTTTCAAAATGGAATTCATTTTTGGATTCGTAATATCGAAATTAGCTTAGGGTGAAATTTTGGTGATTTTCGGATAACTTTCATATTTTGATGAATAGTGAAAATTACTAAATTTTAATTAAAAAAAACTTTTTCAATCAAAATAATTAATAGTGATAAATTATTAATTTGAGTGGTTTTAAAGTATATTTAGAATATATTTTTACAATTTAATACAATGTTGGCCATTGGATGTAATTTCACATTTAAACCAGTTATAAACTAGTGTCAATCTTTTGATAGTTATTATCTCTTAAAAACACGCTATTTGTTTTGACGACGAGAATTAATTTTTAAATTAGTTAATGCAACTGATATGTTTTGAATTTGGTAAAATAGACATCATTTTTGAGTTCATAATATCAAATATAGCTTAGGCCTAATTTTTGGTATTTTTCTGAAAACTTTCAATTTTCGATGAATAGTGAAACCACTAAGTGGTAGTTAAAAAAAACTGAATTGTTCATAAAACATAATTTTACCACTTCTGTGAGTGGAATTTCGAAAATCAGAGAGACACGGTTAATATCAAGGACTAAAATGTGGTTCAATGAGATGAAAATAATTTTTGGTAAATAGTAACTTTTTACTTTTTTTTACCACGGTTAAAAGTAAATAGGGTAATTAAGGGTAAAGATGATATTATTATTATCCTAACACATGTCCTAATTCTATTGGATAAGTGTAATTCGACCAAAAACAAACTTAGGAATAAAATATGACCATTTAGGCCCACTTGGATTAGATTAGGACATTTATTATTAATTTATTTAAAGAAGGGTTAAAAGAGTTAAAATCAAAGTTTATTTACTAAAACATTTTTAATATGGGGTTATATATAAGATAAATTCGACTATAAATATTCATTAGAAAGATAAAACGATTTCCTACATAATGGTATTTTATTTGTAATTTTTATACATTAAATAATTTAATTTATTTATGACACAATGATGATGCAGTAATTATCTTATTAATGAAATATTGACATAATTGATGTTATAAACTCCAAAATAAATGTAATTTGAGACTTTTTATGAATTCCACTAATTTTCTAGGTTACTATGATATATTATTGTTGATTTAATCAACTTGGTTCGAACATATAATTCTGTTATGACTTTCACAAAAAATCATATATCAAATAGTGTCAAAATTGACACAAAATAGTTTTTAAATAAAATATTATATTATTAATTGTTATTTTATTCCTAAAAATCTAAGGTTCGGCCAAATGACTTAGATAAGGATATATATATTATTAATAAACAATTTGGGGTTCGTTTGGCATGTTATAGTAAGTTTATTAACCATATAGTGTAAGAAAACAAAAAGACACGGTAAAAGTTAAATTATTTAACTTAGAGTTAAATCTAATTGATAAGGTTAAAATAATAACCTAAACTTGTCTAAATCCTATTGGTTGATATGATTTCGACCCATCCCCACTTTATCTTCGAAATAAGACCCTTTGGAACCATTATAAACCGATTTTGACTTTAATATAAAATAATATTTTGAGATATTCCTAAGGTGCCCCTCTCCTCCCTTATAAAAGGACACCTCCTCCCCCTCCTCCTCACACCAATTGGAGCACTCAAGCTCGGAAAAACCCTGCCAAAATCCATTATACACTTCCCTAAATAATCCTAGAGGTTCTGGTCTTCCTCAAAGACCAATTTTAGTGCCCTAAGAGGAGGTCTCAAAGAGGCGCTTCAAAGAAGAGGTAATTTCCGTTACCAATTCTTTCACCTTTATTTCTTCTTCCACTTCTTCTTCTTAGGTTGTTTCATTATGAAGTAATAACATCAGTATCACTAATATACTGATATGTTATTATAAGTATGAAACAATCCTAATTCACCATCTATCCATCCTACGGAAAATGAAATCACCGCGCGTGCGTACGTACGGAATACCGTCTCCACGCTGTGGTGTAATCTGTTTTTCCACCAACACCTTACATGGATGGGTATTATGGTGTAAAGAATAACTATACATAGTTATTATAAAATCATAATGATTCTGATATATTGTATCATCCACTCCAATTCAATTCAATAATTATGGAAATGATATCATCGCTCGTGCGTACGTACGGACTACCGTCTCCACGACGCGATGAGATTCATTCTCAATGATTAACCATTCATGAATGATTATAAAGTATATATAATAAGTACTAATGAAATATATGACATAATAATGATACTGGATTTATGTATATTTATATGTATGTCATCTACTTACTTACATTCAAGACAATAAGGAAAGAAAAACAGCGTTCATGCGTACGTACGGACTACCGTCTCCATGAACGGTGTTTTTCATTTCATTTAACTATCTATTATATATATATATACTGAATATATATGATATATAAATCATATTTTATATTCTTTAAGTAAGTAAATAATGATATAAGTAATAATAATGTCAAGAACAACAAGTCCAAACACCTACGATAAATGAAACGATTTTACCCAAAACACTTCTTTAACATGGAATTTACAAATGAACGGGTAGTATAAAGTCATAAGTGAACCATATATGATATAATAACAATGAATATGATTCTTTAATAAGTTAATGACATTATTTAAATCATTATACAGGAGGTTCGGACACTTACGAAGCAAATCGGACCTAAGGTAAGGGAAATATCACAATCTCATTTTTATCCGAGATTGTTTATTCGTAAGTATTTACTGGGGTGTATTTTATCATCCACATCCATGTTTCATCAATATGTAATATTATTTACATCCACCTAAAATTGTTTAAATCCATTTTTACCCTTCGGTGAGTTTTTAGTAATATGTATGAAAGGAATCTTTTGTCATTTTTCGTACGAGGTACTTTTTGACTTTTCTGACAAAAGTACGAAGAATGTTTTTTTTAACTTATACGGCATGAATGGATTTTTAAAACATTATTTCCAAGAAACTTCCTTTACAATTTTTCAAGTTTATTTTTAATCAACTTCTTTTATTTTAAAGTCGTATGACATGTTATGAAAGGAAAAATGTTTTTGAAGTAGAAAGGATATTTTCCTCAAGAATGGAGTTCAAGTATTTTATCAAAATTATTTTCCATCTAAGATAATAAAAGGGTTCTGTTTTTATCCCTATTATTACATTGGTTTGATTATGTTGTGATGGAAATATTTTTATGAATTCCTTTATCTTATATGAATTGTTTTATGATGTCATGATGTTTCAAGAATCCCATTTTTGTTACATGTGTTATGCGATGATGTATGATTTATGATTATGTGGCACACATAAGAAAGGATTCATTATAAGATGGGTGGGACCTATATCTCCCTCCAATGCATTGGGTAAAGATTTTATATCTCATGAGATAGACATGGCTAGAATGGTAGGTTATACCGGTTCAGTGAAACAGGACTGAAACGAGGGTTACTCGATTCAGAAAGAGACTTTGTCCACTAAGATAGTCTTGACAATGAGTCTTGACTAACAAGAAATGATTCTCTATGATTATGTGTGAATGCCACAAAGTTTCATGTTTTAAGTTATGATTATTGTGATTACATTTCACTGCCATGATTTATCCCATGTTATGAAATTATGCTCTCTTTTGCAGGTTAAGATTTCCAAAATGTTATGTTCTTTTGAATATGATGTGATTGATATTTCTGTTGTTTACCCTTACTGAGCATTTGAGCTCACCCTTTTATGTTTTATTTTCCCCAGGATATAAATAAAGGTTTTAGGTAAAAAAAAGGAAGATCTTTATGGGAGATGTTGAAGATCTTTCACCAGGATTAGAAGATTATATTCCGAGTTTCCAAAGACACTAAACTATTATGATCCTTGCGTGTGTGTTTTTGTTATGTACTAAGTATTCCGAAAATGTAATGTAATGTCAATGTACGTAAAGCTTCGGGTCTCTACACATCACCAAAGGGATCATTTTCCCCCTACACCCAAAAAAATTTGTGGTGGGGAGGAACTCATCATACATTCCTCCTAGGATTGGGATGCTGAAAATCTGATGAAGGTCCTATAGGCTGATGCTAACCTCTCCATGATGTAGATGGAAAGTGTTGGTATCTGGAAACCAAGGGCTTAGCAATTTTGGTATAAATTCCCTTGGTTGGGATATGTTGAATTGGGAATCCCATGCCACTTCATACAGGCCTACCCACCTTAGTACATTCTCAAACTCTTCATAGGGTGCACATGCCCAATAGGCCTAGGCTCAGTCATCAGTGAAGTTTCCACCCTGGTGCAAATCCCATCTTGTGATCCACCCCTTATCTAGATTTATGAGCCTTGCCTTGATGATCGTCTTGTACAGGGGTGGAGATGTCTCATGCACTAATGCCTTGTCGTTGATATTGTTGACATTATTGTAAAGACAATGTGTTGTGACTAGGGTATGATATTTTACAATATGACCATCTGCAGCCTTGTACCATTGGTATTTATCAGGGTTTATCCTAAACCAGTTGGTTGGCTCATCCTTTCTGGTGTACAGGATGGAGACTTCATCCTGCAAACCAAACCCATAAAACGATAGGTTCTTGTACAGTGGGTATTCCTTCTTTACCTCTGTTAACCACTCCATCAATAATTGATGATCGAAAGTAGTTTTAATGTACTCTCCAATTGTGATGTTATTTTCTGTAGCATCCCTCCAAGAGGTGTCATTATGAACCTCTCACGCAGCCTCCTAAGCAGCCATGATTCTGAAGACTTTGAGATTTTTTTTTCTGGTTGGGGCACGAAGGCTAAATGAAAAATAATTCGCGGAGGCTTTTCATGAAGATTCTTTGTGAAGAAGGTCACAAATCACTTCTTCTCTACAAATCAACCTTGACTACAACCTATGTCGCAAAGGAAGAAAGGGATCACGGTGCCCTAGTTTGCTAAAAGAATTCGTGAAACACTAGACCAAAGACCCCCAATTTGCTAAAATCATTTGCATAGAGGATTGGTTCGTGAAGAGAAAGTGTTGGCGAAATGGTTTGTGAAGATCCTGATATAGAAAAATGACTCAGGATGCCTATATATAGGCATGGTCGGCCCTAGCTTTGCGGTGACTCATGAATAGTCTTCATAGAGATTCCTAGGTGTTCTTCATGGTGCTGCTCACCCACACTGAGTGATTCCCCTCTACGAAGACCTCTTCACAATGGAATGTGTGACATGACTTCACATGTGACTCAGCTTCCCAGTTTCACAATTCATCACGTGGTCGATCCTCCTGATATTTTTAACGTGTTACCCTCAGAATCTGCACCTCTTTTCCTTCAGCTCTAATTCTGAGGGGGGTCATTTGTTGGCACCAAAATATGTCCCGCTAAGGGAGAGAACTCATCAATTCTTTAGAGATAATTATCATTCTGAGGGTCCCAAAATCCCTCAAAACCATCCCGAAATGCCTCCTTCATGAAGATCTCTGGTCGGTCGGCCCGCCTCTGCGAGGCCGCCTCCGTGATCCTCTCTACGGAATCCCCAAACCCTCCATGGGTCTGATGCATTATGACAGACCATGTCCTCTCCGTGGATTCCTCGATCTCCATGGCCCTCTTTGTGTTGTTAGCTTCGACTATTCTCTCCATGACATCACACCCCTATGCACGACAGATGTATTCTGATGGACCTCTTCTTCTCCATGGCGTCACTCCTTTTTGCGGCAAGCTTTACAACCCTCTAAAACCTTCGTTTCCTATAAATATAAGGCTCTCATCCCTCTTAAACCACTGTTTATATGCCCTTTTAAAATTCCAAAGCTTCTGATTTGCAAAGACCATCGCGAACCCGCATATGAATTTCCAAAGGTACTTGGCCTCCATGAACCGTACCTATTTGTGTTCTTACCAGCCTCCACCTATGGTGGGAAAGCCCTTCGCGAAGGCATATGACCTTCACAAAGGAAGGATGCCCTTTGGGGTGATCGATACTTTGTGAAGTGTAGAGACTTCGTGAAGTAATCTCCAAAAAATGAAGGATTTTCTAAAACGAAGCTCTACTCTATTAATGGTTTCCCTTCATGAAGACACTTCCCTTCGCGAAGACACTTCACTCTGTGAAGGCCATCCTCTTCTCGAAGTAGCCAAGATTCACGAAGCCCCTACTCTTCTTGATGTAGTCAAGATTTCTGAATCCCATCCTCTTCGTGAAGCACCTTCTCCCAAGATCTCATGCTTTGCACCCCCTTCTTCCATGCGTCCCTCCTGGCTTGTGAGAAGTGATTTCAAGTTCCCTTGGGCGGTGCTTCATGTTGTGTTACTTTGTCACATGCTTCTTAAAATAGGTACACTAATAGCTATTTCTTCTTCACATAGCCATGATAATGTGATCCCCTCAATGGATCACTCCACAACCATGTATCCAAACATCATTAATGGTGCATTCCCTTCACCAAGGGTTGAAGTGTGCCGGTTATGTAAGTACTAAGGGTGAGGAGTGAATCCCCCCATCCGAGCTGTAGGAAGTTAAACTACTAAGCACTCACGTCCTCGACACAAGATGTTAAAATCTGATCACAGCATAATCGATAGGTCCAATAGGATCAAAGGGGGTATCGGCACAGGTTCCCTCCCACTATCTCTTCCCCTCTGGGATTTGTCTCCAGGAACACCCTGGGAAATCTCCAAATAAGCCCTTACACCCTCTAATGGGATGATTCAGGTATTATGGCCATATCATTCTCATAAATCTAGACCCCTACTCAGGCCTCCCTCTTGGATTAAGTCCCTATTTACTCTTTAGGCTGCTAACCACCCGTAATTCCTACTTCATTCCTTTCAGATTCACCATTTGCGATGTGATCATCAGGTCTTTGTTGCCTCTTATTTCTCACACCAAGCATGACTCATATGGGATTAGAGTAATCACCAACCATGACACCTTTTTTGGGTCTCCTTAGTGTGTAATCCCATATTACTCACAACCGGACTATGTATACTTTGATCATTTCCCCTTTCCAAGAAAGGTACATGGGAAACCTCTCAGAGGTTCAAGCCCATCACCCATTGGTCCTGACTACTTCACATCATTTTACCCTCATATATAATGACTTTAAACTATATAATTTCAAACTATGTGGGTTTTGATCCCTGTATTTTAGGTAGAGTATGTAGTAATCATCCCTAAGGTTCAACCCCAAACACTGGTAAACATAGGTGTCCCCTTTATTGGGATCCACATCCTTGGTCCGTCCCTTAGTGGCGTTAGACCAGCACCCGAGCAGCTAACCATGCATAATCCTCACACTCAATTCACACTCCTCCAACCAAGAGTGTCCCTCTTGTGATGGGATTATAACTATGTGTAATCCCCATCATGTTTTTGGGACGTAGTCCTTTGCGTACACCACGATTCTATGCCCCAACCAGAACTATATGGACTTTGATTCCCTACCATGAGGATATGTAGGAAGCCTCCTATGGTTCAAGCCCATCAATCATGTCCCATCCAAGTCTCTCCCTTGAGCCTTGTTCTTTGGGAATTTCATGCTTTAAACCAAGGATTCTACATCCTTTGGGTCCCATACATGCGTCCATTCTCATGGGTTGCCTCCTCAGGCATCCCATCGCCACACTGAACTACATGGACTTTGATTACCTGCCATGAGGGTATGTAGGAAGCCTCTCTAAGGTTCAAGCCCAACATCACCATCATCTTCATGTTGGTTCCACCCCATTACCCCCATCCACTCCATCCAAACATCCATCATCCATCCTGATTCTTACCCAGGCTACTGCACCCTGGTGAGATCATGTCATCTATCCCATCGTCGCTCCTTGTGGAACCTGGGTAGCTAACCATGCATAAACCCCACACAATCCATAATCATTCAACCAAGAGTGTTTATCTTGCAATGGTACACTATCAATGCATAATCCCTAGCAAGTCTCCGGGTCGTTGTCCTTTGTGTACACCCTGTTTTCAAGCCTCACCCATTCAAAATACATGGGTTTTGATCCCTATCTTCTAGATAGGGTAAATAGGAGGCCTCCCTGAGGATCAATTCCAGCCAATGGTAAACTTTGGTGTCCACCTTTCTAGGGTTCACTCTCCCTGATCTTCCCTCAGTGGTGTCCAGATTATCTTTCATAGTGTGAAATATTCCTTTTGTGGGACACACCACCCTAGGTCCGCTCTCACTAGGGGTTCTGATCCTTCCTTCTGGTATACCTTATAGGTGATACCTCCTAGGTATGTACCCATTTTATCCACCCCCATAAGTGTTCCAATTAGTCTGATCTATCTTCTCTAGACATTAAACTTGCGGTATACCCCGTGCTAAACATGGAAAGATGAGGAAAACCCCAGAGACATGCCTCTAACATATAATTCCCCACACTCGACATGGGATGCCTCAGGCTTCTGTGCCCTCAAGAAGCCCTATAATAAGGGGAAGATACCTAGGTGTACCAGTGTTTTAGCATACAGATATGCCAGCGATGTCCAATGTGACTACTCCCCTAACCGAAGGTTGCTACCCTGACTTGACCCCTTGGAATTTCCTGACAGAAGAAGTGTAATTAACTGGTGTCCACAAAGATATAGTTTTAAGAAGAGTTTCACAAACCACGACTCAAATATATGAGGGATACCTGAACTAGGTGACAAGTTCTAATGAGGAATCCATGGAAAGAGAGACTGAAATCCCATCATCCTGTTTCGATCAAGGGGAAAATGTCCCTAAATAAGTGACTGATGCTTCTCACCTTTAGAAAGCGAGAATGTGGGGTAACAACCAATGCATCACAGCACAACGGCACATGCCCCTGTGAAAGCATCATAAACAATATCCAACATCTATTTAAATCCTTCATGATGGCTCATAAAGAGTTTTTGAATTCCCAAACCATATCCCCCAGGAGTTTCAAACTAAGTGTGTAGAAAGGCTCATTGTTGTATGCCAGATTACCCCAAGTCAGGTCCAGAACACCTTGTCAGAGTTGTTAACTCTAGGTAAATTTGTGCTAGATCCACATCAACTTGTAGTATCTAGACAGGGAATTATTTCTAGTTAACCACTCACTCTACTTTACCAAAATTCCTTGCCATTTTCCTATATTCTTCCTTATCCTTAGACTTATCCCTAGACACATCTTAGGTGTTCTCATAGAGGTTTTATCATCCTAGCTTCCAAAGGTTAACTAAACTGTTTCTCTAATACCAACTATAGAGACCCTCACTTTTCATACATTATCATTACACAAATTTTGTGTAATAATTAAAACATTATACAAACAAAAATCTAAGATAATACTAGTCTTATTCCTTTGGAAACATAGAAACATAAACACTGGTGCATAAATGAGCCACATCATCTCCCACTAGGTTCTTCTTGATTATCTCACTTCTTAGACACATTAAACATAGTACATATCTTCATAAACTTTGGGAATGAAACATAAAAAGGGATGGGATTAGATGCTTAGTAAGGGTAAACAAGGGATATATGTAAGCATAATCATGATAATTAGGGTATTATAACATGATCATGAAAATACAAGATCATACCATGCATATCAAAGATCATAAACATGAATCATGTCAAAAATATTGGAAGTTCATATGACATTAATCATGAGGAAATAAAGAACATAATCCATGAGAGCATAACATAGTAATAAAACATGGAATTTTTTCAGAAACATAAATATATATAATGATTTCTATAGTAGCCAAGGCATTTCTGTTGAGACCATCTTAGTGGACAAAGTCCTTTACTGAATTGGGTTCACTCCTCATTCCAGTCATGTATTACTGAACTAAGTTCACTCCTTGTCCTAGCCCTATGATATTGAACTAATTTCACTCCTCATTTCATCCATGTCTATCTCATGAGATAAAAATATTTACCCAATGCATTATAGGGAGATATAGGTCTCACCCATCTCATAATAAAATCATACATACATGTTTCATAGGATCATAAATAATCATATCATAACCCATGAAATGAAATGGTTATTATAAACATGTAATCATATCATAACCTATGGAAAAAATATAGTTTTCATAATCATTTCTTCATAAACATAACCCATGAAATAAATGGGTTTCAAAAGCATATAACCTGTGAAAGAGAAATGGGTTTCATAAACATCATGCCATCAAATCATAATCCATTAAGAGAAATAATATGAATTGAAACATTGAATAGTTTCTCTATCAATTCATGAGTAAAACCAATAAATGTTATCTTTGATGGTAAATAATTTTTAAATATATTTTAAAAACATTTCTTGAGGAAAATATCCTTTCTCCATTGAAAAATTCTTTTTAAAACATAAGACATTTTCAGAAAATTTTTTCTTGAAAATAGCTTTGAAAACATAGAATGGAAGATCTGAAAACCCAAAAACATTTTAAAAAAAATTAAATTTAAAATTATCTTCAATAATCATTTGAAAACATTTTTGAAAACATAGTTTTTGAATAAAACACATTTTTAGCCAAAGAGAGAAATATGGTGATATTTTCATAAAAACATTTTATTAAATATCTTAAGAACCAAATAGTGGGAAATGGTACTAAAACATGGAGGTATAATTAAAATATATAGGAGAATAAAATTCATGAGTTTTCTTGAGATATGTATCATAATATTTCAATAAATGAAGCATAATGATAAACAATCTTGATAAACGATGAGATTGTTTCAATAAACTCATACCACATGGTAACTTGGGATCATACTCTCCATGTAAGAAAATGAAACTACAAGAAAATTAAAATATAATGAAATGAATTATATTCAAGATATAATGTGTCAAATGGAAGTATATACTCCTCGAAAAATAATGTAGGTGTATAATAAAACATATATCTCAAAAGAGAATTAAGAGAAAACTCTCATACCGATTTGGTTTCTTTTGAATCATTAACCCCATGAAATAAAGATCACAAAATGGATATTTAAATACCCATAAATTTAAGTATTAGAATCATTTAATTTCATAAATGGTCTGTATACACACCACTCAAAAGGAATTATGGGTGAATAAAGCATGTATCTCATAGAAAAAAGGTGATTTGAAATCCCCATACCTTGTGTATTGACTCTCTTTGTACTCATACAATATTCTTGTTTAAAAAATATAAGTTTATTATAAATATTTTAAATAATAATATTATTATATATAATACTATATATTGTTTTATTATGACCTTATATTACCCACTTGTTAACAATCCTATGTTAAGGTTTTACTATGGGTAATATTCACTTTGTTCTTCGCATGTGTCTTAATTTGTTATATCATTGATCCTTATACTTTTTATCATGGTTTTCAGAATTTAAAAAATGATATAAATATCATTTATATTCATTATATTTGTATTATAATAATCTAAATAATATATATTTATGAAATGGAATAGACCGTTCATGGAGATGGTAAGTCGTACGTACGCATGAACGTTGTTTTCATTTTTATTGTCTTATTGAAAGAAATAATGAAAATGAAATATATGTATATATATATTATATAATTCTGGTAGAATTATTATTTTATATATATCATATAATTTCCCTAAATTCATCTTTAATACATTCCATGTATTGTGTGGATGAGTCACATTGCTTTGAGGGGGTGATAGTCCGCACTTCCTCAAACAAAATTATCATAATTACACCAAATGGAAAGTGTAAAGATATGTGTTGTAAAATGATTAAAAAATAATAAATAACTAATAAATATAATATATAAGATATATAAATAGTTTTCTCATCATAATATCCACCATGAGAGGTGGTAAAGGAAAATCAACAATCATTGTTTCATGAGGTAGTAGTTCGTCGTACACGTAAACATTATGTTCATTACCCATTAGATGGAAGTGTGTGTAAGTGTAGGAATAAAAATTATATTAAAAAATGATATTATATTTAGTATACTTTTGTTTTTATATAATCATGTAATAATAAGTGTTTAGGGGGTGGATAATTTTAATAATATTAAAGAAATCAAGGAATATTATTACCTCTTATTAAGGTAAATCCTTTTGGTTTGAACAAAAGAGATTATTTGGATTTATTTTTGCCCAAATGGGGGATTCTAGAAAGAGTTGAGGTATTTTTAGTATCCATTTTGGAAGATCATGGTTGATCCAAAGTGTCTTGAGAGGTGTGAGGAAGTGGGAGGAGAGGAATCCTTTTTATAGTGGAGGAGTGACAACCTTTTCAATTTTGGGAAAAGAAATTCCACCCATATTTTTCCTATGTCATTTGGATCTGATAATAGAAAAAATTAGACAAAATTGAGTATAGGGTCGAAATATGTCCATCTAATGTCTCTTGGAAAAGTTCATAGGTCGTTTTGGCCCCTAAGATTAATGTTGGGTCCCTTATGAAGCTTAATTTTACCTTAATCATTCTAATTAATTTTAATTACTTTCACTAATAATTTTCATAAAAAAAACTTTAACTTATTAGAAATTATAAATTATGATAATTCAAAACATGTAATCCATTTTTTCAAATTAAAAACAAAAACAATTATGAAATTAATTTGAATTTAATCCCACGGTCGGGTCAAGAATGCAGGTTTTTAAAGTAAAAATGTTCAAAAATTTGCTAGGTTTTTATATTCAATTTCAAAGTGAAATTGGTTCCAATGACAAAAATTGGGGTGATTAGTAAAAATATAATCTAACTAAACATTTAAACCAATTTAAAATATAATTTATCCACATAAATAAATTAGATGAAATAGTAGTTTTGAATTAAAATTTAGTATTTTTCACTATTAATCCAAAAATGACGTTTCTTAGAAAAATCCCATAAAATTACCATAATCTAATTTAGGCATTAAAAATTCAAAAATAAAGTTTATTTTATCAAATTAAATTTATAAATGTGTCTAAAATTAATTTTATTTTTTTTATATGAGGACATTAAAAGTAGTTCATTTGAGAAAATTTTATTTTTAAACATATAAGGTTTTTACAAAAAATTATATATTTTGTTATAAATATGTATTATTTATTTAAAACCATTATAAAAAATATTTTAAATTTATTTATTACTATTCATATTAATTATTTTAATGGATAGGTTATAATTATCTCATTTAAATAATTATAATAATAAAATGATGTTTCGTAGAAACACATTGTTGCGTGTAACATATGACAAGTTGGTGTTGCATGAAATGTAAATAAAGTATATGTTCCTTGTAATTTGTTCCAAGTCAATGAAATGTGAAAGTAATGTTTGACTTAGTGCATTGCAAGACATAAATGAAAATTAATTTATTTTGATAAAAAAAGGTCCATAAAAACTCGAGGTGTAACATGTACTATACTTGGGGTACATGTGGGGCCTAGGAAATATGTGGTGAATCACCTATCAATTCAAATGTAACCTACCCTTTGTTTCACCCACTAGTTTTCATGAATCAGGATGTGTTGCCATCCGACCTGACACCTAACCTAGTCTGAGACAAGGTCTGAGAGGTGTTCTCAATCCTCTCGGGTTGGCGACTACCTTCAAGAATAAATCAAAATCCAAATGGGAATGATTTCTTCCAAAACAATCAGGATCAAATAACCAAAAAGATAACACAACAAGAACTATAATAAATGAACATCAATAAATACAAAACCAAATCCAAATATAGTGGAAACTAACAAGACAAAAACTAAAAAATAAGACTAAAACAGACTACAAATTACATGATCTCCATGTGACCTCTTGGTCACCACCAACCATAAGACCAACATTATCTAAAGGAAACCTAAACCAGAAACTAGAACCAGAAAAAATTCTCATGTCTATAGATTATGAGTGGCACAAGTAGGGTGTGATCATAAATAGATTATAAGGTAATCATCATAGATTCCTTTTGTTTCCTTTCCTGGAATAGTCCACAAATAATATTTTGATGTACATATAAAAAATAAGTTTTTTTTCATTTTAAAATACAAACATGTATTTTCTAAAAAATCCACTTTTCTAAACAACACACACAAATACCTTTTTAAAACAAGCTTCCACTTCAAAACATACCAGTATCACAAAACCAAAACCCAATGAAAAATCCAAAACAGGTGATAATAAGATTTTTGATGAAAATGAATGAAAAAAAACAAGAAGGTGAAATACTAGAAAAGCAGTACATACACAAGTAAGAAGATAATAGTAAAATAGGAAACCATTTAAAGAAGAAATAAGAATAAAAATACCAGTATACAATCATGTACATTTTATAAACATCTCTAAAAGCAATCCCTGTACATACTTAGTTCATACTGGCCTAGGAGTATATGCTTCAACTCCCTAGTTAATAACAAACTGACCTCCCTAAACTATCCAATCTAGTGTCATGTCCCACATGGTCTCTCAACTAATATTGGGGGGGGGGGGGGTACCAACTCATCTAACTAGGGTCGATAAGAAACCATCACTTGAACCTCTATATTTCACCCGTAAATCCCATGAAATAGTGAATGGTTAATGGGGAGGTCCTCGCATGTGTGGATCAAACCAATAACCCATTGACATCGTGTTTTCCTATCCCAAACACCGACACCACCTATGTGATGACCCTCTCCTTGGAGGATCCACCATAGAGGTTCCCATCTCACAAAAATCCATTTAGAATGTCCAACCAAACCATAACATCATACGAGTTTCAAAGAAACTTTCCCAAACATTATAAAATATCAACTAGACCTTAACATCACATAAGCTTTCAAGCCATTTTTGAAAACCAAGTCAAAAACAAACAACATTCATGAAAGGTCCCAAATGGGCCTTTATCTCATTTAGTTACCAAACCAATTTTCAAAATTTCAAATGGGACAAGATTTTAGAAACACATTTGAGACCACAATTTATAGCCATTTGGAGAACAATAAACCATTTAAAAAGTTCCATGGGTTTTCAAAGAACCATTTTGGGAAGAGAAGGTATAGAGAAGAGAATGGGGAAGAGGGATAACATTTTGGAAATCTGTATTTTCTGAATAAAATATAATCTTTATTTGTGCTCCTATCCATAGGTGAACTTCATGCACCTATAGATATTCCCACATCCAATGGAACATCCTTATCAAACCAAATATGTACCCAATATCCATTTCAATGAACCCTGAAATACATTTCACATATAAAAAAACCAAAAAAAGTCACCACATTCACCCATAAGTCTCAAACCATAATCAAACAGGCCATAAATACATAAATAAGGCCAATCAAACTTTCAAAATACCCAAATTAAATTTAAAAACTCTATTTATATTTTAATAAATACCTTGAAAACATTTATATATAGGAATAATTAAAGAAACCCATTTGAAAATCATTTCCACCATATTTTACAACATAAAAAACCAAAAAAAAACACACCACAAGCATAATAAACACCTTTAGAAGTTAATTAGAAATGATCAAGAATCAAATGGTATGCTTCATAAAGTAGATAGACGAAAACACCTACCCCAAGTGGATGAATCGTGTCACCTTTGATGAAATCCATCGTAAAGACACTCTAACCATAGCTCACAACCCTAATAAAGAAAAAAAATCAATTTTTTGACCACCCTAGATATCAAAATCATCCAAAAATGGACCATAGGGTTATAGGAGAAAGGGAAAATGGAAGAAAAAAATGGAGAAAGATAGGATAGCCCTGGAGTTTCAATAGGTGAAACGAATCACTATGAAACCACCTTGAAATCTTGTTGGAGGAGTTTAAAGGAGCTAGAAATCTCCATGGGAGTCATCCAGGTCTTGGGGTAAAAATGGGTAAATCCAAGGGAAGAAACCCCAATTAAAAATAGCGATAAATGTCAAAAATACCCTTCTTTAGGTGGGTTGAATGTTTATCTCTCTTGGTTAAACAAAATATGCACAAAAAATACAATTACCCATGATTAAGAGTTTCATGGGCTGCACACTTAGGTTTTATGGTTAGTTTAACCATGTTTCTTAATCGTGAAACCTGTGCAAACATAGTCTATAGGGTTAAACTAACTGTTCACCTTAATTGTGTGACCTATAAAATGTCCCACTTACATCACCATTTTCACCCAAAAACTCCTCTAATTCAAGGGGTTAAACCATCTAACAGACACATCCCATAGATAAGTGAAACTAGAGGTGTCACAAAATATCAACCTTGCAATTTTCTCCCCATACCTTTCGCACTAACAATGAATAACTCCAAAACCACCCAAAACCTCCAAAAATAAAATAAATACTCACTATAACCTCAACACAAACCACAATAGAAAATATCATGAATCTAAAAACAAATAAAAATAAAATAAATAAATGAAATCCAAGGTCACGTTGTGACAATTCCCCCAACAAAAAAAACATTCTACCCCCAGAAAGTCACCCAAAAAAATGGGGAACAAAACTCAAACCTAAAATGGAATGAATCCAAAATGAACCACAAACCTTGGGGTGAACTTTTAATCCAAAAGTCACACCCAAACATCTCTAATAAAAAAAATTAAAAGAACCATGGAAAAGGAGTAGGGTTCTCCCCACCACAAGAACCTGATTATCATAGACAAAATTGAAACTCCCAACATAGAGGCACTAAAAAGGGAACTCCCAACATGAACCAAAAACCCTCACCACAAGAAGGAAACCCCCATAAAAACTAAAACTGATTAGAAAACTGAACCATAATTCATCATTTCTATAAGATTCAATAATCTCCCAAATGGACACAATAGAATAGCCAAATCCATATCCAAAGAAGGATAAGCACACACAAGAGTGAACAACTATTCAAAGGATCACATCCAAAATACACAACCACTAAAATATCAAGAGAAAAATTCCACCAAAATTTTACCAATAAGGAGGAACAGACAATAATCAAGAGAACCTAAAAACAGAAACTCAAACTATTCCATCTCCAAGGTTCGCCAAATCCCAGGGGGTTCCTTAATGCATGAAGATCTTCACTCTAGGGCCTATGGTTGGAGCCATGTGGTCTTGAAGCATTAGTTTCCCTCTAGTAATGAGATGATACCTTATGATCAAGGATTATTCATCTAGAATTTCTTCTTACAAAACTTTTCCAAATGACCTAAATGTTCACATAGATGACAAGACATTAGAATATCAAGATAATATGGCTTTGAGTGACCGAACATGACACACTAGAAGCACATGAGTGAAAGGTCCAATGAATGAGAATCTAGAACCGATGGAGGAAACTCTTTAATGACAGGTTCCCCTTAAATAAACCTATCTCCATATGGGGAACCATCATGAGTTTCAACTTCCACTGAATGCACCCCAGGAACCAACTCAGATAAGAACACCGCATCCACTAACCTCTCAAACCAAACATCACTATATTAGAGGACATTCTCCTTGATATCTGGTAGAATAACCCTAATTAAGATAGGATATTTCATCTAATTTTGGGGTAGTACCTTAAGATAAAATGGAACCAACTCTTTGAAATTATCAACATAGTCCTTCACTATCCACCGGCCTTGTCAAACACCCAAAAAATCTTCCACATTATTCACCTTAAACTCATCATGTACAAATAATCAAATGAAAGTGGATGTAAAAACTTCCCAATAGATACCATCTTACATCAATTTAAATATTATCACATTCAATTGGTCCAAATTGGACCTTCAAATGAACCCAAAACAGCAAGCACCATCACGGCTTCATGAGTTCCCAATGATCAGATGAAACCTTTAACTTCCTCAAGCCACTCTGAAACCTCTAATAGACCTCGATCACAATGGATGATGGAAAAAACAAGGATAACTTGATCCCACCACTTCACTGGGATTCTGAAAAAAGACAGTAACTGAACAAAACTCTCCAGAAACCTTAGGGAACTTTCAGGATGGCATACTCTGAGTATAAGAAAAACACAGAGTTGAGATCAACATCCAACCACAACTCAACCAAAAAGATAAATCCATGCTAAAACACCACCAAAATATCACAAAACAAAAACAAAATACTCTTTCAAAACCACCTTTTACATTTCAATTTCAAAACCTCCTTCTTTCAAGGATAATATCTAATAAAAAAATCCACTTCCAAATCTAACATTTAAAGTAAAACCTAGTTCTAAAAACCATTTTACTTTTTAAATCATTTTTTTCAACAACCATTTTCATATTCAAAGTTCACATTCTATTTCAAAATATACCCAAACCGGCCAAAACTGAACCAACACAAAACTCACACAAAAATACTTGGAATAGGTAACTAGTGATGATGTAAATCCTGACCACATATTTTAGTGGTCAATTTCCCAAGAAAACACCAACCATTAGGAGGACCTTGAATCATTCACTTAGGATTGACATGGGTCACTACTCTATTTAATCCCATCGCTCAATACTGGTTCACCTCTATTTTCATTCCCTCAACCACACACCAAAAACTAGAATAAAATTCTCAAATCTCGGACTACCCCTTGAAACCCGAGGATCAAAATGAAAATAATTTTGTGACACTCATCCCTCACATACCTCTCAATTTCTGAGAGTCCTAATATAAAACTACTTAAAACTCCAAATAACAAAAACCTTCTCTAATACCATTCTAACATGAACCAAGTTGGGCTACCATCCAACTCGATACCTGAACCAGTCTAAGACATGGATCGAGAGGCATCCATGATGATCTTGGGTAGTCGACTAGCACCATGCATTAAAGGTAATATAAATGGGAATGATTTCTACCTAAACAATTAGGATCACAGAACCAAATAAAGCACACAATAAGAACTATAATAATAGAACATTAATAAAAAAATAAAACATATCTAGAGACAATAGAAACTGACAAGATAGAAACTATAAAATAAAACTAAACCAAATTGAAAATCACATGATCTCCATGTGACCACTTGGTCACCACCAACCACAAGACCAACCTTCTCCAAAGGAAACCAGAACTAAAAACTAGAACCTGCAAAACTACTCGAGTCTACTAATGACAAGTGAAAAAAGTATGGTGTCATCATAAACAACTCAGAAAGTAAGCACCATAGATTCCATGCATTTCCTTTCCTAAAATATTTAATAATCACTAATTTTAAGTACATATATAAAATAGGTTTTATCATTTCCATATCCAAATATGTCTTTCCATAAAAATCCCATTTTCTAAACAAGACACACCACTTTGTTTTTAAAATAGTTTTCGACATTAAAACATACCAGTTTCACAAAACCAAAACCCAAATAAGAATCCAAACCAGGTGATAAGAAGGGATACTCTAAAAATGAATATAAACAGATAAAGTAGGTGAAATTATAGAAAAATGATATAGACACAACTAAGAATATTCTAGTAAAATAGGTAACCACAAACAGTAGAAATAAGTAGGAACATACATATATAAAATCATAGGAATTTCTTAAACATATCTAGAATAAATCTTGGGACATACTCAGTTTGAACTCACATACTAGCCTACAGTGCAACTACATAGTCAATAACCAACTGGCTTCTCTAAACTAGACAATATAGTGGCACATCCCACCTAGCCTATCAGCTAATCTAGGAGTACCAACCTATCTAATCTGGGTTGATAAGAAACTAAAACTCGACCCTTTAGAAAACTCCCAATAATTCCATGATAATAGTACATAGTGAATGAGGAGGTCCTCACATGCATGGCTAAAACAAATAACCCGCAACCAACATGCTTTTATGGACCAAATACCGACACCACCTATATAATGACCCTCTCCTTAAAGGATCCACCAAAGAGGTTCCCATCTCACAATAATCCATTCAGAAGTGCCAACCAGAACATCAAATTATATGAGTTTCAAAAACATTATCCCAAACATTATAGAATACCAATTTTTCCTTCAAACCATAAAATATTTCAAAAATATTTTTCAAGTCCACGTCTAAAACATACAACATTAAAAAAGCGTTCTAAACATTCCTTTATCTCATTTAGTTTGCAAACCAATTTTCAAAATGTCAAACATGATAATATTTTGGAAACACATTTCAGACCATAATTTAGAACCATTTGGAGATCAAGGAACCATTTTATTTCCAAGGGTTTTCAATAAACCATTTTGGAAAGAGAATGGACATATAAGATAATGGGAAAGAGGGAGAAAATTTTGGAAATAAATATTTTTTGAATGAAAGACATACTTCATTTGTCTATCTATCCATAGTTGCATGAAGTGAACCTATGTATTTTCCCAAATCCAATGTAATATTATTAGGAAACCAAAGTTGTTCCCAAAAACCATTTCAAAAAACCATGACATGAATTTCACACATAAAACCGACCAACAAAAGTCACAACACACACCCACAATGCTCAAACCACAATCAAACAGGCCCTGAAGACATAATGAAGGCCAATATCACTCTAAAAATACCCAATTACATTTTAAAAAGGCCATTGAAATTTTAAAAAATACCTTTCATACATTTATATATAGGCATAATTAAATAAACCCCATTGAAAACTATTTCCACAATATTTTCCAACAAAAAACACCAAGATAAATAAAAAAACACATCAGAAGAATAATATTTGATTATAAATTAATTATAAATACTAAAGCATCAAATGGTATGATTTTAAAAGGAAATATTCAGAAACACTTACCTCAAGTAGACGGATCATGTCGCCATTAATGAAATCCACTATAAAGACACTTCTACTATAGATTAAAACACTAATAAAGAAAACCCACCACTTGTACCCAACCTATTGTTTTACCCCACACTCTTTGATTTTCATGATCACAATCACTTTAATATGTGTTTAACATTGTTTTTAAGTGTTGTGGATGATAGGCACAAGGTTGCCAAGAAGTTGGCCCAAGAATGGACTTCAAGTGGACTGAAATTCAGTCCACCGGCCAACCGGTGTGATAGCACCGGCCAGCCGGTGGAACTAGCAGAGGCATTGCCCACTGCCAGGTTCCACCGGTCGACCGGTGGCTCTGTCACCGGTCGACCTGTGGCACCCAGCCCAAACAGTGTGAGCTACTGTCTGTCCACCGGCCAGCCGGTGGCTCTGGCACCGGTCAGCCGGTGGTGCCTGGAAAAGAAGTATAGCTACTGCCAAGCTACCGGCCAACCGGTGGCCCATCCACCGGTCATCTGGTGGAGCCAACACTCGAATTCTCCCAAATTCCTCAAGCACCGGCCAGCCGGTGGCCCTGTACCGGCCAGCCGGTAGCCCAGTCAAACTAGTCGTTGGGGCTTTGACCAGGCTGCTCCACTTGCCTCCCAACGGCTCCGAAAGCCTTTACAACGGCTCCAAAGGCCTCCAACGGCCATATGAGGGTTCCCCCTCTATAAATAAAGGACCTTGATGCCCCGGAACTTCACCCAAGCCACCGGACACATTGTTGATCATTTTGGCGAAGCTCCGGCGGATTGTTCCAAGAGAACCCCAAGTGCTCCATCCATTTCCACATCCAAGAGCACCACTCAAGAAGCTTGGGAGAGCACGCTACATCAACTCCATCATCCAATTGGCGCCCAAGTCTTCCCAATTACGGTTTTTCATTGCTTTATCCTTTTTGAGCTTAAATTGGGTTTGTGCCTACAAACCCCAAACTTTTCTCATCCCCTCTTTCTTTGGGTTCTCACACCACCACTAAGGTGTGAAGAGGTTTCTTCAAGCCTTTCCTTTTAAAAGGCTTGAGTTGTCGGTGAGCTAGCCTTCACCCGTTAAAAAGGCTAGTGGGTTCTTGCTATTCCATTGAATGCAAGTGGATTCTTGCTAAACCATAAAAGCAAGCTGTAATAGGTCCTAGTGCTACCTCAAAGCCTAGTGGGTTTCTTGCTAAAACCATTGAAAAGCAAGCGGTAGGAATCTCTCAACGGTTGAGTTGGGAGCAGAGACGTAGGCCGGGTTTTGGCCGAACTCCGTTATCAATTTCTTGTGTGATTGCCTCTTTATTTCCGCTGCACTTTCACTTTGATTTTTAAATTGTTAATTAATTTTAAAAGGCAATTCACCCCCCCCCCCTCTTGCCATCATTCTCGTTTGTTCCGACCCAACACCTATGTATCCAAATAAGGGTTAGAGGATAAAGGTAAAATGGAATAAAATCAAAGGATAGAGATAGTATATCTATAACCTTTCAATCCGGGTAAAGAATCCCTAAGAAACCACATTGAAATCCACTTGGAGGAGCTTAAAGGAGCCAAAAAGATCGATGGGAGGCATCTAGATCATGGGGTTTGAACGGGGAAATAAAATGGATGAATCCCCTATTAAAAATAAGGATAAATTTAAAAAATAAACTTTTTGGCGTGGGTTTCATGGTTTAATCACACAGTTAAATAAGCAGTGCACAAACTTTGTAATTCCCTAATGTTAAGAGTGGCACGAGCTGCAAACTTATGCTGCATAGTTAGTTTAATAATGCGCCTGAACCATGAGACTGATTCACACTTAGTATACATGGTAAAACTAACCAAATACCTTAACCAAGTGACCTAGAAAACATCCCCCAAACATCACCCCTTTCACCCCAAAACTCCTCTAAATCAAGGGGTAAACAATCCAACAAACAATACTCATAGAGAAGTGAAACTAGGGATGTCACAAACTCTCTACCATACCATTTTATCTCCATACCATTCACACTAACAATTAATAAGGAAAAAAACCACCCAAAACCTAAAAAACTCAAATAAATACTCGTCAGAACGTCAACCCAAACTACAACAGAAATGATCAACCATCTAGAAGTAGACAAAAATAAATGAAATAAATGAAATACAAGGTTTGGGTGTGACACTAGTTCTTAGTAATTGGAACCATGTCAGGAGGCCACTCCTTGGAAAGTTTACTGGTTCAAGTTTGAATACTGACCCGCATGAATTTAGGTGGGGGAGATAATACTTAGGTGGTAGGTTGGGATCAAGAAAGGCATGTTATGCCTCCTGCCAATAGACAAGTTACCCACAAATTGTTTCCCCAATGGGTCTTGGTGAGTGGTACTGTGTCATGTGGTCAATCCTCGAAAAGGGAACTGGATTAGGTTCAAGTCTGGTGACACTTGAATTTATCTAGTGGTGGATAGTTATTGGTGGGTAGGTTTAGCCCAGGAATAGTGCAGTGTGACACCTATCTTTTCCCAAGTTTCCCATACTCTGTTTCCCCCCTGGGACTAGATAAAGGGTACTATGTCACGAGGCCACTCCCGGAAAATGTAACCACCTCTATTTTGATTCATTTTGGGCTCAAATTTATCTATAGTCACATGATACATGGGGGAAGTTTTGTCATAGTAAATCAATGGTGTGGTGCTTTTCAATAACTAAGTTACCCACACCCTATCTGATTATGAGGGTTGCAATGGTGAAAATATTTTTGAGGTGATCTCATGAAGACTAGTGTTTTATATTTTATGGATTTACCTACCAATTCTATATCAATCCAGAAAAAAAATTCTCTAGGAATATGATGATGGATGGATTTGGTAGTGCTTTGGAAAATGTGTCTTCGAACATGGATGAACTTTAGAAAATGAATTGTCTGAAGGAATCTACTAGCTATATCATCCCTCATGATTTGAAGGTGTAAAATTAAGCTCATATTGCTTTATATTTTGTGAAAGATATATTCTTATCTTTTTTAATGTTGAATCTACTTCACTGACATCACACGTCACTAAAAATGGATCTCTTTCTTCAATTGAATCAAAGTCAATGATTTGGGGGGAATTTATAGAGTAGTGGAGACACTAGATCATTTTTTATTATTCACTTCATTTGAAAGAAAATAATTTAAATATTTAAGTGTTTTGGAGTCATATCTCTCAATTATGGGTATTCAAGGATTGAAAATGAACTTCTCTTGGTGATGGGTTTCATATTAGTTTTACATCAAAGGATTTTAAATCTAGAGACCAAGGATTGGGATTCGACCCTCTTAAACCTATCATGATCCAAGATTGGGTTGTTTTATTCACCTTTTACATTATTAAAAACTCTATCAAACAAATATGAATCATAGTTTCTTGACTTGGATATTTTTTTCGCATCCCAATATTCTTTATAAATTTTTTTACACTATGGGAGTACCAATTAGATTTGATAATGAAAAGATCTTGCCTGGTTTTGGAGATTTTCTATAGTTATGGTGGATGTAGATTTATCCTCTCCCATCACTGAAACTATTATGGTGGCTGTGGTTGAGTATAGGTTAAAATTTAATATTAAGATTGAGAAAAACCATAATTTTTTAGTGGATTGATTGTGGATATTCATGAGGAAGGGGGAGAGCTCTGCTTGGTTGACCATGCCCTAGCCAGTGATGACCCTCACACCAGCCCCTCCCCCCTTAGTGGTGGAGGGTCCTCTAGTGTCTTTTGAAGGTGGTCAACCTCCTCCATTTACCCCTTTTTCAAATCCTGATTTTATCCCCTCATTCCCTCAGATAGATCTCATCCTGAAGGTTCCAATCGTATTTAATAGAGATCCATAATTATCGATCTTGAATCGAGAGTTCACTAAAGATTCTTCTTTGATGCATCTAACTTTGATTTAAAGTTTCAATCTTCGAAAACTATCGATGGATGCTTTCGACTATTTCATATTTGATTCATGGGGACTTTCGAATCATCCGACAGTCAAGCTTCTCGATTCTAAAATCATTATGATCAGGTTTGATTTGGAGGATGATCTAATATTGTATTGGTTGAGTTCTCCTCGTTCTTGTAATGGGTCTTGTTTTCTTCTCTTCAAATGGTCATATAAATATCATATGAAGCGGAATTCATCTTCCATGGTGGTTTGGGTAAGGTTTTCTGAACTTCCCCTACCCTTCCGGAACCCTTCAATTATTTGTATTCAAGGGAATCTCATAGGAAGTTACCTTTGATCAGATAGTATAACTCAATCCATATGTCACCCAATTTCACCTAGAATCTGTGTTGAGGTAGATTTGTCAAAGCCACCTACTTAGTTTTTTTGGACCGTTGTTGGTGAAGAGTTTAGGTATAAGAAATCAATTATTTTAGAAACTTGGTATGCTTTATGTTCCTTGTGTAAGAAACTAGGACATGGAGAGAAGGCATGTAGGTATACAATGTGGAAGGAGCATGGATTGGTTGCTACTCGAACTGAGATGGTCCCATATGGGGTGTCTGCTGCTCGAGATAGTCCATTGGGTGTGAATTGTTTTGGGTCTACTGTGGGTTGTGAGCATGTTGAGTATGATCAGCATCCTAGTAAGACTAATGGTGTTGAATTGGTGTTGAATGTTTAGTTTTATGTATATTCTATAAATCATGATAGACCATGTTCTGTTCGAATCATTCAGAATGATGTCACTTCGAATTCCAGTGAAGATACCCAGGTAATGTTGAAGCAATCTAAGCCTCTACCTTCTGATCTGAAGGTCAAGGATGTATTCACCAGATTACTAGGTGATCTTAATGTATTGAACCCTCCAGTGGCAGTGTCTCATCAGGGAAATGCAGTGGGTTTGGGTTTTTTCATTGAAATTGATGATGTTACTCACTCTAGGATGAAATGGGTGATATATGCAATTCATTCTGTGATATAAATGGTTGTAGGTACAATTCACACAACTCACTCTAAGATGGAAAGAGTTTCTCCTATTAGTGAAGGGGATTCCAAAGTGAATGAAAAACCTCTGAAGGCTCCCTTGGGAGCATCTTTTGTACAGGTGGTCTGCTCAGAGAGCGGCATTGTGACACTTCCTATTAGGGAGGTGGCAACCATTGAGTTCAGTAATAGTTTTGAACAATTGTCATTTGATGATATGATCCAAGAGCTTGAGGATGATCTGGTCAGGTCATCAGTGGATGGGAATATGGTCTTTGGGATAAAATCTAGTGTACGCAAATTAGAGGAGGAGGTTATGGGAGACAGGTCTCTGAGCTTGGGGAGAAACATGAGTCGGAAGAGCATATGTAAATAGAGGAATAATTACTCATTTCTGCCACCTCCAATGGAGACATGATCAACAAAGAAGTTGAATGCTTAGAATATGGATAGTGATTCATCTTACCAACATAATAAGTCAGGTGATGTGTTTGATCAATCCTAGTAATTGCTTATGAGCTCAGAAGAAGAAGTGGTTGAACAGACTCTGTCACTTAATGCTACTGAAGAGGAAGTAGACAGAATGATGGGGAGGTCATTGAGGGTGGATCTCAATGAGGAGCAATATAACTGGATCAAAAAGCAAGACCTGATACTTTTGGGGGATTCAGTAGTGTAAAGATCATCATCGAGGAGTACATCCAGTCACGGGACATATTAGCCTTTCATTATGAAGATCTGCTAATGGTGGAACCAGACACCCAGGTTACAAACATCCCATAGAAATCGTTTAGGGATATTAACTCTGGTAGGCTTAAATTGTCCTTTAATGGATCTAATATTTCTTTTTATGGTTGAACTCACGGTTTCTCCCTTTTTCCTTAAAAGTTTTTGAAAAATAAAAATTTAATTTTCAGTCAGTCATATTGAGAAAACCCAATGTTTTTTTTGTAAAAGTTGTAGTACAATTGTGCATTATTTTAACAAATGGTTGTTTTGTGTCAATTACAAGATATATATATACATTTGACTGAGATCTATTATCTTAATTAATCAATTGGAAAGGGGTACTCTTCTAATTACAACATGGTGGATGAGTGCATTAGTAGGAACTTGAGGGATACTAAGGAATCATATGACTGTTAATGATCAACTGTTATCTCATCCTATAGGGAAACTACTTCTTGGGAGGGTCATGATTTTTTTATTGATACTGTATCTAGTCATTAGGCTATTTAGAAAATATAAGCTATGAATTCCATTTTGAGAACTCATTTGTATGGGACTACCGCTAAACTCACTGAATGTAATAAAGGGGAGGGTTGTTTTAAAGATATTATCCCTCCATTGAAAAATCAAACGTCAATGAGAGATTTATGCTAAAAAAAGCCCTAGAAATATCAGGTTGATGATAGTGATACTAGGGTGTTCCAAGGCACTAATGATCATTTATCCATAGTGAGTGAAACTAGGGGAGACATAGCCGACTTAAAATGAAACAAGGCTTTGGGGGTTTTCTCACCTGTACATTTTGGAATGGAGGTATAAACTAGGGGTAACGTCTCACACACTATGGGGATATCTATTCCTATAGATGATTTCTTCTCCATATACACTATAATAACTAAACCATGTGACGTTGGGGTTAGTCTTTCAGACCATTTTGAACATGAATCACAAGCTGAGAAGCTAAGAAGTGACCATGAGAAGATGAAGGAATCGATGCTGCTATTATCCAGGAGGTCTCTCCTTTAATTTCTAACCATGTGATGGTTGGGAATGGTATTGTGTATACCAACGAGACGCTGATGATGACAAGAAATGATGAATTATTTCCAATGGTTAACTCACTTAAAACCCCTGATTTCAGTGCTTTATACGTTGAGTGTAACCAGAGATCTTGGGGAAGAGCTAGCGAATATTTCATATCGATGGAGTTGAATGTGGTGAATGATTAAGAAAGTTCTTGCTTTTATAAGGAGTTAGTGAAAGATACTTATGATGATGATCCAGAAACATCTGAGAAGGATTTGGGACCTTCCATGACTAGTCATATGGCTACAATTGGAGACACTCCAATGATTATGGATGATGAGTCTAAAAAGGAGAAATTTTATATACCGTAAAAACAAAGCAACTCATGGAAGGCTCCTAAATAGAGAAGTAGTTATCTCCTGTGAATTTTTTATATTCATTTTATTGTTAATTAAAATGCTTTTAATATTCCCATTTTTTTACTTTATTTTACAAATGCGCATTCTGAACCATAAAGCCCCCTTCCACCGTACGCGTGGCCTTTCCATCATCTGGGTTTTCTTTTTTCTTTTTGAACATCTTCTTCTTTTAAAATTTCAGGGAACCACTTCAGAGAAGGAGCGTGGCTCAGCTTGGCCAAAAGAGAGAGACCCCAGCAACTCCTTTTCCAGGCGCGAGGGAGAAGGCGGGGGAGATCAACGACAACACAAGAGCATGATGCTCTCCTGATTTGACGTTCCTGCGCACATTATAGTTTACTGGATTTGATTGCAACAAGGCAGCTAGGCATGCATCGACCTCCTCCGATCATAACATATAGGTGTGGCTCGACGGTTCTTCTGTTCTTCAATCGGAAAGCCTGGATCATCAGGGTACTTCTTCAGTGCATCGCATCTTCAGATTCCACCAGTAGTGCCCTTAAGCTTAGATTTATTCAATTGGATAGAATAAGGTTTTGTGCTCTGGGTTCTTCTCCACGAATCAGTCTTGACTAGGTTCGGTGTCTAGCGGCGTCGAGCACAACCTCTTCTATTCACGTTCTTGATCCCTGGACAGCATCGACAGCTACATGGGTTTTTGTTCCTGAAACCGGAGGTCCAAACATCTGGTACACCAGATCTGGTCGGTGATGAAATCCTTGTTCGCTGAAGGAGGATCCCCGATAGAGGCATATTTCATTATCATCCACTGCTAGGAAGTTCTGCTCGGCCTTGTCCTAGGAGGAAGAAGAGTCGGTTGTGTGCGGACTCGGACTGTGGGGGCACATTCGAAAGGATGCGATTGACTTGTAAAACATCGTTGGTGCAGGAGGATGATTCTTGGAGAGCTTGGAATCGACCACAAACATGTAGCTTCTGGCACGAAGAAACTCCAGTAGGTAAAACCGAGCCCAGGTAAGGGGGCTTCGGTCTGATATTTTTTGTTCTTGTTGTGTTTTTTTATTCCGGTACGTGTTTGTTTTTCGATGTTGTAGAATCTGTGTCTGCCCATTTCTAATCTCTTGTAGGCTCATTGGCCGAAACACATTATTATCATTATGTCCTCTTTACTACTTTTTTCATTTTATTCTTGGACCTGTAAATTGTTGAACACCCATCTACTTTCTACATTTGATTCTTTGGCCTGTATATCACTGAACATATTCATTTCATCACGAGTATTAATTTAAAATCTGATTTTGAAATTCACTGTTTATGAGAATAAATTGCAAGTTTCGAGTTGATGTAATATTCACTGATAGTTTGTGATTTTGTTCAATGGTGCTGCATTAAAATCATTTGTTTATTCCAGTTTATGGAATATTGTTAGATGAGTCAAGTTTATGATTATTTGTTTTATGACCAGAAAATAAACATTAGTTTTTCATTTCTTTTTTTGGGATTTTGCAAACCAAGATTTATCCCAATGGATCTTGGCTAGTCGATTGGGGACTGCCTTGCGTAGCGTAGCCCCCCAACAAAGTTGTATCCGAACCAAATTGGGCATAATTTTGTGATGTCAAAATTCAGAATTGAATTATTCATTGCTTTAAATGATTTGTTAGTAGATTTTACTATGCAACATACTTTGATGTTTTATTCATCATTGGTCATTTACTTTTTTGGTTGTAATTTTGCAATCTTTTATTGATTTTTGTTTCCCTTATTGTATACCTATTTTGTATTTCCTAGTAGAGATCGTAGGCATCTTGGAGTTGTTTGGTTTGTGTCTCAGGTTTTGGGGTAGGAGGGATTTGTGTGAGGTTGGCCTTGGTGTGAGATTCCTGGTTAGTAGTGAAGTGTGTGGCAGGGTCAGTCTATTTGTTTGTCTCTTTTGTTATGCATTTTTCCTTAGTAGAGTCAGCTGGTAATTGGCTCATATGTGTTCCTCTATTTCGCGTCTTGGTTTTGGGTAGGTGTCTCTAGGTGTCTACCTGTTGCGAGTGGTGACTGGGCCTGAGAAGTGTTTAGATTGACGATGTCATGGGAATAAATTCGGTGACGATCGAGCTTCAGGGTGGTTCTGTCGGGATATCTTTAGCGATGCTGGGTGGTTCATAGATATCATTGGAAATATAGATTGGGATGAGTTTTCTTGGTCGTTAGCTATCTACCCTTGGATCACCGGTGTTCTCATGGGTTTATATATTGTCCTTAGGAGTCTTGGGGATGCATGAGATTTGTAGTGGTACCCGGTTGTTGAGGATCTTGTCCTATTGGATGGGTTTTAGGAAATGTCTTCTTTTTAGGTGAAGATTTTTCTGAGATTGTGATGGGTTCAGGTGGAGATTGGTTTTGATTTTTCTATGCTTGATTTCTCAATGTTTATTTTTTTGTTGCTCTTTGTATGATTTCACTAGTTTTCTGAGATATATTCTTTGTAAATTTTATGAGATGTTTGTAATGCCATGGTTTTTTAGGATGGGTATTGATGTGTTGTGTGTTGTCTTATAGATACTGGTGAGCATTTTGGGACCTCCTTGATGGGATGGTCTCTGAGGCAGACTCATTTAAGTACAAATATGTGTTCTGTTTTTTATTAAAATTGTTTAAATTCTGATCATTTTAGCAGTTTTAGAATATCATTAATTTGGGAAGTTTGTGTCACGTTGATGCATGATGGGGGACTGTTTGGGTCTACCCTATAGGTGTTTTCCTTATAATTTGATGCCCGAATTAATGCTTATAGGTGGTGTAGAATCATTATGTAGTTAGTGTTTTAATTTTCATGGTGGAGATTTTGTAGCATTATTGCATATTAAGTTAGTTTATTCATTTTAATTTCCAAGGTGGAGATTTATGATTTTTTTTATATTCATTTTGTTGTTAATTAAAATTCTTTTAATATGCCTATTTCTTTGAGTTTGTTTTACAGCTACGCATTCTGAACCGTCAATCCCCCTTCCACCATACGTGTGGGCTCTCCAGCCTGGTTTTATTTATTTTGAACTTCTTCTTCGTTTTGGGATTTGAGGGTATTGCTTTACAGAAGGAGTGTATCTCGGCTTGGCCAAAATAGAGAGGTCCCAGAAACTCCTTTTCGAGGCATGAAGGAGAAGGTGGGGGAGAGCAACAACATCGGAAGGGTGTGAGACTCTCCTAGTTCAACGTTCCATCATGCATTACAGTGTCTTGGTTTTGATTTCAACAGGGCAGTTGGGCATGCATCGACCTCCTCCAACCGGAACATACATGCACGACTTAACGATTCTTCTGTTATTCAATGGGAATGCTCGATCATCAGGGTGCTTCTTTAGTGTGGTGCAGCTTCGGATTCCACCAGTAGTGATGTAAAGCTTTGATTTCATCAATTGACTAGAATCGGGTGTTGTTCTCAGGGTTTTTCTCCATGGCTCGAGCTCGGCTAGGTTTTGCGTCCAGCTTCATCGGCGCCGAGCACAACCTCTAATATTTGCATTCTTTATCCATGGACACCAGCGACAGTGACAGGGGTTCTTATTCTTGAACCCGAAGGTCTGAACATCTGGTACAACAGATCTGGTCAGTGATGCGATCTTAGATCATTAAGGGAGGAGGCCCGATAGAGGTAGATCGCATTGTCCTCCACTGCTAGGAAGTTGTGCTCGACCATGGACTCAGAGGAAGACAAGTAACGTGTGTCTAGACTTGGATAGTGGTGGTGCATTAGGACAGATGTGATCGACTTGGACAACATCATTGGTGTTGCAGGATGGTCTTGGTGATCTTGGACTCAACTACAACAACCTACAACTTGTGGAATGAAGGATCTCTAGTAAGTAAAACCAAGCCCTGGTAAGGGGGCTTCAGTCTGATATTTTTTTGTTTTTATTGTTTTGTTTTGATTTTTCTACATGTTTTCAAGGAAATTTCAAGGAATTTTTTTTTCTTAAATTCTTTGAAATTTTACGAGTACGTAGTTTTTGACGGCAACTGAATCTGAGGCCCGGTGTGCTCGAAATAATTTTCTGAAATTTTGTTAAACTTAAATTAACGCGCGTAAGCAGTTTTACTGAAAAAGTGGAATAACTCTTAAACGGTTACTCAGATCAGAAATCTGAGGGCACCGTTGTGCTCAGGATGACAGATTTACCCTAGGCGTGACTTAAGTTTAGTCGGCACATGCCTCATGTGAGAAAACCCGAAAACGGCATAACCGTAAATAAAATAATTAAATAAAGTTATTTTATTTTTCAAATACTTATAACTCACAAACTGTAACTTGGATTAAAAATCCAAGACCACCGCTGAACTCGTGAGGGTATGCTTCCTTTAAGCAGATACTAACTTTGCCCGGCGCGAGCCACCTGAGAAAGTTAGTTTTTGGCCGTAAATAAAATAATTATGTGACAATTATTTTATTGTAAAATTCATAACTTCTAAACGGTAACTCGAATTGAAAATCTGAGAGTACCGTTGAGTTCGTTGGGGCGTGTTTCTCCTAGGTAGAGTCTAACCTTGACCGCAGTGGGTCGAGGGTGACTTATAATAATTTTCTGAACTTTTTTTCGGGTAAGTTCAGTAAACGTACGAGCGGCGTTTTATAACTTTTGAACCGGTGCTCGGAATCGAATTCCGAGGGCACCGTTGAACTTGCAGGGTCGATATTCGCTTAAGAAGACTTTCACCTCAACGGCGGATGATCGGGTATGAAAGTTAGTTTTCGGGGTTTTACGTGGGTTAATAAAATAAAATAAGTGAATAATTTATTTTATTTTGTTAAACACATGCAGTGCGGATAAAGTGGTTAGAAGCTCCACTTGGGAGTTGGTGGTGGAACCGCCACACCCTAACCTCCCATTTAATGGGGAGGGAGAGGAAACCTCTCAAACCCCCCATCAATTAATTTTATTTGTCGACGTAAAATTAATTGCACTAAATTAATTTTATGGGTCGACGTAAAATTAATTGTTGTCAGTTAATTTTATGTGTCGACGTAAAATTAATTGCTCTCAATTAATTTTATGAGTTGACGTAAAATTAATTGTTGTCAGTTAATTTTATGGGTCGACGTAAAAATTAATTGTTGTGAGTTAATTTTATGTGTCGACGTAAAATTAATTGATGTCACTTAATTTTATGTGTCAACCTAAAATTAATTCGTGTCATATGTTTTGACGCAGACTATGTGGGGGAAACTTCTTGGCATCCTCCACTCTTAAGTTGTGCCAACGCACGTCTTAAATTGCGCCAACACAATTTAATTCGCCTAACCCCCTTTTTAAATTAAGTAATCACATCGTTGGAATTTAGAAAGGCTCCAAATAAATGAACTGTTATAAATTCCATGATGGTTACATGCATCTCCCCCTCTCCTATATATAGGGAGTTTGGGAGAAGGTTTTGGGACGGGTTCGCCAAGCGACGAAGCGCTGATAAAGTATTGCGATGCCCAACACTTGGGGAAATCATATCCTCTCCAACGAAGAACGTGAAGAACATCAACGACAATCTTCCACGTGATTCTTCTTCGACTTTCCTTCCCCAGAAACCTATCCTCCGCAACATCGTCAACGAACCGACGTAGCTCGGAATTGGGGATGTGTGGCGGACGCGACGAACGACGGTCTTCATTATCTTCCTTCCGCGACTCCGCCAACGAGCGACGAGCAAGAGGTAGGAGTTTTATTTTTATTTTAAGTATGAACCTTTCCCATGTTCTTCCTTTCTCTCAAAACGATGAACGATGGTTGTTGTGCTTCATACTTGCGAGAACCTATTGCTACCACCCTAAACGCAGAGGGTCCGGGCCAAACCAACATGGTCCGACCCCTTCGTTGTTCTTTTTGTAATTACTCCACAACGGCATGACAATGAGGCGACGACGAAGAAGGTGGCGAACAAATGCCGCGCTACCCGTGACCTTCGTGAACTACGTCGCCCCCGCGACCCCCTGGCGCGCACCCGGTGCCCCGCGCCCCTGCCGGCGCGCTGCCGGCGGCCCTGCGGCGCCCTGCCGGCGCACCCGCGGCGCCCTGCCGGCGCACCCGCGGCGCGCTGCCGGCGCAACCCGGCGCCCCCAGCACAGCCTGGCGCCCCCCGGCGTGCTGCACTGCCGGCCCGACGTCCTTCCCGGTGCCCCTGCCGGCGGCCTGCCTGGCGCACCCCGGTGCCCCAGCGGTGCCCTGCCGGCGCACCCGCGGCCCCCTGGCGCGCACCCGGTGCCCCGCGCCCCTGCCGGCGCGCTGCCGGCGCCCCCGCGGCGCCCTGCCGGCGCTCCCGCGGCTCCCTGTCGGCGCACCCGCGACGCACTGCCGGCGCACCCGCGGCGCCCTGCCGACGCAGCCCGGTGCCCCCCCAGCACAGCCTGGCGCCCCCCGGCGTGCTGCACTGCCGACCCGACGTCCTGCCCAGCGCCCCTGCCGACGGCCTGCCCGGCGCACCCCGGTGCCCTCGCGGTGCCCTGTCGCGCTACCCGGCGCGCCCCTGCGCGCTGCCCGGCGTTCGGCACCCTGCCTGGCGCACCCACGCCCTGCCCGGTGCACCCGCGGCCAGCCGGAGCCCAGCCGGGCCAGCCGCGCCCCGTGTAGTCTGCCCGCTGGCCTCCCAGTCACCGGCCTGCTGAACCGGCCCGCGACGCCCCCGTGGCGTCGCTGGTCGAACCAGCCTTGTCTCTCGGGCCGAGTTACTGAGCCGCCTACGTGGCGACTATCGGGCCGAACTGCCCTCACGGTCCACTGGGCCGGGCCGAGTGGACCAGGTCAAAACTTAGCGGGCTGACGCGCCCAATGGGCCGGGTCGGACCCAGCGAGTCTGACCGGGTCGACCCAGACCAGGTCGGCCCAGTTTGGGTTAGGCTGAGTTGGTCTGACCGGGTCGGACCGCACCCGGGCTCATTACTGGCCCATTACCTTCTTGGGCCATATCTTTGGCACCAGACGTCCGTTTGACGAACCGTCAGCGTCGCCAGTACTCTTGGAGCATAGTCATCCCTTTGAATATACCCCATGGGTGTTCGGGGTATAGTTGAGATACGGCCGGGTTGGTTCGTATACGAAACCAACCGGGCCCCCGAAACAAAGAGGCTAATAACTCACGAACCGGGCGTCCGATTGACGCGCCGTCTGTTGCGTTAAGATCCCTGTGACGAGACGGTCATTTGTGATACTTCTTCAAGGGACTTTGTGATACTTGGAGTATCGATCAGTGACTCGTGGAGCGGATCCTCCCGGAGGCGAGCATATGGAGTACGGTGACCTTGTAGCTAGTTGAGACCTGATGACTGCTTGTCCGATTTGATTCAGAGTGACTTCCATAGCTCAATGGGGAGCACTACTTTGTGAGGTGACAGACCCATGGCGGAGGAGCACTACTTTATGAGGTGGCAGACCCGCGGTACTCGACAGGAGGAGTACCTCTGTAGGCTATGAGGGGGAGCACTACTGTGTGAGGTGGCAGACCCATGGCGGAGGATCACTATATTGTGAGGTGTCAGACCCGCGGTACTCGACAGGAGGAGTACCTCAGCAGTCTAAGGTTAGTGAGTGACACCTCGGAGTCATGACAGGACTACTACACTCGACAGAGGAGGAGTTCTCCAACAGCCGTGTTTTTCGTCATCGTGAATAAAAATCCTGGTTTGCGCTGAGTCAATGACCATTTTGTTTTCCTCATGTTTTAGATGAGTTACTTGATAACTTAGGTATATGTATGAGCATATACCTAAGTAAAGGTTATCTATTGATATCTTTCTTTGTGGTTTATCCTTGTTGGATTTAGTGAGACCTTGAGGGTCTCGGGGTCCCTATTGAGTATCGTTATACTCACCCCTGCACAGGCTATGCCCGCACCTTGTTGTGTTGGATGCAGACGACAGAAAACACTGATTGTGGTTGAGGCTTGTAGAACTGGACGGTACCCGGAGGTGGACTTCACGACGAGACGGTACCCAGAGGTGGACTTCATGACGAGACGGTACCCGGAGGTGGACTTCATGATGAGACGGTACCCGGAGGTGACAGACGGACGTGGAGAGCTGAGGTGGCCATCTGTACCTACCCTTCAGGTAGGAACTCTGGAAGACGATCCAGGAGAAGCTTGACACCTTCCTGTTATTTTGTCTTTTCCTTGTACTTTACTGTTGGGCTTGTATTTCCAGCACCCTTTAAACTTTCAGCACACCTGTCTTATTGCTTTACTTAGTGTTTGCTTCCACTTGTACTCTGGTTGTGTGTTTGTTTGCGTTTCATAAATGCAATGCCTTCTCTTTTTATCGGGATTTACGCCTTCAGTGCTAGTCGCCAGCCCCTGACCTATGGAAGGCGGGCTTGAGGTAGTCACGGCACGGGCCCCGAGGACGGGTTGTGATAGTTCGAGCTCGGCTTGGTTTGGCGTCTAGCTTCATCGGCGTCGAGCACAACCTCTAATGTTTGTGTTCTTTATCCATGGACATCAGTGACAATGACAGGGGTTCTTATTCTTGAACCCGAAGGTCCGAACATCTGGTACACCAGATCTGGTCGGTGATGCGATCTTAGATCATTAAAGGAGGAGGCCCGATAGAGGTAGATCCCATTGTCCTCCACCGCTAGGAAGTTTTGCTCGACCCTGGACTGAGAGGAAGACAAGTAAGGTGTGTCTAGACTCGGATAGTGGTGGTGCATTTGGACAGATGCGATCGACTTGGACAACATCATTGGTGTTGCAGGATGGTCTTGGTGGTCTTGGACTCAACTACAACAACCTACAACTTGTGGAATGAAGGATCTCTAGTAGGTAAAACTAAGCCCTGGTAAGGGGGCTTCAGTCTGATATTTTTTGTTCTTATTGTTTTGTTTTGATTCTTCTACATGTTTGTTTATTGATTTT
This sequence comes from Viscum album, assembly GCA_963277665.1. NCBI lineage: Eukaryota > Viridiplantae > Streptophyta > Magnoliopsida > Santalales > Viscaceae > Viscum > Viscum album. The sequence goes on from OY728161.1 coordinate 310,060,150, forward strand.
GTAATGTATGTAGCTGACCATTTCTGCTCACTTGTACTCCTTTATCTTTTCATAGTGAAACCCCTGATGATTTTGCCTCGTGCACATAGGCCCATTGCCCGAAACCCATTACATCGATGTGTCCTCTTTACTGCTTTCTGCATTTTATTCTTGGACCTATAAATTGCTGAACACCCATCTGCTTTTTGAATTTGATTCTTTGACCAGTATATTGTTGAACAGATTTATTGCTTCATGAGATTTAAATTCAAATCTGATTTTGAAATTAATTGTATATGAGAATAAATTTCATGTTTCTAATAGATGTAATAGTCACTTCTAGTTTTTGATGTTGTTCAATGATGTTGCTGTAAAATCATTTGTTTATTCCGATTTATAGAATATTGTTAGACGAATCATGTTTATGTTTATTTTCTTATTTGTTTTAAGACCGGAAAATAAATATTAAATTTTCATTTTGTTTTTCGGGATTTTGCGAACTAAAATTAAGCCCAATGGATCTTTTCTAGTTGATTGGTGTATCCTCCCAACATCTCCCTTAGGGGTAGGGGAAACATGGGATAATTGACTCTATCTTTTTCTAGTTATTATATCTTGGTGGTTCTCTATGCCACTCTTTTAGCCTAAAGCCCCACTGTACACTCATGTGTGTAAATTATTGTTTAATAAATTTTCAGCATCATGGGTTTTGAATCCATGGATTGTCTCATCTGATTAAAAAAATATTTAGTAATGATAATTAATGATATGATTGATATTGATAATTATTAACTAATAATATAATTGACAATTAATCATATAATTAATAATTAATAATTTATCATACAATAATAATAGTATAGTATAATTATTAATTATTATTTACTAGTATATTTAATTATTAATAATACAATTAATATTTATAATTAATTGTATTTTTAATTACTTATTATTTTATTAATCATTTATAATTATTTTTAATTAGATAGGATAGGGATATGGGCCATACACTCTACCAATTTTGATTATAAATTTATAAATAATTAGGTATTTTAGTAATAAAATATCCAATATATAATTACTAAAATATGTGCCTTCCAAATACAGGTGTCAACTTTCCTAACCCTCAAAGCATATGTGTCACTGTTTCCCTACTCTCCTATTATTCAATATTGAATCAATTTTTGGTGACACCATTTTTTCAATTAGGGGTATTTTCTCAACCTGTCTAATCTATTTTATTTATTACATGTTGACGAAATATTTGGATATGCATCTCTCAGAATCAAGATTTTTCCAAAATAAATTTAGTGCACTACTGTGGAAGTTCACTAAGGGGAGGTTGAATTTAACTTAATTTTAAGAGGTATATGTCAATAGGTGTAAAATAATCATTTATCTTTTCTATCTATTTTCCGTTTTTGAATTTTTCATTATGGGGTTCATTTAAAAATTAGTGGTAATAGATTTTTTTGATTTGTTTTTATTTTTTGTTACCTTTGGGTAAAAGATAATTTTTTAGTTCCATTTTATTATTGTGAGTGTATGTCACTTCTACATCTTGGAATGTGGGTTGCAGATGTTGATAATGGTGCTTATTTCATAACGGTGACCCCATAACATAAAAATCTTTATCCTAACAATTATTATAGAGATCAATAAAACATTTATACATTTTTTATTACTATTTTAACCAACTACATTGGAAAATTCCTTACCCATGATGTTGATATTTGGATTCTTAAATTTAAAATCTAGATTATGATTTCAATATTAATCTTATTCAGTAAATTTATTTCTTAATCTCTATTTCCATTTATAATTTTGTTATATTTTAATTTTCTATATATTTGTTTTACTATATATGTAATGAACCAACTCAATTCAAATAGTCAAGCCACCTGATCCGACCCGTCATAGTTGTGTGATGGAACAAGATAATAGAAAATATGTCTCGTATAAAAAAAGAAATACAACCAGAGTATAATGGAAAAGAAAAAGATACATCCATGATTGATACAATCCAAGCCAAACTGACTTATCTCGAAATTATGACAAGAAAAAGAAACTAGTCTTCATGTAACCAATTTTCACCACCAAACCATCCCTTTATGAAGGAATCAATGAAAACATAATTTAACATGTTGCATGTTGTCATTTCTTTTACTTGGTTCCTGCAAAACATTTATAACTGACCAAAGGAAAAAGTAGGTGTGAGCTGTAACACCCCAGAATGATAAAGGGTTAAATGACCAAATGATATGACTCATGTCAACAAAGTGCATCTTTCTTTTCGGAATCTTACCTGATTAGAACTCCACAGTTAAATGTGCTTGGCTTATAGTAGTGATCAGAATGGGTGACATTCTGGGAAGTTTTCCAAGGTGTGTGCGAGTGAAGACAAAACTCACTGAAAAGGACATGTGTTGGCTTGTGGGGATATTCATTAGTCGGATGACCCGTGCGAGCACGTGGGTGAACCTCAGGGTGGGGACCACGTGTCTGTGGGGCAACTGGTGGTACCTGGCGGGTCAGGACCCGACAGCCATGTTATATCAGGGTGTCTGTGCTGTCATCGGGGCCCAATTGTTACATGAGCACTGAGAACATTAGGATTCCACACCAGAGTCTACACAAATTCTAATATCAATAATCCCACAGTTTTAACTTGAAAAAAATATAATTTTAAAAAGAATTTTCATTAAAAGTACTTATAAACCATCCTTTGGTTTTTCAAATAATCCTTTCATATTATAAAATAAAGGAATAAGAAAAGTGATAAAGCATGAAATCATATCAATATCATCCATTAATATTCCATACGATAAGCTTGTAGGTAAATAACCATATCCAATCCATCATGTGATAACAAGTGAAAAAATAACCATGACCAATCCATCATATGAAAATCCAATCATAAATGAAAAAGAAAACCATTTGGGATATGGCCTATGGGTATACGTACTAGACATAACAAGAAATCCCCATTCTAGGCTTTCTATGGATCCAAATGGTACAAGATCTAGTGGCATTACACACACTAAAGTTAAAGAATATTTCAAGTGGCATTACACACACTATGAATGAAATGTTTATTCCTGACGCAGCCAAAGATCCCAATGTGCTATGTTTTTCAAAATCCATTTTAAAAACCGTGTTCATGATTTATAAAACAATTTCAATGCCAATCCAACCTACTTCAGTGTTTGAAAACCCATTTCCAACCCAAAACCACCATTCATGCATTTGAGAAAACACATGGTGTGCAACTATTTTGAAAGGAAACCCCCTTTAAAAACATGATTTCTTTCGAAAAAAATCCATTTTAATCACAAATCAGTTCAATTAAATGAATAACCTAAAGGAATTCATATGAATAAAAATAAATTCAGACAATTATCCCATTGAATAGAAACACCTACGTCAAGAATGGAGGTAGAACTATTCGACTTCAACGACAATTGGGGAAGAGTGGAACGAGTCATCATGATCCTAGATCCACAGAAACCACATAAATACTATATGAAAGCAATTAGATCTTGCATAGAAATCCACTTTGGATTCTATAAGATGATAAGATAAAATATCGAATTATAATCTAAGAATAAAAGGAAAAACCAGATAAAAAACACAACATACCATGAGTTGATCTGTCAAGAATGAAGGTGATCCAGTGAAAATCCCAAGAGACAATCCTTTATACCACTGGGGATGCATTAGGACTAGCCTAAATGGTATTAGTTGGTTATTATAGATTAAACTGGGGTCCTATATATTTTTAATTAAAACTTCAGAGCATTAAAAACCCACATGAACTATTTTCTCGGGAGGTCACATGGTTAAGAGTAAATGTGTGCCCTATACAGAGCTTCTGTTTGGGGTGAATGGTTTGGTTTCATGGTAAATTTAATCACGTACCTTCCATTAACAATCATTGTGCTTAGGGGGTGCACAATTTGTAGGAGTGGTCACACAGTTTGGACAAACCATGTGCCCCTTCAAGTGGCTCAACATCGGCTTCACGGTTTTCTAAGCCAGATCATAAAAATTTCACAAACCATGCACCAACCGTACATAGACTCATGGGACTCCAAAACTTCCAAAAACTTATTGAAATAACACCAAATAATGACCCAACCAAAGAACATTAAAAACAAAGGTCATGAAGCAGCTGAGAAAATGTAATAGAATGTTATAATCTCCCGACCATAAAGATTTTTTATCCATATAAAGTGCTCAACATTACAGTCTTGCGAAAAGGGAATGCCACTGCTACCAAATCAATTATTCCCACCCACACTTCCACAGTACCCAGACTAATGGAATCATTTTACCCCATAGTACCTTATCCTGTCGATCCATAATCTAAAATGGTTTCTAAACAACTATGTTATTGTGATCAAAGTCAAAATATTCACATTTAATCACATGGGATGGATCCGGGTGATACCTTCTTAGCTAGAAAACATGGAACACATTTTGGATCAATGTCAAATGAGAAGGTAATTCCAATTGATATTGAACCTTTCCAAGTCGCTCCACGATCACAATGAGGCCAACAAACTTTGGTGCCAACATACCCTGCTTACCCAACTGAAGATGTCCCAAGAGAGGTGAAACTCTGAGAAAAAACCCATCACCAACCATAATTTATATCGGTTTGTCACGGGCTGAGCGTCTCAGCACAATAGTTCGCTCGTGCGGCACCCCAGCCCCCTCCAAGGAGGGCGGGGTTCAGCCGTCTAACTCTTCATATGTGAGGTTCACTGGTTTCATCCTGCCATGGACTCATCATGAGAGTGGTCCGAACTCCCAACCAGTGGTGTTAAGACTAACACGCACCATCCTCCACTTTGTCGGGGTGACTCCCATCTCTTCGATAGGGATAAACCAGATGAACCGCAATTTTGATGTTTTACTGGTGTGGGAAAATACCCCCATGATTAGGCCGTGACATTCTCCCACCATCATTCCATGCACGCCCTTGTGCATGCAGAATTGTGGCCTTCTGTGTGTCCGCGATTGCTTCCAACTAATCGGCTACCAAGCATCGCCTCCGGGGATGCTCCTTCCTTGTCCTAGGCATCAATGGCCCACCCACTCTCTGGGTCGCAAACCACCGTGGTCCACCCTCTCTCTCAGGGTTGAAAACCACCTCCACGAGACCCACCCTTCATAATGGTGTCTCTGCCTCTAACATCATCTCGCAAGCGCGACCTTCTCTGTTGTGTCACCTCTGCATGACACCCCGGGACTCCAATCCCACCACCAAGGTCCGTCCGGAAGTATTCCGCAACACCATGAGCCACATTCCCTCTGATATCACTTGTCACTGGCTGAGCATCTCAGCATAGCAGTTCGCCCGTGCGGCACCCCAGCTCCCTCCAATGCGGGAGGGGTTCAGCCATCCAGCTCTTCATATGTGAGGTTCACTAGTTTCGTCCTGCCATGGACTCATCAGGAGAGTGGCCCCAACTTCCAACCAGTGGTGTCAAGATTGACACGCACCATCCTCCACTTTGTCGGGGCAACTCTCATCTCTTCGATAGGGACAAACCAGATGAACCGCAGCTTTGATGTTCTTGCTGGTGTGGGACAAGAACCCCATGATTGGGTCACGACAGGCCGATGAAGATGGTCTGCATAATATTTCTAACATCTTTGTGTTGTGTAAAACCTCTTTCGGATCAATAGCATACTTTCCTTCATCTCGTGAATGAGACTCGACACAAGCAAGGAAAGATCTCCCAACTCTTCTTAGAAAAAGGAAGATCAACATGGCCACCCATAAAATGATTCAAAGGGCACCGTATTTATCAAATATTGATAACTATTATTATAGGAAATTTGGACCAAAGAAAAATTATTTTCCAAATATCCACCAAAATGAAGCACACAATCCTATAGCATATGCTAATGAACCTGGATAAGCCTCTCTATATTTCCATCCATTTGAAGTTGAAAAGTCATTCTCAATTTCATCTAGGAACCCATACCCTTCTACAAACCATTACAAAACCTAGATGTGAACCTGAGGTCCCTCTCAGAATCAATTGTAGAGGGAACCCCATGAATTCTCCCAATTCTGGGACATAAAAGACTCCGAGTTGTTCTAACATTCTCGCCTCCTTAATAGGTAATAAATAATCCAATTTCATTAGTCGATCAATGAACACCCAAATATCATATATCCCACTACTTTTCTATGGAAAACCAATGAATAAGTCCATGGAAATATCATCTTACTTCCATACTGGAATGGGTAGAGGTTACTATAAGCCAGCAGGTCTATGGTGTTCTGCCTTAATTTTGTGACAAGTGAGACACTGTGAAATAATATCTTCAATTGTCCACCTCATCCCTACTCACCAATACCAATATATCAATTTGTGATACATATTTTTATCCCTAGGGTGAACACACCATCAAGACTAGTTTCTATTTTCCATCAACTCATACTTTAGAGAATTCGGAACAATCAACCTTCTACGGAAGCACAAAGCTACACTAGGAGCCTAAGATCACTCACCAAAGATATCCCCACCACAAATGATTTTATTAAATCATTGGAACTTGATGTGTATCACTTGATTGAGAAGAAATCACTCTTTAAAAGATCAGTTAGCCTTCATTGAATCCATGAAAATCTATCCACAAAAATCTTCCACTATAAAGCTCATCTTATCAAACAAACTCATTGGAGACCACTCCTCAACCAATTCATTCATGACTTATGTCTGTAATTTTCTAATAAACTCATCAAAAACTAGATTCCCTTTCCCAAAACATTGTGTGATGCACACATGTTAATGGGCATGGAAAAATATTCTTTTCCCTAATGCAGTACAGAGGCTGACCAGGGTCATCTCACTTAAGGAGCATCATGGTCAATTAAATAACTAATTCTATTCCACCAAATCTAATTATTTTTATTATTTTTCTTATTTATTGATTTTTTTTGGTTTTTAGAAAATAATTAAATGCATAAATAAACTATCCTAAGTGAGGTTGAAAATACATATAGAATGAAATTATGGAATAAATATCTTAGTCCTAGGGTTTTCTAATGGGTTCTTTAATTGTTTATTTCTTGATTTAAATTGAATTTGATATTTCAATTTATGAAACCTCATTATTAAATTAATTCCCTTTGATTTATTCAGTGTGTGATTTTATCATGTCTTAGACACACCAAACCCCACCTCCTCAAATAGTCAAATAGGATAACACTTCAACTGAGAATGAAATTCCAAAAATACCCGGATCCACCATATGTCATTTCATCCCCTTAGGAAACCCTAAATCCACTGTTTGATGTGTTTCCAAAGAGAATGAATGGAAAAGGAATGAATCATAAGAAAGGAATTGAATTGGAAATAATGCCATAGTGGATGACTATCATACCCATGAAATACTTCTGCATCCACCAAAAATAGAATAAAAACTTCTTATACTAAAGTGAAATAATTAATAACTCTGCCAAACCTTCCCCAAGGCCAAGCCTTGGGTTAGTCACTTACCATTGCAATGTGAATAGTGATCATAATGAAATGATAGAAGAGAGAGCATATGAGATTAGGGTTGGAAGAGAAAGAGGGATGTAAGAAGAATAAGGAATCACTTTAATTAAAAATACTCGTATTCATTTCGTTACTAAAAGAATTAAAAAAAATAAAATAAAAATAAAAAGACATACTTAAGTAGTAGAATCCATAAAGCACATCTCAACATCAAATCCTCAGGATCTGATCATTTTCTCTCTAGCATGGACTTGAATTTATAGGCTCCAAAGAAACCTCAGGAGCCACTAATTGCATCATTAATGGGTCTATCATGGTTCTGAGGCATTAAGGGGTCAAAATGTGGGGATTAAGCATTTATGTTTTAAAAAATGATGTTTTTGAGAACTTCATGAAGGATTCACACTATATAAATGTTACATGAAATGTACAGTGTTAGGATATAACTTATCATGTCTTTCTTCATGGATAGATTCAAAACCTTCTATGCTCTCTAATTATATGTCGTGAAATGACTTACATGATGTGTAATTTTTTTCCCTCTCTTTTTTCTCCAAATCAACATGGTTCTTCATTTTTTAGCCTTTAACTTAGACCTACACATTTACTTTACTCTATTTCAATATCAATCTTGCTTTAAAAATCTAGTGTCACACTATGCCACTTCGCAGCGTGGATTAAAGTGTCTTCGATGTTCTTAATTCATTAATTTTGTTCATTTTACAAACATATTTGGTATATTTCCATAAATTAGAAAATAATTTAAATAAACACAAGAATAATCAATTAAATTGTAAAAATAATTGTGTTTAATATAAAAATATATATTCAAGATATGACTCTATCAATTTCCCCACACTAATAACACTATTATCATCAACCATGTAATATCAAAAATGGTTCAAATGAATTTCACTCTACTAATATTTAATTTTCATTAGAATAAGAACTAAATATTCGATAATGTAAACTAAAAATTCAAATTTCACACAAAATAATTCCTTCATCTTCCCATTCTTAAAAGAAATAATTCCAAACATATATTTTACTTTTCCCCTTTCAAAATAATAGCGATCTTCCTTCGTTCAATCATTATTTCTGAATTAATCATCAATATTAATTCCAATTTCAATGTACATTACATTGAATTTATTTTACTCATCTCTCAAGGTAAAAAATGTAATGAATTTGTGATCATACCTAAAGTACATGTCACTTACCATAGGCTTTGAAGGAATCTATCATCTCCACCGCGTAAAGATAGAAATTAAAAATAAATCATGATGTCTTTGTAATATGGTTCAAATGTATCTGGGGATTATATTTGGTAGGATAAATGATTAAAAATAATCTTAAATAGGAATTTTGAATCTTTAGCATAATATATGATATCAAAATATAATACTACTCAAATACTCCTACAAATGCCATCTTTCAACCACAATGTATAATAGTATGAACATGATAAAAATGTTTATAATGAATGAATCACCATATATTGATATTTTTTGTAATTTGTGCTTAAGAGAACTCTCACATCCAACACCTAACAATATATGGTAATTAGATCATCAGTCGAAAAATGGTTATTTTTTATCCCTAAAAGACATAACCAATTTTTTATTTTTTTTTATTTTTTTTATTTTTATTTATTATTTTATAAGAAACAGAGGTGTAAAAAGAAGTTAAATTAAAATTAGAAATCTTCTAAATCTCATGGAAACCCCCAAAAAAATGAAATAAATCCCCAAATATCATGACAACCTCTCCCCCACACTTTGTCTTTTAAATATCATGCAATATACCATGACTAGTGTAGGAATGGATATAATATGCTTATAATATGGATCATTTTTTATAAATTCCATTCATGGATTATATATTAAATAATAAGGTTAATGTTAAGGTGGGTCCAATGTTAAATGGTCTCAACAATAAAAATGCCTCAGTCATATTAAAATTGATTTTTTTTAGTCAGCGCCTCGATAAGATTCCAAGAAATTTCTGGAAGAAAACATGATTTGGAATATCAAGAATTATACTATGAAAGAAATGAGAAAATTTTGTTTAGAGTTTTTCTTAAGGGAGAGAACATATGGTTTGGGAGAATCACACATGGAAGTATACAAAAAACAATAAACAAATCCGTATTAATTTCTGAAATTGAAGACATTCCAAATCTAAGGATAATTTCATCTAAAATATCAATTAATCTCCAAAAATAAAGGTTTTTTCAAATCTTTCCACTCATTCATAACCTTACTTATCCATTTTACCATTTCACTCATCTAATCATGTCATAGTGAAATTTAAAACATGGAATAATGATTATCCTAAAAAACTTATATCCCTTAGACCGACACTACATTACAAGGGTTAAAAGCGGGACATTAAATTTTCAATAAAGATCATAAAGAAGTTAAAATAATGGGAGTAATAATTAGATTAATAATTGAACCTCATACACATATTTCAATAAATCTTTAGTTGGGTTGCGTAGGTTTTGTTCTATATTGTAGAAGTTCACATCATGAATCCATTTCATGGTGTAATTTTTTGTTTCATAGTTCTTTTCCTACCTTGTTCTATCACTGTACTACAAAATAAAATAACTCTAGTAAGTACATGGTCATGTAAAAATAAGCTCAAAAATTATAGAGGGATATATGGCTATATCCTAATTTATTACTAAAGTAAGAATATAAATTAAAAAATAAATATTTAGGAAGAAAATAAAAAGAGAAATCTTGTATTGATCTCCCAAATCGGACTTGGGTTTTGACTTCCACTATATGGGATATACCAGTATTTATCCATAATCTAAGGGTGGGTGAAGTTTCTTGGACTTGACCCACCACATGTTGTTCTTCCTGACTCATTCATATTCTTCTTTGTTAAAGAAAATTTCATTTATAGAGTACACCGGATTTGATCCCTTCTCAATTACGTCCAACTTACATGGAGAGGGTATGAAGAAATATGGAACCTCATATTCTTTGGTTTCTAATTTTGAAACATCTTCTTATTTGTCCATTGGATTCTCTATATGTGTTGTATTAAAATAATTTTCAATAGGGAAGTGAGAGTACAGTTTTATTAGAAAAAAATTAAATTTGAATATTTAATATCATAATCTCCCATCTTGGTTAAAGTATCTTGTGTCTCTGTTTCATTAGGGAGATCCTCTGGGATACCTTATTGTACCCCCTCCAGTAAATATTCAATATGTTCAGGGATCTATAGGATTTCCTCAATAGTTTCATTTCAAATTTCTTCATCTTTCCCTAGTGTAAAATTTCAGTTTTCCAAATATGTAAAATCAAAACTGTAGGGGGGAAAACAAAATTTTTAATCGATGAAATTTAATGAGTTTGAGTGCAAGAAAGGGTCAAATCTAGGAGTTGGTTTGGTTTGAATCTCTTATTCAATAAAAAGAGCCTCTTGGAGTTAAGTAGTAGCAGAAGGAGCCAGTTAGTTAGGCTCCTTCATTTTTTCTTATAATTACACCACTTGGGTGGATTAATATTATTCCAAGGCTATTAGTTGGTAGTCAAGTGATGATTCCTCTATTTTTTAGATGGAATGATATCATTTCATTTCATCTTCATCATTGTATTCTCGAATCTGGATCATGAAATTGTTGGGTTGTATATATTATTAAAATATGGCCTCAAACTCTTGTATGTCCTAATAACAATCGGGTAGATCCAGTGTTACATCATTCTTGGCCTCATGTCTGTACATGTCAGTTTAGATTTGATCAACCATTCCCATCAAATCTTGAGGTGAAATACTTATCTCTATGATTTTTTTCTTCTTCTTTATGAGTATAATAAGGGAATCAAACCTTTGTTGGAGGGCCTTTTTAGTATAGTCTATTTCTAGTTCTTTCACCTATGATCAGTTTGTCCATGAAGAATAATAGTATTTAAGAAAAATTGTGGACAAATTTTATTATCTTTTTATAATTTTTTAGATAACAATGAATCATATTTACAAAGAATGTTAAATTATAAAAAGTGATCAAAATACTTCTTGCTCCCTAGAAATGACTCCAGTTTTGAAGCACACCTATTATAGGTCATGGAAAAAATTGTTTTTCTAATGCAACATAGAGGCTAAATAGGATTACCTCACTTGAGGAGAATCATGGTTAATTAAATAAATAATTATATTAAACTTAATCTAACTCTATTTGTTTTAATTATTTTATGAAAATAATGGTTTTTAGTTTTGAGAAAATAATGCAATAAAAAAATAAACTATCCTAAGTGTATATGAAAATGAATATAGAATGAAATTAGGGAAGACAAGTCTTAGTCCTAGTGTTATAAACATAGGTTTTTTCATTATTTATTTATTATTTTTTAAAATTCAATTTTAAAATTCATTTGATGAAACCTCATTAACGAATTACTTTACTTTGGTTTATTGAGTGTTTGATTTTAGAATACCTTCAGTGCACCCAACCCCACCTCCTCCAATATTCAAATAGAATAACACCTTACTTGAGAATGAAATTCCTAAAAGTATCAACTCCACCATATTCTGTTTCATCCCTTTGAGAAACCACAACTCCATCATTTGAATGATTTTCTTGGGAGAAGGGAGGGAAAAGGAATAAATCAAATAAATGGAATGGAATTGGAAATAATGTTGTCATGGAATACTATTGCAGTAGTAAAATACTTTTTTAGACACCACAAATAGAATTAAAAATAGTTTAATTGATACATAATAAATATGAACTCCACAAAACCTCCCCTAGGTCCAATCCTCAGGTTAGTAACTTATCATTGCAATGTGAAAAGAGATCATGATAGAAAGATAGAAGAGAGATAAAAAAAATTAGGGTTGTAAAAGAAAGAGAGATGAAAGAAGAAAAGGAAAAAACTTGAATTAAAAATATGCAGATTCAATACATTACAAAAGGAATTGAAAAAAAAAGAAATCCTAATGAATCAACATCTCTATAGAACATCACAATAGTGGATCATCAGGATCTGATCCTTTTCTCTATGACCTAGAATTGTATTTATAGCCTTTAAAAGCAACCTCAAGTGCCATTAATTGCATCATAAATGGGTCTATCATGGTCCAGAGTGATCAAGGAATCAAAAAGGTGGGGCTTCAGAATTTAATTTCATCAAAAATGAAATTTTTATCACTTTTTGAAGGTTTCATGTTGTGTAAATGTTACACGATGTGTAAAGTGTGGGGATAGAAAATTTCATGGATTGCTCCACAGATGGCTTCACATCCTGTAAAGATCTACAATTAGATGTATTGCAAATTAATTACATGAGGTGTAATTTTTTTCCTCAACTTTTGACTTCACATCAACTTGGTTCTTCATTCTTGTTCCCTAGGATTGATCCTTGAATTTTCCATTACTCAGCTACAACATCAATCTACCTTCACAAATCTAGTGTCGTGATGTGTCGTGAAGTGGTGTAATGTAAAGTGTCTTCATCCAGCTTAATTAATTCATTTTTTTCATTTTCCAATAATTTGTGGTATCCTTCCATAAATCCCAAAAATAATTAAATACCAACAAGATTAATCAATAAAATTATAAAAATCAATGTGTTTAATATACAAATATATATGAAAATTATAACTTTGTTAGTATTCATCATAAAAATCAATAGTATGAAGATACTCCACCCAAAATATCTATTGTAATCTTAGATCCCTTTGAGTAAAAATATATTCTAGGCTCTTATGATCAGAATGAGAAATAAACTGCTACCCAAAGAGATAGTGACACCATGTTTTGAGTGTATTCATAACTGCTTATAACTCAAGGACATGGGTAGGTATGTTATTCTTATGAGGGAATAACTGGTGAGATCCATTGGCCACCACCTATTTTACCTCTATTAAGACACATCCCAAACTCGTACCAGAAGTATCACATAAAATGTCATAACTTGAACCCAATTCCAAAAGAATCAAAATTGGTGCTAAAGCCAAACGGACCTTCAGCTCCTCAAAAGATATCTAAGTTCTTTTATTCCATTTTAACATTACACCCATATAACATAAAGATATCATCAAAGATGTGATCTTAGAGAGATCCTAAATAAACCAACTATAGTAACAAGCCAAACCCAAGAAGATTTGTGTAATGACATGACTCTTATCAAAGGTAAAATTAATTTTTTTCATTTCAAATTCATTACTTTGGACATTATAATGTTAACTAATGTATTCATAGAGGTCGTGGGGGTTTTTGAGACTTTTTTTGAGTCTGGAACCCTAGTTTTTTGAGGAAAAAAATGGACCCCATGGTTAGAAGAAATTTTGTTGCCCATCCTGTATGGTTTCTCCTAACTGTGTGGGGAATTTTAGATGGGAGTAGGGAGGTACATGGTTTTCTATAACTGTGCGATCTGAGGTGCATGCCCATGTGGGTTGAATAAGGTTTGGGATATAGGACTTTCACAAGACAAACATAGGGTTAGAAAACTCTTGTTACATGCTTGTGTGGGGTCCCTCCATAGATAGTGGGTAGCGCATAGTTGGCGCATAGTATGGCCAACCATGTGGCCAAATCGTGTGACCCTGCTCAGAAGGGTGATTTTACATTTTTTACCTTAACGAACTTAAAGACTGAATCCTCTCTTCCTCTCTTAATTTCCAGTGGATGAATCCTCCTTTCTTCCTCCTATGGTTTCTTCTCATCCTTCTTCTAGGGATCAAGGTAGCTCCCATATATGAACTTCAAATTAAGAACCATTGGAAGAATGGGATTCACATCATTATTATCTCAAATCCTATTTCTTCCAATATTAGTTTCTCTTACCATATCTTGTTGTATTTTTGTGTGATCTAAATCACCCTATTTCTTTTGGATCTAGAGTGTTCATTGTTTTTCTTCCATTATACTTCAAACCAGAAGCTGATATTGGATGAACAAACATCTATGGCCTTAAGTTTGGTTGTCTACATTTCATTCCCAAAAGTTTTTCCATTTTTGTACCTTACATCATTTTCTGGCATGTCATATATTTTCATGAATCACCTTAAAATGTGTTGTTCCCTTTTAAATAATTACACACATATACATATACTCATGTTGACCACCAATAAGTGATTATAGGATTTAAACCTTAATCATAGCCACCCCTTTGGGTGTGATGAATGAAATGATTATATATATTTAATTGTTTAATGGGCCGAAAACCGTCTAAGTGTTCAGATTGGATTATAAATGGAATTTCCCTCTTTGTGTAATTTTATAGTTTTTCAAAGAACCTCCTAAGTTCTTGTTTTTCCTTGAATATGAATTTCCATTCCTTGATTAATTATATGTATTGTTTTAAAGTGAATGACAATGGGTGTCAAGGCCACACCATGTGATGCGTTATTTTATTAAATGGATTATACGAACTATGACACCCATTTATATATTGGGGCTTGATGACTATGTTTCTAGTGATGTGATCCCTTAGGTTATTATGATTATTATGATTATTCCATCAATATTGGTTGTTGATGATGGTTAAGGGACTTGATGAGAATAACATTTCACCCTCACTTACATCGGGTGTTGAGTGTGACGCCTCTCACCATTATACTTATATTTGGGTGATGGGCATGATGTTCCATGTTCCTCCATTTCAGTTGTTAGGGATGATGACTCATCCCACTTATATCGAGGGTTGAGAATGATTTATTACATTCATTATGAGATTCAAGACATGTATCCATCATCTAGAACATATAGGATTGTTAAACTAGTTTTGGATGACTGGAACGTGAGCCTCAGCCTAGTTGATGAGGTATCCTTAAGTGCATCCACATAACCCAGGTTCAATACCAGGCAGAGGCATATTTCTGGGTTACAGTAGAAGTGATGTAGAAGGTACTGGAGCAGAACTGTACGCTGTATGGGCACTATATCAGAACTGTACACTGTGCAGGTACTGTAGCAGACACTGTATCACTTACTATAGCTTGTACTGTTTAGTACTATAACAGATGGAACTATTCACCTTGGGCCACCGGTTTGGGCTTTGAGTCCTTAAGGATTTTGGGCCACCTAGGCCTTCAGGTCAGTAGGGATTTCGGGCCACCTTTAAGGCCTTCGGGCCATCTCAAGGCCTTAGGGCCACATGATGTTGCCCCAGACACACTACCAAAAAGGAGAAGCCCCAGAAGAGGATTCAGAGAAGGTGCACTCACTAGAGTAGAGCCAAATGGATTTTTCAGAATGAGAGGGTATGGATATTCCATCGGGACTAGCTTGTTCTTTCACGATAAGCCTAGCCAGACGACCATGCGAAGGTGGAGAGCTACTATCATGATGCAGATGCTGTGGAGGGGAAGTTCCTTGTAGATAGTCTGGTTGATTTCCCTAAGACCTTCGGGTTATGTAGTCTCCTAAGCCTATGATACAAGTAATATCCGAGCCTATGGTACTTGTAAGGGTTCCCCCTTATCCTCTGAAAGGGGGGTTATCAAAAATCAATAAAAATGAAGGCCTTCGGGCCATTCGGCCTGGTTATGGATGACTGAGTTATTCTCTAGGTCTAGATAATACCCTGTATCCATGTATATTCCTAATTATTTCTGCACGTACTTAGTGCATATACATGTATATAGTATATAAATATATTTTTATATATTACCTATATATATGGCACTCAGATCAGACATATCTCAGACTATGTTGAAGCAAGTAGAGTCTGTGTTATGTCCTGATGAAACCTGACCCGACTGGTATTTATCATTCTGCATTGTTTATTATTCATTGTTCCTGCACATTGTTGTTTCTATGTACACTGGCTAGATTATTTCTAGACACAGTTGGTGGTAGCCTATAGGGATTTTATCTAACATGCTACTTGGTCCACCTTTGGTACCCGAGTATATTTCATGTCTACAGGTATGTATAAATGAAAGTGTCATGCTATATATGCATGATTCATTTTACATATAGCATGGATCAAGGGAGCAAAGGACTGAATATATGCTATCAATTATAGTGGAGTGGCCTTTTGGACTCTTTGTTTCTTTTTAGAGCATGATGTATATGCTTATTCCCTACATCCCCTATTTTCCTTTTTTAATATGTCATCATGACATGAAATCATTGTATATGACCCAGCTACTAGGTTTTTGGTATTATTATAGTTGTTGGTTATTTATGCTTCTGCAATTCATTATTTTATTGTTTCTATTATTCCATATATTTATATATATTCTTCAAATACTACTTGTTCATTTATCTTCTCCACTATGATACTCTGATATAAGGGTAGATTCTCCCCACTATACCACCTTACATCATCACTTCCAATCGCTTGCTTCTGGCATACAGGGTGGTGTGTTTGAGGCTATGTGACCCACCAGCTCCGGGCACTAGTTATTTGGATCCTGGGTCTAGACATTAAAATGTGGTAATAGTGAAGGTTTTTTTCTTTTTATCTTATTGTTTTCTTATTAGATAGGAGACTAGGATTTAATTAAATTTGGTAATGAGCCTCTTCCTAGGAGTAGCTAGGTCACGTATGGGGGAAACCCTAATTACAAATGATGGGTTATATTTCTTATAATTTTTTACCTGTTATAGTTGGTATGAATTCACCATTGGGTGATACACATGCCTTATGATATTAATATTTTTGGTTCTGTTATTATGGAAATTTTTCCCCTAGGCCTACAAAGTAAAGGAATTAACATCTCATGCATCATCATATGAACATTAGGAATAATATTCCATGAATATTTCCATGCCACGTATAATTTTTTCATGCATTTTCCTATTGAATATTGTCAGTTCCTTGTTTTTATATATTAAAATGTGCTGACATTTATTATAGGGATAATATAATTGGTTTAGTTAAAGTTCCTATACCAATATAAATGGTTTTTTCATGCATATATTGGTGATGATGCCTTAATTTGATGATTATAACATGTTTTGGGTACTGGAACATCTGGTTATGGAATGTGATATATATATATATATATTCATACATAGATTAAAAACTCAAATATAATTAAATTTGTAAAATTGAAATAGTTATCACTAACTGGGATACCAACTTTCAAGTAAAGGGTTTTATACTCTATACCCTGCAATTTAAACTCAATATAATGGGACCCCTATCATGTGATATGAGACATAGACCAGAACCCGACCTTTTTAGTGGGTAGTCGATGGAATCTCTTATGTTCTTATGGCCTGATATAGTCTCTCTTTATCAACCAGACCTGGATTTTAGACCAGGTAGAGAGGTGTGATCTTTTCTATAGTAAGGGTTTGAACCTTTCATATTTATCTATTTATAAACCTTTAAAAATATTTATTTCTCCTCTAAGGAATGCATTTGGTATTGTAGAATCATGCCACCATGATAGCCTTGAGTCGTATGCTATGAAGGTGGTGATGACCATGCACCAGAGGTGGTGGTCCATGAGCCGCCAATAATTCCTCCTGTAGTCCCACCTATGGAACTCTCTATTTTTCCTAATATGGGAACCAATTCATATTTTCAAGAAGGATTTTTATCATATGATGAAATCTATAAAATTTGTCTCTCAACCTGCCCTGACTATAGAAAAGTTGACTCTAGAGTTCCCACAACAACATCCTCTCACCTTTTTAGAGGATAGTAGGCCACATGATATAGATTCATGGATGGAGGCTATGATTTCTATATTTGATAATTTGGAGACACCTCTAGTGTGGTGGATCAACCATTATAATTATATTCCACAATATTCTACCAAGCGATGGTAGGATGTTATTACCCTTTCAGAGTGACATAGATATATGATTCAAGCAGACTTCTAGATGATCTTTTATGACTGCTTCTTTCCATAGACTCCAAGGACTAACTGTGATAGAGAGTTTATGAACCTCTAGAAGGAATCCATGTCAACCAAGAAATATTCATCCCATTTTAATGAGATATATCGATTCTCCCCAACTTTAGTGGGTGATGATGTTATGACCATTAGTTGATTTGAGTATGGGTTGGAATACAAAATCTAATCATAGGTCACTCCCTTTCAACTGGTGACTATTTTTGAGATCATAAAAAATAACTTCATTACTGAAAGGAGTCCAAGTGAAGTCGATGTTGGGAAATAGGGAGGTTCATCACCTAGATCTGTCAATGTTTCTTTTAGTGGGTTGAATCTTATTTTCATGGTTTATCATGGGGGTAGTAGCATTCAAAATCCTAAAACTGAAATCTTCTTGATATGCCATCAGTTTGGGAAACTAGGGCACATGAAACTTCAGTGTAATCAAGATCTAGTGGAATGTAGAAGAAATGGCAGGATGGGGCATATCTAGCACTTTTTAAGGACCAGCCCATTAGTGCCTAGAAAGTGGGGATCTACACCTACCCCACATTATGAAGTAATTCCTGTAGTATCTCTACTAAAAGGTGGCTTGAATACCACTGGCTGATCAAGATGAGTTGGTGGTTGAGGAAGAGGCAATCAGATTTAGGATTCTTATCACTAGGATTTTAGTCTTTCTCAGGGAAATCAAGAAAGTGAATCAGGGCCATGGTATGGGAAAGTTACATGCAGTACAAAAAATGAAGGAGGAGAAGAGCACCATGCCTTCTACTATTTGAGTTACTATTCTAGTAGCATGTATATTAGTTTCTAATTTATTTGACATAAGAACAACATATTCCATTATATATGAGATGATTATGGAGAGTATGGGGATCAAGATAAAGTTTTACTATGGAGTTATGACACTTTATACCCTATTGGGTATCCAATCAGAGATCATTCACTACTGTACATATTGTCCCCTTGATATTGGAGGATTCTTCTTCAAGTGGAACATTTTCATCATCAAAATGATGGGGTTTTATGTAATTATTAGGATGGGTTGGTTAGTTCCCTATTGAAAACATATCAATTTTTATCACCAGGGGATGATGTTTACATCACTAGAGGGTAGTAGACTTGTGGACTAAGAAGAATGGGATTTTCATGAAAATCAAGCTGGACCCAAGCATCAAAGGATGGGTAGAGTGACAACCCAGATCACCAGTCTTTTCTTGGATAACCAGGGGTTATGGACCGATTTTTTCCCTATTATTGTGGATTGTTTTTAGGGATGTATTCCTTGAAAACTATTCTAGGACACATCTAGTGATAGAGGTAGAATTCACCATCGATCTAGAACTAGGAGCAGTATTAGTGTTCATTCCGCCTTACAATATGACACCTATGGAGCTTCTGGAGCTCAAGAAATAGTTGGGAGACTTGGGGGATAAATGATTTATCTTACATAGCACTTCTCTATGGGGTTCAACAGTCCTTTTTTATAAGAAGGCAGATGATACCCCCAAGCTGTGCATGGATTAACTATAGTTGAACCAGATTACGATTAAGAACTATTATACACTACCTTTAATAGATTACCTCTTAAATCATCTTTTAGTATTGATGGTATTCTCAAAGATTTATTTGAGGTTGGTCTATCATCATGTGTATGTAAGCTCTTTATATATACCATGCACAACTTTTCAGAGAAGGTATGGTATTTATGAGTAGCTAGTGATTTTGTTTGGTATCATGAACGTGCATGTTGTTTTAATTTCTTTAATGAATTGAGTTTTCCACCCATATATGAATTCATTTCTGGTAGTATTTGTGAAAAAAATATCACTATAGTATCATTTTTTACACAACCATGCCAAACATGTTGATATCATTCTAAATATAATGAGAGAGTACTAAATTTACTCTATGTATAGTAAATTATACTTTTGGATCAATAAAATTCACTTCCTGGGTCATGTTATCTAGATTTCATGAGTTTTAGTAAAACCAGAGAAGGTAAGAGATGTAGTTTATTGGTAGAAAAATAATAACCACTTTTATATATGGACTTTCTTGGGGATAGCTGAGTATAAAAAATACTTCATCAAAGATATATCTTTCATTACAGTGCCTATTACTAGATTGACTAAAAAGGGTGTGAAAATTTCATGGTCAGAATCTTGTGAAGTATACATTTAGGAGTTGAATGGAAAATTGAATTCAGCACCGGTCCTGATTTTTCCAGTGCCAGGAGGAAGCTATGTTATTTTTTATGACATGTATAGTATTAGGATGGGTGTTGTTCTAATTTTGGGAAAGTGATTTATCTCATATGGGTCTCGTCAGTTGAGGCCTCACCCATGGGACTTCCCAACACACAACCTTGAGCTAGGTTTTGTAGTTGATGCTTTATGATGTTTGAGAAACTATTTACATGGAGAACATTTTGTGTTATTCACTAATCAAAAAATCCTCAAGTAAATCATTACACAACATGATATGAATCTCAAGAATTGAAGATGGGTTAAATACATGTAATTATTCAATTTTGAGCATGATTATATTCCTTGAAAAGGAAATTATATTGCTAATTCTTTGATTCAAAAGACTCAGACACAGGTGGTTCAGGAGGTTAGTGGTGAGTGGAAGCTCATGGCCTTGTTTTCAATGATACATGTTGAGGATCAAGAGGATCATGGGAAGATTATACTCATATCCATAGTAGTGACCTATACTCTTCTATAATGGATTATAATAATGAAAATTTCATATATTGAGGTCTTAATACTAGGGTAATGTATCTTATATGATTATTCATCTTTTGGTTTGACCATGGATGAGGATAAGACTCTATGCTTTCATCGGTTTGTCTAGGAACTAGTAGAAATTAGAGAGGAGATGATGTGGAAATTTCATGCCTTAGTTTGGGAAGTATATGCTGATTTTACTGAGATGTATCAAGACTTACATCTCTATTATTGGTGGTCATGTATGAAATGGGAGATAACTTGTTTTATCACATGGTGTTCCACCTGACTGTAGGTGAAGGTCGAACATTAGTGACTGGTAGGAATCTTACTATCATTTTCCATTTCTGAGTGGAAATGGGATGATGTTTATATATATTTTGTGATAGGTATTACTAGATTTCCTCATGACAACGACATAGTTTGGGTAGTCATTAATATTTTTTTGAAGGTCACGCACTTCTTACTAGTTTGAGGGACCTTATCAGTAGATGAGCTAGGGAGGTTATATGTCAGGGAGGTTGTATGTATTCATAGGGATTCACAATATATTTAGCTAAAAGGGACACTTGATTTACATCTTAGTTTTGGTAGGGGTTGTAGAAGGCCTTGGGTACATAGGTGCTTCAATGAATATCCTATCACCCACAGACCAATGAAAAGACATATCATATGATTCATGTGTTGAGGACATTATTTGTTCATGTGTTCTTGAATTTGAGGGTTCTTGGGAGAAATACATATTCCTTGTTGAGTTCTATTACGATAACATCTTTCAGGATACCATTCCGATGCATCCTTTGGATCCTTATATCATATTCCTTTCTAATCACATGTATTCTGGTTTGAGGAAGGGGAGGTAGCTTCTCATGGACTGCATATTGTCCAGGATACTATAGAGCTAGTACAATTGATCAGAATGTGAATGAAGATAGATCTGTATAGACAATAGTCATATGTCAATCGACACTAGAATCCTATGGACTTTGATGACATGGACTTGGTTTTCTTGTGAGTTTCACCTTGGTTGGGCCATCGATGAATTTGGAGGAAGGGTAACATTTCCCTTATATTATTTGGACACTTCAAGGTTTTGAAACAATTAATAATAGTGGAATACTATATAACCCTTCCTCAAAGACACTATTTTATGAATGATGTCTTCCAAGTACCTCAGATTCACTGATATTATCCAGACCCACCTCATGTTTTATAGCCTAATGTGGGTGAGTTGGATGCAGCTGCTTCCTTTGATGAGTTTCTAGTGCGTATTGCTGATTAGATAATTACGACAGTCAAAGGCATGTCATTTCCTTTATTACGGGTGATATGACTTCACAATTGAGTAAATGATGCTAATTTGGAGAAGGAAGTTGATATATTAGCTTAGTGGCCTGATCTATTCTCTAACAATACCTCTTTACCCTTAGAAGGCCTACTTGGGGATTAGTTTCTTCAAGGAGGAGATTTTGTAACCATGTGACTTTTATCAAAGGTACAAATCATTTGTTTTCAGTCTAAATTACTTACTTTGGCCATTATAATGTTATATAATGGATTCATGGAGGTCATGAGGGTGTTCAAGGCTTGTTCCGAGCTCAGAACCCTATTTTTTGGTGGACCAAACTGGGTGACTTGGTTAGATGAAACCATACAGCCTTGCCCACATATTTTCACCTAACCGTGAGGGAAATTCAGAGGGGATTAGGGAGCCACACAATTGTCTGCAACCATATGAGCTGAGGGGAATGACTATATGGGTTGTAGATGGTTTGGGGTAGAGGCCTTCCATATGGCTTGCACATGGTTAGAAAAATTGTGCACCTAGCCTATACATGGTCCCTTCTTAGACAGTGGGTGGTAAACGATTGATGCATGGTTTGGCCAACATTTTAGCCAAACTGCGAAACCCTATCATGAATGGTGATTTTATGGGTTTTACTATAAGGAACTTAAAAAATAAATCCTATCTTATTACCTTTATTTTTAGTGGTTGAAGCCTCCTCTCTTCCTCCCATGGGTTCTTCTTCTCCTTCTTCTAGGGATCAAGGTAGCTCTCTCATACAAACTCCAAATTGAGCACCTTCGGAAGCATTGGATCCACAACAATAAGATATAGAATCATCTTGATTCAAATATTAGTTGATCTTAACATCTCATTAACTATTATTTTGTGAGATCATTCACCATATTTTATGGTTGTTGGACTATTATTAAATTTTCTATCATTCTACTTCAAACCAGAAGCCGATATTGGATGGGGAGTCCTCTACGACCCTAAGATTAGTGGTCTATATTTCTTTACCAAACGTTTTGGTTTTTTATGGCTTATTCCATGGCATGTCATTCCAGAAATATCTATGCGTCACCTTAAAATGTCAAATTACCTTCAAAATAATTATATGCATATTGATATACCCTAATAGACCCTTGATAACTGATTAGAGGATTCCAACCTCAGTAATATCCACCCCTTTGGGTGTGTTGAATGAAATGATTCTTTATATATAATCATTTAATGTACCAAAAACCATATAAATGTTCATCTTTTCTTGTAAATGGGATTTCCCTCATTGTATAATTGTCTTGTTAGTCAAATTACCTCCTAAATTCTTGGTTTTCCATGAATATGAATTTAATTTCCTTGATTAATTAAATGCATTGTTTTAAAATGAATGATAATGGGAGGAAAGGCCACACCAAGTGATGCATGCTTTTATTATATGGATTATATGAATTGTGAAACCCATTAATATATTTGGGATTGATGATTTTGATTCTAAATAGGTGATCCCTCAGGTTATTATGATTATTATGATTACAAAATTAATTTTGGATGTTGACGATGGATAAGGGCCTAGTTGAGCATAAAACTTTACTCTCCCTTGCCTCAGGTTTTGTGCATGACATCTCTCATTGTTATACATATATTTGGGTAATAGAAAAGAAGTTCTATGTTTCTCTATATTAGCTGTTGGGAATGACGAATCACCCCACCTACCTCTAGTGTTATGAATGATGTATAAAATTCATTATGTGATTCACAGAATGTACCTATCTTCTGGATATTATAGGATCCTTAGACTTGTTATGGATGGCTAAGTTATTCTCTGGTTCCATCTAGCACCTAGTATCCATGTATATTCCAAATAATGTCTACACGTACATAGAATATAAACATGTATACAACATATATATTTATATATATATATACTATTACATATATATACATATGGAACTTGGATCAGTAATATTTTGGCCTATGTCGAAGAAAGTAGAGTCTTACAGGTGACATGATAAAACCTTAGATGACTGGTATTTATCATGAATCATTATTTATTATTCCTTAAGTCCACACACTACAGTTTCTAAGTACAATGGTTGGATTATTTATAGACACCGTTGGTGGTGTCCTAATGGGATTTTATCTCACACACTACTTGGTCCACCTTTAGTACCTAAGTAGAATTCACACTTTTAGTAATGGATAAGGTAAATAACACTACTATAGATGATTGATTCATTTCACTTATATCATGGAGCATTAGAGAAGAGTACCAAGAATATGCTCGTGATGCTAGAGGATATGTATTTTTTCCTTTTTTAGTTTTTTTATATAATGATTTATATGCATGTTACATGTATCCCCTATTTTTATTTTTTATATCATCACAATATGAAATAATTTTATATGACCCAGTTGATGGGATATTTTTATTATTATAGCAATTGATTATTTATACTTCCACAATTCATTAGTGCATTATTTCGGTTGTTCCATATTTTTATATATATATGCTTTAACTTTTGTATATTTATTTATCTTATCCATAATTCCACTCTGATATGAGGGTATAGTCTCCCCACTGTACCACTTTACACCCTTACTTCTAGTCGTTAGCCTTTGGTGTACGAGGAGGAACTCTTGAGCTTATGTGACCCATTGGCTTAGGGAACTGTTCTGTGGATCCCGGGTAGAGATGTTACACTCCAGATATCAAACAAAATTTTTATATTCTCCTAGGACCTAACCCCTAGTAAATTTTTAGGATCCAATGAGACACACCATAGGTCGTAGGATCGAAACCTCCCTTTGATACCACTTTGTAACGACCTGAATCTGGAGCCACTCAACTGGTGCCCCGTACCCGGTTCACCACATGACCTTAAGTGCATTTCCCCAAATGTCAGAGGCTACCGACTAGCAGTGAGGGCCTTGGTAAGTTATTGGGGAAACTCTGCCCTCATTTGGTAAGGTATTCAAGGTATAAGAAATAACAGTCAATAGCGGAAGCAGTGAACAATATACAACAACTGAAACTAAACAGCGGAAGCAATGTATAATATAATAATGATGAAAATTATGCAGCAGGTACAAGTATCTAAGGAAAGCAACAAACACAACAACGTGATGAAATACAATTGAGAACAAAGTTCTAAAAGTAAACAACAACTCCAACATCATCACAAGCCTATGCTTGGTCCTATGCTCTCCAGCTCCAACCAGCAATCATGTACCTAAAGTAGAAGGGCCACAATCCCTATCCACACCTGCAACCATATAACCTGTTTGGGACAAAAAGCAGGACCTAAACAGGATGTGAGACTAATCTCAGTAGATAACCACCACAAGATATGTGCCCTACTGTTAGTGAGCAATATAGAAAAAGTAAAGTAAATAAATGCAATAGAGAACAGAAGTACACCAGAGTAAACAATACTACAAATCTCCATTAACATTTATTTATTAATTTAATTCACTCATTAAATTATCAACCAATTAATCTAGCAAATAACTCAATATTCTCGAGGTATAGCAAGTAACACAATAGGTATCTCAACAGACTACCTAAGTAGCGAAAAGTACAAAACTCAAGCTTGATCTTTGGCTTGGTGGACTCATCACAACCAACCAAAAAATATTCAAGGTGACTCTCTGGGTGGCTCACACTGGAAGACCCCTCTAGTCAAATAAATATACAAAGGCACAGACACCCTGGGAAGCTCTCACCATCAATTCCCCTATAGTCTTGCAATGATAGCTATAGACTATCTGAGGAATAAATTACGTATAATTCCCCCTATAGTCTCAATACGTAACTAAGGAAACTCTAACGAAGCACATAGTACCATTCCCATAGGTCCTGCGAACGATACTAAAATATAACAAACTCTCTAGGGAAGCCCTAATCGTCAATTCTCCCTTTAGTCTACCACACTAGGTTCACACATCCCTAAGCAGTTTAGTCATGCGTAATCGACTGTTAGAGGCCTAAGTAAGCTCAAAAAACTACATGGATAATATATACAATGTATAAAAAGCATATAAACAGCATAGAATACATGCATCAATTATATCAAGGCAGGAAACAATGCAACATGGTATGCCTCACGGGAAACCTAAGCCAAACGGTGATAAACAGCCAAACAGGGGGAAACACCCAAGGGGTGTTCCTCAAACATGATAACAAGCAATTATCAATCATCTAATAACCTCAAGAATACATGAAATCTATGGTAGATAACAATACAGAAACAAAACCCTAACCCGAGATACCCAGTGGAGTGCCGATCTTGCGGTAAGATGGGTCATCTGCAACGTTTCTGCAAGGTTTTCCTTCCCATGGCTTCTGAAGGAGGATGAATTTAGACTCTGCGTACAGGATCAGGATTACCAGTTCCATAGAAGACTGGGGGCTGGAGTTCTTCAGGTCGTTCAGTCCAGGGTAGAGACCGTGGACGCAGTGGTCAGGCTCAGGGAGGAGCTGTACAGGGATCTCAGGCTAGTACGCAGGGCCACAGTACATGCCAGACTTTGTTGTAGAGCAGGTTCATCAAGAGCAGGATCCTAGACCTTCTACAGTTTGAGGTACGATCTTAGTAGCCTCAGTTTTATCTTCATATCTTTTCGATACTGGTGCTTTTCTTAGCTTTATCTCTATTGCTATCGTGGAGAGCCTTGGGCTCTATATCTTTTCGTCTGCTGACATATTGACTCTTGACATGCCCTTGGGAATGAGTACATCTAGCGTACATCATTGCAAAGAATTCCCTCTTGAGGTTGCAGGGTGTCAGTTCTTATGGGACCTCTATGTCCTAGAAATGATAGGTTATGATGTCATTCTCGGGATGGACTGGTTGGTTCCCTTTCAGGCAGTCGTTGATTGCTATCACCATAGGGTGAGTTTTGTATCACCAGACGACGGGTCCTTTCTTCATAGAGGCGAGTGGGATGTCCAGGAGGGTAGAGCTGGACCCAAGAATCATGGGCTAGGTAGAGTTACGGTCCATATTGCTAGTCTATATCTGGATGAACAGGGGAATTCACAGTTATAATTTCCTCCAGTGGTGGATCGTTTCAGGGATGTCTTTCTAGAGGACATTTCAGGTTTGCCTCCGAAGCTTGAGGTAGAATTATCAATCGAGATCATACCCAGAGCGGCATCGGTGTCCATTAATCCCTATAATATGCCTACTCCTGAGTTGCAGGAGCTCAAGAAGTAGTTGGAGGAGTTACAGGCAAAAGGTTTCATCTGACCCAGTACTTCTCCAAGGGGTTCGCCTGTCCTGTTTGCAAAGAAGGAAGATGTAACCCTTTGGCTTTGTGTGGATTATCGGAAGCTGAACCCGTTAACGGTTAAGAACCAATATCCCTTGCCGAGGATCGATGACCTCTTTGACCATCTTTGAGGAGCCAGGGTGTTCTCGAAGATCGACTTAAGGTACGGTTATCATCAGTTACACGTAATACCATCAGATATACCTCTTACAGCATTCAATAGTAGGTATGGTCTATACGAGTATACAGCCATGACGTTTGGTCTCATGAATGCGCCAGAAGTCTTCATGGTGCTGATGAACATAGTTTTCCATCCTTACTTGAATTCCTTCATAGTGGCTTTCGTGGACGACATCTTGGTGTACTCTCACACTCGACACGACCATGCTACCCATCTTGAGATCATTTTGAGTACACTGAGGGAGCATCAGTTATATGATATGATCTCAAAGTGCCACTTTTGGATGGATGAGATTCAATTCTTGGGTCATTTCATCTCAGAGATAGGAGTATCAGTAGACCCAGAGAAGGTGAGAGTAGTAGTTACATAGGATCAACCGAAGAATTTCTTCGAGTTACAGAGTTTATTGGGGATGGATGGTTTCTACAGGAGATTTATATAGGACTTCTCATGATTAGAAGCGCCGTTGAAAGTCTTGACTAAGAAGGGGGTGGAGTTTTTTTGGTTAGAAGCCTGTGATTCATCCTTTTAGGAGATGAAGGGGAGATTGACTTCAGCATCGATTCTAGTTTTTCCAGATCCAGGAAAGAGTTATACATTTCTCTGTGATGCATCTGGCATCGGGCTTGGAGCAGTGCTTATGCAGGAGGATCATGTTGTTGCGTATAGATCTCAGCAGTTGGGGCCATATGAGAGGAAATATCCTATGCACGACCTGGAGCTGGCTGCAGTTGTAAAGACCCGTAAAAATCAAGGGAATTTTTTTCTTAATTTTCTTTGGAATTTTAGAAGAACGCAGTTTATGACGGCACCTGATTCCGAGGCCCGGTGTGCCCAGAATCATTTTCCGAAGTTTGGCTTAGGTACGTTCAGTAAACGAATGAGCGGGTTTTTATAACTCTTGAACCGGTGCTCAGAATCGAATTCTGAGGGCACCGATGGAATCACATCACCGGTATTTTCTTAGAAATGCCTTTTCCGGAGTTGCGTTTGCTCAGGTGTGGTTTTTAGTTTTTGGGGATAAGTTAAGAAATAAAATAAAGTGGTGCGACAACTTTATTTTATTTCACTTAAGCCACCTAAGCTGAGTTGAAGCGGATAGGGTGGAACCCAAAATATCCTACCCACATGGTAGGATATTTGTGAGGTGGGGCCCGCACGAGCCCCATCATTTCTTTTCCTCTAAGTAACGCACCCGTGAAAACCCCTTTTTAAATGAAAGTAAACCGGTGCGTTTTCCTAAACTCTTAACGCCCATATTAATTGGATAGTTAAGATATTACCATTAATTCACCGAATTGATGGTTCGTTTCTTAACTTGTTTTTCAAATTGTTGGCATGGAATAAAATAATACCAACACACGTTTTGCTTGTGGGTGGATTGTTGAGAGGATTTGGAGAAACTCTAAGTTCTTCATCCTCCTTCGCGAAGAACGCGAAGAACACGAAGAATGCGAAGAATGTGAAGAACGCAAAGGTGACGAAGAATGCCGAACCCTCGAAGATCGACGACGCGACGCTGTGTTCCGCGATGCCGACAATTCTCCTTCCGCGATGCTTCTTCCGTGACGTTTCTTCCCCGCAACAATCTCCGATCATCAACTGCTTGAGATCGTCGATGCGACACCGTGTACCGCGATGACGCGACGCCCCCTTCCGCGATGCGACGATCCTCTTCTTCCGCGACGGTCATTTCCGCGAAGAACTCACGTCCGACGACAATGACGTGGTAGGGGTTTGTTTTATTTAAATCTTTTTGATTTTATACTCGCGACGTTTGATTAAACTTTTTTTTGTGAGACTTTTAAAACCGCTAACGTGGTGGTTGCGGACTAACGAACAAGTCTGAACCCACCACCCCTTTCTTTCTTGGTGTGCGAAACGGCGGACGTCGACAAAGCAGGCCGCACGGGCGACGCGGGGTCCTCGCAGTGACAGATGGACCCCGGGAGGACCTTTGGCGAAGACGGCGTGAATTTCCGACCACCGGAGCTCGTCCGGTGGTTTGCGGAGCGAACTGTCGGTGCACCCCGCCGGCACGGCGGAGCCGGTGGCGGAAGGCGGCGGCGTCCGACACGCCGCCATGGAGAACCACTGTGGCTGAAGCCGCGTCGGCAGCAGCGCGGTCCCGCGACCACGCGGGACCGGAGGAGCACGGGACGCGGCGGCCAGGCCGCGTCTGCTGGCATGGGCGGCCCCACGCGGGGCCGCGGTTCTCTCATGCGGGGGCAGCACGCCCCCCACTCCGCTCGGCCGTAACCGGTCGAGCCGACCCGCCGACCGGGCCGGGTTGCGCGCCAGCCGGGCCGGGTCGCGCCCAGGCCGGGCCGAGCCACTCCGGCCGGGCCGGGCCGCGCCAGCCGGGTCAGACCCGGACCCGGTTCGGGTCGACCCAGTTCGGGCCGACCCAGGGGGGTTGGGCCGGGTCGGTCCGGGCCGAGAGCCCCATTTTCGGACCTTTACGGTCTTTTGCTCATAACTTGAGCTGCGGGCCTCCGATCGACGCACCGTCTGCAGATATATGATCCTTGGATTGAGACGATTGTTTCAGTATATCGCACTTAAGGTCTCAGAGTACTTTGGGTTTGGCCGGGTTGGTTCGTACCCGAAACCAACCGGGCCCTCGGAGCGGAAATGCTCATATCTTGAGCTACGAACGTCCGATTGATGTGCCGTCGACTTTGTTAGATTCCTCTAAGTGAGACAGATATTTTGGATTACTCCACCTGAGATTTGGATGCAGGTGGAGTACGGTCGGGTTGGTTTTTCCTTACAAACCAACCGGGACCCTGGAACGAAAAAGCCAATAACTCTCAGACCGGGCGTCCGATTGACGCACCGTCTGTGATGTTGAGTTCCTGTTGACGATACGGAACTTTTAGATACATCAAATCTGGACTATGTGTTAGTTGATGTATCAGCCTCTCGGCTCGTGGAGCGGACCCTCCCGAACGAGCTTGCTGTGTGCGGGAACCCTAGTGCTGGCTGCGACTGCAACGATGATGACGACTGTGCAGAGATCCTTAGTGGATTCGACGGTGACGACTACATCACTCAGCGATCCTACGTGGATCAGTGCTACAGATCTTGTGTGGGTCTGATCCGGTGTGGGTCAGCGCTCAGCGGTCCTGTGTGGGCCAACGCCTACATATCCTATGTGGGTCCGATCCTGTGTGGGTCAGCCCTCAGCGGTCCTGTGTGGGCCAGCGCCAACAGATTCTGTGTGGGTCCGATCCTGTGTGGGACTTTGCGGGGGTTAGTTACCTATCGATCCTTTATGGGTCAGATCCTTTGTGGGTCATTGCGGGGGTTAGTTACCTATCGATCCTTTGTGGGTCAGATCCTTTGTGGGTCATTGCAGGGGTTAGTACCTATCGATCCTTTGTGGGTCTGACGGCTTAGATGAATCAATGACAATATCTGATCATCTCTATCGTCATACGAAGAAGTATACCTGTGTGAGATGAATGCTGTTTTTCTTTCCTATGTGGATTGTGTTGTGCTATCCTGTGTGGATTTACGTTTTTCTTTCCTGTGTGGATTGGGTTGTACTTGGGCTCGGATGTTGGAGCCGAATGAGAATTGATGACTTAGGTATATGTATGGGAATATACCTAAGTAGTGTCGGATGTTACTTCGTGATTGTATTTATCCTTTGTGGATTCTGGGAGACCTTCTGGGGTCTCGAGGTCCCTACTGAGTAGCTTATACTCACCCCTGCACGGGCTATGCCCGCACTACGTTGTGTTGGTTGCAGACGACGGACAACGCTGATCGTGGTTGAGGCTTGCGGAGCAGGACGGTACTTGGAGGTGGACCACTGGGCGGGACGTACTCGGAGCGGTCGTATAGCAACCCGTCTTTTTATAACATAACTTTTCATTCCATTACACGGAACTGAGGATCTTTAAGGTTTAGTGTCTTGGAAACAAGGAACATAAAAAATGAAACAAAAAAAAAACATTCTTCTTAAACACTTGAAAGGATTCTCCTCATGTTCACCCTAGGCTCATTACTGCATCTCATAACCTGGGGACATACATCAAAAGGAAGGGTGAGCAGAAGGCCCAGCAAAGGAAACAAGTGAAACATTTTACATATGAACTTGAGATACATCAATAAAGTCATGAAAAGGACTTTAATGCATGAAAATGAAATCATGAGGCATATCATAATAAAAATAACATTTTTCATAACTTGAAGATGTGGCTGCAACATTTAATATTGACAATCGTTTCGTTTCACCAAGGTCCATCCCCAAGGTGTCGTTAAAAATTACCAAGGTTATTCACCAAGGCATCGTTAAAATTGTAATCTCTAGTGGTTACATCATTACCCAATGCATTGGGGCGCTATCAGGGCGCACCCTTAAATTTGCCTTTATTATCATGTGAGCCACATATATCATCATAAAACATTTCATAAATAACCCACATAACATAAAATAAATGGGTTTCATTTCATAATCATAACGTTTTAAAAACTGCTTTAAAGACATGATCTTTACGGTACTTTAAACCCACGGAAAGGGAAAGCGGGTTTCATATATGTAAATCCAAGAATTTAAAATAGAACATTTTGATATATATGTGAATACCCCTATAGAAATAAGAGCTTTGAGTATTCACTTTATAACATAAAATAATTTTTAAAAAAGAGAGAGAGGCACTTTGAGACGAAAATTCTACAGCATAACGACTATGTTTCGGGGTTTTAGAAAACATTGAGAAGAGAGGGGACATGGGTCAAACATTCATATATGACCCATCAAACAGTAGAGAGGCAAAATATAAGGGTTTTAAGAACATGGTAATGAAATTTGAAAATATACCATATGAAATGAAGAACATGAAAGGAAGGAAAAAAAAGATTTCTCTTGTGAGAATTCGGCAGCCTAACGGCGCCACTTAAACTTCAAAAAAATTGAATTGACAAGGTCAAATAGGGTCTCTCATCATATGAACATAAGAGTCCAGTATGATAGATATAGAGATCATACCCCAACATAATAGAAAGGAACTTGAAAGAATTGACGTGAAAGTAGAACTTCAAAACGAGAATGGTGAAGAACCACTTAAAATTTCGGCAGCCTAACAGCGCCACTTAAAATTTCAAAATACTGAATTGAAGTGATCAAATGGGGTCTCTCATCATATGAACATAAGAGTCCAGTATGATAGATATAGAGATCATACCCCAATATAACAAAAAGGAACTTGAAATAATTGACATGAAAGTAGAACTTCAAAACGAGAAGGGTGAAGAACCACTTAAAAATTCGGCAGCCTAACAGCGCCACTTAAAACTTCAAAATACTGAATTGAAGCAATCAAATGGGGTATCTCATCATATGAACATAAGAGTCCAGTATGATAAATTTAGAGATCATACCCCAACATAATAAAAAGGAACATGAAAGACGTGAATGAAAATAGAACTTGAAAACGAGGAAGGTGAAAGAATCCCTTAAAAATTCGGCAGCCTAACGGCGCCACTTAAACATTCTTAAAACGAATTGATGAGAGCAAGGGAGGTATCTCATCATATGAACATTAAATAGGCAGTAGGATGAATATAAAATAACATCCTCCAACATAAGAACATGGAGTATAAAAGAAATGACATAAAAGAGATTACTTGAAAAGAAAGAGAGAGGTCGGATCCCTTACCTTAAAATGTAACTCTTAAACCTCAAAGGTTGGGACCTTGAGGGCTTGGGGGAACCTTGGGAGGACTCCTTGGGAGGAAATGAGACCAGAAATTCGTTGGGAATGAGTGGGGAGTCGAATGGATGAGAGGAGGGCTTGGTATTTATAGGGAAAGTGAGGGGACAAGGCATTAATGACCAAGGGACACCTCACATGTGCTTTTCTCAAACCCATGTGCTCTCCCTTGGTATTTATCATGGAGTTAGGCCACATGGGGCCCCCAAAACAATAATTCATCACCCTTGGCCGGCCAACCCTTAAAAAAACTCATGACATCATCATGACACAGTTATGATGTCATTAAACATACTGAAACCCTAAAACTGTATTTTTACTATTCACTGAAAATTCAACTTTCTCAGAAAAATCCCAAAATTTCATATTAACCAAATATCAATGCTCTGATTTCAAAAATGAAATCCATTTTATAAAAATAATTTTCTAAATATTTTTAATTTAATTTTTAAATAAAAACACTATTCATCGAAAATTCATTTTTTCAGAAAAAACCCCAAAAATTACCATAACATAATATCGATGCTCTGAGTTCAAAAATAAAGTCATTTTTATAAAAATAATTTTCTAATTATTTTTAATTAAATTTTTAATTAAAAAAAACACTATTCACCCGAAAAAAATAATACTTGAATAATAATTAATGAAACCGTTATTTAACTATTTTATTGAATCACATTACTTAATCAAGGTGCCTAGGTTATTTTAAAACTTTCTTTAAGTGAGATTACTAATCCATTTGGTCATATTACTAATCCTAATCATAAAATCACTATTCATAATTTACTATTCATCAAAAATCAAGTTGATCTTATTAGACTCCAAATTTCGTACTGAACATAATTGTAGAAGACCATTTTTCAAAAATCATTACAAATTTTAAGTTATTTAAGGTTTACATAAACATTTTTTTCAAAATATTCTTTTGAAAATTCATAAAAAATATGCATACTATTTTTATCCGGTCATTTGAAAATTCATAAACTTCATCATAAGCAGAAATCCCAATTTTTATTTAAAACAAGGATTACACAAGGCAGTTACAGTCTCGTTACATAGCCCCTTATAATACCAGCATAGGACCTAAGAGTAAGGTGTGCTAGGGTGATAGAATCTTGGGGCGGCTCGGTCAACATTGCCCGAGTAGTAATTTCTATCAGTTTGAACTTCTCGCGAAGGCGATTCCGTTCTAGCTTCACATGATGAAGTTCGGCTTGGGTTTGGTCCAGAGCAAAGGCCAATGGTGCTACCTCCTTCCCAAGCTCTGTTAGATGGGCTTCGATCAGTCCATGACTACTAGGTGAGGCCATCAAATCTTCTTTCTATAATAATCAACCAAGATTACTTATATATAGAGACAATAATCAAAACATTTTGTTCGTAGCGTTCATATTGACCGATGGTCATATAACAGTCAAAACCAATGGTCTCATTCTAATTATAATCATGTTTATCAAATAAAACATTTGTTGAGTAATAAAAATAACGCATAAAATTAGGAAACAATATTTATTTAAAATTTCGGGTCGTTACAGGTCGGCTGGACCCGAGGATCAGTGGAGGCTATCTGTACCCACCCTTCAGGTGGGATTCCCAGTGGATAGCTCGGCGTTGCGGCTTTACTTTTCAGTTGCTATTTTCCCTTCCAGTTGTAATTTACTTTCAGTTTGGGTTTGTATACTGGCCCACTTACTTTTCCTCACTTACTGTTGTACTCAGTTTTTTTACTTAGTGTTTTCTTCTACTGCTTTCTTGATCTGTGGTGTTTGTTTACTTTACAAAGGCAATGCCTTCCATTTTTACCGGGATTTACTCCTTAGTGCTAGTCACCAACCCCTAGCCTATGGAAGGCGGGCTTGGGGTAGTCACAGCATGGGCCCCGAGGACGGGTCGTGATAGCAGTTGTTCATGCCTTGCATTGTTGGAGGCATTATCTTCTGGGAGAGTGTTTTGTGGTGTATACTGACCACAAGAGCCTCAAGTACATCTTCACGTAACATGACCTGAATCTGAGACAACGAAGGTGGGTTGAGTATCTTCAGTCCTTCGATTTTGAGCTTGCCTATACGCCTGGGAAAGACAATGCAGTGGCTGATTCACTGAGTAAGAGGACTCAGATACAGGCAGTTCAGGAGGCTAGCAGTGAGTGTCAGCTTATGGCCCTATTCTTTGAGATGCATTTGGAGGTGCGCAACAGGCAGGGGTAGACTTTCATATCTTCTATAGCTGTTACCTTGACGCTTCTCGACCGAGTTCAAATGAGGCATCTATCAGATTCCGAAGGCCTAGTCCTATGTGAAAGCATGTCAGGAGAGGACCCTCTTCTCAGATGGACCGTTGGCGGGGATGAGATCTTGCATTTCTAGGGACATGTATGGGTGCCAGCTGATATACATGAGGAGCTGATGTGAGACTTTCATTCCTTAGTTTGGGAAGTTCATCCTGGCGTCACCAAGATGTATCGTGATCTACACCACCAGTATTGGTGGCCAGGTATGAAGAGAGATATTGCTGGTTTTGTCATGATATGTTCCACCTGTCAGTAGGTGAAGGTGGAACACCAGCAGCTGGTAGGGATTTTACAGTAATTACCCATTCTCGAGTGGAAGTGGAATAATGTCGCGATGGACTTCGTGATAGGGTTACTGAGATCGCCTCGAGGGAATGACGCAGTATGGGTTATCGTTGATAGAATCACGAAGGTTGCTCACTTCTTGCCGATTAAGGAGACATTATATGTTGTTGAGCTTAGACGGTTGTACATCCGTGAGATTATACGCTTGCATGGGGTTCCGAGTACTGTCATTTCAGATAGGGACGCCCGCTTCATGTCGCATTTCTGGAAAGGGCTATAGAGGGCTTTGGGTACACTGGTACTTCTGAGTACAGCTTACCATCCCCAGACATATGGCTAGTCTAGTGCATGATCCAGGTGCTTGAGGATATGCTCTAAGCTTTCATTATGGACTTTGGAAGTTCTTGGGAGAAGCATATTCCTCTTGTGGAGTTTTCCTATAAAAACAGTTTTCAGGTGACTATTCAGATGGCACCTTACGAGGCTTTGTACGATAGGCCATGCCGATCACCTTTGTACTAGTTGGAGGCAGGAGAGGCAGCTTTGCTGGGACCTCATTGTGTTCAGGAGACCTCAGAGCAGATAGAGTTGATTCAGAGGAGGATGGATACAACACAATCTCGACAGAAGTCTTATGACGATCAGTGGAGATGACCTTTGGAGTTCAAGGTCGGAGATCAGGTTTTCTTACGTGTTACCCCGAGGTTGGGAGACAAGAGGATCAGGAGGCAAGGTAATATTTCCTCGAGATACGTCGATCCGTTTGAGGTTCTAGAGAGATTCAGGCCGGTTGCTTATAGGTTGCAGTTACCTCAGAGATATCAGGCTATGCATGACGTCTTCCATGTTTCTTAGCTTCGATGCTATTTCTCAGACCCATCCCATGTTTTTAGACCTGAGAAGGTTGAGCTGGAGTAGGATGCATCATTCAAGGAGCATCCTATCAAGATTGTTGATCGTAGTGCAAAGGTACTCCGTGGACGTTCTGTTCCTCTGGTATGGGTACTATGGCAGCACGACCGTGTACAGAACAAGACTTGGGAGAGGGAGGCTGATATGCGATCACAGTGTCCAGAGTTGTTCGAGTTTTCTTCATCACTACCTTGTTAGGGAAATTTGGGGACAGATTTATTTAATGGGGGAAGTTTGTAAGAACCCAGACCTTCTTTTCAGGTACGTTTTTTTCCTTTCTGGTCATTTTTGGGAAAAAGAGGAGTTTCTGGAAATTTTTGAAGTACACACCGTGTACTTTGTGAGTACAAGCCGTGTACTCCTTTTCCACTCGAGACCGTGTGCTGGCCATGTCCGGACCACACACATGGTGTGTAGGAGATATGTGGAGGCCGCTTAAAGCGGAGTACAAAAAAGGCGAGTACACGCCATGTACTTCAGAAGTACACACTGTGTATTTTTTTTTTTCATTAATCGGACCGAGTTCGCGCCCCATCGACAGAACCATCTTCTTTTCCAGGTTCCTCGATCGAGAGAGTTTCGTATGACGACGGATCTTCTCCAAGCCTCTGAGCCTCCATCCGTTCTCTGAATCAACCGCCGTCTATTGCGTTGGGACCGCAGCAGTAAGTTCTCTCTTCTACTAGAGCTTTGTTTTCCAATTACTCTTCCTTATCAAGTTATTGGGGGTTGAGCATTTTGTGCATTTTCATAGATCTATGCCATTCTAAGGAGAATCAAGCCTCATGGTTCAAGTATATCTATCTCCTAGGATCGAGGTAGGTGGTTTCTTTCCCTACATTGAATGTTTTTGAGTTTTTTGTGCAAAAGTGCTGGATACCCCTGTATTGGGTATCTCAGGTTGGGGTTTTGTTTCTGTATTGTTATTTTCCTTAGATTTCATGTATGATTGAGGTTATTATATGATTTATAATTGCTTGTTAGCATTTTTGAGGAACACCCCTTGGGTGTTTCCCCCTGTTTGGCTATTTATTGCCGTTTGGATTAGGCTGCCCGTGAGGCATACCGCGTTGCATTGTTGCCTACCTTGATATAATTGATTGCATGTATTGCCTGCTGTTTATATGATTTTGATGCATTGTATCTATTATACAAGTAGTTTTTTGAGCTTACTTAGGCTGCTAATAGTTGATTACGCACGACTAAACTGCTCAGGGCTGTGTGAACCTAGTGCGGTAGACTAAAGGGGGAATTGACGATTTGGGTTTCCCTAGAGAGTCTGTTATATTTTAGTATCGTTTGCAGGACCTATGGGAATGAGAATTTGTGATTCCTTAGAGTGTCCTTAGTTACTTATCGAGACTATAGGTGGAATTAGACATAAGTTCTTCCTCAGAGATTCTATAGCTATCTTTGCAAGACCGCAGGGGAATTGATTGTGAGAGCTTCCAAGAGTGTCTGTGCCTTTGTATGTTTATTTTACTAGAGGGGTCTGCCAGTGTGAGCCACTGAAAGAGTCACCTTGAATATTGTTTGGTTGGTTGCGATGAGTCCACCAAGCCAAAGAACAAGCTTGAGTTTTGTACTGTTCACTGTTTAGGTAGTCTGCTGAGATACCTGTTGTGTTACTTGCTATACCTCGAGAATATAGAGCTATTTTCTAGATTCCTTGGTTGATAATTTAATGAGTGAATTAAATTAATAAATAAATGTGAATGGAGATTTGTTGGATTGTTTACTCTGGTGTACTTCTGTTCTCTGTTGCATTTATTTCCTTTAATTTTTCTATATTTCTCACTGACAGTAGGGCACAGATCTTGTGGTGGTTGCCTACTGGGATTAGTCTCACACCCTGTTTGGGTCCTGATTTTTGGCCCAAACAGGTTATATGGTTGTAGGTGTGGATAGGGATTTTGGCCCTTCTACTTCAGGTACATGATTGCTAGTTGGAGTTGGAGAGCGTAGGACCGAGCCTAGGCTTGCGATGCTACTGGATTTGCTGTTTACTTTTAGCACTTTGTTCTCAGTTGTATTTCAGCACGTTGTTGTGTTTGCTGCTTTCCATAGATACTTGTACCTGCTGCATCATTTTCATCATTATTATATTATACATTCCTTCTGGTGTTTAGTTTCAGTTGTTGTATGATGACCACAACTTCTGCTATTGACTATTATTTCTTGTACCTTGTATACCTTACCAAATGAGGGAATAGTTTCCACAATAACTTACCAAGGCCCTCACTACTAGTCAGCAGCTTCTGGC
Source organism: Viscum album (assembly GCA_963277665.1). Taxonomy (NCBI): domain Eukaryota; kingdom Viridiplantae; phylum Streptophyta; class Magnoliopsida; order Santalales; family Viscaceae; genus Viscum; species Viscum album. The sequence continues at coordinate 310,099,418 of OY728161.1, forward strand.
GTTTGGGGAAATGCGCTTGAGGTCATGTGGCGAACCGGGTACGGGGCACCAGTTGAGTGGCTCCAGATTCGGTTCGTTACATGTTACACTTTAGATCTCAAACAAAATTTTTAGATTCTCCTAGGACCTAACCCATTGTAAATTTTTAGGATCTAATGAGACACCCCACTCAGACATGAAATTCCCAATAAATTTCACTTCTCGGATCCAACACTCATATTTGAAAATCTTACCATAGAGATGATGTTCCTTCTAGATTCCAATAATGATATCCAAATGGTTCATATCTCCTCCTATGAACCTAAATTACACCAAAATACCATCTAGTAACACAAAAAAGTGTCTATGAACAAATTAAAGATTCATTTCATATAAGACATAAATACTACAGGGGAGTTAGTGATACCGAATGACATAACTAGAAGCTTGGAATGCCCATATCAGTTCCTAAATGTTGTATTTGGTATATCCTCTCCCCAGACTCTTAACTGGTTGTAACACCCTGATGTTTTAAAATGATAACATTATTTTTGATAGCATATGTAACATGTAATACTGATATTAAACAATACACAAAATATATGTCTTATAATTTAATCCCATTGATAGTTTAAGGAACACACAACCCCGAGTCGAAAATAACAATAATATAGTATACCGTTATAATATAACCATTATATTAGATGGTATGAATATTAATAACTAAATTATCAAAAATATGGTTATTTATTGATTATAAGTAAAATAACATCCATTTAAAAGAAAAATAAATGTTTAATTTTTTTTTCTAAAATATTGTTTAGTCGCACTTTGTGCCCAAACGTTAAAATTAATTTTTAAAACTTTTAGAAAATTAATTTGAAAAAATAAAACACTTTATTTAAATTAGCATACCAAAATTATGTTAGGGTGAATTTTTGGGATTTCACTAAAATAATTCATTTTTTGATGAATAGTGAAAAATACTGAATTTTAATTGAAAAATACTTTTCCATTTAAATTATTAATAAAGTTAAATTATATTTTTAATTGATTTTAAATTAAAATTAGGTCATTGAAATATCTATTAATTCAATTTAGGTCATTATAATAATTTTAATATTGAATTATGATATAATAACTTTGTAAACATTTGAACATTTTCTCTTTAAAAACTTATTTTCTCATCCCATCTATGGGATTAATTTTAAATTATTTTTTTCAATTATGTAAATTAAATTTGGAAAATTGTATTAAATATTTGGAATAATAATAATTTATATTATTTAATAAGTTCAAATTAATTTATTACCATAATTAATAGTAAAAATATAAAACATTATTTACTGTATTTAAGGTAAAATGGATTTACCGAGGGGTTAAACTAAAAATATAAGGATTAAAATGACCTAAATGTTTTATAAAATATATTTTATGAAAATATTGGAACTTATAAGGTCTAATTATTTATAATAATTCATTTTTTACCCTTTTGGAATGTGAAAAACACGGGTACACCTTTTCCTTTTCAAAAATTACAAGTGTGTCACTCACCTGACTTATAAAAGACCACCCTCCCTAATATTCTTCACATATTCAAAACCTTTTGGTCTAGAAAATAAATATCCAAAAAAAATCTAAAATTTCTTCCCCTCATCCTAATATTATTATTTCAAGCATAAATTAAACCTATGAAGGATTTTGGTTCAGACCTAATGAGGTTACCAAAAGAAGACCTAAGATTCTTCAACGAGCATTTTTATTTTATCTATTCCTCTAACTCGTTAAATTATTATTAAAATATGGTGACATAATAAGATAATTATAATATTTAAAATGATATGTTTTTAGGTTATTTAATAACCTAAAACCATCTCAAATTATATCAAATGGGTTATGAAATATACATTATTGTGTACGACAGACTACCGCCTCACAAACTGATGTCATTATTTTTTCCATTACCACCTCTCACAATTGGATATGATGATGGATAAAAATTATATATATTATATTTAATAAATAAATATATTTTTTAGTAATTATATCATATATAACGTTTTTACTTTTCATTTAGTAGTGGATACGACAACGTTACTCATGTGTAAAACAGATTACCGCCACACAGAGCGATGTGATTCATTTTTCACTAACTCTATACATGGAAGGTAATAAGGATAATGTTAATAAATATATGTGATATAAATGATATATTTACGATATTCATGAAATATTTATATATATAAGAAGATAATATATCATTTTATTTTTTACCTTTTCACTCACTGAAATATGATAACGTTGTTTTCAATATTTGTGGACTACTGCCTTCACAAAGCGATGTGACTATATTTTTAACACCACACCACATGGATGATATATATAATTATATTTAATTAAATAACATAATATTTATTATTTTATGATAATTATTAAAATATAAAATACTACTTCCCTCCATTACATAATGATCATTGAAAAATGGTAACATTACTCATGTATCCATATAACCTATCGTCTCCACGATCGTAACACACTTCATTTCTCAAATCAATATATTATTATTGTTCTTAAAAGTATAATTTATCCATAATTATTATAATTATTTCATGATTATTATTATGGATATTATGGAACTATAAAAAATTCACAATAATAGGTACTTTCATAATAAACCATGACAGAGAAAATAAGGCAATTAACACCTGAAAGAATGAAAATAATGAATGATTGTTAATAAATGGGTGATAAGATGATATAAAAAGATCATATATAACATTTTAAATATTAATATTATTATTTAATAATTTAATAAAAAGTTTATGTCCACAATAAATTAGGTTAAAGAATGTTCAACCAAAATGAAGCATGAAGTAATGGATTTCTTAACTAAATTTCCATTCATTAGGTTAGACTTATACTTAACTGATTATGTCATGCTAAGATTATGTGTGTAATGACTGATGATTATTTTATGTTGTATTTTCACTTATTTTATTTTTATTTACATTTTTTACAGATAATCAATTCATTTATTAATCCCCAAATAAATGATATTATATTTTTAAGGGGCTTCATCTTAGATTCATTTAATTGGGGAATATTTTAATATTATGACCCTAATTTCATTTATATGGTTTATATACTACCAATTTTTCATGTAATATCATGGATAATTCATACATAATTATATTTTAAGTTTCAATTTGAATTATTTCATCTAATTGGATTTGAATTTAAAGTTTCCATGTTGTAATGAATTTCATAACACAATTTATTTTCATCAGGTTGTATTACTGCTTCATTGTCTTTGATTTTCTAATATTATGTGTGTAATAACTTTTGACTATATATTGTTTTATTTACAATTTTTTATGTGAATTTACATTTAATACACATAATAAATTCATTTATTAACCCTCACTTCAATGTCATGACCTTTATATGGGTTTATTTCAAAATCTCATTTAAATTAGGATTGTTTATACTTGAATTTCCATTAAAGGAAATTATTTGATCATTGTATAATAAAACCATTTAATTTCATTCTCCTATTATAAATAATGACGTTTTCAATATTACCACTTTCCACTCTTTGGTGTATAAAATAATTGAGAAAATAGTTTAAAAAAATGTAAATTCATTTATCTATTAGGTTGGAAATCCTCTTCCTTCAAAAACAATTTTTTTAATTGTTTTCAAAAATGTTTTCAAATTTTCAAAAAATATTTATTAATGATTTTTTACCATTTTTTACTTTTTACACAACATTTTGAAAGGAGTATTCCTATAATTTTAAAAACAATTTCCGTTTGTCATTTACAGTAAAATTGAAAGGAATCCTTTGAAATGTACAACATGAATGGAATTTTTGGCCATCATGAAAAGTAATTTTTTTTAAAAAACCTTTATAATTTTCATATATTATTTTCAAAAAAAATTATTTACAAAATATTTTGTGAACATTAATTTTTGAAGTGATTTTCAAAATGAAAGGGATATTTTCCTCAAGAATGATTTTAAATATATTTTTATGGTATTTCAATTCTTCTAAAAAAACAAACTTTTGTTCATACTCAAATTGGTACATGTTTTATTAATACCATCCTTATTATTCATCTAGATGGTTTATGTTAATTTTTACCAAGGAACATATTGAAATTCACTTTCTTGATTCATTTTTTAGTCATCAAATTTCCCTTCATATATTTACTTTCCTATGATCATTAGACATTAAATTTACCCTAAATATAAATATTATTTATCATGATTTTTTTTGGTTTCTAAATTGTATATAATTTCTATATATATTGTTATATATTAAAATGAATTTTTTTATCTATGTAAATATTTATAAATGCAATTTTTTTACTCAATACATATATCTGTGATAAGTAACATTATTCATGAAGTTAAATTGATTTTTCAATATACAGGGAATTTTTTGGACCCTCTGTGATGGGTGAGGCCTATAATTATATATCCCCTTGACATATAAATTATCTCTTGAGTTGAATTAGTAAGATATCATTAAACAGATTTTTACCTATAGTTTTAAACCATCTTCTAAATGGTCTTCATGGTAGAGGTATCTTGTTCCTGAGAACATGATGGCGAATAATTAATCATTTATTTCATTAATAACTCAGTTATTATTATTCATGTGATTTTCACAATGATGTTATATTAGGATGCATTTTATTATTATTTTATTTATTAAATTATTTTTTTAGTTTTTTACCTTTCCATATTGATTATGCATTATCCAATTATCCATGTGATTTTTGAAATGATATTTTCTCTAGATGCATTTCATCCTTAGTTTAATGATAAAATGGAATTGGTTTTCAGTTATTTACCATATCATATTAATTATGCCTTATATAATTATTATAGCCAAGTTATTCATTAAAATAAATGTGTGTTGAGTTATTTACCCTACCATACTGATTATTAATTATTAATTCATAATATATTCTACTATACTTAACTCATGATGAGAATTTGAGTTCAACCTTATTTTTATCCCTTTCCATAGGATTCCAAGAAGTGTACTATGATTGATGTACAAGGATATTATAGAGGCATTAATTATATTCTTGTAAAAAATATATAATATAATTTTCATGTTCAAATTTAATATGGGAATCATGTATATTTGTTTTTTACCAAGACTGCTAAGTTATTTGGTCCTTTAGGATGTGATTCATTGTATCTTATGCTAATGTAATAATGTCGACATAAAATTTGTTATAGTTGGGTCCAGGTCACTACAGTTGGTATTAGAGTAAATTTAGTAGAAACCTTTGGAAATAGATTTAGGAAAACATATATTATGGAACATAACCTTATGATAGAATTTGAGGATAAGCATTGATGAACATACTAAAGTTTTTGCAAGGTAGATATTATGTGTTTTTTTATTAGAAATACATCTATGTATGGATTCTACAAGTGGACATGGTTCTCAATCGGATGTAAATAGGGGTAATAAATCTGAAAAGGGAATATTAGTATTGACCACATAGTCACCAGGTGCTCAACAATTATACTTACTGCACACCTAGTTTGACACTCACACATGATATTCATAAGATAATTCAATTTTTATTATAAATAATTATGAAAGATTTAAATAGATGATGAAAATGAATTACCCAAGTTAAAAATATGGTTTCATATATTAAAAATAATGTGTATCAAAGGAATGAAAAAATGCTTTATGTGTGGAAAAGTATGACATAAAGTAAAGAACTACTGAGGAAAAATGAAGAGTACAATGGAAGGAAATAAATCTCATAATAGGGATCCATTTATAATTTTTTATCTTAAACATGGAGAAAATAGATAATATCATAGTCAATTACCTATTCAATAGGTTAAAACCTAGACCAAGGAAGGACCTATTTAGAAATAAAATGGACAAATTATTTATTTATTTGGTTTTAAGAAACAAATTGTAGAAGTATTTTTTTACCAATGGTATTTTGGTGATAAGAATTATGAAACATTTAAGGATTGTAAAGAATATATTTTTTAATTAACTTAAGAGTTATGGATACCATCATGGGTTTATGAGTTTAAGATTGATCATAAGTTCAAATTCTTAAACACACCTTTTTTAGTTTTTATGTGATTAGACTATACCAAGATTAAGGATGTTTTGGGAGAAATTAATGGAAATAATTTGTTTTAGTTTTTATTTTTTAGAAATAATGAGTTTACATGTTATATAAATAAGCTTAAAGGTATTGATAGCCTTTAGGGTTAATGTGATCATTAATAAAATTGTTAAAATATTCAAATAAGATTATTAGACTTTGGGGAAAACATAATTTGTATTGAAAACCTTAGTAAAAATGTTATTTAATGATTAATTTTATTTGAATGGTGTATATAATATTTTTTAGGAACATTATAGGAATTATATTAAAATGGTTTTAGTAAAAAAAATACCCATTGAATCTAACAAGTTGATAGGGATTGAACCCAAAATTGAGGAAAGATAATAGTTTAATTCTTACCACTTGCGTATGTGATATCTTGGTTAATATGTCATTAGTTAAATAACTTGAAAAATAAACATTAATGATGAACCAATGGTATTACTATTGATTTTTACAGATTGATGTATTATATTATATAACTTGTGCTAACCATATTGGTTTTAGAAAATAGTTAGAGATAGATTGAGACTTGTTACTCTTTTATAGATCTTACTATCCATTAAAAGTGAATTTTAGTGCTTCTAGAATAAAAAAATAATTTTTCAATATTCATTTCTTCGATTAAGTGATGAAATAGAAATTCAATAAAGCACAACCAAAGGATGAAATTGTGATTATGAAATAGAAATGTATCAAATAAGAAAATTTCTTTATATTCTTAGAGATTATAAGAATTCATCAACTCTAGAAAAAGGATCTTAAAAAATGTTTTCCTATTATCATTATTTTTTATGATATAAATATACTTTTTAACACCTCTTTGGTTTATGGATTTGTGGTCATTAACCTTCTCTAGATCACCTAATTTCTTGTGATCAATGACCTCTATAATGCTTCAATAATCCATGGATGTTGGTATTCTCTTCCAAATACATTATTTTATTTCCCGCCTATGTTACCTTAATTGGAAGCTTAGTTATGCGATTATTCCATATGACCTTTGTACTTACCTTTATCTCTTTTAAGAGGATATTTTATTAAACCTTTATGAGTTTTTTAACAAAGGTATAACCAAATTCCAAACCCTTGATTATCGACATCGATTTTAAATTGTGAGGAAAAAATTTATTTAAGGTGTGTAGAATGTAACACCCAAATATTTTACAAGAATAATATTTTTTGATAGATTATGTGACATAGAGCATTGAGCCTACAAAAATCATGTAATATACTTCTTAAATATAGTCTATTTGATAGTTTTCAGAACACACAACCCTGAGCCAAAATGAACCATATTGTAGTATACCATTATAACCTAAGCATTTAATTTGTGGGTATGAATAGTAATTAAGAAATTATTAAAATTATGGTTATCTATTGATTAGATATAAAATAATAACCATTTAAAGGAAAAATAAATGTTTTATTAAAAACTTTTTTTTTCTAAAAGCCGGGTTAGTCATGCTCTGCACACAAAATATGACAATATTTTTTTACCAATTTAATAAAATTTATTTAACAAAAAATATTCATTTTTTAAATTAGTATATCATTAGTATCTTAGGGTGAATATTTTTTTTCTAAAATATCTAAATTTTGAATGAACGGTGAATCATACATAATTTTAATTGAAAAACACTTTTTAGTTTATATTATTTTTAAAGTTATTTTATATTTTGAATTAATTGTAAAGTAAAATTAGTTCAATTATTTATTTATTAATAAAATTTAGGTTATTGGAATCATTTTAATATTGAATCATTCTATAAAATTATTATATACCTTTAAATATTTCCTCTTCAAACACATGCTTTCTCATCACATTTTCATGATTAATTTTAAATTATTATTTTTTCAACATCTATGAATGGAATTAAGAAAAATGGATTGCATAATTTGAATAATAATAATTTATATTATATAATAATTTCAACTTAATTTTTTACCATAATGAATAGTAAAAAAAGTAAAAATTATTTAACACAGTTATGGTAAAAAAGAATTTATCATAGGGTTAAACTACAATGATAAAGGTTAAAATGACATAAAAATTTATCTAAAATATATTTTATGTCCATATTCCAGCACTATAATGTATACCTCACAATAATACTCCATTTGGATCCTTGTGGAATGTGAAAAACATGAGTACACCTTCTTCTTTGCAAAAATATAAGTGCACCACTCAACTCAATTATAAAAGGCCAGCCCTATCCATTATTGATAACACCTTCAAACCCTTTTGGATTGGAAAATACATGACCAAATCACTTCCCATGTAACATCCCTATATTCTAAGGAGGTATATTCTTGTTTATGTTTTGGTTTAACTTTTTAAAATGGTTAATGAAATGTTTTCGGGAATATGAGGGGCCTTTGAGGGTTCATAGGGATTAATGAAATTAAAGAGGAGGGGAAATAGGCTATCCATTGTAGGTTTCATGGTTGGATCATGGATAGTTCTAAATTTGTTCCAGAACCATGCACCCTGGATAGGGGTGGTGCATGGTTGTTAGAACCATTCATGGTTGGTGACTAAATTGTATGGGATTGGATAAAGTCACCCTGAATAGAAAACACTTGGTTTGTCAAACTGTGCACCTCCCCAGGAGACACCACGACTCAGACCCCCTCTTGGACAGAGGGTGGTGAATGGTTTATCCAACCATACATCCAAACTATGGACCTCCTTAAACACGGGGAAATTTCCCATTTCCCCTTCAGGATTTTGAATCCTCATTCTATTTTTTTACCATTTCACTCTATAATATAAAGGGTTACAAACGAAAAACTCCCAAACATCCAACAGACAAATCCTCCTCAATTTTTAGCTATTTGGAGTTCTATTTGGTGCATATTGAAGATACTGGTGAGTCTAACACTCCTCTTGCCTCTATTTTATTGAATATGGATTGTATGATCTTTCTTCTCCTTATGAATCCCTAAAACCTCACTTTTTCAGTAGATTATAGGTTATTTATTTGAATTTGGTGTGAGATAAAATCAAGGTAATTGATTAAACAAGTCTTTATATATGAAGTCAAGGTAGGTGTTCTACAAGTTATATCCCACAGTCTTGATACCCCAATGTATGTGTATGTGGTTTTGATTTTGTGTAATTGGGATTTAAATTTGGTTTCCTTAGTGAGAAATGATAAATTAGATGATTAAATGAAAAAATGGTTGATTAAAAGATGAATTGAACAACCCATGACCCCCGTGGGATCTGTTGAGGTTGATTTTATTGGAATAAAGGACACTCATGGGGTGTGCCTCTACCTTTAACTTCAAATTTAGTGGTTAAAGGTTCAATTAAATGGGTATGAGATATACCATATGAAAATTAAATTTATCATGTTTACATGGATGGATTTATAAGCTAAATCCAATGATAAATGTGTTTTGTTTGATAATATAGAATAAGGGGGAGTTTGGTTTATCTTTAATGTGAGTGTTATGGATTGGGAAATGGTAAATGTGATAAATTGATTCAGAAGAATTTTCACATGAATTAGTGGTTGTGTGGGGTATTGGACTGAGGATCCTCCCATGGGTCAGCTAGAATGATGCTCTAGGTCCACAAACTTATTAGATGGTGTAGGGAGTTAGACTAAGGCTTCATTACCCTAATGAATGAAAGTGGTATGATTACCTAAATTGAGTATCCAAGGAAATGTTTATGATTACCTAGACTGAGGATCCATAGAAAATTGGTGCATATATATTGTTGTGAAATGATTTTCCCTGTGATGTGGAGAAACTTGATTCCTATTATTCATCATTGTTTTAACCAGCATAGGCCTAAGTGAATTGGATTAATATGAGTAACACTAGAGATCAATGGTAAAATTGGTAAATCTTAAAATGTTCATATTATGGATTTTTTTCCTAATATCTACCCATTTTTATTATACTTATGTATACACTTTTTAATATTCTTTTTTTGTTGACAATGGTTGTGGAGGCCTACTAAGTTGTGCACACACCCTTCTCAGGATTCCATTGGTTACTTGATAAGATTTCATGGTTTTAGGTTAGGAAATGGAAAAAAACATTTTCTAGATGGTTGATTTTGTTCTTGGGGGTGTTCATGGATAAGGGAAGCAAAGTTAGTGTCACGAATCATTTTGGGGATTCTTTATCTTATCTTTATTTTGTTTTTTCATGATACTTGTAACTATAATATTTGACATGAAACATTTATTATTTGTTGTCGGAATCTAACCAATTTTGGAAAATTGATTTTTGATGAATGTTTATTTTTTATAATATTTCCATTAATTTTGTATTTTATCTATTATAAATTAATTTGATTGAGATATTATAGTCTTTTTACATATCTCATTTGACCCTTATTGCTAGTCAGTAGCCTTTGGTGTAAGAGGAGGTGTTCTTGAGGTCATGTGGTGACATGGTTCAAGGCACCAATTATAGCAGATTCTGGGTCTTGGACATTACAAAGTAGTATCAGAGTGATTATTTTCTTTTATTTATTTTATTTGGGATAGGTATATAGGAGAATAGGAGGTTTCAAGCCCTGGGAATGAGATCATGCATGTGAGTAGCTAACCCATGTATGGGTGAAACCAAGTACCTAGGGTGTGTTTAATTTTCATTATATATGGATGTTATTTAACATTGAGTGATGAAATGGTAGTGTGATGTTATTAATTTTTTATAATTCATCAGTGACTTGGAACGACATGAGTTCTTATACAGATTCATCATTATTTACACTTATGGATACATGTTACATGGATCATGCTTAGAACAAATTGGAAAATGGGAAATGTTGGGTATAGGAATTACAAATGAATGTTTATTATATTTTAATTTTTAAAGAGAATGTGATTAATAAAAAAATTTTAATTGTAAAAGAAATTAAAGGATAGTTATAGGATGGTTAAAAAGAAGTTTTAATGTAAAGTGAAATGTTGGTAGTTGGTTTATCCCTTGTTGAAATAGCCCGATTTAGGTATGGTTGGGAATGGTCTTGTGTTAGTGGTTATGCCTGTTGGGATATGGCCTGTAGAATTTGTTTTTTATGGCTAGTGGTGAGACCTCATTTGATTAAACTATGGAAATATTATGTTATGTGTTTTGAGACATGTTTTTGGAGCTGTAGAGAGATTCACCAATGAATACATATACTATGTGGGAAACAAGAGTGAATCAATAAGAATTTTCCTCCACTAACAGTCCAAAGAACCCCATTGGTTCTGCGAAATAGAGGTGCATAGTAGTTCTATAAGAACATTACTCAGTTTATTCTTATTATGTAATGATAAATTGGTATGGTCATTCCAATTATGTTTGACTGGACTGGAGATTTTTGGTTGCAGCACCCTCCAATATTTGTAGGGGAGGTTAGAACTGAGGCAGGTGAGTTCTGGATAGATTCCATCAAGATGAATCTGGATCACATGGATTCTCCTCCTGAGAAAATAGTCATGTCAGTGGCTTAAATGTTTGGAGGTCCCACAAAGAGCTGGTAGGATATCTTAGTTCTGACTGAGACAGCATATGGTAAGTGGTGGAATGATTTCCTAAAGAAGTTTCTGGAACACTACTATATGGTGGCTTTGATATAGGATAAAGTTGAAAAGTTTATGATGTTGACTTAGGGGACTAAGTTCATAATGGATTATGCTAGCCACTTCACTAACTTATGATATTTTTTTGCAGCATTAGTGGGGGAGGAGGCAGCTATCATGATACATTTTTAGGAAATAATTAGATATGATATCAAGTACAAGGTGAATATATACCATTTAAAGAGGTTTTATGATGTAGTAGATTGGGTGTTCATTTCATAGGAGAACTTGGAGGAGGCTTCTGGTAGTGTTCATGTGGTTAGAGTTTAGAAATATAGAGGTACAACTTATGATAGTAGGAAGTTCCATTTCGAGGGTGTTCATGAGGGAAATGGTAGAAATAAATGTCAAGGAAGAGGATTTATCTCTCAAGGTAGTGACCTAGTGTATTGTTATTAGTGAATATGGATGGGATGAATGTGTGGATAGTGTCTCTTACTATGAGTGGAGTGGTAAGTATATGAAAAGATAGGGCATTCAAATAGGTTTTATAGGAGCCCTCGATAGGTGGGTAGTGGGGGAGGATCAAGGCATATATAGAGTGAATAAAGGGTGCCTTTTACCCCATTCCACATTGGTAGTTGGAGTTCTACTATTTATACCGTTTGGTGTTAAGGATGTGGTTCTTCATGGAAAGAGTGTCATTAATATAAGGGTATAAATACACTAAGGACTCATACTAGGACCCAGGGGATATAGATATGTTGTCCTCATGCAGTTTAGCCAACTCCTAGTAGTGGTGAGGTGAGACCATTTACTATTTGAGGTACAATATTTGTATCTTCCACATTTTTAAGTTCATTATTTGATACATCAGACTCAATTTTTTTATATCTACTCAATTTTAGAATGTTTTGGGTCTAATGGTGGAACAAATGTGTGGGGTTATATCGATTGATACATCATTGGGTGTATAAGTAGAAAATATCTAGCAATGTAAAGAGTGTACCCTCGAGCTTGGTGGGTACCATTTCTTTTGGGACTTGTTTGTGCTCGAGAAGTCAAGATATTACCCAATATAAGGGATGTATTGGTTGGTGTTTTATCAATCCAACATAAATTTTTACCACAAAAGGTTAATATTCACGTCCCTTGATGGTGGAAATTTTGTTCACCATGGGGAATGAGATATCCGATTAGGCCTTTCTGGGCCAGTTCATTAGTGGTTAGGTGAGATCACATCTAAAATGGAATGTCTTATGCTTGAAAATTAGGAAAGAGATAATTATGTCTTTCCCACTATGTTGGATTCATGTCAAGATATGTTTCCTATGGATTTAATGGGGTTTCCACCATAGTGAGAAGTTGAGTTCACAATTGAGTTTGTACTTGGAGCTGATTTGGTTTCGACTTTTACTTATATAATGGCACCAAAATAGATTCAAGATCTTAAGAATAATCTTGAGTAGTTAGATAATAAAGGTTTTATCATCCCAAGTATGTCACCTTGGGTTTCACTAGTATTTTTTTACATAAAATCTAATGGTTCACTAATTTTTTTATTGATTATAGAAATTTAAATATGATAGAAGTTAAGAACTGATAGCATATTCCATGTATCAATGATATTTTTGACCATATGAATGGTGATTCAGTTCTCACCATAATTTATTTGAGTTCTGGGTGTCATCAACTAAGGGTGAGACCTTCTAATATATAGTGGAATGCTTTTAGAAGCAGGTATGAGTTTTATGAGATCATTTCGATTCCCTTCAGGTTGATGAATACTCCAGTAGTTTTTTTGGAATAGATGAACTATATTTTCCAACCATTCTTGGACTGATTTGTAGTTGTTTTTGTGGAAGAAATATTGGTGTACTTCTAGACTCATGATTATCATGAAAACCATCTTGAAACCATCTTGAGTACTCTAAGTGATCATCATTTATACTCCAAACTATCCATGTGTAGCTTATACATTGACAAAGTGAATTTTTTGGGTCACATCTTCTCTAGGGAAGGTGTTTCAGTGGACCCATAAGAAGTGAAAGTGGTTGTCTCTTGGGAGAAACCCAAGAATGTTTTTGAAATCAGAATTTTTCTGGGTTTTATGGGATATTTATTAAGTTTAATCAAGTACTTATCTCGCTTAGCATCACAACTTTTGATCTTGACTAAGAAGGGTTTCAAGTTCAAATGGTCAAGTGCATATGAGAATTACATCCAAGATATGGAAGAATCATTTTACTACCATGTAATTTTTGATCGTACTTGACCATGTTAAGAAGTATACCTTTCTTTTTTATGCTTATAGGGTCAAACATGGAGCAGTGTTGATCCAGAGATATCGAGACATAGAATTTGGGTCTCTAATGTTAAGGCTGCATGAACAAAATTACACTACTCAAAACCTTGGGTTAGCTATGATGGTTTATGTTTTAATGTGTTGGAGGAATTACTTACAAGGAGAAATTTTTATTATGTAAAATGAACATAAAATCCTAGATTACATATTTTTTAATAGGATTTGAACCTACAACAATAAATATTGTTCGATTATATGAAATATTTTGATTTTTAGTTGGCCTATATTCCATGAAAAGGGAACAATGTTGCAGATTCCATATGTTGATATATTCTTACTCATGTAGTTCAGGAGTCTAGTCATGAGTGAAAATTTATGTCTTTGTTCATTAATATGCATATAGGGGTTCAAGAAAACCTAGGAAAGATATCCCTAGTATTCTTATCAAGCGAGTACACAATTTTGAGCAAGGTCAAGGTGAGGCAGTATGAGGATACAAAATATTTGGACTTTAGGTGAATCCTTGAAGGTAGGGAGTCACCATCTGACTATACAGTTGAAAATGATGAGATTGTTTATTTTTGTGGTCATGTTTTTTTCCCATGTGTATGCGATAAGAGTGGAGGCATTATTTTCATGCCTTGAAGTGGGGGATGCATACTAGTTTAACCATATTGTATCGTGATCTTCATAGATATTATTGGTGTCCAAAGATGAAAAAATAGGTTATAGGTTTCATGAAATGTTACTAAAGATTAAATCATGTGAAGGGCAAACATTACCAACCAGGTGGTTTCTGACAACCTTTTATTATTCTAGAATGGAAGTGGGATGATGTTACCATGGATATTGTGTTATTTATTTTGAGGAAGTCTCATAAGAATGACACTATATGATTAATTGTGGATCATTTGACCAAATTAGTATATTTCTTAGAGATATAAGATAATTTTTCCATCGATTGGTTATGCGAATTATGTGTTTAGGAAATAGCATGTTTCCATCAGGTACTTGAGACTATTGTTTTACATCATGACCTATGTTTTACTTCATGCATATGTTAAGGGTTGAAGAAGGCTCTTAGTACCCCAGTATTTTTGAATATATATTCTCACCCACAGATAGATGGGTAGTCATAGTCTATTATTCAGGTACTAGAGGACATGTTTTGGGTATGTTTCCTAGACTTCAGTGGGACTTGGGAGGGACACATGGTGCTCGGGGAGTTCACCTACAATAATATTAAAAAGGAGACCATTCATATGGAACCATATGAAACACTATATGGTAGGATATTTTGGTATCCCTTATGTTAGTTGGAGGTCACGGAATTTGAGTTGTTGGGCCTAAGCCTCTTATGCGAGACATTAGAGAAGGTCCAGTTGATTCTAAAATGGATGGTTATGACTTAGAGTAGTCATAAGTTGTATGCTGATTGGATTCATCAAACCCTTGATTTTATGGAAGGTAATTTTTTTCCTTTAGGTTTCTCCAAGGATAACTCACCTTTGGATTTGAAAATATGGAATATTGGCACCTAGTTATGTGGGGCTATTTGAGTTTTTGGAGGGGATCAGACCAATGGTATACCGATTGGCTCATCCACATCAGTATAGTGTCACGCATTATGTATTTAATGTGTCATAGAATCAAAAGTATCACCTTTACCCTTATCATGTGATTGATGTTGATGATGTAGAGATTTTGGCAGATGATTCCTTTGAAGAGAATATAGTTCATGTTCTGGATTGTAGCGAGAATGTTTTGTTGGGTATGTTTGTATCATTGGTATGACTGTTATGGTAGTATGGTAATGTTTTGAAAGAAACTTGGGAGAGGGAAAAATATATGCAAGCATAGTTTCCCAATATTTTTACCTTGGAGACTAAGTAATGCAAGGAAGTGCGGCTTGAGGACAACACATTATATGGTTGGGAATAATTAAGACCTTAAACATATAATGATGTACATTATTGATTAATTTTTATTTTAACTCCCTTAAAAAGGGTAATAAATTTTTTACCAGGTGTATGAGGATCATTTGGGTGTCCCTGAGGGTTTTTTATGTGAAAGAGGTGGAAAAGAGGCCATCCATTGATGGTTACATGGTTGGTGCATGAATAGTGCTAATAATGAGCCAAAACTATGTGCCCTATAGAGGGGTGGTCCACAATTGATAAACCTATGCATGATGGGGGACCAAACCATACATGCTTGGACAAATCCATCCTTCATGAACACAACCCAGTTTTTCAAACTATGTAGTTCCACATGTGACCATTCCACATTGGCCCCCTCTTGGATAGAAGGTGCCACATGGTTGTAGGACTGTTTGGCCAACCGTGCGGCCAAACCATGCTACTCATTAAATGCGTGTGTGTGTGTGTGGGGGACTTTCCATTCCACCCCTATATTTTTGAAACCTCATATGATTTTTCTCCAATTTTATTATAAAATAGCATGGGTTATGAACCAAACCCTACCAAACTTCTAAGAGTTTAATATCCCTCAATTTTGAGTCTTTTGGAGTGTTTTTTAGTGTAGATGGATGTTTTGGGTGAGTATAAAACTCCCCTTGCCTCTATTTTTGGGAATAAGGATTTTATGATCGTTCTTCTCCTTTAAAAACCCAAAATTATAACTTTTATAGTAGTTTATATGTTGTGGATTTGATAGTGATGTGAGTTTGAATAAAGGGATAATATTCATTGACTATTCATCTATAAACTCAAGGTAGGTGCTCTAGAAGTTATATATTATAGTCTTGATTTTCTAATGTATGTGTATGTGGTTGTGCATTACTCTCGTTGGGATTTCCATTTGGTTTACTTGGCGTGAAATGATAAATTGGTTTATTAAATTATAATTTGGTTGATTAAATTATGCAATGAATCCCTCATGATATCAGTGGGATTCATTGAGTTTTATTTATCTATAATAAAGGACACTCATGGTGTGTCCCTCTCCCTTGAATATGAAATTGAGTGGTTAATGGTTAAATTGAAGGGCTATGATATATAACCTATGATAATTACATTTATAATGTTATCATAAATAGTTTTATGAGGGGAAGACAATGTTAAATGTGTTTAATTTTTTAGTATGGCATAAGGGGTTGTTTCATTTAACTGGAATGTGTTAACAGTGTTATAGACTGTGAAGAGTAAAAGTGAATAGTTGTTTGAGAAGAATGTGCACACTAATAAGTGGTTTTATGATGTAATTTACTATGTATCCTACCACATGTTGACATGACTGATTCTCTTGGCCCACTGATGTATTTCATGGGTTAGGGAGTCAGACTAAGGATCCATTCCCCTATTGAATGCAAGTTGTAGGATTACATGGAATGAGGTTATAAGGTAATGTTTATGATTTCCTAGAATGAGGATCTAAGGTAAGATGATATATATATGATTTTTTTGAAATTATTTCCCCTATGATGTTGAGAAACTTGATTCCCCTTATGTGTTGTTTATTTGACTGAGATATGCTAAAGTTAATTGAATGAATATGAGTAACACTTGGAATTAATGGTAAAAGTGGTAAATAAAAAAATTATTATATGATGTAATTTTTTTTCTAATATATACATTTTTTTTTTTATTGTTCATTTTAATACAATTTTTATTAAATTGTATATTTTTTATACATAGTTGGTGGTGGCTAAATGAGTTTTACTCACACTGTTCTTGGGCTGCCAATGGGTACCCGAGATGACTTCATGGTCACAGGTCACGATAGAGGCAATGTCCCTATGTTTGATGGTTTATTTTGGGATTGTGGATGTTCATGGATTAGAAAACCACATGCATTGTTTGGATTAATTTTTAGGATTCTTCAGCTTGTCTTTATTTTGGTTTTTCTTAACACTCATAATTTTAAGACATGACATGGAACATTTATTGTTGGTTGTGGGATTGTACACAATTTTGGGAAATGGATTTATCATCAATGTTTATTTTTTATATTATTTACCTTAATTTAATATTTTATATTATCTGAATTACTATTATTGAGATGGTATAGTCTCCCCATGTGTCTCATTAAACCCTCACTTCTAGTCGGTAGCCTCTAACATACGGGGAGTCGTGCCTAAGGTCATGTGAAAACTCTACTCAAGGAACCAATTATAGTGGATTTTATGTTGGGGAAGTTACATTAAATAATCAATTCCCTCATCCTAGATGCCTTATTTTTGGAATAAATCAAACCTAGTAAGTCTTTTGATGTAAAACTAAGGAGGTTACACGAAGTAGAAGTAATGAATGAACATTTTTATTTTTTCCCCCACCACTTTAAATTATTATTAAAACATGATGATATAATAAACTAAATTTATTATATATACCAAGATGTTGTTATGTTAAGTTAATTACCTAAAACCATCCCAAATTCAATCAAATGGGTTATGAAATCATCATTCGTGTGTACAACAAACTATTGCCTCATGAAATGATGTTATCCTTTTTTCCATTACCACCTCTCACAGTTGGGTATGATGATCGATCTAAAGTATATATTTTATATTTTTAAAATAATTATACCTCTTGAGTAATTATATAATATATTAATTTTTTAATTTCCATCCCATAATGGATATGATAACTTGAATCATGTGTACGCCAGACTACCGCCTTACCAAGCGATGTGATTTATTTTTCACTAACACATTACATGGATGATAATAAGGATAAAGTTAAAAAATATATGTGATATAAATGAAATAATTATGATATTAATGAAATATTTATAATTCCAAAAATAGAATATATCAATTTATTTCTTACATTTTCAATCACTAAATGATGACAATGTCGTTTGTGTGCGTATGTAGTACAACCTTCACGAAGCGATGTGACTCTTTTTCATCACCACACCACATGGATTATATATATAATTATATTTAAATAAATAATATGGTATTTAGGATATTATAATCATTATATAAATATAATTTATTACTTACCTCATTTCTAAAATGATCATTGAAAAATGGAACAGTTATTCATTTGTATGTACAAACTATCATCTCCACGATCGTAACATACTTCATTTATCAAAACCATCATTAATTATTGGTATAAAAAGTATAATTTATGTATAAATATGATAATTATTTCATTATTATTATTATTTATATGATGTAACTATATAAAATTACCATGAATTAGAACCCTCATAAGAAATAATGAATGAGAAAAAAAGGTAATTAACACCCAAAACAATGAAAACAATGAAATATTATTAATGAACTAGTGATAAGATGATATAAAAAGACCATATTTGATATTATAAACATTAATATGTTTCTATAACTTGTTAATAACATGTTTAAAACCACTATACATGAGGTTAAATTATTTTCAACAAAAAGGAAGCGTGAGGTAAGATATTTTCTAACTCAATATCCATTCATTGGGTTAAAGTTATACTTCATTTATTATGTCATGATAATATTATGTGTGCAATAATATTTTATTTTTTTATGTTTAATTTAAATTTTTATGTGTATTTATATTTTTAACACATAATCAATTCATTGACCAATCCCTACATCAATGATATGATCTTTGTAAGGGACTTTGTCTCAATTTCATTTCATTAATGCATATCGTAATGCTATGCACCTAATTTATTTTATATGCTGTATATACATCCACATTATCTTGTAAAATCATTAATAATTCAAAATTAATAACATTTTAGGTCTTGATTTAAATTAATTAATCTAATGTGATTTGAAGTAAAATTTACCAAGAGGTAGAGAATCTCATAACTCAATTTCATTTAATTGGGTTATATTTATCCTTATCTATCTTTGATACAATAAGATTATGTCTATAATGACTTTTGAATATCTATTATTGTATTTAATATTGTTTTACATGGATTTAAATTTGATTCAAATAATATATTCATATATTAATCCTCACTTCAACATTACGACCTTTGTAAGGGTTTATTTCAATATCTCATTTTAATCAGGATTGTTTATACTTGAATTTCCATTAAAGAGGTTTATTTTATAATTTGATAATAAAACCATTTAAATTTCTTATCATTTGGTTAATAATGAATTTTTCATGTAATATTACCATTTTTCTACTCTCTGGTACTTAACAAAATTGAGAAAATGTTTTTAATAAAATCCGACTTCATTTCTCTCTTTGATTAGAAATCATTTTTATTCCAAAGAAATATTTTATAAAAATGTTTAAAAAAATGTTATTAACATTTTAAATATTATTTATTAAAGAATATTTTACCCATATTTAGATTTTTACAATTTTTTTGAAGGGAATATTTATGTCATTTTCAAAATAATGCATGTTTGGGTTTTACCTAAAAAAATAAATGGAATATTTTTTTAATGTGTAAAATATGAATGAAATATACATACATTATGAGGAATAAATTTTTTTATGAATTCATTTATATGATTCAAATTTTATTTTTAAATAAATTTATTTTCAAAATGTTTTGTAAACTTTTATTTTTAAAAATTTATTTTCAAAATGAAAATGATATTTTCCTGAAGAATGTTTTTAAAGATCTATTTATAGTATTTCCATTCATCAATGAAAAAAACCTATATTATTACTCCAATGGGTATAAATTATATTTATATGATAGTAATTATTCTTCTGGATGGTTTATGATCATTTAGACCAAGGAAATAATTAATATTTACTTTATGGATTTATTTTTCCAGTCATCAAACTTAACTTTGAAATATTAACTTTCCTATGATCATTGGACATTAAATTTTCCATAAATGTCCATATTATTATCATAAATATGTTTGTTTCCTAAATTTTATATAATTTCAATATACAAAGTTCTACATTGTAATTAATTTTTTTATAAAGGAAAATATTGATAAATCAATATTATTTACTCAATATTGATATTTAATGTTAAGGAACATTATTCATATTATTAAATAGATTATTCGATATACGAGGAATTATTTAGACCTTCAGTGATTTGTGGTCCCTCATAATTATATATCCCTTTGATGAATTAATAGTTTCATGAGGAGAATCAGTAATCTAGCATTAAATTTGTTTTTAACTGTAGTTTTATAATATCTTGTGAAATGTGTTGATGCTTGAGGTTTCATGTTCTTGTGAACATGACATCAGATAATTAATCATTTCCTTTATTAAGAATTCAGTTAATATTATACATGTGATTTTTAAAATGATAATATATCTAAATTAATTTCTTTCCCTTTTTATTGATTAAATGTAATGTGTTTTCCATTATTTAACTTTCCATATTGATTATTCCTTATCTTGTTATCCATGAGATTTTTTAATAGTATTGTCTCTAAATGTATTTAATTTTATACTTATTGATTAAATGAAATGAGTTTTCAGTAATTTACCTTTCTATACTGATTATGACTTATCTGGTTATGATATCCATGTTATGGATTAAATGGAATGTGTGTATAGTTATTTACCTTTCCATATTGATTATTCTTTAATGACTAATGATAGATTCCTCTATACTTAAAACTTACTAAGCATTTGGACTCACACTTATTTTTTTACCTTTCCCCATGATTCAATGATGCGTACCATGATTGATGTGAAAGTATATTCTAAAGGTAATAATGTTATTATCAAAAATAATTATGTTGTAATTTTTTTTCTAAATGTAATATGGGAATCAAATATGTATTCGGTTTACCAAGAATACTAAACTATTCATTCCTTTAAGATGTAATTCCTTGTATTTTTTCCACTATAACAAAGAAGACACCGAATCTAAGATAATATGGCCAGGGTATCTACACTAGAGGCACCCTGACCAAAGGTAAATATTTGATAAACAACATGCACCACTAAGTTGGACAACAATATCATTAATCTTAGGAAAATGATATTTATTCTTAATAGTCACCTAATTCATCTTTTGATAATACAGGTAAAATTTGAGACTCTCATATTCCTTCGTAGAAATAGGACAGGTGAATCCCGTGATGAAATTCTCAAATGAATAAATCCCTTATCCTCTAAGACCTCAATTTGAATGTTTAGTCCCACTAACTCAGTAGGTTCCATTTGATAAGATGGCATAGAAATGTTCATCAGACTAGAGAGTATGTAAATAGTAAAATCAACCTCTAACTATGGTGTTAACCTATAATAATCATCTAAAAAGACCTTGGGTTATGTAAATACCACCACAAGAAGTTTACTACCCAAAAATAGGTCAATGAAATTGGGAAAAATCTCTAAAAACTGGCACAATATTACTCAATTATAAGGAACAACAGGCCTCACCCATCAAGATCTAGTATCTCACTCACCCTGAATAACATGAGTGACCCCATCAGAAGATAAAAACTGATCCCGATGAAGATAAATGTCTATCAAATCCTTATTGTTGATCACACAATCCATTCCAAGTATCAAGTCAAAGATGTCAATATCAAGAACTAAAAAGTCCCAAACCACCTCAAAGATGACTATCATCACTCGAATTGAGGGACACTTAACATTGTTTAGACCTATATCAAAAATAAATTAAAAGATAAAAAAAGAATGACACATGTTATAAATATATTCCAAAATGATAAACTGAAATTAATGATATAAAGGAATGGGTAAAACTCATATCAAATAAATATTACAACATGGAAGACAAAATAAACACCATACCTATAACAGTAGCTGGAGCTACTTCAGATTCCTCTAGAGCACACTCTGTCTCATAAATACTTCTAGCCCTTGACACATAAATATTCCACTTGGCCTGAGGATTAAACCCACCAAAATTGGAATCATCATTATGAACCTGTGAACCCATGGTGAATATGGATCTTACCTTAATTCATTGGGATATCCTTTCCAAAAAAATACCTTGGATGGACTAGTAGTCATTAGAGATGACAAGACTTATGAGTCTCTGTATTGTTTGGTGTGGTATGACTATGCCATCCAATTTGGTAGTAGAAAAATTTATGTTGACTAGATGAAGACCCTAAAACTGGTCCTAAAGGAAATAGAACACCCTTGAGATTTATTTCCATTCCAAAAAATAAACCCTGGATAACAACATCACCAACTGAAACTCCATGAAAACCTATCTTTACAGCTATGTCTACATTAGAAAAAGCTACTTTTTTGACTTCCTATATAAAGGTTAGAAAGAAAATGAGAATCAATATCATTTGAATATAAGATGTCAATACTATCTGAAACCTCAGAGCCTTTATGTACTCATTGGTGATAAACTTCGGTGCCAGATGCACCATATTAGAAAATCATGTGGTGTAATGAATATGATTTTCCATGTATTAATTTTAGATATTATATAAATTCTTTTTGTTTCCAGGGGATGATAAGGACTGAGATTATGAGGTATGATGGCCCCAAAATTATTATTTTTAAATATATTAAATATAATAATATCACGTGTATACGGTTTTCTCGAAACAGTGGATTAACTCCAAAACAATGGAACAAATCAAAAATATGAGGGCACCATTGAGTTCATAACATTTAAATTCTATTGGTATGACATAACCATTTTTACGTCAGGTGTTTGTGATAAAATTTTCATGGTCATGAATTAAAAAAATAAATAAATTTATTTATTTATTTTGTTCATTGACGCAGCATCTTAGACTTTCCACTTTAAATGCTCTATTATGGAAAATTTGGAGGTTTATCCACATAAACCTAAAATAGATAGGATTTGTTTGGGTGAGTTGGAGGAACCTTTGTGGTTGAGTGATGAACATATCATGGATCATCGACTGGTGTGCAAGAGAATGAGTGGATCTCACTAACAACAATGACGTAGTATCTTTCTTCATCATGGATCAATCAAAACACTAGGCAAGATGTTTTATTTGTGAAATTACATCCATTTATTTTATCTCAATTAAATTAAGATCAATTCTACAAAAATAATTGATTCATACATCGATGTAGATTTAATTGATGGATTTTGTCATTGTTTTTTTACCTCTCTTTTTCTCTAAATATACGACTACATATCAAGGCTGAACAAACAAAGTACAAGGTTCATTCCTCACATATTATAGTTTATGGATTTATTAACTATTTATTATAACATTCATCATTGTAAATTTCCTTGGCCCATGGTTGGATGAATACCCAATATTTGATCATTTTGATACCATTCCTCAGTGCAACGTGTCAATAACGTGGGTGTTGTTTATGTTCAAGTTTATTATCATGGTGTAATGAATATGGAAGATGATAAGAATAAGTTAAAAACATATTTTTGGTTCCTGTTATTCCTGGTATTAATGTACCTCAATGAAAAATGGCTTGATGATAGTGTTTTTTAAGAATATCCAATCCCAGATCCTATGGAACATGATGGAAAAGGTTGGATGGAATCTGATCCATGGGTTTCCATGAGAATGGGTTCTATGATGATGTGGTCAATAATGAAAAAGGAATAACCAGTGGATCTGTAAATTCCCATTCTACAAAGTGTTTAATCTGGTATTACATGCTATGTGGGATCCCTCAATGTGGTGCTAGGGTTTTTTGTGAGTTAAATATCACATCCCTTATGAACCAGTCACACATCATGGGACACATTCTCGACAGTATGGTGTGTAACCTAAAGGTTACATAGGAATGAGAATTCTGATTTACACGAACAAGGACATAGTACCTGGGAAAAAACATGACCAGGATTACATGGGCATGACCAAGTGTACACAGGGGGGGGGTATGTGGGAATGACCAGCTCTACACGAGAATTAGAAGATGGTATGAGTAAGAGGTCAGGGTATATCTACATGTTGTGTACTACTCATACATTCCAGGTATTTAGAGATTTATATTCCATATGTGGTATCACTAGACGGGAAGATCACAGGTTGGATGGACATATTGTGTACCCTATAATACCCTATGTACCCTTTTATGGGTGTTTGTATCCCTTTTTCAGTCTATAATTGTATTAGTTGAGTGTGTTTCCATAGTCCATTCCCTCGAAGGTACAGTTTGGAATTACTTTCATGTATTAGAATTGTGATCCCCTCTAGAGGATTAGTCTTATTCATAGTTTATAGTGACCCTCTATGAGGCTGGAGTGTGATCCTCTATCATCTTTTTACCCTAGGTGGGGGTTTCAGAATCGAAATAATCTCCTTGAGTATGGTGTTAATCATCTATATAGTTGGCTGTATTTGTTGGGTTTGTGGTATAATTGGAATATGATCCACTATTTAGAAGGTAGATCTATATTAGGTTAATTATGTCCCCCTGTAGTAGTAGGCATGGCCCCCTATCTAAGTATCAAGGAATTTTAATGCCAATGAGATTCCTTGGATGATGCCCAATTGATCAGGAACTCTTGAGTGAGTATCTTTGAGGATGGCATGGATCATGGAGTTGATTCTCCCAGAATGATCATTTCTTCGTGTAGGATCATATGCTTATAAGTTCGGTTGTGACTGTCTGGAGGCATGGTTCCCTTCATGAGTATGTCTAGGTCCTCTTTTCTATGAATTTATTGTTATAACTTGTTTATGATATGAATAATCTTGATCTTTCATGTTTAGTGTTTTTAAAGTGTCACAATGGGTATTATTATACTCACTCCTTCATGGGATATTCCAAAATATGTTATATCATATAAAAATAACATTATATTTGATTGTGTTCTAGGTGGAGATTGAGTGGGTGGAGCATAGCATGAGCTTGATAGGAAAATTTCTTTTTTGGGTGATTTCATTTGATTGTTTCCCTCTCCCTTAGAGTTGTTTGGACTCTCTACATTTTTTTAGGATTATATTTGGCCCTGTTTTCACATTTAGTAATTTACTATTGTATTTAGATAGTGTGATCTTAAATTTATTCATCCATTAGTTTCATTTGTTTTACACTTCAACATTGTGCATTCTTGGATGTGCGTGTGTCTAAAAGTAAATTTGTTTAATGTATCCCATTTGTGTGTTATACATACTTGACACAGGTCACTAGCCCTCGGCCTATTCGAGGTGGGATTAGGGTAGCCATGGTTTGGGCCCCACTGGTATAGGTTGTTACTAGTGTAATACTCCAAAACATAGTGTTCCCTATGATCCAAGGTGATAAAATAGTGGGTATTTTCCACACATAACATATCAGGGTAAAACTACTGAATGAATATTTTCCTGAAATAATTCCCGGTAATGTCGTTGTGTAACTTAGATTTCATGGTGGAGTCCCACCATCTACTTCTTGGACCCTTGATCATGTGTCTAGAAAAACCCACCATTGAGTCTTCAGGCATCTTAAAAAAGTTTTATATCCTTTTAATCCACTCAATCCACCCACCATATTCTTTAATTCATTTATCACCATAGAAAATGGGTGGATTATGCTTTGTAAATTTAAATCCATGATCCACCACATGCCTTGGGTTCATGACACTTACATAACTGAGGGTCTAAATTATTTTTATTACTAATTCAACCAAATAAAGGTGTTAAGTGCTTCATCATAGATAAAATTTGAAAATTTATTAACCTAAAAACTGCTATAGAAGTAGAGAGTGGGGTCAAACCATAGAGAGAATTTTATTAGACATTGAGAATATCCTTTGTAAAAAATATTCATGAATATGGGTTTGTTAATTTTATTTTCAACTAAAAAATATAAAAACCAAATAACTATTTAACAATGATTAATTAATATAACTAAAAATATATAATTGGGATAAATTAATATATGGAGATAATAGGTGGAGATTGAAGTGTTAGAGTTGTTATTTCCATTTAGTGGCCGCATCAATTTTGTGAATAACATGTTGGCATCTATTCCTATGCATGTTTTTTCCAATTATTATGGCACCAAAAGATTCAATTGATCATTTCGAGAAAATATTGACAAGATTCATTTTGGAAGATAATAATTTCGGTAAATGAAATTGGGATTCTTGGAAAAGAATGGAAATTCCCTTTGATGAGGGGGGAGCTGGTCTTTGTGCTGTTCCTGAAGTGATGCATGCCATGGAAACTATAATGGTATGGGAGATCGTTGACAGAAAATCACTATGGATGAGATTTATGATACATTGGTATGGTGATGAATGGAAGACATCAATGATCTGTGAGTATGTAATTATTTGAAAAGATGATGTTTAATCATATGAAATACTTAGAGAAAAAAGTTCAGTGGTTAGTGGGTTAAGGTGATATCAGCTACTAGAAGGATAATTGGGTGGGCTATCTTATATTTTTCCTTGATTTTCCAGCTCCAGTGATCTTTTTCATAGAAATGTCTCAGTACCCGATACATATCAACAATACTCTTAACTTTGAGAAAAGATTATTTCTTTTATAACACTTTCTTAAAGGAGGAGCCTAACAGGCATGTGTTTTCAGGTTCATCTCTTGATAATTTTACTATTTATAATTACTATGAAGTAGTGGAAGACAATAATAGTAATTATCCATGGGTGTTGATATTGTGGTAAAGAAATAATTCTATGAAAATTACTTTCTTATTATGGAGACTCATGAACCAATCATTTCCCATTGATGATAATGTACAGATGAGGGTAATTCACCTGGTATCTAGTTGAACATGTTGTCATAGTCCAAGATAAGAAATAGTGTAACATCTATTTTTCTATGGATAATTGGCATGTGACATTTGGGACAACCTAAATCTTTGTATGTGAACTATGTGGAATAAGGATATAGTTTCAAAGTACATCATTATCTAGTTCTAGGATACGTAATAGAAGGAGGTAGAGGTGTATGCTCTATAGATGGTATTCATTTCTATTTCATGGGTTATATGATAGGATTTAAACAATGTTTAAGAAGGAAAACATTACTATTTGATTTGGAATTAGGTACACATGAAAGCTCTAGTAGTAGTGATTGTAGGTGTATTGCAGGGTGTGGGAACTGAGACATCAGTTTACAGGATTATTCAAAGAACATCCATTTCTACTGAGAAGTCAGCAGGGAGTAGAAAGGGTAGGTGGGTTTTTTAGATACCTCTAGTGTTTAGGATAAAGCTCAATGTGGATGGTTCTTTCCATCATGAAGACGTGAGGAG
This sequence comes from Viscum album, assembly GCA_963277665.1. Taxonomy (NCBI): domain Eukaryota; kingdom Viridiplantae; phylum Streptophyta; class Magnoliopsida; order Santalales; family Viscaceae; genus Viscum; species Viscum album. Next base: position 310,127,460 of record OY728161.1, read on the forward strand.
AGGTGGGTCAGTGCATAATAGAGGAGTCATTTTTATGTTTAGATTCAGTAAATTTTATGGAAAAGGTAACTCCATAGGAGAGGAAGTGAGGTAAATGGATAATGGACTCATGTTGTAAAGAATTTATAATCTCAAAAGTATAAAGGTGGAATTATACTCCAAATTTCTGGTTGGGCTCGTGTGAAGAAAATCAAAACCTCCATGGGAGATTGAATACTTCATCATGAGGTTCTTGATGGATATTGATTGAAATATGAAGATTAAACACACATAGAGGGAAGAAAACTTGACTACGAATGTTATGGAATGCAAGGCAGACCTCAGTGATCGCATTACACTGTTCGTACATACCAAATCTTTTCTGAATGACTATAAACTCATCATTAGGATGGATACCCTAGGAATCCTTCACTTTCCCCCCCCTTAAGTTGTTGTTTACTATTTTATTATGATAAATATATATAATGAATTACGATGATGATGATTAAATTACATAATTTTTCATGAACCCCTCCCTCCAACAATACCACAATGACTGGAGAGAGATAATGACCCCCTGAGTCTCACCTCCAGTAGGCCCTGGGTTGTGACTAGCACCAAGGGTATGGAAATATCATAAATGGGTGGAATTTCCATTTATAATATAAATAGGATCGAGATATAAGACGGATCATCCAAAAAAAATCCATGACCCAATATAAAAATAAATCTTACAAAAATTCCACAAGCATGTATAAATAGAACTGATACAGATACAATAAATTCTCCAATGTAAATACCCAAAGTAAAGCAAAAGTAGTGACAAAAAAAATCCAATGGCCTAAGATAGTAATGCCTATCATGGTCCAAATAATTATACTAGAAACCAAAAAATAGTTTTACATATGTAGGATGGGAATAAAAGTATACTCAATAGGAAAAACTCAAGTCTCTTGTGAACATGTGAAAGAAGCATACTAATGCACTTGTGAGAAAAAAATAGGACCAAATAGAACCTATCAAGGTATAATAACCATACCAACCTCACCAAGGCACACTCACCAAATAAAAAAAACCCAAGTAATATAATATAATATGAATCACATCGATAAGGGTACCCCACACCATGTTCTCACTAGTATGCCACTATCACACCCAATTTTGTATTTCTTGGTGCTCCCATCTCTTCAATATGCCACACTACACCACAATCATGATCACAACACACCTTGCCTTCAAACATTTGGGCTTGTCACCCCACAAGCATGACCACAACACATGTCACCAAAAAACACATGGTCCACAATACAACCATCACCATAATCAGAGTAGTAGGGTATCATGAACATATAGGACACCAACCTTGTGCCATACTCATACCATGAATGATCCCCACTAGAAGATTCCACACAAGCATAGTCAAGTCTCACCAAAAAACACCTATGTTGTCACATAATGTCCATAAACACCTGGGCTATGAACTCTCTAGAGAAAACACCCAAGCTATCACATCTCACCCGAAGACACCTGAGCCATGACAACAACCATCTAATGCACTAAAAAACCATTGGCCATCATAGACTATGAAATACCTACCTTTCCTATAAGAGAGAGTGAGAAAGAGTGGGTACCCAGTCATCCATACTCCTCACTAGATGTTGGGAAAACACCCCTCACGTGACTATGTAGGCGTCTGAACATAGTGATCGATGCAGGTGGGTGTGTATAGAAATAAGAAGAATTTACAAGTATATATATATATATATATATATATATATATATATATAATATCAAACACTCAAGCCCAACCTATGGGTTAAAAAAATGGACAAACTCAAAACACTCTGACTTTTGATGCCGCCTATAAAAGCATAACACTGCACAACAAGCCAAAAACCACATTTAACATTAATAGTTAATTCTCATTTAATCATTCCATTCTTTTCATTATTTAGCATCAACCAAATTTAATCACATAAACCATTATTTAATTACCCATTAACCATTTTCATCCCATTAACCAAACCAAATCATTTCATTCCAAACATTATTAAAAAACTATTCATTTTTTACAACACTACTCAGACATTTAGCATAAAGAAATCACTACCTCTCTGCTCCAAAATAATGGATAAAAAAACTACCTCCCCACTACCACAAAAGCATGAATAAACAAACCACCTTTACACCCCAAAACTAGAGACAAAAAAACCACATCACTGCCCCAAAAGTATGACCCACAAAATAAATACCCTCCCTAAAAGCATGACCCATAAACCATCAGACCGACATGCCTCAACCACACATTTCCATCCCAAAATCACAATCAAGAATCAAAAACAAATAATGATCATTTTAATGATTTAAAAAGGAGATTTCATCACATTCCACATTAATTTTGGGACGTTATCACACAATCCATAATCCTAGGGAAACCATTTTATTATCCAAATATAAGTTGTTAATCAATTTCCATTTTAGGATGATATCAAAAAAATCACAACCAATGTAGAAATCAGAACACATATATCCAATGCAAAAAAATCCATCAATGACAATAATTTTTAGTAGGGAATAAATCCCATACAATTCACAATATAAAAAATAATATCAAATCTATAATAACATGAAAATCAAACACCATTTTCCCATTTCAATTAAACCAAAAAATTCATTATCTGTTATTATGCTGGAAAAACCATAACCCATAGATAAGAAAAAGTAAATCCCTCCCACATGAAACACAATAAGGAAAAATGAGGGAATCCCTACCTCAAAAAATCTTTTCCGACTCGTTGTGCATCCCAAACAACAACTGCACCATGGGAACTACATATCAACCTACACCACAACCAAATAACATCAAAACTCAACCAAAAACACACCCAAAACACTAAAAAAAATATATGTGGAGAATCCCTAAGTGAATAAAAGAAGAAAAACCACCAAGAAGGGAGAAGAACCTACCACATATCAACCATGAGTGTCCAATGAACAACCACTGGGAAAACATATCAAAGAGGAAAGAAGATGGATTGAATAAATCATCAGGGAACCTAGGGTTCACCCAAAATGAGTGGAAGAATAATACATGGATGAATGAATGAAAATTTTATTGGAAAATAAGTCTAAAACTACACTGGAATAGAGGTTTACATGATTTGTAATACCATTTCAAATCGTGTAATCCTCAGGGTTTAATTTCACTAAAAAAATGTCGTATTTTTATTATCTAACCCCAATAAAATACATGTCATGAAAAAACCATATATAATCCATGAAACCAACATTCAAATCATGTAATACACTTACACAAAATGTATTTCCCACAATAGTTCAGATGCACCCCCATCTCCCACAAAAACTCCCAGAACCTCCCCCTGAACACCTCTAACAACCAAAACAAGAAAATTAATGGTTTGGGAGGGCATGGAACATCATATTAGATACCTCTCAAATGATTCTCACCATCAACAATCAAAAACCAAGCCTAGATTGAAAGGGGTTTAAACAACCATCCTACAAGATACCTCTCAAGGATTTTCCTATACCTCAAACTCTACCACTATCTAAACATGCCAACCCAAACAGCCTCAAAACACAGTACACAACTACAAGCTGCCTCCTCTCACACAACCAAACTGCCACATCACTACTTCAAAACTATCTCAACCTATACCCATCCCAAACCAACAATAACTGAAACCAACGAACCACACCATCCCGAACACATGAATTATAGAATTCCGTCTTCCATGTCAAGATACTATTCACTATGGGCAGTAGTGACTCCCCTATATGGGTTTAATCGCATCGTAGTTAATGAATATTGATTATGAATCATGTAATACCCTTTTCATATGTCATAAATTTATAAAACATCGCAATACACACATCACAAACCAAGGAAAATATCTCATCTCATAAAACAAAAGGATCCAAAATAATATCACAAATCAAAACAGAGAAAAGAAAAACTCAAAATAACATTGGTTACTAGGCACACATCAGCATATCTCTCTCCAAAGTACACTCCTCCAAGCCACCACACCTCCACAATACACAAACCAAATAAATAGTTCATCCATGTAGTTTCTTCTCATGGTGATCCTAAATCTCTACTGGTAGTTCCAAAAATGTTGCGTCATCCTTGCTATCTAACTATCCCCATTAAATGACATGTGATTCATCATGAAGATAATGATGAAGATGAGAGATGCAAAAGATTTTTTTGGATCCTGTCCAACTATGGTGGAAATTATAACCAATGCTCCACCTCTCCAACTTTCCACAACACCTCAAAGGGTGAAACAAACTCGGGAGAATGTTTACTCCCTTTTCCAAACCTTTACTTCCCACTTTGATGGGAAATCTTCAAAAACATGTGGTCTTGAACCTTGAACTCCAAGGGCCTACTACTATGATCGATATAATAATTCTTCTAATACTACACTAAATTCATCCTCTCATTAACAATATAAACATTTTCTATAGTTTTATGCACTACATAGGGACCAAAAATAGCTATCTACCAAACCTACATCCAATACAATGGAGAAAAAAAAATAGTTTTCCATAAAAATCCCCAAATGGAGACATGCCAATGGAAGAGAGATATATATTATTATAACCAAACTCTACCAAAGGATGGTTTTGTACCCAAGACCGCCAAAGTCTAAGATGAAAATCCAAAACAAATCTACCAATGTCTGGATAGTCCGTTCTACTTTCCCATATGTTTGAGGGTGGGAATCAATGCTGAGATATAACTGAGTTCCAAAAACATGATTCAATCCCATCCAGACTCATGAGGTAAAATTAATTTCCCTATTTGAGAAAATGGACCTTATGACTCCATGCAACCAAAACACCTCATCCATGCACCTCTTAACCAAAGAATCCACTACGCCCAACTCCTAGATCACTAAGATGTGAACTGATTTCATTAAACGATCCAATGTCATCGAAATAACATCATAATATCCCTGATATTTGGGTAAAAATATGAATAAATATTTCAATATGTCATCCCATTTACATTAGGTAACATCCAAGGGCTGCAAAAAACCACCAGGAACAGGATGCTAGAGCTTTACTTGTTGAAAAACCAAGCCAATTTCCACAAACTCCGCCACTTCCTGTTTCACCCCAGGACACAAAAAATGTACCTTGAAGCCATGATACATCTTGGAAACTCTTAGGTGTACCACAAAATGTGAGTTATTCAATTAATGAAGGTATCCATTGAAAATTAATACCAAAACAAACAACCTTCCATGAAACAACATCTGGTTCCAACCATCCTATGACCAACCCTAAAGAGCATCATAATGGCCAACACGATCGTACATCACCTCTGCCTTTGTGTCCCCCACTAATAATCCTCCACATTTTTCATCATATAATACTACATCATTATATGAAACAAATAGCCTCTACCACCATCCACTATTTCATCATGTTCAAGTCTACCAACTCCTCTATTTCTCTCTAAGCATCCTGAGACTCCAGAACAACACCCTTCCATGACATCCTTATCAAAGTGTGAGCTACAATATTCCATTATTTTAAGGTGTATGAGATATCAAAATAATAATCCTCAAGAAACTCCATCCACCTATACTATCTTAAGTTTATATCACACTGGGAAAATACATAACTTAAGATCTTGTGATCCATAAAGACCACAAAGTGCACCCTAATGAGGTAATGTCACCACAACTTCAGCGAAAAAACAACTGTTTCTAGATCCATATCATGGGTGGTATAGTTATGCTCATGGAGATGTAACTTCCTAGACCCATAAAAGATCACTTCTCGCTACTTCATCAGCACACATCTCAATCCTTGATGGGAAGTGTCACAAAACACCTCAAACAACACACCCTACTGTGGTAGATGAAGAACTAGATGACTAACTAACACCCCTTTAGGTAATCAGACACAACCTAGAACTGATCACTCCACAAAAAATCCTGATTATTCTTTGTCAAATATTTCAATGTGGCCGAAACTCGAGAGAAATACGATACAAACCTCCAATAATAGACTATGAGACCAAGGAAATTGCGAACCTATACCACATTCTTGGGTGCTTTCCAAGAAAAAACCACTTCAACCTTAGATGGGTTTACTTACGCACCCTTCTAAGACATCACATTATCAAGGAAATGAAACTCTTATGTCATTAACCTACACTTGGAAAACTCTCTATAGAGCTAGTAGCGTCGAATAACATGAAAGACAATTATGATATGCTTGACATGCTTCTCCTATGACTTTGAGTAAATTAAGATATCATTAATGAACATTATGATGAACCAATCCAGGAACTCATGGAACACGGAGTTTATATTCCCCATGAACATGGATGGTGCATTCGTAACACTGAATGGATTGACTACAAAATCAATTTTACCATACATACATATAAAGGAATCCCTCGGGATATCACCCTCATTCACCCTCAACTGGTGATATCTATACTACATATCAATATTAGAAAAACAACTCACCCATCTCATCTGGTAGAAAAGATCATCTATCCCTAGAAGTGGATAATGGTTTTTTTCCATCATATCATGATTCAACCTTCGGTATTCTATACAAAAACATAGACTACCATCCTCCTTTTAAAAAAAATTAGAGAACCACATGACAACACAATATTCTTGATAAAACACTTCTACATCAGATCATCTATATGAACCCTCAACTCATGTAACTCAGAATGTGCTATACAATAAGGATCCATCAAAATAAGATAATAATTGGGTTTCATGTCTATCCTGAACTCAACATCACGTTGAAGTGATAGCATCACAACCTCTATATGGAAAACAACAAGGAACCCCCAAATGACCCTAAGAAACTTCATTGTCCCAGCATGCACATATTCCACTGACATCTCAACCAATAAGGATAGAAGGGCCTCAACATGCCGAATGTCAACTTGAAAACCCCGATAGCCAACAAAAACCACTTATTGGCCATCCACATCTGAAAAAATGACTATCCTTTAAAAGTATTCAATGATATCAAATTTAGAATAAAAACATTTGATGGCGAGGATGAAATCTTATGACTTCATATTTAGTAATAAAATATTCTCACAGTACTGATTCTAACCCATCATCAGTCTACACCCCCAACACACATCAAATAAGATGGTCTGACCACTGACTAGCATAGAAAATACTAGGGGTACAAAAAGACTCTCTAAATTTAGTACTAATTTATGGGATATAAAGGGTGAAAGAAATAACGAGAAACTCCAAAATCAAATAAGGGTACTAAAATAATTAATCATATCTCTGAAGATATCTAGCCCCTTAGGAACTAATTCCTCCATTGCATGCAACTAACCACGTCCATCTCCTCTACCTCTCTACTGATATTTTCTTCTATGACCACACATGGGTTTCGGTCCCTAAACATGAGGAACATCCTGATATTTTCATATTACTTCTCTATATCCCCTTGTTGGAGAAAAAATCTACTGCCCCTAATACTAAAACTGTCTCACTAGAAACTGCTGCTGAGGCTGGCACTATAGCTATACACCTCCACCAATCTATGCTTGGGGAACCAGTGGGCACTAGTTTTGGTGATGGAAAAAAACCCCAAAACCAAAACACACTAGCACATAACTCCCAAGAAAAGCATGGAAACCACTGTCCCTAGAAGGATGAAAAGTAATATATTGAGGTCGACTCCTTGTCAGTAAAAACCTCAAAGGACCTGATGCCTGAGGCCATCCACTAACAACCCTACTCCTAGAAGAACCCTATTGGTTACCCTATTGTAGAAAACCTCCTCACGAGTGCATCCTCTCGATCACCTCTTCCTTCTTCTGATCCTCTAGATACGTTGGAAATGTAAAAGGAGTTACTTCATACTGGATAAAAGTATAAAGTGCCTCCTCAAGAAGCCTCACGTGAGACTCCTCATCTGAAAAAATATCTTGAAAAAAACATAATGTCCTTAAAATTGATTCCCAACTCCCACATAGACATTATCCTCTATTAAATAGAAAGAATATCCCGCCTCTTTACTGCCTTCATGGTTGATGAAAAGAACTCTACCCAAAAATCTTTTTGGAATTTGACTAAAAAAATATTTTCCTCCTTCCACACACCCCAATACTGTGTCCACAACTAACATGTATCTCCCCACATCTTACTGACTGCCAAAGGCACCCGATACTCCATCAGGGCCTGAATCAAACTGAATGCGATCTCAAGATCCTCCATTCATCTATCAGTCTCTATATCTGAAACACTACCCTCATACTTTCCTAAAGATTTCCTTTAGAAATCACACAACATCCTCTTCTATAGATCATACTCCTCAACTAGATCAACCCTACAATGATCAATTGGATCATCCCACTGAACCTCAATAGCCTAATCAACACATGGATGATGAAAAAGAGCCATATCTGAAATGAAAACAAGGATTTCCTAATACCAAGTAGTATATAACTTCATTAAGATTCATTTTAACTCTTTTAATTCATTTTGTTATTCATTTCAACTTTTCAAAAACAACCCAATTAAAACAAGAACACAAGTCATTATGATGCATGGATCTTTCCTCGGTCTCTACCCTGCAATATGGTACATCTCACTTTTTTTTTTCAATAAGATCAGTGTTCATGCCCTCAATCACGAGGGACCCTAAAATCCTGTTTCCTCTACTGTCTCCCTATAATATTTCATGCACCGAGGTCAACTAACACAATTTCTGTACCACCCTATGAAATCCTCATTGTTCCTAACTCCAAAATCTACCCTATATCTCAATCATCAACTTTGATACCACTCTGTAATGACCCCCTCCCTCCAAAGATACTGCAATGAAGGGAGAAGGATAATGACCCTTGAGTCCTGACTACAGTAGGTGACAGGTTAGAAAATAGCATCGAGGCTATGAAAATCTCATATATGAGAGTCATTACCCTATATAATATAAATAGGATCAGGAGATAAGATGGATCATCCACAAACAACTCCGAGACACAATATAAAAAAATCCAAAAAACTATCCAACATGCATGTATAAATAGAACTGATATAGATACAATAATATCTTAAATACCCAAAGTAAAGATAAAGTAGTGATGTAGTATCTATCCCAATGTCTGAGCTCATAATTCCCAACATAGTCCATGTAATCCTCATAAAATCCTAAAAACAGTTTTATATATGTAGGGTGAGTATACAAGTGTACTCTGTAAGAAAAAATCAAGTCTCTCATGCACATGTGAAAGAAGCATACTAATGTACCAATGAGAAAACAAACTACAAAAAATGCTAATTAGAGATGTTTAGAAACACCACTAATTCATTTACTGCAATTTTTGGAAAATGACACTAAAAGATGTTTTACTAAATTAGCGACGTTTATAAACATCGCTATTTAGTGACACCTCATTTGCTGATGTTTTTTTAGAAAAATCAGTAAATAAATGTCGCTGAATTAGTGATGTTTATAAGTGTTGCTAATTTATCGACATTGAATTTACTGACATTTTTAAAAAACATCAGTAAATTATATTTTATATTTTATTTGAAATTTATTTATTTGTAATAAAAATATAAAAATCCCTACACACATCCCCTCTACCTCCTCATTGTACCATGAATTCACCACCCCTCTGCCTCCAGTCCTCGCTGCGTTTCCCTCTACCTCCAGTACATTGTTGTACCCTGAACCCTCTAATACCTCATTGACACAACTCTCCATTACCTCTCTCTACCTCTTTTATCCCACGCAAGCCATGACCCACCTCATGTACCTTGCCCTTATCATTTGTTCAATGCACTACCTTACCACCTGTACCCCCACAAGGCCACTCCCTACCTCCTGTACCCCATGCACCACCCTCCTGTACTACCTGTAAAAGAATAAATCCCACATCATCGTGAATAGAACCATGGACCTGCATGTTACAATCGAAATACACAACCAACCATGCTATTTCGTATTTTTTTATCTAATTTTATTATTTTGTGTATAAATATATATATATAGATATCAATATTCAAGAAGTTAAAAATATATATATATTGGTATATTTAAATTTTAAAATTTAAAATTTATTTATATATTTTATATTTTATGTTCATATATCCATATATATATATATGTTTATATTTAAAATATGTGTTTATATTTTATATGATATATATATATATATATGATTATATTTTATGTTTATATATATGTTTATATTATATATATATATATGTTTATATACGTGTATGTGTGTGTGTATAAATATATATGTGTATATATATAATTATATTTCTAAATAAATATATATATAATTAGCAACATTTAAAAATAATGTTAAAAATGACACTAAAATAATCACATTTTCTTAAAAATGTGACTAAATTTTAAATATTTACTTTTATTATGTTATATATATACAAATAGATTTCTATATTTAAAAATTAATATTATATATATATACATATTTATATATTAATAAACATAGATTAATATATATATATATATTTATATTTTATATTTTATGTTTATATATATATATGATTATATTATGTTATATATATATATTTAAATTTTACATTTATGATTATATTTTCTATTATATATATATATATATGTTTATGTTTTATATTATATATATATATATATATATCTGTGTGTGTTTAAATTTTATGTTTATATATAATATATATATATATATTATATTATTTATATGTTTATATTAATATAAATATTTATATAGACATGTTTATATATATATTCAAGTTTATATATGTTTTTATGTGTGTGTAAATATATATGTGTTTGTATATATATATGATTATAATTATATATATATGTGTATATATATATATAATTTTCCATGTTTTAAAAAATTAGTAATATACCACTAAGATAGAGACATTTTCATAAAAACGTGACTAAATATGAAACATATATGTGTGTATATATATATATATATGTGTGTGTGTGTGTGGGTGGGTGCGCGCGTGTGTGCGCGCACGCATGCGTGAGCATGTTTATATATATATATATATCTAAATAGATATTTAAATTAATGCAGGGAAATGATCTATAAATATATATATATTTTAGTGACATTTCTTGAAAACTTTTCTAATTTTACGATGTTTTTTGAGAAATGTTTCTAATTTAGTGATTTTTTTGGGAAGCATTGCTAATTTAACAATGTTTATTAGGAAGAGTCTCCAATTTAGCGACATTTTTTGGAGGCATCTACAATTTAGTGATGTTTTTTTTGAAAAGTGTGGCTAATATAACAACTTTTTTTGGGAAGAGTCGCTAATTTAGTGACATTTTTTGGGAAGTGTGGCTAATTTAGTGGCATTTTTTTGGGAATCATCACTAATTTAGCAATGTTTTTTCAGAAGCATCACTAATTTACTGATGTTTTTGGAGAAATGCTGCTAAGTTAATGAAACTTTTTCGGAAAATTCTCTACATTAGAAATGTTTTTGGTGAAAGTTTCTATTTTAGCAATGCTTTTAAAAAATGTTTCTAAATTAGTGATGCTTTCCGGAAAGATCTCTAAATTAGCGATGCTCATAGAAAAGTGTCTCTCAATTTAAAAATTTGCAACGTTTTTAAAAAGAAACACTAAAAAACATCGCTAAATTATTGCTTTTTTGTAGTGATAATGAAACCAAACAACAACTATCAAGGTATACTAACCATCCCAACCACACCAAGGCACGCTGACCAAATAACACAAACCAAGTAATATAATATAATAGGAATCACATCGATAAGGGTACCCTGCACCACCATCTCACTGACATGCCTCTCTCACACCTAGAATCGTACGTCCTAACACTCCCATATCTTCCATATACCACACCACCCCATAAGTACGGTTACAAAACACCTCACCCGCAAACACTTGGGACCGCCACCCCATAACTACGACCACAAAACATCTCTCCCCAAAACACATGGGCTACAACAGAACCACCACCTTGACCAGGGTAGTAGGGTATTGTAAAAATATATTACATCAAACTCATTCCCTTTTATTACCATGCACGACCCCCCACCAGAAGCCTCCCCACAAGCATGATCATGTCTCACCCAAAAATACCTGGGATGCTACATCTCGCTCGAAAACTCATGGGTTATTACATCCCGCCCACAAACACATGGTATATCATATCTTGTTCAAATACACCTAAGCTATCTCAACCACCATCTAAGGCACTAACAGACCTCCTATCATCACATCTGGTGCAATACATACCTCACTTGGAAGAGAGAGTAGGAAATATCAGGTACCCATCCATCCGTACTCCTCCCTAGATGTTTGAAAAAACACCCCCACATGACAATGTGGGTTTCATCACATAGTGCTCCATGTGGGTGGGGTGTGTATAGAAATCACAAGAATGTACTAGTATATATATATATATATATAATATCAAACACTGGATCCCAACCCATGGATTCACAAAAAAACGAACTCACACCACCGTCACTTTTTTTACCACCTCTAAATGTATAACACCACACAACAAGACATAAACCTCATTTCAAATTCCTAGACAGTTCCCATTTAATCATTTAATTCTTTACATTATTTTTCATCAACCATTTTTAATCACACAACCCATCATTTAATTATCCATTAACTATTTTCATCATATTAACCAAACCAACTCATGCCATTCTAAACATTATTAAATAATTATTCATTTATTACATCACTACTCAGGCATCTATCACAAATAAACCACCACCTCGCCACCCCAAAATCTCAGTGAAACAAACTACCTCTCTGAATCCCAAAAAACACACCCAAACAAACAACCTTACCACCAAAAAAGCATGTCTAAACAAACCACATGACCACCCCAAAATCATATCCCACAAACTACCTCACCACCCCAAAACCCTGAACCACAAACCATCATCCCCACATTCCCCAACCACACATTGCTGACCCAAAAGCATGGTCAAACATCACAACAAATCAAGATCATTTTATATATTTACAAAGGGGATTTTATTACATTTTAAATTATTTTAGGTATGTTATCACACAAGACATAATCTTGGGGTAACCAATTTATTAGCCAAATATAAATGGTTAATCAATTTCCATTTTAGGGTTATGTCACAATAATTTCAACCAAAGGAAATCTCACAAAACATTTATCCAGTGTAAAAAAAGCCCCCAACAACCATAGTATTTAGCAGAAAATAAATATAGTACAATTCAAAATATAAAAAATAACATTGAAGCTATGAAAACATGTGAATCATACCCCATTTTACCCTTTCAATTCAATTAAACAATTATTTATCATTGATTAGTCTATAAAAACCATAAACCATAGATAATAAAATGAAAAACCCTCTTGCATGACCCACAATAATGATAAATGAGGGAATACCTATCTCAAAGAATATTTTCCAACTTGTTGTGCACTGTAGGGTAAAGAAGAACGCTCAGAAACCACAACCGTACCATGGGAACCATAGATCAACCTACACCGCAACCAAAGAGCATCAAAATGAAACCCAAAACACATTGAAACCATAAAAAAATAATCACAATGAATACCTGGGAGAATAATGAAATAAAAAACACCAAGAAAAGAAAATAATATTCCACGAATCAACCAAAAATTGTCAATGAATAACCACCAAGACAATCAGATCAAAGAGTGAGCAAGAGGGCTTGAAGAACTCCTCTGGACACCCAATGTTCTCCCAAAATGAGAGGAAGAAGAATCCATGACATAATGAATGAAAATTCGGCCATAAAATAATTATAAATATGCACTGGATCTGAGGTTTACACGACATGTAATCTCCTTTTACATTTTGTAATCCTCTGGATTCATTTTCATTGAAAAATAAGCCAATTTTTTATTATTTAACTATGAAAATATACAAGTGATGAACCAGCCCCGGAAAAGCTATGAAACTAACTTTTATGTCATGAAATATACTTACACGATGTGCATTTCCTGCAAAATTTCTGTTGCACCCCCATATTCCATGATAACTCCCTGATCCTCCCTCACAAACACCTCCAACAACCAAAACTACAGTGTAACTAACTGGGGGTGGGGTACAAACCATTATAGATTTGATGAATAATTTTCACATTATATTAGCATCAAATCACATAGTGAAATGAAATGAACCATTTCTCACAAAGTCAATGTATCTATCTGTGCTAGGTTCCCTCAAATGAGATCACTTATTAGGTATCACACATTCAATTTTTATGGGGAATGCACCAAAAATATTAATTTTCCATTTAATATACTTATTTATTCATAATTCAATCGCGTTTGATTTACGATTCTCTCACTCATGTGATCGACTTTCGGAAAAATAAATTCTATAATGATCTCCTACCTAATATTTCTTATTAGGTATCACACGAATAGGTAAAAATCATATATTCATACTACAAATGATAATTAATTAAAATGAAGATATAATTAAATAAATGAATGTCCAATTAAAAAAATAATTTAAAAGAAACTAAAATATGGTCTAAAAAATAAATTCATGTATACACCATCACATTAATCACAAAATGACACTATGAAAATTATCCTTCCATATAAACAAAAACACGACACATGTAATAATAAATTGGAATCACCATGCTCATGTAGACATAGTTTTCAACACAATCTATTGAGGATGATCACTGAATATGAATCATCACCCCACCAATCATGCTAATTCTAAATCAAATGATACTACACATTGTTGAAATTAACTATCAATTATGGCCAAAATAAACACCACTACTCAAGGTGGGATGGATACGAGAGTGGCATGTGATGCACTACTGGTGTCTAAAAGTGGATGGATACAATACATCGTGCGTTTCTTTGATAACATGTATAAGGTAGATGATGCACCTAGTGTGCAGTGATGGTGGGAGGTGGCAACTGGTGCATCATGGATGGGATGTTCACTACAGGTGTGGTGAGAAGTAGGTAGTGATGATGCACTAAAGGATGTAGAGAAGCCTACTACAGATGGAGAAGAAGGAGGTACTAAAGGATTGATGTTCTCATTTGCAGAAGTTGAGAGGAAACGTGTGGGCCTATCCATATAGGCAGGGAGCACGAACTAATGTGGATCATGGTGGAGGTAGTCTTTTGTTGATGAAGGATGAGGCGTGGATGTATAAGAAGGAAGTTGAAGGTTCTGGTGGATGTGCATAGTGATGGATGAGGTGGCGTGTAGGGTTTCAACTAAGGAAGATGGAGTCTACCAGTGTATGCTGCTGTGTGAGGAGAAGGGGGTGGCCTGGTCTCTTGTATTGATGGTGCTTTAGCGGAGAGGGAAGATAGTGCATGCTATTGGTGATGTCACCTGGCTTGTGGAGGGAATGAATATGGAGTGGCTGATCATCATGGTTCCCACCGCAGGCTGCTAGGTAGTGATTTCTAGGGTTTTATGAACCCTCCCCCACTCCTTGAGTTTTTATGTGTTTTATAATTTTTTAAATGTGTCTAGGTTATATATTTTTTAAAATATGTTTGAAAGGTGGAATAAGGTCTTTCACATTATCTCCCCCACCACTTTTGTCCTAGATTAATGACATCGAAAAGGTGGCAGAGGGTGCTACTGTTCGGCTTTATGTTAACCTAATGGTGGAAACCCCGCTGCCGCCTTTCGCCTAATGTAAAGGCAAAAGATGGTACCCCAATATCACCTTTTCCTTAATTCCATATAAAATGGAATTTGATACCCCTTCTCCTCACTTCATTTTTCACTCATCCTTCTTCATTCCATTGCTCCTCCCTTAAAAAAAAGTCAGTTTCACATGCGGTGGGTTTGGTGGTCTAAAAGAAGTGATAGTTTTTTTCAAAGCATCATTTAGAGGTATTTTTAATTTAATTTAATGTTATTTATTTATTTAATTGGGTTCTTTTTAGTTTTAAATATGTTATTTTTAAGTTTTTTATTTAGTTCTAAATATTTTTTTATTAAGTAGTTTATTTTTTTATATATAGTTTGAAATAATAGTTATTATTATTAATGATTATCTATAGATTAACTATAGAATAACTTAATAATAAACATTATAAAATTTTGGTAGCATAAAAATTATGTGGTTATCTAAGTAATCAAATACCTATCTAGATACAAATAAGTGGATGTGGCCTTGGCATAGATTTACCTAGAGGTAAAACCTGAAAATACCTCTTTGAGCTAGACGCGAACGAGAATTGGTGCATGACAATGAGCCTTAATTCACTATTGGTTTTACATTCTTGGGGGATATTCTTTATATGATTCATATTTTATTTATACACTACTAAAATACCTAAGAAAAGAAAAAAAAATAAAATTAGTATATTTATCAATGATAAAATGATAATTATGTTCATATAAAATCCAATGGATTGGGAAAAAGACATTAATGAATGAAAGTTATTATTAGTAATTGAATTCTTTTTAGTTAGTTTTAAATATGTTATTTATTAAGTAGTTTAATTAGTTAAATATAGTTTATAAATAATAATTATTTTTATTAATGAATAATTATAGAATAATTAATGAATAACTTATGATTTAAAAATGAATACATATGATTCGTTAATTATAATTTAATAATGAATATCACATGATTAATGATTCAATAAATAATTATTAAAGTGTTATTAAAGAATGATTAATTAATGATTAACTTAGTAATGAATATATAGTGGTCAAATAATTATCAACCATCATTGTAAATATTAGGTAGACTATTATAATCTCGATCACAAAACATTTTTGACATAGAAATTAATGTTTGCCTATGTATACTACTATGGGGAGGTTATTCAAACTTATAAATAAGCTTCTTATAGTATACAACCAAAAATAGTGGTTAGTAAAACTGATTTTATAACCCTAAGTGAACTTAAAGACATAATTTGTGGTTCCTTAAATCTGGGACCCGATCAAGAGATTAATTCTATGAGTTATAGATATTTTCAATTCCTGGATACACAGTGGCATCTAGCTTGTCAATTGGTTTCTGATGAACAGTGGGTCCAAGCAATAAATTTACTTTCACAATAGCCATATGGTTCTATTATGGAGTTATATGTTGATGTTTATATTGTACAATAACAATGTTCAAATATATGATTATGTAGACTTAAAATAGTAGTTGAAGAAAGTCTTCTCCATGAAATTGAGGTTATTCTATATGATACAGAAGAGGATAACCTAGATGATCCCCCAAATATACATGTAATTATGACTTCTGATGAGGTTTTTCGTAATGATGGAATAGATGGTGACAACAATTATTATGAGGAGGGAGAATGGAATGTTGGGGAGGAAGTTATTAGAAATAAATTAGTTCTATAAAATCCTCAACCCACAATAAATAATCCACCCATCTTTTCATATTGGTCCAAAATAATGAAACATGTGCCTTCATTCAACTAAAATGTTCTCATACCAGCAACTAAGTTTCCTAGAGTTATACCTGATAGGTTCAGTGAGCTGGACAAAACTTTATATGTTGGAAGGAATTTTCCAAGTAAAGATGCATTAAATAACACACTAAAAATATTTCACATTGAGAGGAAATTTAGATATATTGTTTAGGAATTAGGTTATAATAAATACCTCATACGTTGGGACATGTATGGGGATGATTGTAGATTCTGCTTGAGGGTTTTTCTAAACATTTTATTTGGAGGTTAGTGATTATCAAGGATTGAGGCACCTCATACTTGCATTCAGTAAATCCTAACACAAGATCATACCTCATTGGATGCTATTTTTGTGTGATACATTATCATTGAAATGATTAGGACATGCCAAGATATTCCTATAGCCCTTGTGAAAGAGAGGATCCATCAAACACTTCGTTATATGATTTCCTATAATAAATAATGTATAGAGAAATAGAAGGAAATTGTGAAGGTCTATGGTTATTGGGATGACTCGTATCAGGTGTTTACATAATTACTATCCATACAGAGACACAAAAACTAAGTTTTCTTCCATCTTCATATGAAGTAACATGTGTCTCAATATAATCGACATGATCCATCTTGTGTTTAATTTCAAAGGTTGTTCTAGGAATTCCTCTCTTGTATCTACGCATTTCATTTCATCAAACAATTCATTCATATTGATGGAAAATTTCTATATAGAAAATAAAAGGGGGTATTATTGATTGAGGCAACCCAATATAGAAACCATTCACCTCTTCTTCTTTCTTTTAACATTGTGGAGAAGGAAAAATATGAATCATGGAGTTTGTTTTTGTAATGCATCAACAACCATTTCATCCAAATTTTGGGTTTCTGTTTGATATCTGATTGATATCGGGCAATCAATGAGTAAATAAATGTGGACCCGGATACATAGACACCCCTAAATGTATACCATCGGTACATCATTAAACACATTGCTATCAATGTGGGCAAAATATTCTATAATTAACCTATGAAGAAGGAAATCACAAGGATAGGTATGTAATGTATTTGTTATTTGTTACTATTTCAATGTAAAGATAAAATCATTTTATGTAAAATATGACAAATTTTTTATAGAATATGTGCCGTATCAACAGTGGTTTGAAGAACATTTCAAACAAATCCACAAGTATAATCAAGAAGTGTATGATTATATGATATGGATTATAAAAAAATGGATATTGGAATATGATGGGGGAAGGGGTATGGACACCAGACTACAAACATTGTGGATTACATCCATGTTGTCTTTAAGGGGCTTCTCAAGTTACCTATAACTGCCCTAGTTCAAGAGACATTATATCATTGCGTGAATTACATCATTGATAGGAAAAAACTATCCTCGGATAAAATTCAGCAGTGGATAAGGTATGGAAGGGACTTTCAATGAGAGACTGAAAAAAACATTAAAGAAGCTTCTGGTTATCATGCCATCCTTTTCTACTGAGAAGACTCTCCATTTTAAGTTCAAGAGCATTCAGACCCAATCATAAACAACAAAGGTGAGAAAATGGTGGTGTTACTAGAAGTGAGGAAATGTCAATGTGGAAACTTCTAGGCCTTATGGTTTCCATGCGCACATGACATCACAAAATGTGCATCTATGAAAATATCATGTGAAGCATATGTTGATCCAATGTACCAGTTGGACACCATTTCTAACTGGTATGCTGCACCATGGATGCCTATTTGAGAGTTTTGATATTTCCCAATGCCCTAAGGCTATCCGGTAGTGATACTTGACATAAACAAGTTTCTTAAATGAGGGAGACCGAAGTCCAGTAAGATGAAAAATGACATGGACTAGCCTCAAGAATAAGGGAAAAGTTTGAGATTCACCATATGACATCTGGAAGGTCATAATCGATAACAATGCCCTAACATTATTGGATCAAGTTCACAATCTCAGCCATAATGATGTATTTTCTTTTTGTGATCTTATAATATTGTTAATTATATGGTGTTATTATATGATTCTTTATTTTGTAAAATTTTATGAAATTTCCAAATACTTTTAATATTAAATAACAATAAACCTTTCATACACACATTAAAAGGAATATAACAAGTGAATTTGAGGTGACAGTAATGCATAATCAATCTATCCATTGATCAACCATAAAGAATACATGTAAGAAAATAATCATGAAACATACCATCATGTGGAAAATAATACATAAATTATAAATCACACCATTTTCTAATAAACTTCTACATAACAAAGATAAAATGTTTATATATATAAATATATATAACCATATCTTACAAAACACCATTTTTTAGGTAAAATCATATCATAAAAACACTTTAGTAATATACTTTAAAAAACATGAAGATATGCCCTTTTCTTTTGGTAAGAAATAACTTTATAAAACAATGCAAATAAACATGACATTTCTTACATTCTATAAGTCATAAAATTATATTTAACATAACATTATATTTACAATTTACACTTACAAATCATTTTATTTGTTTATATACAGATGGAGGATACTATACTACTCACTCAGTAGGATACCCATGTTTCCCAGGTTGTGTTAGAGGGTGGTGAGGTTCGATCAATTAGGGTGCGTCGAGCGCACACTTTTCATCACAGGGAGTCTCCACAGTCCATTAGACCATACTTGCATCATGCTGGATTATATGGAATTTCCATATTAGATTTCACATTTGTTGACCATCACCTGCTTACTTCCCTAGTAGAGAGGTGGAGACTAGAGAAACACACATTCCACATGCCTGGAGGAGTGATGACCATCACCCTTGAGAATGTGGAAGTTCTTCACAGTCTTCCTATCTAGGGGGAAGCTATTATTGGACCCACCCATGCATCTTGGAATGACCTTACTTAGTGATTTTTAGGTGTTGACATTTTTTCCGACCATAGGGCTATAGATGTAGCGTTGATATCTATACCCTAGATAGAGGAGAATATTCCACATTTACCTGATGATGATGACGACCAGACTATCATGTGTTATGACCATACATATATATTAAGGCTCATTGGAGGGACCATGTTTGTTGATCACTCTGGGAAGCATGTGAACCTGATGTATCTAGCCCCACTGGAAAACTTTTATTAGGTTGGGATGCACAGCTAGGGATCATCCTACTTGGAATACACATATAGATCATTATGCATGGTATCCCACTGAGAACACATGGATCTCAGGGGATACACCGTCCTTATTAAGATGTGGGCATGGGAGCTCATCCCCTCATTACACCATCAGCTTGATCATCTGCTACAGCCTATGGAGGTGCTGCATGATGCTCCACATGAATTATGGTATGATAACTCATCTCTATTAGTTTATAATGCTACTTGGAGTTATTAATTTAATTTATCATTATTTTTCACTTTTGATGTTGTATTTTACAAGTGGTCCCAGAGACACAATTTCATCACGATTCTGACACACCATTTGGGTGCATATCACCTCAGGTTGGACTATCTCTTACCCAACCAGTTATGTATTTACAATCTATTACTGTATAAAAAATTTAATAATAGCATCAATTTTTTTTAGTAAGGAGATTTTTTTTGACAAAGGTCACATGTCATTTCAGATTACATGGATGCCAAACTAGAATATAATAGACCATTTTCCATCATAGAGTACTTATGAACTTGATGATGTTAAGGATGTAATTCCCCTCATTCACTTCCATATTATTGAGTGGTATTATCCTGATAGAGTAATGTGCTAGTTTTGCTGTGTTTAGACGATTCCATTGCCAACAAAACAGGCAAAGGAGATTCATGGAATGAAGCTGACAGGGAGGAAGGATCAGGATTGGCGCTAAGTACATGTCAACTATATCAACTGCTGGGGAAGATGTACAATGTTTCATATCCAGGGTGTATGTACAATGCAATTATTTCTTTCAGAGCTTGTCAAGTATGAGCCATGGTATAGACTGAATTCTATACTATATCTTACCCGACATGGAAACCATCTTCATAAGATTGTAAGTCGATAAATTTCCATTAAATTTTTATTGAACTATTTTATAATTAATTTGGAATCTCTTTATAGGGTACTCACATAGAGAATCTTGTTCTCCTGAGTGATGAAGAGAAGGAGGGGGTCTTTATCTAGAAAATGTTCCTTGCTGAAGCACTAGATCTGAGGGCATCTTACCATATGCTTTCTGAGAGAATATTCAAGAGTTCATCCCAGATAGAGGAGGTTCATACTCTGAAGAAACATCCTCCAGTAGATGATGGTGTGAAGGAGCCACGATGACGGTGATGACGTAGACTATGTCGTGTTGCATATGAGGCCTCACATGTTCCATAGGTAGAGGTCGACCCTCTAGCAGTCCAGCCTCAGCTGATTGAGGACTTTCTTTAGGAGGAATTATATCCATCTTTCTTGAAAGGATATCCACATTTCTCTCCACATTGGGGTCTAGATCCATCATATCCTTGGGTTCCAGATCCATTGTAGGCTTGGTTCCCCACTACGATGATGGTAGGTCCTTCTACTATCCTAGCGGGAGAAGGATCGAGAGAACAATACGACATGCAGTTGACACCTCCTCCCACTGACACATAGGTGGATCATGCAACAATTTATGTTCTACTTCTTGAGGACCATCCCTCTCTTGCTCATCAGACTCCACCCCATCATGGAGCATGATGATCTCAATATGGGCATATCCTTCACAGACCACCATGTGGGATAGAATCTCCTCTTAATAGACATTGATTGTACATGTTCATGTACATGTCTTTTTTCTATTATAATGAATACACTATTATTACTATCATCCGTTTTTACATGTTGATCCAATGTTTCATTTTTCATTAATATTTTAGGAACAATTTATATTTTATAAGCTTTTAAAGTTGACTACTTGAAACATAGGAATACTAATTAAATTTCAAGTAGCTAACTTTAAAATTTTATAAAATATATAGCATAAAAACAATCTAATAAAATTTTAAAAGATAGCCTAAACATCTAAATATTTTTTGAAAATAGAATGAGTTTCATAAATAAAATAAATAAACGAAAATCAAAGGAACGTAACAAAAGATTATAAATACCATTTTAATGGTTTAAAAAATTAATTAATTTTTAATAAAATATTGATGAAGTTTAAAAAATGTAGATTAAAACTAACCCTAGATATTGAACCCTTCTAAAGACCACTTTTTATATTCCATGACCATTTCTCTCTTAAGGACCCATTTTCACCCAATAATATTTATATCAACTTGAAGATCAACTAGAACCCATACTTAGTTCTTAATAATGTATCATATTTGAGAACTAAAAAATATATTTCTTAAAAACATAACATTTTCACATTTTTTCTCCTTGGTGATAGCCAGTTCTAGATCTAATGAATGCATGTCCAAGACTTCACACAAAAGATGGGAACTGGATCTCCATCAGAAATGTACACTAGGATGTGATCTCATTTAGGATGATGGAGTGGTGATAGGATCTCCACTGGAATTCATTGAGAAGTAGTTACATGGATTAAAATCAAGGTTCTCTAATGTCACTCTAGGGTTACTCAGAAGTAAGAGCGAAAAGAAGGAATGTTGAGGAGGATCCAAAGAAAAAATTATTGATTCATCACATAAAAAATAGGGAGAATGACTATGGAATAATCAATTCCCCTGACAAGGAGGAAGTGGTGAAATGACCCAGATGAACTAGCGAATGCCACGTGCCATAAATGAACAAACCATGTGATGAGCATGATCCAAGTGGATGACCCAGATGAAATGTTTTCATTGCATCCAATGCCTTATTATTGTTTAAACCCTTTAGTCACTAGGCTTTTTTTATATCTATTCACATTAATTTCCATGACCATTTTTCTCTTAAAGATCCATTTTCACCCAATTATATTTATATCAACTTCAAGATCAATTAGAACCAATACTTAGTTCTTAAAAATGTCTCAAATTTGATAGCCACAAAATCTATTGCTTAAAAACATAACATTTTCACTTTAAAATTCTATTGAAATAATTCTAAACAACATAAAACAAACACAATATATATATATATATAATAATATAAATATATATATATATATTTATAAATATAATAACATATATAATTAAATTAATTTTTTTAGTATAAAGGTGGTAGTGTGCCTACCACCTTTCAAGCATAGTTTTAAAAATATTTTTAACCTACACACATTTAAAAAAAATTAGAAAAAAACATTAAAAACTCCCCACTCCCCCTTACTCTATATTTTCAAAAAAAAATCTAAAAACAAATATTTAAAACTCAAATTTAAAATTTAAAATTAAAAAATCCTATTATCTAAAGTTTAAATAACAATGATAATAAAAATAAAAATGAAAATATAATTAAATAAATAAAATAAGAATAATAAACTAATAAAATTAACAATACTAATATTAAAACTAATAAAATTAATAATAATAAACAAAAATATATAATACGAATATATCATATTAACATAATTACTAATAAATATTAACAAACCAATAATAAAAAACTAATTTTTTTGAAACTACAAATAATAATAGAGTTTTAAATATTATATATTAATATAAATTAATAAAAATAATAAATTAATAATGTTAGTATATAAATTAACTAAAAATTATCTAAATATCTAAAGGAAATATAAAACTATGAAATTATAAAAAATTAATCAAAAACCTAAAAAATATTAAACTATTAAATGAAACGATGTTAGAAAAATAAAAAAGATATTATATGCATTAAATTACTTACTCATAAAAATTTTCACTCATGGGAGAAACAATGAGAAAGAAAATACCATTAGATCCCTAGACAAATCTAAATACCGAAATTAGAATTTAAAAAATTTTCAATCTCTTTTACCCATAAATCATCATGCTTCATCTAAAATATAAATTTGAAAAAAGAGTTTCCCTTACACTTGTATTATTTTCAAGAAAAATATCTACACTCATGTATCATGTGACTTACTTCGTCATCACTCTCATTGCTCAAATAATTTTATCAAATTTATGCTCAATTATCAAACACATGAATTATTACCATAGTATTTCCATGAATTTAACATCCGAACTAGTATAAATAAAAAAACCAACAACAAGAACTTCACATTAGGTTTAAATGTATATGAGGCTATGGGATGGTGGGTCATAAATTTTAATTGAAAAGATAGAAAAATAAGAGTGAAATGCTGAAATATATTTATGATAAGTTTCAATCCAAATTTATTGCTCAAAATATTTCTCCCCCACACATAAAACGTCACTTTTCCCAAATAAGATGATAATACAAATGTCTATATGGTTTTTTATTTTTTTTATTTAACTTTTTATTTATTTTTCACTAAATACACAACTCACTCAAATAAAATAGAGGAAACTTTTTTGTGTGAAATCTCCCAAAACCCTTGAAATAAATATCAGAAAATATCCTAAGGAAAGGTATATATGGATATTGGGAAATAAAACACATATAATCAGGATAGAATACTTTCAATCCATATGTATGGAATGAATCACTATCCTTGAAACAATCCTCTCTATTAATAAATCTCTCCTCACACTTATATGGAAAATCATTATGAAAATATTCAATAAATATTTATAAAAGGGTATTAGATGTGGGATCATCCCAAAAGTATTATTCATGGATTATAAGGGCTATGTGATATAGAAAATATATTTGTGGCTTAATGGGTCAATGAGATGAATATTTTAACGAAATTCCTCAATAATTTTAGTACAACTTACAAAATTCCTATCAGTTTTTTGGAAAAACATGGAAAATTATAAAAGACATAATATGGTTGAGATTCCTTCAAGAAAAATAGAAACACGAGATGATGAATTTCTTTCCATAATCTTCATGGTTATGGAAATATAATATTGGACAAAATAGATGAGAATGAGTTCAAATTAGTGTATAAAAAACAAACAAGTCTTTGAAAAACATTTTCAAATCACGAAATAATATAACCAATCATCTAACTAATGAGATACGAAATCAGATAATTTCAAATAGAAATCATGTGCTCAGACTGAACCAAAGATACAAGTGGTATTCCCCCTACTATGTTACAAAAAAATACATGGTTTTCATGTGGGTTCAACGATGATAGGAATTTTTTTAGTCTTTTTTTTTAGTTATTTTACATGGTGATTTTAGATGAATAAAATATGACCACAAATAAAACAAATACTTGAGTACATGTATATATACCTGAGAAGGTTATATGAATCCAATGAAGCTCCAAAAATAATATACTTGTAAAATACCATCATGGGAAACACACAGCCAAATCATATAAAAGAGATAACACTAAAATCAAATTAACATTTGGATGGTCAAAGTATGTATGATAAATGGTTGGATCTAATCTAGTTTCAAGATAAAACAAATTTTATTAAATGCAATCCGTTTTATTCTCAAGAAAACTAAATGAAATGAAAAAAATGCATTGAAAGATAAAAAAACATATGATGGTTTGCCTCTCATTTAGCCCTATGTTTACATCATCTTTATCCAGATGTTTATAAAACTTTATCGGCGCCAAAAAGAATTGTATAACATGAATATGCTTTGACATCAGTGGGTGTGGTTCTTGTTTCATTTGAGAAAATACATATCTTACAAGAATCACAACATCTCATTATAAACTAGTCAGAAAAATGGATGTGAGGGATTAAATGAAAATAGTCCCACTAAAAAGGAAAATGAATATACATATTTTAAATAAAAACACACTAAATAATTATTCTTTTGGAAATTAAATCATCATAAGGATTATGAACATTAAATTTATAAATTTGCAGAAGAGGATAAATTCTTTTACGATACTCTTTCAGGGGTTGAATTATATCCATCATATATTATAATGCAATATTTGGGTTGATGAGGTATCCCAAATCATTTTCAACACTAACTACTAGTTCAAGGAAATCCACTAGTTTCCAACTCAATTGACACACCACAACTTCATTAATTTTACCTAGGTTAAGAGTATTTCTAGCATCTTTTGGTATTTCATGTGAAATGTTTTTAACCTCGATGCATGTAGAAAGTGAGGAATGAGAAACTATAGTAAATGAATCCCTTGTTTCAAGAATGATATATTTTAAAAAATTATCTTATATACCACTGTCATCATATTTATTCATCAGCACATATGGCACCATAAAATCAGGATCATCTAGGAAATCACATTATTCCATTGTTTTTATAAAACTATAATTGTTCTATACCACTAATGGTGACTGATTTTATGACTCCTGAAATGTTTTAGATGTATCCATTTTGGAAAAAGTTTTATACCTCCAATGATTTTTATAAAGATGCAATTTAATGTTAGTTGAAGTGATATCCCATTGGGTGGGGAAATTCATGGTCTCTTGGTTTGTTTTTGACTCTATAAAAGTAAATAAGGGCCCTAATTAAAATTTCTCTTCATCCTCAAATGGTGCAATGTGATAGACAAAGAATTAATCCTTTTTATCTTTGGGATGGATGGGTAATGAACTCATAGAATAATTACATGATATCACATTTCCTAAGTGACCATTATATTCAAATTAGTGGAAGACCGAGCTCTCATATTCTTGAAATGTTATTAGATTAGAAGAATTAAAATGTGACAGAGAAGAGTAATTAATGGTAATGTTAGAAGGTAGATCTACCAAAACTATTTTATCCTTAGAATGGGCTAATGAATTTGGTTCAAAGGGAACCTCCTCTGTAATTTCCTCAAAATAATTGTTCATAATTAGATCATAAAATTCTAGTGATGTGACTAGTTGGATAATATGTGTCATTTGATTTTATAGGTCTTTATTTGAGGAAATAAACTCTGCATTACAATCATCTTGAGGTTCAAACATCCCAGTTGTCTTAGTGATAGAAGAAAGAAACATGTTATCAATTATTGAATTATCGAGTTCTATGTTTTCAAGAATGTTTTGAATTTGAAAATGATGAAATCGAATGTATGAACAAGAAGTAGAATATTGTGAAGGATTTTCTCATGGATCATGAAACTAACTATAATAATAATTATTACAATAAATATAATTACTAGGATAACTCATTATTAGAGAATAATTATACTTCATATTGTAAGCTAAGGGAATGTAGAGAGGATGTTTTTTGTAGATGTGTAGTGCTGACCATACCATTCATATTTTCTAGGTGACTTTAATGTTCTTGTAATGACAAATGAATTACCTAGAGTAGATCTAATCTTTTTTTAATTTTTTTAATTTTGTTTAATTTTTTTTGACTTAATCAATCATTTTAAGGATCTCCTATTGCTACTTTTCTCCCCATAAATGGAATCAAAAATTTGGTATGTGCATCAAAACATGCTAAATTTGAAAATTTATTATCCTACTAACTATTATTGAAGTATAGATCATGGTTAAACCACAAATAGAATGTGCATACACACTATGAAAATACTCTACAATGATTGTTCAGGTGGACGAGTTTTTTAATCTGATTAACAACTAAAAATTATAAAAGCTAAATAACTATTTAAAAATTATTTATTAAATTAATTAAAAAAATCTAAGTGAAATAAATTAATCTATGGAGAAAACGGGTGGAGATGGAAGTGTCAGAGTTGTGACGTATATTCAGGTGCATGCAATTCCAATTATATAATTCCTATATCAGAATATTTATATATTCAATTATCTCCAATTCCATATTTGATCAAAATACTATCATGTATTGTACTCTGATGTTAGATGATATTATGTTTTTCACACAAATCATCTTTCATTTCTTTCTCTGATTTGTTTACTAATTTGAACATTAGATTAAAATAAAATTACTTGTTGAAATGAAATAAACCATTTCTCACAAAGTTTTGGTATCTATCTATGTTGGGTTCCCTCACTAGGGATCACTTATTAAGTATCAATAATGAATGTTTTAAGGGCAATGAACAAAAAATATTAATTTTCTAATTAATATATTTATTTATTCAGAATTCTCTCACATAAAAATTATGATTTTCTCATGCTGATGATCGACTTTCAGACAAATAAATTATTCGATGATCACCCGCCTATAATTACTTATTAGGTATCACATGAATAGTAATTAAAGCATGCATGTGGAATTAAAATGAAAATTAATTCAAATACAGATATAATTATATAAATAAAAATCCAATTAAAAAATAAATTCAAAAGACACTCAAACATGGTTTGAAAAATAATGGAATGCATACACTTTCATGTTCATCAGAACCCGACCCTATGAAAATTACCCCTCTATAGCAGCACAAACACGACATGAAATATTAAATAGGAATCACCATGCTCATGTCGATGTAGTAGTCACAAAAATTAGATGATGATGATTTTCAAATATGAAGAATCACACTTTGGATCATGATAATGACAAAGGGAATGACAACACGTGTTTTCTATATCTGTTGTCTATTATGGACAAAATAAATAACACTATGCAAGGTGGGAGGTAGGTTGGAGTGGTGTGCAGTGTACTCCTTATGTCTAAAAGTGGGTGGAGGACATGTGTAGTGTGCTAGTGTGATACTTGGGGGATGGTCTTCAGCATGCCTAGTGTGTAGCAGCGGAGGGAGGTGGCGACCGGTGCATCACAGTCGGGTTGCACACTATAGGTGGGGTGCGAAGCAGGCAACAATGATGCGCTGGATGAGGAAAATTTTTTACACTAGGTTTTAATTTTTTTTACAAAATGAGATAGGGTTGAGTGTATTTTCAAAAATGGGTTTGGAGATGCGTGAACCCTGTTCACGCATCTCTCCTCCCCAAGATGCGTGAACGAGATTTATGCTTCTTGTGTAAATTTTCTGAAGGAAGAGTGAACTCTGTTCACTCTTCCTCTAGAATTTTCTAAATTATTAAAATTACTATATATATATATAAATAGATATATAACTAAAAATAAAAATAAATTATTAATAAAATGAAATAAAAATTAATTAAAAACTAATACATACTAATTAAATATAAATAAATAATAATTTAAAATTCATCAATATTTATAAAATATCAACAAAAACTAATTAAATATTTATGAATATTAAAGAATATTAATAAACATTAAATACATATTCATAAATATTGATAATACAAATAAATATTAATAAATATTTAATAAATTTTAAATAAATATTTATAAATATTAATTAAAAATTAAAAAATATTAATGAATATAAAAAATGTAAATAAATACTAATTAATATAAATAAATAGTAAAAAAATAGTAACAAAATATTAATAACTATTAATTAATTATTCAAAAATATTAATTAAATATTCCTAAACACTAAAAAACTTAAATAGATACTATAAAATATTACAAAACCTTAATAAATTTTCAAAAAATATTAAAAAATATTATATTAATAAAAAATTAATAAATATGAACTAAATATTCATGAAAGGTATTAAAATTTTATTAAATACTCATAAATACTCATAAACACCAATAAATATCAATAAATATAAAAAAATATTAATTCATATTAATTAAATAATCAAACAAATAAATAAAATACTAACAAATATTAATAAATAACAACAATTTTTTTTAACATTTATATTTATTTATTAAAATTAATTAAAAATGAATAAATTTTAAAAAAATATAATTAAATATTCATGAATATTAGTAAATATAAATTAAATATTAATAAATATTAACAAAAAATTCATAAATATTAATAATTTTTTAACATGTTGAGTGTCAAGACCTCTTTTATTAAGAATATATAAATATTAATTAAATATTAATGAATATAAATAAATATTAATTAAATATTAATAAATATTAATTAAATATTAATAAATGTTAAGTAAATATTGATAAATGTTAATAATTATTAATAAATATTAATAAATAATAGTTTTCCATTAAATAATTATTCATAAATATTAATAAATATTAATAAATGTTAATAAATATTAATAAATATATGTAAATATTAATATTTATGAATATTTATGAATATATAATTAATATTTAGTCATATTTAATGTTATTTATTTTTATCTATTAATATATATTTAATATTTATTAAAATTTATTAAATACTTATATATTATTTATTAATATTTATTTAAATTTATTGATATTTAGTTAATATTTATTAATAATTAGTTAATATGTATTAATATTAATTTATAATAATTAATATTTAATTAATATTTATTAATATATTTTTTCATATTTGTTAATTTTTAATTAAAATGTACAAATATTGAAAAATATTTATAAATATTGGAGAATATTTCATAATTATTTATAAAGATTTTTTTAATTTATTTTTATTTAATAATAATTAATTAAAATGTATTAATAATTATTTATTTTTATTTATATTAATTGGAATTTATTGATATTTGATTAATATTTATTAGTATTTGTGAATTTTGAAATAATTTTTTTTGAATATTTGATTAATAATTTTATTAATATTTATGTGTAACACCCCAATATTTCATTGTATGTTATCTCTTTAAAGTAATTCAATAGCTTGTGCTACATGCAACACTGAGTTCGAGTGCACCACGACTTACCATACTAGCCATTTAAAAAGAAGTTATGAGTAGTATTAACTGCATTTTTAATTTTATTTATTCCATATAATTTTAGAATCCATATTATGTGTTTCTTAGACATAATATAAAAACAAATTCATTTTTCAGATAAAAGAAGTATTTTTCAAAAAATGAAATTTTACCACCTTTTAATGATGAACCCTTTTTAAATCCAATATTTGACCCCTTTATATATTCAATTTGACAAAATAAACTTCTTCTTTAGAATCAGGACATAAAAATTTAGTTTAGATAAAATTTTGGTGTTTTTCTGATAACTTTAATATTTTTATGAATAATGAAAAATACTAAATTTTAATTGAAAACGAATTTTTTAATCAAAATAATTTGCAGTGTTAAATTGTACGTTTGAATATTTTTGAAGTATAATTAGATGATATTTTTATCACTTAATATAATGTAGGTCATTATCAGTAATTTCAAATTTAAATTGGACATAAGCACATGTCAATATTTTTATAGTTTTTACTTTTTAAAAACCCGCTTTTTGGTTTTGAAAAAGGAAATTAATTTTAAATTAATAAATGAAACTTATATGTTTTGAATTTTTTAAAATAGACTTCATTTTTGAATTCAGAATACCAAAATTATCTTAGGGTAATTTTTTGGTATTTTTCTGAAAACTTTCATTTTTTATGAATAGTGAAAAAACTACGTTATTGTTTAAAACCAACATTTATTTAAATAATAATTATTTTTTAATTAAAATTTATCTTAAAGTTAAAATAGATACATAATAAATATATTTGTCCAATGTATCTCATTTTATATTAGATATATAAAATTTTATTGAACTTTTTAACGTCTTTTAACCACCTTCTGGTCACATTTGCAAATTTCCATAAAACGTAATTTTACCTCTTCTATGAATTGAATTTCAAAACTCTGAGAGACATTATTGAAATTAGTAAGTAAAATGTGGTTCAATAGGATAAAAATAATATTTGGTGAAAAATAACTTTTGAATTTTATTTACCACGATTAAAAGTAAATAGGGTAATTAAAGGTAAAAATGATATTATAATTACCATAACACATGTCCTAATTCTATAGAATAAGTGTTTTTCGACCAAAATAAACCTTAGGAATAAAATATGATCCTCTCTAATCCACTTGGATTAGATTAGGACATTTATTATTATTTTATTTAAAGAAGAGTTAATAGTATAAAATTCAAAGTTTAATAACTAAACCATTTTTAATATAGGGTTATACATAAGATAAATTTGACTATAAATGTTCATTAAAAATATAAAAATATTTCATACATCATGAAATTTTATTTATAATTTTTAGACATTAAATAATTAAATTTATTAATCACACAATGATGATGTAGTAATTACCTTATTTATGAAAGATTAAAATAATTGATATTATAAATATCAAAATAAATGTGAATTGAGACTTTTGATGACATCCAAGAATTTAATAGGTTAATATAACATGTTAGGGTTGATTTAATGTATTTTATCGAAGTAATCAAGTTTTTTTGACTTTCACAAAAACCAAAAACTAAATAGTGTCAAAGTTGACATAAATGAGTTTTTAAAACAAATACTATATTATTAAATGATATAATAATCCTAAAGTATAAGGTTTAGACAAAAGACTTATATGATTATATTTATGTTATTATTGAACCACTTGAGGTTATCTTGAGTTTTATAGTAGGTTTATTAACCCTGTAATATAAATATACAAGAAAACATGGTAAAAGTTAAACTATTTAACTAAGAGTTAAATATAAAAGATACGGTTAATATGGTGACCTAAAATTGTCTAAAACCTATTGGTTGAGAGTATTTCTACCCATAACAAACTTAGACTCTAAATAAATCTATTTGGATCCATTAGAAACCAAAAATGACTTTATAATAAAAAAATATTTCAAGTTTTTCCTAAAGTGACCCTCACCTCTCTTATAAAAGGGTACTTCCCCTTCTCTAAATTTCACACCTCCAAAGCCAGTTGGCTTGGCCAACCCCTACTCAAATATCCTACTAACTACCCTCACTTAAACCTACAGGCATTACTTTGATCATAAATCCAACCTAAATATCCCTTTTGATCAAATAAAAAGAAAGCACCCGAAGAAGAGGTAATAATTTCATAACCCCTTTCAAAGTTATTTTCTTCTTCCACATCCTCTTTCTTTGTTGTTTCCATAAAAAAATAATAACTTCAGTACCTTCTACATAATGTGATGTAATTATAAATATGGTACTACCATATTCATTATTCTATCCATCCTATGAATGAAAATGTCACCATACGTGCGTACGTATGACTTACCGTCTCCACGTTGTGGTGTATTTTGTTATTCAACACTTAATTTTTTAGATGGGTATAATAATGAGTATAATTGATGTAAATAATAAATATAACATGTTAATGATTCTTTATATATAATATACCATCCAATTACATATTTTTTCACCATAAATAGAATGATATTGTCGCTCTTGAGTACGTATGGCTTACCGTCTCCACGACGCGATGAGATTCATTTCCACATTCACCATTCAATGATGATTATAAAAATATATATTATTAATAAGTATGTAATATTTGAAATAATAATCCTACTAGAAATATATATATATATATATATTTATATATATGTATATGTATGTATTTACATATATCTTATTTACTTACTTTCATTCAATACGATATGAAAACAGAAACAACTTTTATGCGTACGTACGAACTAATGTATCCATGAACGGTGTTTCCATTTCATATTTCATTCAACTATACATATTTAAAATATGAATACATATGATATATAAATCAATTTTTATGAACTGGAAGTATTTAAGTCATGATCTGAGTGATACAATCAAGAATAACAAGTTAAAACACGTACGATAAAGAAAGCGATTATTACCTGAAATATTACTTTAACAAGGAAATTATTATTAAATGGGTAGTATATAGTAATAAATGAATCATTTTTGATATCATAAATATTAATATGTTTCTAGTATAATTTAATTACATACTATGGTCATTTTATAGGAGTTTAAGCATACCCTCGACTAAAGGGAAGAATAAGGTAAGGGTTAATTTCTAAATTTCATTATTATCTGAGATTATTTATGTGTATGTTTTTACTTGGACATATTTATTATCCACGTCCATATTTCATAAAATATTTTTCAGAAGGATTATTTTTAAGGGAATATTCAAATAAAACATCATTTTAACTGTTTTAAATATTTATTCTTCTAAATATTTCCCATTAATGTCCATGTCTTGAAAATGGATTTAAGGATTTATTTATATGGACATGCTTTTTTTAAAATATTAATTCATTTAAAAAGTTTCAAAGTTTTAGGAGACACTTTGATTCAAAAATGATTTTTTAATGTCTTAATTTCTAAATTGTGTGAACTTTAAATGTTTTCATGAAAAAGGGATATTTCTCTAAAAGAGTATTACTAATAATTTTAAACTATGTCAACATCATTTTTGGATATTATTATTGATTGGGGATGATTTATTACAAATAATATATTCAATATTGTATTGAATGAGTTATGATATGTCTGACTGTGAATGTGATATTTTTATACCATTCATGATTTATGGATAAAGTATTGACATTTCGTATGCTAGTTTTAAAAAGAATGTTTATGTTGTGTTTTAATATTTTCATATATAGAATGCATTGGACTTAGTAAGTGACAGGTAGAGCCCGCTATAGCTCCTCGATACATCAGTAGGTCTAATGAGACAAATTAGTGTCTTGGCACAAGGCCTTGTATTTTTTTTATTTGTAGTCTTGTCATGAGGACTTGACTATGTGGTTATGATGTCTGACATTATGCAATCCTTTGTTATGAAATTAGTTATTACATATGATTATTCAAATAGTAGAATATACATGTGCATGTTTATATGGTAATGTTTGATTTACTTTTGCCATATTATGTTCAAATTTATGTTTAAAATGGATTTTGTTTTTATTACACATCTTGCATTAAAATTTTATAGCTTCCACTAAATTATTTACCCTTACTGAGTATCTGAGATCACCCCTTTATTATGTTTTGCTTTCATAGGATTCCAAGAAGTGTATTATGATTGATATTTTGGGTTAATCTAGAGAAATAATGGAGTCCTAAAAATATTATTTATGTTATGTTTTATGTTTTAATGTGTAATGTAACATTCATGTACGTAATCTATTTTACAAGACAGCTAAACTGATCGGTCCTTCAGGACATGACTCCTTATAATCATGCCAATGTATTAAAATAACGCATCGACTCCGAGCTTCTGGGGTCAGGGAGTTACAGTTGGTATTAGAGGAATTTTAGTACAAAACATAGAAATTAGATTTAGATAAACTCTTATTAGAGAACATTACCCTAAGATAGAATTTGAGGATTAGTATAGAAGAAAATCCAAAAAATTTGGTAGTGTAAATATTATGTGGGTTTTCTAAGAAAATACATCCATGTATGGATACAAACAGGTAGAGGTGGCTCTGGAACAGATGTACCTAGGAGTGAAAACTCCAAAAAATTGTTTCAGGCTTAACCTGGGGTATCCTAGTACATGAAAAAGGGCCTTTCTGCACTCTTGGTATTGACAATCCTAGCAGATATTCTTAGGATAATTCACATTTTATTTAAAAACCATTATTAAGGATTTATGTGTAAATATGTCAACAAAAAACTATTTTTATTATTATGATACTAGATGTGTAAAAATATTCAATTAATGTTGACAATTTTTTTTGTTTTTGGATTATAAATTATGATAGGTTCTAACGTAGTCTATTTTTTCATTTAGAAATGGCTCCCATTAGAAGGAATGAGAACTCCAACAATACAAATGATCCAAAAGAGTAAGAAGGATCATATCTTTCATAGTCTTAAGCCAATATTTCAAAAGGAAATATCCTTCCCTGTATTATCATAATATGAAGAAATAGTATCATGTGTCAATAAGATAGGTAAATAATTATCGGAGTCCTATGGCTTTGAAGAGAAGTCAGAGAAGAAGAGGATGGTAGTGAGAAAGATGGATAAAGGGAATAAGGTAAAGAAATATTTTCCCATATGTGATAACTGTGGAAGGAATCACTATGGAATGTTAATGAAAGGAATGAGAGTTTATTATAAGTGTGGATAAAAAGGACACTGAGTTCATGATTGAAAGGGTAAGAAAAAGGTTTCAAATGTACAATTCCTCATCTGCAAAGAGTTGCGACACTACCCAAATCAATATCTCAATCATCAGAGTATACCCCAAATGATGCTATTGGATAATAATCAAGGTATGATACTACCATAGATGAAGATAAATGATTAGTGTTCTTCAGTTATTATTAAATAACTGTGTCATTTGATTATTGTATTAATTATTTAAAATTGATAATAATTATAAAGTATATAATTATTGTACTACAATACATTTTCATTAAGGATTTGAGATTTTATAGTACCAAGTGAAGTGAAACAGTTTCAAGTTAAACATTTAGGAAAATATATGGTTGGGGGAAATATAACCCTTAATATGTTTCTGAAATTGAGATAATAATTTTGGAATAAGACATGATTCTTTTGGACAAGTTATATTGTATATTCTTAAGTACCATTAAACTAATTAATTGTTTCTTTATTCCATCATTGTTGGAGTTTACAACATTTTAAAATATATGGAGTATATTTAGTATTATATAAGGAATAAGGGAGCATGAATGTTATCAATAAGGTTTTATGGTAATTAAGGGTGTTAACATGTTTTAAGAGAATACATTATGAAGGTATTCCCATGTTATTATGTGGAAAAAGAGATCTTCAATATGTTTACCTTCCTTATAAATTTTGGACTGTGAGTTTAGAAAGAAGTATATTGGATAAGTCTAAAGGTTGGAAGGAATTAATTTGTACATTGGATACTATTGTTTAAGGTTAAAACATTTCTTAATATTATTTTTGGATTGTGATAAAAAGGATAACCTAGAGGTCGGGCGAAAACCCGTCGCGTCCAGCAAGGCTGTGAAACTTGAACCCGCAACCGAAGGTCGACAATGGTGCATCACCTACCACTGGCCTACGTGATGTCCTGGATTGTATAATGTAGTTTTTTTAAAATGTCTAGAATATGAATTATAAATTCATTTTTTGTAACCCTATACAATTAGGATAAATAGAATATTGTTTTAGTTATATTATATTATGGAGTGAAATATGAGTTTGTGGTAGAAATTAGTTAAAGGATGGAACTGTACTTGTCAAGTATTATTTTTTTTTCATTATTATATGAATAAATTAATTCTTAAACATTAGGGAAAGGATCTCAAAACAAAAAATGTTTTATCTTAATACCTTATGTTTTGTTGAACCGATGATATTTCAACTCATCATAAATTTATGGCTTTAAAGCCCTCAATTTTCCATTTATTGTTTACATGTTTGTGATTGATGACCTCAATAACACCCTATAAATATTTACAGTTTCCTCTAATTATATGTCTATAATTTCCACCAATGTGTTTCTATTTGAAAACCTAATTTGGTGGTGAATTTTTCCTTTCCCTTTCACTCTTATTAAGACTAAATTTTACTAACCCTATTTCCGATGTGGGTTTTCCACAAATGTATTTTCTATTTTAAATATTTTATTTTCGAAG
Organism: Viscum album; assembly: GCA_963277665.1. NCBI lineage: Eukaryota > Viridiplantae > Streptophyta > Magnoliopsida > Santalales > Viscaceae > Viscum > Viscum album. The sequence goes on from OY728161.1 coordinate 310,165,189, forward strand.
AACAATTTCAAATTGAGAGGATGAAATTTACTGAAGTAGGGGGGAATTTAACACCCCAAGATTTTATAGTATGTTTTCTCTTTAAAGTAATTCAATAGATTACACTACACGCAACACCGAGTTCGAGGCACCACGACTTACCAAACTAGCCGTTAAAAAAGCGACTATGAATAGTATTAACTTCATTTTGAATTTTATATACTCTATATAATTTTATAATCCATATTATGTGTTTCTTAGATATAATATAATAAAAAATTCATTTTTTTAGATAAAAGAAGTATTTTTCAAAAAATACAATTTTACCACATTTTAATGAAGGACCCATTTCAAATCCAATATTTGAAAATTTTATATATTAAATTTTACAAAATAAACTTCGTATTTATAATAGGGAAATAAAAATTTAGTTTGGATAAAATTTTGGTGTTTTTATGATAACTTTAATATTTTGATTAATTGTGAAAAATACTAAATTTTAATTGAAAACAACTTTTTAATCAAAATAATTATAGTGTTAAATTATAAATTTAAATGCTTTTGAAGTATAATTAGATTAAATTTTTATCATTTAATATAATTTAGGTAATTATAAGTAATTTCACATTTAAATTGGGCATAAACACATGTCAATTTTTAATAGTTTTTACTTTTTAAAAACCCGCCTTTTGGTTTTGACAACGAGAATTAAATTTAAATTAATTAATGAAACTTATATATCTTGAATTTGGAAAAATAGACTTCACTTTTGAATTCGTAATATCAAAATTATCTTAGGGTAATTTTTTGTATTTTTCTGAAAACATTCAATTTTTATGAATAGTGAAAAACACTACGTTAGTGTTTAAAACTGAATTTTATTTAAATAATTATTATTTTTAATTAAAATTTATCTTAAATTAAAAATAGATATATAATATATATATTAGTCCAATTTATGTCATTTAAGATTATATATATAAAATTTTGTTGAACGTTTTAACGTATTTTACACACCTTATAGGCACATTTGAAAATTTGAATAAAACGTAATTTTTCTTATTCCGTGAATTGAATTTTAAAAATCCAAGAGAAAAGGTTGAAAATAGTAAGTAAAATTTGGTTCAATTGGATGAAAATAATTTTTTTAAATAGTAACTATTGAATTTTATTTACTACGGTTAAAAGAAAATAGGGTAATTAAAGGTAAAAATGATATTATAATTACCCAAACACATGTCCTAATTCTTTTAGATAAGTGTTTTTCGACCAAAATCAACCTTAGGAATAAAATATTATCCTCTTTGATCCAATTTACTTAGATTATGACATTTATTATTATTTTATTTAAAGAAGAGTTAAAAGTGTAAAATGAAAGTTTAATAACTAAACAATTTTTAATATAGGGTTATACATAAGATATATTTTACTATAAATATTAATTAGAAAGATAAAAATATTTCCTATATCATTATATTTTATTTATAAATTTTAAACCTTAAATAATTAAATTTATTTATGACACAATGATGATACAGTAATTACCTTATTAATGAAATATTAAAATAATTGATATTATAAATATAAAAATAAATGTAAATTGATGATTTTGATACCATCCGTGAATTTTATTGGTTAATATGAAATTTTAGGGTTTATTTAATGTTTTTTTTCTATGTAATAATTTTTTTGACTTTCACAAAAACCAAATACTAAATAGTGTCAAAATTGACATAAATGAGTTTTTAAAACAAATACTATATTATTAAATGATATAGTAATCCTAAAAGTATAAGGCTCATCCAAAGTACATATATAATGATATATATGTCATTAGTGAACCACTTGAGGTTCTATTTTAATTTTATAGTATGTTTATTAACCATTTAATTTAAAACTACACAAAGACATGGTAAAAGTGAAACTATTTAACTAAGAGTTAAATATAAAAGATAAGGTTAATATGGTGAACTAAACATGTCTAAAACCTATTGGTTGAGAGTATTTCGACCCATCCCCACCTTATACTCAAAATAAATCCATTTTAAGCCATTATAAACAGAAAATTATTGTATAATAAAATAATATTTCAAGCTTTTCCTAAAGTGACCCTCACCTCTCTTATAAAAAGGTACTTCCACTTTTCTTAATTTCACACCTCCAAATCCATTTGTATTGGACAAACCCAACTCAAATATCCTCACAACTACCCTAAATTAAACTTTGAGGCATTTATTTGATCTAAAATTCAACCTAAAAATCATTTTGATCAAATCAAATGGAAGCACTCAAAGAAGAGGTAATAATTTCATCACCTCTTTCAAAGTTCTTTTCTTCTTTCACTTCCTCTTTATTTGTTGTTTCCATAAAAAAATAATAACTGCAATACCGTCTATATATTGCTATGTTATTATAAATACGGTACAACCATATTCATTTTTCTATCCATCCTATTAATGACAAAGTCATCATACGTGTGTACGTACGACTTACCATCTCCACGTCGTGGTGTAGTTTGTCATTCAACACTTAATTATTTGGATCGGAATAATAATGAGTATAATTGATGTAAATAATAAATATAGCATGTTAATATATATAATATTACAGCCAATTACATATTATTTCACCATAAATAGAATTATATTGTCGCTCATGCATACATACGGCTTACCGTCTCCACGACGCGATGAGATTCATTTCCACATTCACCATTCAACGATGATTATAAAAGTATATATTATTAATAAGTATGTAATATATGACATAATAATCCAACTATATATATATATGTATATGTTTTTGTTTACATATATCTTATTCATATACTTTCATTCAATACGATATGAAAACGAAAACAACGTTTATGCGTACGTACAGACGACCGTCTCTATGAACGGTGTTTCCATTTCTTATTTATATATATTATACATATTTATGATATAAATATATATTATATATAAATCATTATTTAGGTTCTGGAAGTATGTAAATCATGATCTAAGTTATACAATCAAGAATAACATGTTAAAACACGTACGATAAAGAAAGCGATTATTACCTGAAATGTTACTTTAACTTGGAAATTATTATTAAATGGGTAGTATATAGTAATAAATGAATAATATACGATATAATAAATATTAATATGGTTATGGTATTATTTAATAACATACTATGGTCATTATACATGAGTTTAAACGTACCCTTGACTAAAGGAAAGAACAAGGTAATGGTTAATTCCTCAATCTCATTATTATCCGAGATTGTTTATGTGTATATTTTTACTAGGATATATTTATTATCCATGTCCATGTTTCATAAAAGAGTTTTCAAAAGGATTATTTTTAAGGCAATATTCAACTAAAACATCATTTTAAAAGTTTTAAATATTTATTCTTCTAAATCTTTCTCATTAATGTCCATGTCTTTAAAATGGATTTTAGGATTTATTTATATAGACATGACTGTTTTGAAATGTTAATTCCTTCCAAAAGTTTCAAAGTTGTATGGGATAATTTGATTCAAAAATGTATTTTAAATGTATTAACTTCTAAATTATGTGACTTTTAAATGTTTTCATGAAAAAGGGATATTTCTCTCAAATAGTTTTACTAATCATTTTCAACTATGTCAACATCCTTTTTTGGATATTATTTCTGATTGGGGATGATTTATTATAAATACAATCTTCAATATTGTATTTAACGAGTTATGATATGATTGACTATGAATGTGATATTTTTATACCATTCATGATTTATGGATAAAGTATTGACATTTCATAAGCTATTTTTAATACAAATGTTTATGTTATGTTTCAACATTTTCATAAGAGGAATGCATTGGACTTAGAAAGTGAAAGGTGGAGCCCGCTATAGCTCCTAGATGCATTAGTAGGTCTCATGAGACAAATTAGTGTATTGGCACAATACCTTGACAAAATTTGTATTTGTAGTCATGGCCTGAGGCCTTGACTATGTTGTTATGGTGTCTGGCATTTTTCATTCCCTTGTTATGAAATTAGTTATTACATGTGATTATTCAATTAGTAGAATATCAATGTGTATGTATCTATGGAAATGTTTGATTTATTTTTTCCATGTTATGTTTAAATTTATGTTTAAAAAGGCTGGTGTTTTTATTACACATCATGACTTAAAATTTTATAGCTTTTGCTAAATTATTTACCCTTATTGAGAATTTGAGCTCACCCCTTTCTTCTATTTTTTCCCCAAGATTCCAAGAAGTGCATTATGATTGACACACAAGTTTAAGCTAGGGAAATAATGGAGTCCTCAAAGGATTATTTATATTGTGTTTTATGTTTTAATGTGTAATGTAACATTCAGGTACATAATCTATTTCCCAAGATTTCTAAATTGATCGGTCCTTCGGGACTTGATTCCTTGTAATCATGCTAATGCAATAAAATAACGCACCGGATGAGGGCTTGTGGGGTCGAGGTGTTATAGTTGATATCATAGTAAGTTTAGTAAAAACCTTGGAAAATAGATTTAGATAAACTCTGATTATAGAAAATTACCTCAAGATAGATTTTGAGCATTAGTATAGAAGAACATCCAAAAAATTTGGTAGTGTAAATATTATGTGGGGTTTTCAAGAAAATATATCTATGTCTGGATACAAACAGGTAGAGGTGGCTCTGGAATAGATGTACCTAGGAGTGAGAAATCTGAACAAGAGTTTTGATCTTGACCTGGGGTATCCTGGTACATGACAATGGGTCTTTCTGCACTCTTCGTATTGACACTACTGGGGGATATGCTTAGGATAATTCACATTTTATTTATAAACCATTATGAAGGATTTATGGGTAAATATATCAGAAAAGAAACTATTTTTATGATAATGATACTAGATGTGTGAAAATTTTAAATTAATGTTGATAATTTTTCTAGTTTTTGGATTATACATTATGATATGATATAACGTAGTGTATATCGTCATTTAGATATGGCGCCTAGTGGAAGGAATGAGAACTTCAGCAATACGCATGACCCAAAAGAGTAATAAGGATCATATCTTTTATGGTCTTAAGCCAATATTTAGAAAGGAAATAGCCTCCCATGTATTATCATCATAGGAGGAAATATTATCATATGTCAATAAGATAAGTAAATAATTCTCCGAGTCCTATGGCTTTGAAGGGAAGCCAGAAGATGGTAGAGAGAATGATGGATAAAGGTAAGAAGGGAAAGAATGATTTTCCCATATGTGATAACTGTGGAAAGAATCACCATGGAAAGTGATTGAATGGAATGAGAGTTTGTTATAAGTGTAGATAAAAAGGACAATAAGTTTTTGATTGCAAGGGTAAGAAAAGGTTTCAAATGTACAATGCTTCAGCTGCAAGGAGTTAGAACACTATGCAAATCAATGTCCCAATCATCAAAGTATACCCCAAATGATGCTATTAGATAATAATCAAGTTATGATACTACCACAGATGAAGGGGATTGATTAGTGTTCTTCAGTTATTATTAAAGAATTGTGTCATTTGAGTATTGTATTATTGATGTAAAATTTATAAGAATTATAATGTCTATAAGGATTGTACTGTAGTATATTTTCATTAAGGATTTGAGATTTTATGGTACCAAGTGAAGTGACACAGTTTCAATTTCAAAATTTAGGAAAATATATGGTTGGGGGAAATATAACCCTTAATATGTTTCTAAAATTGAGATAATTATTTCTGAATAAGATATGATTCATTTGGACAAGTTATATTGGATATTCTTAAGTACCATTAAACTAATTAATTGTTTCTTTATTCCATCATTGTTGGAGTTTACAACATTTTAAAATATATGGAGTATATTCAGTATTATATAAGGAATAAGGGAGCATGAATGTTATCAATAAGGTTTTATGGTAATTAAGGGTGTTAACATGTTTTAAGAGAATACATTATGAAGGTATTAACATGTTATTATGTGGAAAAAGAGATCTTCAATATGTTTACCTTCCTTATAAATTTTGGACTGTGAGTTTAGAAAGAAGTATTTTGGATAAGTCTAAAGGTTGGAATGAATTAATTTGTACATTGGATACTATTGTTTAAGGTTAAAAAAATTATTAATATTATTTTTGGATTGTGATAAAAAGGATAACCTATAGGTCGGGCGAAAACCCGTCGCGTCCAGCAAGGCTGTGAAACTTGAACCCGCAACCGAAGGTCGACAAGGGTGCATCACCTACCACTGGCCTACGTGATGTCCTGGATTTTATAATGTAGTTTTTTTAAAAGGTCTAGCAGATGAATTATAAATTCATTTTTTGTAACCATATACAATTAGGATAAATAGAATATTTTTTAGTTATATTATCTTTTGGAGTGAAATATGAGTTTGTGGTAGAAATTAGTTAAAGGATGAAACTGTACTTGTCAAGTATTCTTTTTTTCCTTATTCTATGAATAAATTAATTCTTAAACATTAGGGAAAGGATCTCAAAACCAAAAATGTGTTATCATAATACCTTATGTTTTGTTGAACCGATGATATTTCAACTCATCATAAATTTATGGCTTTAAAGCCCTCAATTTTCCATTTATTGTTTACATGTTTGTGATTGATGACCTCAATAACACCCTATAAATATTTACGGTCTCCTCTAATTATATGTCTATAATTTCCACAAATGTGTTTCTATTTGAAAACCTAATTTGGTGGTGACTTTTTCCTTTCCCTTTCCCTCTTATTAAGACTAAATTTTACTAACCCTATTTCCGATGTGGGTTTTCCAAAAATTTATTTTCTATTTTAAATATTTTATTTTCAAAGAACAATTTCAAATTTAGAGGTTGAAATTTATTGAAGTAGGGGAGAATTTAACACCCCACGATTTCATAGTATGTTTTCTCTTTAAAGTAATTCAATAGCTTGTGCTACATGCAACACCGAGTTCGAGGCACCACGACTTACCAAACTAGCTGTTAAAAAAGCGATTATGAATAGTATTAACTGCATTTTGAATTTTATATACTCTATATAATTTTATAATCCATATTATGTGTTTCTTAGACATAATATAAGAAAAAATTCATTTTTTCAGATAAAAGAAGTATTTTTCAAAAAATACAATTTTACCACCTTTTAATGAAGGACCCTTTTCAAATCCAATATTTGAAACTTTTATATATTCAATTTGACAAAATAAACTTCTTATTTATAATAGGGAAATAAAAATTTAGTTTGGATAAAATTTTTGTGTTTTTATGATAACTTTAATATTTTGATTAATTGTGAAAAATACTAAATTTTAATTGAAAACAACTTTTTAATCAAAATAATTTATAGTGTTAAATTATAAATTTAAATGGTTTGGAAGTATAATTAGATTAAATTTTTATCATTTAATATAATTTTGGTAATTATAAGTAATTTCACATTTAAATTGGGCATAAACACATGTCAATCTTTTAATAATTTTTACGTTTTAAAAACCCGCCTTTTGGTTTTGACAACGGGAATTAAATTTAAATTAATTAATGAAACTTCTATATTTTGAATTTGGTAAAATAGACTTCATTTTTGAATTCTTAATATCAAAATTATCTTAGGGTAATTTTTTGGTATTTTTCTGAAAACATTCAATTTTTATGAATAGTGAAAAACACTACGTTATTGTTTAAAACTGACTTTTATTTAAATAATTATTATTTTTAATTAAAATTTATCTTAAATTAAAAATATATATATAATACATATATTATTCCAATTTATGTCATTTAAGATTATATATATAAAATTTTGTTGAACGTTTTAACGTATTTTACACACCTTATAGGCACATTTGAAAATTTGAATAAAACGTAATTTTTCTTATTCTGTGAATTGAATTTTAAAAATCCAAGAGAAAAGGTTGAAAATAGTAACTAAAATGTGGTTCAATTGGATGAAAATAATTTTTTGTAAATAGTAACTATTGAATTTTATTTACTATGGTTAAAAGTAAATAGGGTAATTAAAGGTAAAAATGATATTATAATTACCCAAAAACATGTCCTAATTCTATTAAATAAGTGTTTTTCGACCAAAATCAACCTTAGGAATAAAATATGATCCTCTTTGATCCAATTTACTTAGATTATGACATTTATTATTATTTTATTTAAAGAAGAGTTAAAAGTGTAAAATTCAAGTTTAATAACTAAACCATTTTTAATATAGGGTTATACATAAGATATATTTTACTATAAATATTCATTAGAAAGATAAAAATATTTCCTATATCATTATATTTTATTTATAACTTTTAAACCTTAAATAATTAAATTTATTTATGACACAATGATGATAGAGTAATTACCTTATTAATGAAATAATAAAATAATTGATATTATAAATATAAAAATAAATGTAAATTGAGGATTTTGATACCATCCATGAATTTTATTGGTTAATATGTAATTTTAGGGTTTATTTGATGTTTTTTTCTAAGTAATAATTTTTTTGACTTTCACAAAAACCAAATACTAAATAGTGTCAAAATTGACATAAATGAGTTTTTAAAACAAATACTATATTATTAAATGATATAATAATCCTAAAAGTATAAGGCTCATCCAAAGTACATATATAATGATATATATGTCATTAGTGAACCACTTGAGGTTCTATTTTAATTTTATAGTATGTTTATTAACCATTTAAATTAAAACTACACGAAGACATGGTAAAAGTGAAACTATTTAACTAAGAGTTAAATCTAAAAGATAAGGTTAATATGGTGAACTAAATTTGTCTAAAACCTATTGGTTGAGAGGATTTCGACCCATCCCCACCTTATACTCAAAATAAATCCATTTTAAGCCATTATAAACTGAAAATTATTGTATAATAAAATAATATTTCAAGCTTTTCCTAAAGTGACCCTCACCTCTCTTATAAAAAGGTACTTCCACTTTTCTTAATTTCACACCTCCAAATCCATTTGGATTGGCCAACCCCAACTCAAATATCCTCACAACTACCCTAAATTAAACTTTGAGGAATTTATTTGATCTAAAATTCAACCTAAAAATCATTTTGATCAAATCAAATGGAAGCACTCAAAGAAGAGGTAATAATTTCATCACCTCTTTCAAAGTTATTTTCTTCTTTCACTTCCTCTTTCTTTATTGTTTCCATAAAAAAATAATAACTGAAATACCTTCTATATATTACGATTTTATTATAAATACGGTACAACCATATTCATTTTTCTATCCATCCTATTAATGACAAAGTCATCATACGTGTGTACGTACAACTTACCATCTCCACGTCGTGTTGTAGTTTGTTATTCAACACTTAATTATTTGGATCGGAATAATAATGAGTATAATTGAAGTAAATAATAAATATAGCATGTTAATATATATAATTTTCCATCCAATTACATATTATTTCACCATAAATAGAATTATATTGTCGCTCATGCATACATACGGCTTACCGTCTCCACGATGCGATAAGATTCATCTCCACATTCACCATTCAACGATGATTATAAAAATAAATATTATTAATAAGTATGTAATATATGACATAATAATCCAACTATATATATATATGTATATGTATGTATTTACATATATCTTATTCATATACTTTCATTCAATACGATATGAAAACGAAAACAACGTTTATGCGTACGTACGGACTACCGTCTCTATGAACAGTGTTTCCATTTCTTATTTATATCTATTATACATATTTATGATATAAATATATATTATATATAAATCATTATTTATGTTCTTGAAGTATGTAAATCATGATCTAAGTTATACAATCAAGAATAACATGTTAAAACACGTACGATAAAGAAAGCGATTATTACCTGAAATGTTACTTTAACTTGGAAATTATTATTAAATGGGTAGTATATAGTAATAAATGAATAATATACGATATCATAAATATTAATATGGTTATGGTATTATTTAACAACATACTATGGTCATTATACATGAGTTTAAACGTACCCTTGACTAAAGGATAGAACAAGGTAATGGTTAATTCCTCAATCTCATTATTATCCAAGATTGTTTATGTGTATATTTTTACTAGGATATATTTATTATCCATGTCCATGTTTCAGAAAAGAGTTTTCAAAAGGATTATTTTTAAGGTAATATTCAACTAAAACATCATTTTAAAAGTTTTAAATATTTATTCTTCTAAATCATTCTCATTAATGTCCATGTCTTCAAAATGGATTTAAGGATTTATTTATATAGACATGACTGTTTTGAAATGTTAATTCCTTCCAAAAGTTTCAAAGTTGTATGGGAAAATTTGATTCAAAAAGGTATTTTAAATGTATTAATTTCTAAATTATGTGACTTTTAAATGTTTTCATGAAAAAGGGATATTTCTCTCAAATAGTTTTACTAATTATTTTCAACTATGTCAACATCCTTTTTTGGATATTATTTTTGATTGGGGATGATTTATTATAAATAAAATCTTAAATATTGTATTTAATGAGTTATGATATGTTTGACTATGAATGTTATATTTTTATACCATTCATGATTTATGGATAAAGTATTGACATTTCATATGCTATTTTTAATACAAATGTTTATGTTATGTTTCAACATTTTCATAAGAGGAATGCATTGGACTTAGAAAGTGAAAGGTGGAGCCTGCTATAGCTCCTCGATGCATCAGTAGGTCTCATGAGACAAATTAGTGTATTGGCACAATACCTTGACAAAATTTGTATTTGTAGTCGTGGCCTGAGGCCTTTACTATGTGGTTATGGTGTCTGGTGTTTTTCATTCCCTTGTTATGAAATTAGTTATTACATGTGATTATTCGATTAGTAGAATATCAATGTGTATGTATCTATGGAAATGTTTGATTTATTTTTTCCATGTTATGTTTAAATTTATGTTTAAAAAGGCTGGTGTTTTTATTACACAACATGACTTAAAATTTTATATCTTTTGCTAAATTATTTACCCTTATTGAGAATCTGAGCTCACCCCTTTCTTCTATTTTTTCCCAAGATTCCAAGAAGTGCATTATGATTGACATACTAGTTTAAGGTAGGGAGATAATGGAGTCCTCAAAGGATTATTTATGTTGTGTTTTATGTTTTAATGTGTAATGTAACATTCAGTTACATAATCTATTTTCCAAGATTGCTAAATTGATTGGTCCTTCAAGACTTGATTCCTTGTAATCATTCTAATGTATTAAAATAACGCACCGACTGCGGGCTTATGGGGTCGAGGTGTTATAGTTGATATCATAGTAAGTTTAGTAAAAACCTTGGAAAATAGATTTAGAGAAACTCTGATTATATAAAATTACCTCAAGATAGATTTTGAGCATTAGTATAGAAGAACATCCAAAAAATTTGGTAGTGTAAATATTATGTGGGGTTTTCAAGAAAATATATCTATGTATGGATACAAATAGGTAGAGGTGGCTCTGGAATAGATGCACCTAGGAGTGATAAATCTGAAAAAGAGTTTCGATCTTGACCTGGGGCATCCTGGTACATGACAATGGGTCTTTTTTCACTCTTCATATTGACACTACTGGGGGATATGCTTAGGATAATTCACATTTTATTTATAAACCATTATGAAGGATTTATGGGTAAATATATCAGAAAAGAAACTATTTTTATGATAATGATACTAGATGTGTGAAAATTTTCAATTAAAGTTGATAATTTTTCTAGTTTTTGGATTATACATTATGATATGATCTAACCTAGTGTATATCGTCATTTAGATATGGCTCCTAGTAGAAGGAATGAGAACTTCAGCAATACGCATGATCCAAAAGTGTAATAAGGATCATATCTTTTATGGTCTTAAGCCAATATTTAGAAAGGAAATAGCCTCCTATGTATTATCATCATAGGAGGAAATATTATCATGTGTCATTATGATAAGTAAATAATTCTCTGAGTCCTATGGATTTGAAGGGAAGCCAGAGGATGGTAGAGAGAATGATGGATAAAGGGAAGAAGGGAAAGAAGGATTTTCCCATATGTGATAACTATGGAAAGAATCACCATGGAAAGTGCTTGAATGGAATAAGAGTTTGTTATAAGTGTAGATTAAAAGGACACTAAGTTTTTGATTGCAAGGGTAAGAAAAGGTTTCAAATGTATAATGATTTAGCTGCAAGGAGTTAGAACACTATGCAAATCAATGTCCCAATCATCAAAGTATACCCCAAATGATGCTATTAGATAATAATCAAGTTATGATACTGCCACAGATGAATGGGATTTATTAGTTTTCTTCAGTTATTATTAAATAATTGTGTCATTTGAGTATTGTATTATTGATGTAAAATTTATAAGAATTATAAAGTATATAAGGATTGTACTGTAGTATATTTTCATTAAGGATTTGAGATTTTATGGTACCAAGTGAAGTGACACAGTTTCAATTTCAAAATTTAGGAAAATATATGGTTGGGGGAAATATAACCGTTAATATGTTTCTGAAATTGGGATAATTATTTCTGAATAATATATGATTGATTTGAAAAAATTATATTGGATATTCTTGATGAACATGAAACTAATAAATTGTTTGTTTTTTTTCCATAATTGTTGGAGTTTACAACATTTTTGGATATAAGGAGTATATCCAGTATTCTATATAGAATAAGGGAGAATGAATGTAATAAATAAGGTTTTATTGTAATTAAGGGTGTTACCATGTTTTAAGAGAATACATGATGAAGGTATTCACATGTTATTATGTAGAAAAAGATATCTTCAATATATTTACCTTCTGTATAAATTTTGTATTGTGAGTTTAGAATGAAGTATTTTGTAGAAGTCAAATGGTTAGAATGAATTAGGTTAGACATCTGATACTATTGTTTAAGATTAAAAATTTTCTTAATATTATTTTTGGATTGTTATAAAAAGGACAACCCGGAGGTCGGGCGACAACCCGACGTTTCCGGCAAGGCTGTGAGACTTGAACCCGCAACCGAAGGTCAACAAGGGTGCATCACCTACCACTGGCCTACGTGATGTCCTGTATTGTATAATTTAGTTTTTTTTTAAAATTTATAGTAGATTAATTATAAATTCATTTTTTTAGAACCGTATATGATTGGGATAAATAGTATATTTTTGAGTTCTATTATCTTTTGGAGTGAAATATGAGTTTGTGGTAGAAATTAGTTAAAGGATGAAACTGTACTTGTCAAACATTATTTTTTTACTTATTCTTTGAATTAGTTAATTCTTAAACATTAGGGAAAGGATATCAAACCCAAAAATGTGTTATCCTAATACCTTATGTTTTGTTGAACTGATGAAATTTTAACTCATTAGAAATTTATAGCTTTGAAGCCCTCAATTTTCAATTTATTATTCACTTTTTTGTGATTGATGGCCTCAGTCACTCCCTATAAATATTTACGTTTTTACTCCAATTATGTGCGTATAATTTTCACTAATGTTCTCATATTCAAAACCCAAATTTGGTGGTGACTTTTTCATTTCCCATTCCCTCTTATTAAGACTAAATTTTTTTAACCCTATTTCCGATGTGGGTTTTCCACAAATGTATTTTATATTTTAAATATTTTATTTTCAAAGAACAATTTAAAATTGTTAGGATACAATTTATTGAAGTAGGAGAGAATGTAACACCCCAATATTTCATAGTATGTTATCTCTTAAAGTAATTCAATAGATTGCGCTATACGCAACACCGAGTTCATGCGCACCCGACTTACCGAACTAGCCATTCAAAAATCTGTTATGAATAGTATTAATTTCATTTTGAATTTTATATACTCCATATCCATATTATGTGTTTCTTAGACATAATATAAGAACAAATTCAGTTTTTCAGATAAAAGAAATATTTTTCAAAAAATGAAAATTTACCACCTTTTAATGAAAAACCCTTTCTAAATCAAATATTTGACACTTTTATATATTAAATTTGACAAAATAAACTTCTTCTTTAGAAGAGGGACATAAAAATTTAGTTTGGATAAAATTTTGGGGGTTTTCTGATTACTTTAATATTTTGATGAATATTAAAAAATACTAAATTTTAATTGAAAAAAACTTTTTTAATAAAAATAATTTATAGTGCTAAATTATAAATTTGAATGGTTTTGAAGTACAATTAGATTATATTCTTATCATTTAATATAATTTAAGTCATTATAAATAATTTCACATTTAATTGGACATAAACACATGTCAATCTTTTGATAGTTTTTAATTTTTAAAAACTCGCCTTTTGGTTTTGACAATGGGATTAATTTTAAATTAATTAATGCAACTTATATGTTTTTAATTTCGTAAAATAGTCTTCATTTTGGAATTTGTAATATCAAAATTATCTTAGGGAGATTTTTTGGTATTTTTCTAAAAACTTTCAAATTTTTATGAATAGTGAAAACACTGCGTTATTTTTTAAAACCGAATCTTATTTAAATAATTATTATTTTTAATTAAAATTTATCTTAAATTCAAAATAGATAAATTATACATATGTTAGTCCAATGTATGTCATTTAAAATAAGATATATAAATTTTTATTGAAAATTTTAACGTCTTTTACCCACCTTCTAGGCACATTAGCAAATTTTCATAAAATGTAATTTTACTAATTCTGTGAATCAAAAATATGAGAGACTCAATTGAAATTAGTAAGTAAAATTAGGTTCAATATGATCAAAATAATTTTTGGTGAATAATAACTTTTGAATTTTATTTACCACGATTAAAAGTAAATAGGGTAATTAAAGGTAAAAATGATATTATAATTACCCTAAAACATGTCCTAATTCTATTGAATAAGTGTTTTTCAACTAAAATAAACCTTAGGAATAAAATATGATTCTCTTTTATCCACTTGGATTAGATTGATACATTTATTATTATTTTATTTAAAGAAGAGTTAAAAGTGTAAAATTCAATGTTTGATAACTAAACCATTCTATTATAGGGTTATACATAAGATAAATTTGACTATAAATATTAATTATAAATATAAAAATATTTCCTACATCATGATAATTTATTTATAATTTTTAGACTTTAAATGATTAAATTTATTTATGAGACAATGATGATGCAATAATTACCTTATTAGAGAATGATTAAAATTATTGATATTATAAATATCAAAATAAATGTAAATTGAGGCTTTTTATGACATATAAGAATTTTATAGGTTAATATGACATGTTAGGGTTGATTTAGTGCATTTAATTCGATGTAATAAAGTTGTGTTGACTTTCAAAAAAACCAAATACTAAATAGTGTCAAAATTGACATAAATGAGTTTTTAAAAAAAATACTATATTATTAAATGATATTATAATCCTAAAAGTATAAGGTTCATCCAAAGGACTTATATAAAGATATATATTTCATTATTGAACCACTTTAGGTTCTCTTGGAATTTTATATTATGTTTATTAACCATGTAATATAAAAATAAAGAAGACATGGTAAAAGGTAAACTATTTAACTAAGAGTTAAATCTATAATATAAGGTTAATATGGTGAACTAAAATTGTCTATAACCTATTGGATGAGAGTATTTAAAACCATCCCCACCCTATCCTAAAAATAAATCAATTTTAATCTATTATAAATTGGAAATGATTTTATAATAAAATAATATTTCAAGCATTTCCTAAAGTGACCCCACCTCTCTTATAAAAGGGTACTTCCCCTTATCTTAATTTCACACCTCAAAATCCATTTGGCTTAGCCAAAACCTATTCAAATATCCTCCCAACTACCCTCACTTAAAACTAGATGAATTTATTTGATCAGAAATCCAACCTAAGGAACCCTTTTTATCATATCAAAAGGAAGCACCCGAAGAAGAGGTAATAATTTCATCACCTCTTTCAAAGTTCTTTTCTTATTCCAGTTCCTATTTCTTTGTTATTTCTATAAAAATAATAACTCCATTAACTTATTTATAATTTTATGTTATTATAAATATGGTACAATCATATTTATTATTCTATCCATCCTATGAATGACAAAGTCACCATATGTTCGTACATACGGCTTACCGTCTCCACGTCGTGGTGTAGATTGTTATTCAACACTTCATTATTTCGATGGGTATAATAATCAGTATAATTGATGTAAATAATAAATATAACAAGTTAATTATACATTATGTATAATATACCATCCAATTACATATTATTTCACCATAAATAGAATGATATTGTCGCTCATATGTACGTACGACTTACCGTCTCCACGACGCGATAAGATTCATTTCCACATTCACCATTCAATGACGATTATAAAAATATATATTATTAATAAGTATGTAATTTATGGCATAATAATCCTACTATAAATATATCTATATATATATATGTACATGTATGTATTTACATATATGTTATTCACTTACTTTCATTCAATACGATATGAAAACGGAAACAACGTTTATGCGTACATACAGACTGTCGTATCCATTGATAGTGTTTCCATTTCATATTTCTATTTATTATACAGATTTATAATCTGAATATATATTATATATAAATCATTTTTTTTGTTCTGGAAGTATTTAAATCATGATCTAAGTGATACGATCAAGAATAACAAGTTAAAACACGTACGATAAAGAAAATGATTATTACCCGAAATGTTACTTTAACATGAAAATTATTATTAAATAGGTAGTATATAGTAATAAATGAATCATATATGATATCATAACTATTAATATGGTTTTTTTATAATTTAATAACATTCTATGTGTAGGTTCGGGCGCAGCGGAAGCGCGTTGGTGGGTGTACCCAACTTTCATTTTTACCATTAATGACGTTTAATCCGAGATCCGTCATGATAATAAAATGTCGGATCATCAGAATAGAATGAAAAATGAAAGAAAATAAGGGATTCCGAGAACCATAGAGAGGATCATCATATGTTGGTTATAATTAATTTAATTAAAAGACAAGAATTACCTTGATGGAATTCTCTCTCCGTTGATGTTTCCGATCACGATCTGATGTGATCCATCGTTGCATCATAGAATCCAAGTGTAGGTTTCCTCTAGTAGTGATCCACACATGCTCCACATATCTCTAGATGTTTCTGAAAGGATCTCTGGGTTTTATCACAGAAGATCCTTTGCTTGCGATGTCCGCCTTCGATCGCCTTGATCCGATGGAGGAGGATCTCTCTCTCATAGCTTGAGAGCATTCTTGGTGGAAAAAGAATTCTCTCTTTGATTGATATCTTTTCCAAATCCATTATGCACAACCATAGAAAATGTATAGGATAATGAGAATTATATAATTGGGATTTTAATTACATAGAATAATAAAATGAATTAATTACCCGAAATCATTCTTCATTTTATTTAATTCTTAGCAATACCCCATGTCTAGTAATAATAGTTGACTATTATTATTACTTGACATGAGACCAGAGAATTACACATAATATTATTATATTAAATAAATAATATTATTTCTCATAAATTCCTAGAAAAAATACTCGGCGTGTATATTAATATACAAGATGTGTACATATGTTTTTCCATTATCTTTATTTACTCCGCCACATTTATTAGACCTTAAATAATGGATATTTATTTATAAAATAAATATCACTACATTACTCGCTAATAAATATATTATTTCAACCACAATATATTCTCTCAAATTACTAGTGTCAAAATAAAATGATTAGGCATCCTTAAATAATTATTAAACCACAATCTGGAATAATATTTATTTAACTTGTTAAATTAATATTTAACTCAGATACTTGGATACACATAGTGTGTAACCCTCTAGGCCTCTTTATTAGTGGCATTAGGTGGAGCCTACATAAAGTCCAAGGTTAGCATCTAGAAACATGCCAAGGCACCCATAGATAAAGAAGTTAAAGCCGCAATGACATGTCACCTCCTACGAACGCTTATTGTGTAATATAATCCCTTTGTCTCGATATCTCGAATCAAGTGGCTTGCATGCTAGTACCATCAACCCATGTACTCGATTATTCTTTCTTTGAATTTATGGAATTGAACTTTTCCATTCCTCACAATGGCCATGGATTTATTTAGGCTATATCAATTCCCTCAAAGGGCATGAGATACCTACTTCCGTTATGGAATAGAAAGGAAAAATCCTTTCTCACATTATCTATTAAAGCAATATCACTCGTGATGCACCCAATGTATCCTACCTTGCTGCAAACAGTGTGTCGTCACAGTTTTCATCAATACATCTAAGAGCACTAATAATAATACCTGTTAATAATAATATTAAATTCTAAGGACTAATACACTTGTCCGCAGATAGGAACATCTAATGTCACTATGATATGCAGATTTCCTACTAGCAGCTCTCGTTCTCATAATATCCTCCTGGATATTACCTATGCCGCACACCATGAGAAGGTGCCTCAATATTTTATGAGTCCTCACCCCTAATGGCCTGTATTATTTGTGTCCCTCAAATACCACCATCTGTCTATAGAACAAATATTCAAGAAAAATGTTATGGAACTTATGGGTTCTCATTATAGAAGGGATCTTCTATGACCCTTCAATGAAACCACTATCCTTAGGACACTATCACATGCATTGTCACACATAAGAAGAATCATGATGTGATAAGGTTTTTATTACTAAATAAAGTAAAATGTAGTTGGTTCTAGGCCACCAACTCCAATAGACTCCCACTTGGAATAGAGCCAACTACTAACAACTTTTAACCCACTATCTCTCACATGATATTCATGCTTATGATGAGATAGGCCTTTAGTCATGGGGTCTACCACGTTCTCTTTCGTGGACACTCTTCTCACTGTAACTTCACCCCTTTGATAGAAATCCCTCAAGAGGCGATACATTCAGTGTATTTTCTTTGTCTGTTGATGTGACCTTGGTTCTTTTGCAAGATCCACCACTACATTATTATCACAATATAATGTGGTAGGATCTTTACTGCTGGGTACAAAATTAAGTTCCTAGACAATGTTACCAATCTAGATGGATTTCTTGGTTGCATCAGAAGCCATTATATATTCAAAATCTGCTATAGAATCGGCAACAACTGGTTTCTTTGAACTCTTCCAGCTCAGATCTCCTCCATTGAGATAGAAAACATATCCAGATTACGACTTCATATTTTTCTGGTCTGTCTGAAAACCAGCATCAGCATACCCTTTGATGACAAGATCCTCATCTTCTACATACACCGAGAACATATCCTTAGTTCTTATCAAATACTTAAGGATAGTATTAAAATCATTCAAATTATGTTCTCCTAGATCTATTTGATATCAGCCTACCATACTCAGTGCATAGGAAACATCAAACCTAGTACATAACATGGTGTACATGATGGATCCTATAGCTGAAGCGTATGGGATCTTACTCATTCTATCTTTCTCTTGTTGTGTCTGAGGACACATTTTATTAAAAAGATGTAGGCCTTGTGACACTATAACCAATACCCTCTTGGATTGTTCCATACTAAATATCTTTAGTATATGGTCAATGTATGTACCCTAACTTAGTTCAAGAATCCTCTTGGATCTATCACGAATGATCTTGATCCCTAGAATGTAGGCTGCTTCACCCAAGTCCTTGATGGAGAAACACTTGTTCAACTAGTCCTTAACTGACTATAAGAATGGTACATCATTTCCAATAAGAAATATTTCGTCAACATATACTACTATAATAATGAACATATTCCCATTAAACCACTTATAAACACATGGATTACATTCATTCTTAATGATACCAAATTCCTTCATGGCTTTATCAAATCAAATGTTTCATGACCTGGATGCTTTCTTTAATCCATAAATGGATTTATGAAACTTGAAAACCCATTTGGCTTCACCTAGTATCACAAACCATTCTGGTTGTGTCATATATACATCTTTCTAAAGGTTCCCATTAAGGAGTTCTATTTTTACATTCATTTTCCAAATCTCGTTGTCATGGTAAGCTGCTATGGCAAGTATGATTCTTATAGATTTAAACATGGAAACTGGGGAAAAGGTTTCATCATAGTCAATTCCTTGACACCGTCTAAATCTTTTAGCCACTATCCTTTCTTTGTAGGTGCTAACTTGACCTTCCATGTCCAGTTTTCTCTTGAATACCCATTTTCATCCAACATGCTTTACATCAACTAGCTCATCGACCAGAACCCAGACATGGTTCTGATACATGGAATCCATATCAGAATTCATAACTTCTAGCCATATTGAAGCTTCTGAGATTTCTACTACTTCCTTGTAGAAGAGAGGTTCATCATTGTCTAACAATAATGATTCACCATCCTCGATGACTAGGAAACCAAATATCTCTAGTCCCCTTACCTCTCTTGAGCTCCTACACAGTACTTGTGTTTCTGGAACCTCTTCCATGGGGACCTGTGGAACTTTTTCTTATACCAAATCTTGTGTATCATGACCATCAACTTTGTCGAAGTTAATCTTTCTCCCACTATCCTTTTTGAGGATGTTCTCCCTCTCAAGAAATATGGATTGTCTGGCGACAATCACTTTCTTATTTGAAGGGTTATATAGGTAATATCCTTTCATTTCCTTGGGATATCCTATAAAGATACACCTCATGCCACGAGGCACTAGTTTGTTTCAAAAGAAGACCTTAATAAATTCCTCACATCTTCATACATGTGTGTGCGACAAAATGGGTTTCTTACCATTCCATAACTCAAAGGGAATTCCATTTTCCACCTTAGTTGGTACTCGGTTTAATGTGTATTCTGCCGTTTGTAATGCATATACCCAAAAGGATAATGGAAGATCTGCATGACTCATCAACGACCTCGCCATATCCAACAAGGTGGGGTTACTCCTTTCACTAACACCATTACAACATGGTGCATAAGGTGGAGTGAGCTAAGATAGAATCCTAGACTCCCATAGAAGATCGATGAACTCTTGGTTCATATATTCTCAACCTCAATCTGATCTAAGTTTCTTTATCTTCTTACTAAGATGATTCTCTACATCATTCTTGAATTCCTTAAATTTATCTAAGGCTTCTAACTTATACCAAATTAAGTAGACACAACCATATTTAATCAAATCATTAGTACAAGTAATGAAGTAAGAATATCCACCTCTAGCTTCTACTAGAAATGGTCCACACACATCTATGGGTACTAATCCTAGAAGCTCTATAGCCCTTTCACCCTATCCATAGAATGGAGGCTTGGTCATTTTACCTTTTAAACAAGCGTGACATCTATCAAGTGGTTTTAGCTCAGTAGATTCAAAATAACCATCCTTCCAGAGCTTCGTCATGTTGTTCACATTTACATGACCGAGATGGTGATGCCACAACTGGGTGATGTATGAGTCATGTGAGTTTTTTTCGTTATAGATTTCCAAAACATGGTTTTCGTAATTGAATACATACAAACCATTATTTAAAATAACAATAACATAACATATGTTGTTCTTATAAAAGAAGAAACCCTTATTTCCAAACTTGAAAATAAATCCATCTATATCCAGACATGATACAAAAATTGTGGTTTTGGTAACACTAGGAACATAATAATAGTTATGTAAAACCAAAATCATCTTAGTTGGCAATGAGAGATGGTAATCCCTAATGGAAAAAGTAGCCAGCCTCACGCCATTGGCAGCTCAAATATCCACCTCTCCTCGGAAAATCTTTCTAAATCTACTTGGTTCCTACATTTGAATATAGATGTGAGCCCCACAAGATATATCTAATACCCAATTTGTATAAATAGAAAGATTACATTCGATAATGAACTCACCTTTAGCATCTCCATGCTTCTGGGTGCAGTTATTCTTCTAGTGACCTTGCTTGAAACATGAAAAACATACCACATCCCATTCCTTTCCCTGCCTTTGGATCTTCCCCTTCTTGGAAGGATGATGCTCAGGGACTTCATACCGTTTATGAGTCCTTGAACCCTTTACCTTGTCCTTCCTTTTCTTATTCACCATAAGGACTGCGGGTTTTTCACACCCCATGTCCTTATCTACGTGGTGAATTATGGTTAGATGTTCCGATATAATCTTCTCATTGTTGCTCATGTTGTAGTTGACAATAAATCTATAGAAGGTATTAAGCAATGATGATAGGATGAGATCTGTACGCAACTCATTCAGGAACTTAATCCCTAAGATGTACAGGCATTCAATGTAGCCAATAAGATTAACTACATGAGGTCCAGCTGGTGTAAACTCTCCAAGATTAGTTGTGAAAAAATAATTGGAGATCTCATATCTCTCCTGTCTCCCCTTCTCTTGATAGAGATCCTTAAGGTGAGACATCATGCTACATGCGTCCATGTTTTTAGGTTGCTTCAAGAGATTATTAGACATGGAAGATAGCATGAAACATTGGACATATGTGGAATCATCCATATGTTTCATATAGAGAGATAGTTCCTCATCACTGGACTCTTTTCTAGGTGCAACTGGAATAGGCTTCTCCAGCATGTACAATTTTCTCTCGTGGTGAAGGATGACACGTAAACGCCTCTCTCATTCCAGGAAATTGGTGATGATGAGAAGGTTTTCCTTCTCGAGTATGGTTCAAAATGATATGTTCGAAGTCATTTTTCTTTCTGTTTATACAATTTAAGATGAGAAAAGTTTTAGTAATTTATCATGATAAAACTGAGATAAATAAATAAATTAATACTTATTAGTCTTCCACTATTTTATTGAAATCCAATATCCCTCACCATTGACTTTGGAATATTCTATTACCTAAATATTCTAGTGTCAAGGCTCCATATTGTCCTCCACATTACCCCACCTAGGGTTTGTCAAGAAACATGAAGGGTCTTAGGTAGGCATTTCAAATTCTAACTACATTAACTCACAGCTCCTTGATCCATTGAGTGGACTCCCCAATCCTGAAATCCTTTTATTTTGGATTTCCTCAACCTTTACCTCTTGAACACATCAAGTCTTGCTATGGCAGTACCTTGATGCGAACCAATTCAAGTCAACCCAAAACTGTGAATTATAATTTCCCAATAATTGAAAGTACCCCATCTAGGTTTAGTCAAGAAATTTGAACTATGGTTCGATTCTAACCAAGATTATGAAAGGCTATAATGAATTAATATTTCTTTGAGGGATTTTATCCTTATACGTAAATTTACATTTTATTATATTTGATTACATGCCTGTTAATATTAAGTGGGATATAATTAAGTGATTAACCATGTCTAAGATAATGTTTATGCATAAGCTGGTCTTATTTTAGTTCCATCTTGCTTGCTTTCTTAATTCATTAATTGTGTGATTGTGAAAACGCACCCATAATAAATAAACCATGCAACTAAAATAAATAAAATAAATGGTATGATCATGAGATTTTTCTATTGGTTATTTTATCTAATGGTTGATAAACTAACCCAAGACCTATGGGAGAAACACCTTGAACATTTTGGGTTCATGTTAATAGGTTTCCACCTGTCTACCTTTGTATCTCCTTGGATTGGCTTCAACTTGGATATTAACATGAGTTTCCTCCACTACCTTGGGAGATCTATCCATTATATATGCTTTTATCTCACTTTTAGGTGAGGGGTAAAATTGGGTTTTACATAAAAGAAACCTTGGGTATGCAGGCCCTACATATTAATGAGTAGAAGGCTCACATGCCAACAAATTTAATTTAAATAAATAAACTTAATGAAACCATTCACATAAAAAGGTCTTGGTCTAGCTCATGATCATCCATACATGTAACGATTTTTACACATAAATAAAACTAACATTCAACTCTTTAATCATTCTTGTTTAAGATAAATCAAGCTCGAATAAATTAATTATCCTTAAATAATCAATCCTTTATCTTAAACCATTTTCTAAATTTCCTTGATATTCTCATTAACCATAATTTTAAACAAATAAATTCATTTAAAATTATCTTTGTACATAACTTGTATCTTGGAGGCAAACCGGCGAATTCCTGTTCATTACTACCCAATGAATAAAAATGAAAATTACGCAAATGTTAAATTAAACACATATATATAAAACACCTATCACGTGTTGTGTCTCAGCTTTACACCTACACTATGGTACACATCTCAAGGGTTTGTATAATATACCAATAAATTTTAATAAATATGTGTAATTTGGATGAGTACACGATGTGTAGTTCTGACTACACAGCGTGTACTTTTGTTCAACGCCCATCTGAAGTACACGCCCGAGGACATGGCGTGTAGATGTACTTCATAAATTTTTCAGAGTACACGGTGTGTTCAATGGGACACACACCATGTAGTATCTGCATTACATAATTTACATTTGGTCAATCCATGTACGGGGTACACGGTCAAACCCTAACCTGAAGGGACTACACACCGTGTTCAATGGACCACACGGCGTGTAATCCAGAAAAAGTGTTCCACCTGTTCCTGGTCAACACACGGTGTCATTTAAGACTTAGAAATACTCCAACACAAGGCTTGATTTGGAAGACCAGTCTGATGCATTGAACCTAGACTACACGGTGTGTACTATCAAATACACGCCGTGTATTCTTGTGTTGTACGTTTAGGAATGTTTGACTCCTCTGGAAAAGATGCTCTATTTTATTTTAATAAAAAATTAAATGAAAAGTCATTTCAGTAAGGTGAACGGGAAACAAGAGAGGAGGAATAGATCTCAAGATTCATATTTGTAGAATGATTAAATTGAATTGAAACAACTAAATTATTAAATTCATAAATTATCAATGGAAAAATAAATAATTATAATCAACGATATGACCACTCTGATACCACTTGTAAGTTTCAGGCGTAGCTGAATTGTGTTGGTGGGTGTACCCAACTTTAATTTTTTCCATTAACGACATTTAATCCAAGATTCGTCATGATTATAAAACACCAGATCTTCGAAATAGAATTATAAGGGAGTCCCAGAACCATATAGAGGATCATCACATATTGTTTTTAATTAATTTAATTAAAAGACAAGTATTAACTTGATGGAATTCTCTATTCGTTGATGTTTCCAATCACGATCTGATGTTATCCGTCGTTGCGTCGTATAATCCAAGTCTAGGATTACTCTAGTGGTGATCCACAAGTGCTCCATGTATCTCTGGACCTCCCCAAAGGGATCTCTGGGTGCTAGTGCAGAAGATCCTTCGCTTGCGATGTCCACCTTCGATAGCCTTGATCTGGTGGAGGAGGATCTCTCTCTCGTAGCTTGAGAGCATTCTTGGTGGAAAAAGAAATCTCTCTTGTCTTGAGAGCTTTCCCAAATCCATTGTGCACCTCCACTGAAAAAGGCTAGGCTAATGAGAATTATATAATTAGTATTTTAATTACATTGAATAATAAAATGAATTATTTACCTGAAAGTTTTTATTCATTTCATTTAATTCTTAGCAATACCCCATGTCTAATAATAATATTTGACTATTATTATCACTTGACATGTGTCCAATGAATTACACCTAATATTATTTAGTTAAATAAATAACATTACTTCTCATAAATTCCTAGAAAAAATACACGGTGTGTATATTAATATATAAAAAAGTGTACTTTTGTTTTTCCATTATCTTTATTTCATCCACCACATTTATTAGACCTTGAATAATGGATATTTATTTCTAAAATAAATATCATTTCATTAATCGCTAATAAATATATTTTTTTGCCCATAATATATTCTCTTAAATAATTAGTGTCGAAATAAATGAGATCATGCATCTTTAAATAATTATTAAACCACAATCGGGAATAATCTTTATTCAACTTGTTAAATTAATATTTAATTGAGATACTTGGATACACTTAGTGTGTGACCCTCTAGGCCTTTTTGTTAGTGGAATTAGGCAGATCCTTCCAAAATTCCAAGGTTAGCATCCATCAATATACCAAGGCACCCATACAGAAATAAGTTAACGCTGCAATGATGTGAAACCTCCTACGAATGCTTACGGTGTAATATAATACCTTTGTCTCGATATCTTGAATCAAGTGGGTTACATACTAGTGCCATCAACCAATGTACTTGATTATTCTTTCTTTGAATTTCTAGAATTGAACTTTCCCATTCCTCACCATGGCCATGGATTTATTTAGGCTATATCAATTGCATCAAATGGCCTGAGATATCTACTTCCATTACGGAACAGAAGGGATAAATCCTTTCTTGCATTATCTATTAAGGAAGTATCACTCGTGACACACCCAACATATCCTACCTCACTGTGAATAGTGTTTCTTCACAGTTTTCGTCAATACATCTAAGTGTGCAAGTTTTAATAACCATTAATAATAATATTAAAGTACAAGGACCAATACACACATCTGTAGATAGGAACATCCAATGACACTATAAAATTTTGATTTCCTTCTACCAGGTCTCGTTCTCATAATATCCACCTAGACATTACCAAGGGCGCACACCATGAGAAGGTGCCTCAAAGTTTTATGAGTCCTCACCCCTAATGGCATGTATTATTTGTGTCACTCAATTAATATCATTCAGCCATAGAACATATATTCAAGAATAGTGTTATGGAACTTTTGGGTTCTCATCATAGTAGGGATCCGCTATGACCCTTTAATGAAATAGCTATCCATAGGAAATTATAACATGCATTGTAACACAAAAGAATAATCAAGATGTGATAAGGTATTTATTAATGAATAAAGTACAAAGTAGTTGGTTCTAGGACACCAAATCCAACACCATGGTCATTATATAGGTGTTTAAAAGTAACCTCGACTAAAGGAAAGAACAAGGTAAGAGTTAATTACTCAATCTCAATATTATTCGAGATTTTTTATGTGTATGTTTTTAATGGGACATATTTATTATCCATGTCCATGTTTCATAAATGAGTTTTCAAAAGGATTATTTTTAAGGAAATCTTCAACTAAACCATCATTTTAAAACTTTTAAATATTTATTCTTCTAAATATTTCTCATTAATGTCCATGTCTTCAAAATGGATTTAAGGATTTATTTATATGGACATAAATGTTTTAAAATGTTAATTCCTTTAAAAAGTTTCAAAGTTTTATTGGAAACTTTGATTCAAAAATGTCTTTTAAATGTCTTACTTTCTAAATTGTGTAACTTTTTAATGTTTTCATGAAAAGGTATATTTCTCTCAAAGATTTTTACTAATCATTTTAAAATATGTCAACATCCTTTTTGGATATTATTATTAATTGGGGATGATTTATTATAAACACAATCTTCAATATAGTATTGAAAGATTTATGATATGTTTGACTGTGAATGTGCTATTTTTATACCATTCATGATTTATGGATAATGTTTTTACATTTCGTATGATATTTTTAATACGAATTTTGATGTTATGTTTCAACATTTAATACAAGGAATGCATTGGACATAGTAGTTGAAAGTTGGAGCCTTCTATGTCTCCTCGATGCATCGGTAGGTCTCACGAGACAAATTAGTGTCTTGGTACAAGGCCTTGACAAAATTTTATTTGTATTCTGGGAACGAAGCCTTGAATATGTGGTTATGCTATTTGATATTATGCATTCCCTCATTATGAAATTAGTTCTTACATGTGATTATTTGTGTATTAGAATATCCATGTGAATGTTTATATGGTAATGTTTGATTTATTTTTGACATATTATGTTCAAATTTATGTTTAAAAAGGATGTTATTTTTATTACACATCTTTCCTTAAAATTTTATAGATTCCACTAAATTATTTACCCTTACTGAGCATCTGAGCTCACCCCTTTCTTCTGTTTTGTTTTCCCAGGATTCCAAGAAGTGTATTACAATTGATATGATGGGTTAAGCTACAGAAATAATGGGGTCTTAAAAGGATTTTTTATGCTGTGTTTTATGTTTTAATGTGTCATGTTATGTTCATGTATGTAATCTATTTTCTAAGACCGCTAAACTGATCGGTCCATTGGGACATGATTCCTTGTAATCATGCCAATATATTAAAATAATGTACCGATTTCAGGCTTCTCGGGTTAGGTCATTACAGTGGGTATTAGAGGATGTTTAGTACAAACCTTGGAAACTAGATTTAGGTAAACTCTGATTAGATAACATTACCCTAAGATAGAATTTAATGTTTAGTATAGAAGAACATTCAAAAAAATTGGTAGTGTAAATATTATGTTTGTTTTCCAAGAAAATACATCCTTGTCTGGATAAAAATAGGTATAGGTGGCTCTGGAACAAATGTACATAGGAGTGAGAAATCTAAAAAAGAGTTTCAGTCTTGACCTGCGGTATCCTGGTACACAAAAACAGGCCTTTCTGTACTCTTGGTATTGACACTCCTGGGGGGGAAATTCTTTGGATAATTCACATTTTATTTACAAACCAATATGAAGGATTTTTGAGTAAATATGTCAGCAAAGAAACTATTTATATGATTATTATACTAGGTGTGTGAAAATATTCAATCAATGTTGAGAATTTTTCTAGTTTTTAGATTATACATTATGATATGATCCAACCAAGTGTATATAGTCATTTAGAAATGGCACCTAGTAGAAGGAATGAGAACTCCAACAATATGTATGATCCAAGAGAGTAAGAAAAGTCATATATTTCATGGTATTAAGCCAACATTTCGAAAGGAAATAGCATACCATGTATTATAATCATATTAGGAAATAGCATCATGTGTCAATAAGATAATTAAATAATTCTCTAAGTCCTATGGATTTGAAGGGAAGCTAGAGAATAAGAGGATGGTAGAGAGAAATATGGATAAAAGGAAGAGGGGAAAGAAAGATTTTCCCATATGTGATAACTGTGGAAAGAATCACCATGAGAAGTGACTGAAAGGATTGAGAGTTTGTTATAAGTGTGGATAAAAAGGACACCAAGTTCATGATTACAAGGGTAAGAAATATGTTTCAAATATACAATGCTTTATTTTCAAGGAGTTGAAACACTACGCGAATCAATTTCCCATTCATCAGAGTATACCAAAAATGATGCTATTAGATAATAATCAAGTTATGATACTACCAAAAATGAAGAAGAATGATAAGTGTTCTTTAGTTATTATTAAATAATTGTGTCATTTGAGTTTTTTATTAATTATGTAAAAGTTATAATAATTATAAAGTATATAAGGATTTTACTGTAGTACATTTTCATTAAGGATTTGAGATTTTATGGTACCAAGTGAAGTGACACAGTTTCAAGTTAAACATTTAGGAAAATATATGATTTAGGGGAATAAAACCCTTAATATGTTTCTGAAATTGGGATAATTATTTTGGAATAAGATACGATTGATTTGGACAAATTATATTGGACATTCTTTACTACCATGAAACTAATTAATTGTTTCTTTATTCCATCATTGTTGTAGTTTACAACATTTTTGGATATAAAGAGTATATCCAGTATTCTATAAAGAATATTGGAGAATGAATGTAATCAATATGGTTTTATGGTAATTAAGGGTGTTACCATGTTGTAAGAAAATATATGATAAAGGTATTCACATGTTATTATGTGGAAAAAGAGATCTTCAATATGTTTACCTTCCTTATAAATTTTGGACTGTGAGTTTAGAAAGAAGTATTTTGGATAATTCTAAAGGTTGGAATGAATTAAGTTATACATTGGATACTATTGTTTAAGGTTAAAAAATTTCTTAGTATTATTTTGGGATTGTTATAAAAAGGACATCTTGGTGGTTGGGTGACAACCCGTCGCATCCGGCAAGGCCGTGAGACATGAACCCACAACCGAAGGTCGACAAGGGTGCATCACCGACCATTGGCCTACATGATGTAATGAATTGTATAATTTAGTTTTTTTAAAAATTTTAGTAGATTAATTATAAATTCATTTTTTAACCCTATACAATTACGATAAATAAAATATTTTTGAGTTCTATTATCTTTTGGAGTGAAATATGAGTTTGTGGTAGAAATTAGTTAAAGGATGGAACTGTACTTGTCAATTATTCTTTTTTTCCCTCATTTTACAAAGAAATTAATTATTAGACATTAGATAAATGATCTAAAAACAAAAAACGAGTTATCCTAATACCTTATATTTTGTTGAATCGGTGATATTTTAACTCATCATAAATTTATGGCTTTGAAGCCCTCCATTTCCCATTTATTGTTCAATTGTTTGTGATTGATGACCTCAATCACTCCCAATAAATGTTTTTGTTTTTCTTCCAATTATATGGATATAATTTCAACCAATGTTCTCCTATTTGATACCCTAATTTGGTGGTGACTTTCTCATTTCCCTTTCCCTCTTATTAAGACTAAATTTTATTAACCCTATTTCCTATGTGGGTTTTCTACAAAGGTATTTTATTTTTAAAATATTTTATTTTTGAAGAACAATTTAAAATTGCGAGTGAACAATTTATTGAAGGAGGGGATAATTTAACACCCCAAGATTTCATAGTATGTTATCTATTTAAAGTAATTCAATTGCTTGCGCTACACGCAACACCGAGTTTGAGCGCACCACGACCTACCAAATTAGCTGTTCAAAAAGATGTTATGAATAGTATTAACAAAATTTTAAACTTTATATAGTCCATATAATTTTAGAATAAATATTATGTGTTTCTTATACATAATATAAGAACAAATTCATTATATAAAATAAGTATTTTTCAAAAAAAATGCAATTTTACCGCCTTTTAATGAAAAAACCTTTTTAAATCCAATATTTGTCACTTTTATATATTTAATTTGACAAATTAAACTTCTTCTCTAGAAGAGGGACATAAAAATTTAGTTTGGATAAAATTTTAGTGTTTTTTTGATAACTTTAATATTTTTATGAATAGTGAAAAATACTAAATTTTAATTGAAAACAAATTTTTTAATCAAAATAATTTATAGAGTTAAATTATAAATTTGAATGGTTTTGAAGTATAATTAGATTATATTTTTATCATTTAATATAATGTAGGTCTTTCTAAGTAATTTCACATTTAAATTGGACATAAACACATGTTAATCTTTTGATAGTTTTTACTTTTTAAAAACCCGCTTTATGGTTTTGACAACGGGAATTAAATTTAAATTAATTAATGAAACTTCTATGTTTTTATTTTTTAAACTATACATCATTTTGTAGTTTTTAATATCAAAATTATCCTAGAGTGAATTTTTGGTATTTTTCTGAAAAATTTCAATTTTTATAAATAGTGAAAAAAACTGCATTATTGTTTAAAATCGACTTTTATTTAAATAATTATTATTTTTCATTAAAATTAATCTAAAAGTAAAAATAGATATATAATACATTTATTAGTCCAATTCATGTCATTTAATATTAGATATATAAAATTTTATTGAACTTTTTAACATCTTTTACCCACCTTCTAGGCACATTTGCAAATTTGAATAAAACGTAATTTTACCACTTCTGTGAATTGAATTTCAAAAATATGAGAGACAGAGTTGAAATTATTAAGTAAAATGTTGTTTAATAGGATGAAAATATTTTTTGGTGAATAGTAACTTTTGAATTTTATTTACCTCGGTTAAAAGTAAATAGGGTAATTAAAGGTGAAAATGATATTATAAATACCCTAAAACATGTACTAATTATATTGAATAAGTGTTTTTTGACCAAAATCAACCTTAAGAATAAAATATGATCCTCTTTGATCCACTTAGATTAGATTAGGACATATATTATTATTTTATTTAAAGAAGCGTTAAAAGTGTAAAATTTAATGTTTAATAACTAAAACATTTTTAATATAGGGTTATATATAAGATACATTTGACTATAAATATTCATTATTAAGGTAAAAATATTTCCTACATCATTATATTTTATTTATAATTTTTATACCTTAAATAATTAAATTTATTTATGACACAATGATGATGCAGTTATTACCTTATTAATGAAAGATTAAAATAATTGATATTATAAATATCAGAATAAATGTAAATTGAAGCTTTTGATGCCATACAAGAATTTTATAGGTTAATATGACATGTTAGGGTTGATGTAATGTATTTTTTTTAATTAATCATGTTTTTTTGACTTTCACAAAAACCAAATACTAAATAGTGTCAAAATTGACATTAATGAGTTTTTAAAAAAAATACTATATTATTAAATGATATAATAATCCTAAATGTATAAGGTTCGGTAAAAGGAATTATATAATGATAGATATGTAATTATTGAACCACTTTAGGTTCTCTGGTCATTTTATAGTAAGTTTATTAACCATGTAATATAAAAATACAAGAAGACATGGTAAAGGCTAAATTATTTAACTAAGAGTTAAATCTAAACGATAAGGTTAATATGATGACCTAAACTTATCTAAAACCTATTGGTTGAGAATATTTAAACCCATACATACATTAGAATCAAAATAAATCCATTTTAAGACATTATAAACCTAAAATTAATTTATAATAGAATAATATTTCAGGCTTTTCCTAAAGTGACCCCAACCTCTCTTATAAAAGGGTACTTACCCTTCTCTTAATTTCACACCTAAAAATGAATTTTAATTGGATAAAACCTACTCAAATATCCTACCAACTACATTAAATTAAACCTAAAGGCATTAATTTGATCAGAAAGCCAATCTAAGGAGCCATTTTGATCAAATCAAAAGAAATCACCCGAAGAAGAGGTATTAATTTCATCACCTCTTTCAAAGTTCTTTTTTTCTTCCACTTCCTTTTTCTTTGTTGTCTCCATAAAAAATAATAAATCTAGTTCCTTCTACATAATGTGATTTTATTATAAATATGGTACAAACATATTAATTATTCTATCCATCCTATGAATAACAAAGTCACTATACGTGCATACGTACGACTTACCATCTCCACGCCGTGGTGTAGTTTGTTATTCAAAACTTAATTATTTGGATGGGTATAATAATGAGTATAATTGATGTAAATAATAAATATAACTTATTAATGATTCTATATATATAATATAATATCCAATTTCATATTATTTCACCATAAATATAATGATATTGTCGCTCGTGCGTACGTACGGCTTACCGTCTCCACGACGCGATGAGATTTATTTCCACATTCCCCATTCAACGATGATTATAAAAATATATATTAATAATAAGTATTTAAAATATGACATAGTAATCCTACTGGATATACATATATATATATATATGTATGTATTTACATATATCTTATTCACTTACTTTCATTCAATATGATATGAAAACGGAAACAACATTTATGCATACGTACGGACTACCGTATCCATTAACGGTGTTTCCATTTCATATTTCTATCTATTATAAATATTTATAATATGAATATATATGATATATAAATCATTTTTTATGTTATAGAATTATGTAAATCATGATCTAAATGATACGATCAAGAATAACAAGTTAAAACACGTACGATAAAGAAAGCGATTATTACCCTAAATGTTACTTTAACATGAAATTATTATTAAATGGGTAGTATATAGTAATAAATGAATCATACATGATATCATAAATACTAATATGGTTATTTTATAATTTGATAACATACTATGATCATTATAAAGAAGTTTAAACGTACCCCCGACTAAAAGAAAGAACATGGTAAGAGTTAATTCCTCAATCTCATTATTATCCGAGATTATTTATGTTTATGTTTTTACTAGGACATATTTATTATCCATGTCCATGTTTCATAAAAGATTTTTCAAAAGTATTCTTTTTAAATGAATATTCAACTAAAACATCACTTAAAATGTTTTAAATATCTATTCCTCTAAATCTTTCTCATTAATGTCCATGTCTTCAAAATGGATTTTAGGATTTATTTATATGGACATGAATGTTTTAAAATGTTAATTACTTTCAAAAGTTTCAATGTTGTATGGGACACTTTTATTAAAAAATTTATTTTAAATGTCTTACTTTCTAAATTGTGTGACTTTTAAATGTTTTCATGAAAAAGGGATATTTCTCTCAAAGAGTTTTACTAATCATTTTCAACTATGTTAACATACTTTTTGGATATTATTCTTGATTGGGGATGATTTATTATAAACACAATCTTCAATATTGTATTGAATGGGTTATGATATGTTTGACACTTAATATGCTATTTTTATACCATTCATGATTTATGGATAAATTATTGACATTTTATATGCTTGTTTTAATATGAATGTTTATGTTATGTTTCAACATTTTCATATGAGGAATTCATTGGATTTAGTAAGTGATAGGTGGAGTCCGCTATAGCTCCTTGATGCATTGGTTGGTCTCAGGAGACAAATTAGTGTCTTGGCACAAGGCCTTGAATTTTTTTTATTTATAGTCTTGGAACAAGGCCTTGACTATATGGTTATGATGTCTAACATTATGGATTCCCTTGTTATGAAATTAGCTATTACATGTGATTATTCGACTAGTAGAATATCCATGTGCATGTTTATATGGTAATGTTTGATTTATTTTTTCCATATTATGTTCAAATTTATGTTTAAAAAGGCTATTGATTTTATTACACATCTTGCCTTAAAATTTTATAGCTTCTTCCAAATTATTTACCCTTATTGAGCATCTGAGCTCACCCCTTTATTCTGTTTTGTTTTCCAAGGATTCCAAGAAGTGTTTTATGATTGATATACTAGATTAAACTAGGGAAATAATGGATTCCTCAAAGGATTATTTATGTTGTGTTTTAGGTTTGAATGTGTATTGTAACGTTCATAAACATAATCTATTTTCCAAGACTGCTAAACTGACCAGTCCTTCAGGACTTGATTCCTTGTAATCATGCCAATGTATTAAAATAACACACCGATTCTGGGTTTCTGGGGTCAGGGCATTACATTATTTATATTCATTTAATATTTATTAATATTTGTTAATATTTATTGGTATTTATCAATATTTTTTTAGTCTTTATGAATATTGTTTTAGTATTTATGAATATTTAATTAATACATGTCAATAATTAATTAATAATTATTAATATTTTATTACTATTTATTTATATTTATTAATATTTATTTAATTTTTTTTATATTTGTTAATATTTTTTAATATTTAATTAATATTTAGGAATTTTTATTTAATATTTAATAAATATTTATTAATATTTCTTTGTATTATAATTATTTATGATTTTTATTTAATGTTTATTAATATTTATTAATATTTAATTAATTTTTATTCATATTTTATAAATATTGATAAATTTTTAATTAATATTTATTTATATTTAATTACCATGTATTAATTTTTCATTACTTTTTATTTTTTTATTAATATTTATTTTAATTTTTAATTATATATCAATATATATATAGTAATATTAATAATTTAAAAAATTATGGAGGAAGAGTGAACAGGGTTCACACTTCAGAAAATTTGTATAGGATGTGTGAACCCCATTC
Organism: Viscum album; assembly: GCA_963277665.1. Taxonomy (NCBI): domain Eukaryota; kingdom Viridiplantae; phylum Streptophyta; class Magnoliopsida; order Santalales; family Viscaceae; genus Viscum; species Viscum album. Next base: position 310,200,577 of record OY728161.1, read on the forward strand.
ATGCTTCCTCGCAAGGGGAGATGCATGAATGTGGTTTATGCATCTTAGGACCCATTTTTGAAAATACCATCAACCTTATCCCGTTTTATAATAATAAATAAAAACCCAGATAAAAACAATTGTCTTTGAATAATGGCGATCAACCTACTATATATGGAAAGGAAGGAGGGAATATGTAGGGTTTCAGTTGAGATAGATGGAGTCTGTAAGTTTGTGTTGCTACGTGAGGGGGAGGGGGAAGCTTGGTCTCATGTGCTGGAGGTGCTTCAACAAAGAGGGAAGATGGTGCGTGCTACTGGTGATGTTGCCTGGCTTGGGGAGGTCTTCTAGTATGAGGGTGTGAAGATGGAGTGGCTGATCAGCCTGGTGTGTCCTGCGACAATTTGGAGGCACTATCTATTGTTGGAAAAACCCTCCCCACTCCCCTTGCTATGTATCAGTAAAACAATCTAAAAATAAAAATTTAAAACTGAAATTAGAAATTTTAAATTAAAAATAAATCCTACTATCTTAATGTAAATTAATTATCAAAATAACAATAACAATGATAATATAATTATATCAGTACATATTATACTAATTACATAAAAAAAATAGTTATAAGAAAATTTTATATCGGTAAACATAGAGATATACATATATACACACACACACACACACACACATGTAATTTGATAATCTAAAATATAGATATAATAAAAGTATGATTATACATAATATAATATTACTACTATTAAATATTAATATAATGAAAATAATAAACTAGTAAAATTAAAAGTACTATTATTAAAGTTAACAATATTAATAATGATATACAAAAATTTAAAATACTAATAAAAAAACTTAATATAATTACTAAAATATCTTAATAAAATAGTTATAATTTTTTTTAGTAAAACTACTACAAATAATAAATTATTAAACAATATATGTTAATATAAACTAATAAAAATACTGAACTAATAATATTAGTATATAAATTAACTAAAAATGAGCAAAATATATTAAAACACCAAAAAAATATGATATTATGAAAGATAAACAAAAACCCTAAAAATGAAAAAAATTTAAAGAAAAACTGTTAGAAAAATATAAAATTATTAGTGAAATTCATGTACATTAAAGGGTCTATAGAAGGATTTGCCATTGGATCTTGTCTCACAGTTTTCTCTATTATATTTGGAAGATATTTTCTAGGATGAATTTTCTTATTAAGCACAGGGAAATTACTAATAATCATTAGAGGATAAACCAATATATTAGAACCAAATTCAAGAATTCACATACATGATTTAGAACATAATTAAGTTAAGGAAATTATGAATTATATGAATGAAAAACAAACCCTTAGGATGGAACATGTATTTTTAAGTAAACTTCTCATTTAATTAATTCAAATAACCTTGAACACTAAGTCTCAAACCGGGTAACAATTTTTTGACCACCCATGGTAAATCGATTTCATACACAGAAGTGAGCTAGACATACACCCTCCCACACTTACTTCCTAGATATCAATGGTCCAAACTCCTATCTACCCAAGACACAAAACCATACCCATGAAGTGTTATCACACTTTAGGATGATCATCCCTCCTATATAGTTCTTTAATGAACTAACCCGATTCAACTAGAAAAAACACTCGAGTCAGCCCATCATGGTGTAGAGGCACAACAAGATAACATAAAACAATTACTGAGTAAAAAAAGACATACAACTAGAGGAAAATGTGGAAGTAAAAGACACATACAAGATCCATACAATCTTATAAAAATATCTAAACCAATAATTACTAGAATACAAGAACAATAAGTCTTCATGTTACCAACTTTCACCTCTAATCTATCCCTCTACGAAGGCAATAGCGAAAATAGAATCCAATTTTATACATGATGACCTTCCCTTTACCTCCGTCCTACAAAACAACATCTACCACCACCCATATAAAAACCTAGAATTTCCATGTATTTTTTTTAAATATATGGGAATTTTACGAGTCCTTGAAAATTTACGACATGTGATTCCGAGGCCCGGAGTGCCCAAAATAAAATTCTAAAGTTTTGTTCAGGTATGTTCAGTAAACGTATGAGCGGGTTTTTAAAAATTTTGAACCGGTGCTCAGAATTGAAATCTGAGGGCCCCGTTGAACTCACAGTGCCGGTATTCGCTTAAGGAGACTTTCACCTCGATGACAGTGGGTCAATAATAAAAGATATTTTTTGGGTTTTTGTGGGAAATAATAAAATAAAATGAACTAAAATTTATTTTATTTTTGAGCCACCATGTGGAAGTTGGAGGTGGGGTATACCAGAACTAAACCTCCTTCTGGGAGTTGAATTTTGGGAACCACCTGACCATAACCTCCCATGAGAGGTTATGGTGGTGGGGCCCACTCAAAACTAACCTCCCACAAGAGTTTTCGATGTGGGGACCACCCGAGTCTAAACCCCCTATTAATGGTGGGAGAGGAAAACCTCTCAACTCCGTCTTAAATAAGGGAGAGCCTCTTGACCTTACCCTCTTTTAAATGTGCCAACCTCATGAATTAATTAAGTGGAGACAACTTAATTAATTCACCCAATTTGAATTTTTATGCCAAAGACTTAATAGATTTTATAATCTATTATTCTTTGCAACCTGTTCTTCTGGTTGTCAAAGGAGGAAGGAGATTTTAAGAGAGAATCTCTCACCAATGAAGAACTAGTTTCTCCAATGAAGTACGAAGAATGTGTTATTCCAACGAAGAATTCCAGCAACGAGCATCTTAGAATTATTCCTGAGAATCACCTTGTGGAAGCAACCGATGTGGGACATCTTCGACAACCGACCCTCCCTCCTCATCATCGTCAAAGAACCGACGCACGAGCTCAGGATTGGAAGTGTGCGGCTGATGTGACGAACGATGACAACTCCATCTTATTTCATGCGAATACATCAATGAACAATGAGAAAAGGTAGGGGATTTTTGTAATTGATTTTATTCCCTTGTTTCTTTCCTTCCAAAACAACGAACGCAGTACAACTTATTATCAAGTTGATCTGTGGATTTTTTTCCTTGTGGGTTGGGAATATTTTGTTAATGAGGGATTATTGGGAATTGTTGTTTTTAAGATATCTTCCATGTTCGTTCAATATTTATGTTCATGATGAACCAATTGATACCACCCTAAAAACGGAGGGTACATGCCAAACTAACATGGCCCGACCCCCATCTGTCATTCTTCTTTGTGATGTTCTTCGGCATGGCGATGAGGCAACGAGGCGACGAAGGAGATGAAGGAAACCTGCGCCGCTGGATGCGCCACCCGCCGGCCGAACTGGCCCGAGCTGCGCCGCACCCCAGCCGAGCTGCGCTCCGGCCGCACCATGCCCCGGATCCCGAACGCCGTGCCTCCTGCACCTCCCGTTCCCCTCACGGTTCCATCCCAATCCCCGGTCGAGCTGGCCTCCGTGTGTGCCTCACGCGTCCCATGACTCTACCGTCCGTGCACCCCATGTGGCCCGCGTGCCTCGCATCGCCGCTGGCCGAACCGGCCGCTGGCCTCCTCACGCCCCGTACGCCCAGCAGCTCCGCCATCTACGTGCCCTGTGGCACCCCAGCCGAGCTAGCTTCCAAGCCCCAGCTCCGCCACCCCGACCCCAGGCTGAGCCACCCCGAGTTGGCCCCTCATGGTGCCCTACGGGTCAAGCTGCGCCCTCGCGGTGCCCTCCGGGCTGAGCCGCCCATGCGGCACCCTACGGGCCGAACCTCCCTCGTGCCGACCCATTGACGGTCTACGCCCCCACGATCGGTCCATGCTCTCATGGCCTGGTGGGCTGGGCCTATCGGGCCTAGCCGAACCTAACCAGTTGGCCCATGCTGGGTCGGGCCGGGTCGGTCAGATCAGGTCGGACTAGACCCGAGCCCACTACGACCCTTTACTTTCTTTTGGCCATATCTTTGGCACCGGAAGTCTGTTTGATGAACCGTTAGAGATGCTAGTAATCTTGGAGCATGAAGGTCCCTTTGAGAATCCCCACTTGAGTTTGGAGTATAGTTGAGATACGGCCAGGTTGGATCATGCAGGAATCCAACTGGGCCCCCGAGACTAAAAGGATAATAACTCACAGACCGAGCATTCGATTGCTATGACGTCTGTTGCTTTGATACCTCTATGACGTGAAAGACCTTTGAGATACTTCTTTGTGGGACTTCATTAAAGTTGGAGTATCAACCAGTAGCTCGTGGAGTAGATCCTTCCCGAGATGAGTGGACAGAGTGTGGAGACCTAGTAGCTTCCTGAGATGTGATGACTGTTGACCTATTGACTCAGAGCGACTCGACTAGCCCAGTGGAGAGTGCCTAGTTGTGGTGGTAGACCGACGCTGGAGGAGCGCTTGGTTGTGGAGGCAAACCCGCGGTACTTGATAGGAGGAGTACCTCTACAGGCTATTAGGGGGAGGACCTGGTTTTAGGGGCATACCAACGGTGGGGAATGCCTTGGGGATGCAGCGGACCCACGGTACTCGACAGGAGGAGTACCTCAGAAGTCCAAGGTTAGTGGGAAGCACCTTGGTGTCACGGCAGGCCCACTGTACTCAACATAGGAGGTGTTCTCTATAAACCGTGGTTTTGTTAATGTGATCAAAATCCTAGTTGATCTGAGTCAGTAACTTTTGTGTTTTCATCATGATTGAGATGGATTACTTGATAACTTAGGTATATTTATGGTCATATACCTAAGTGGGGTTATCTGTTGATTTCTTACTTTTTAGTTTATCCTTTTTGAGTTTTGTGATACCTTGAGGGTCTCGGGGTTCCTACTAATTATCGTTATACTCACCCCTGCACGGGCTATGCTCACACCTCGTTGTGTTGGATGCAGAAAACAGACAACGCTAACCGAGGATGAGAGTACCAGGATTGGACAGTACCCAGAGGTGGACCTTATGGCGTGTAGGTACATGAGGGATACGGACATATGTGGAGTGATAAGGAGGTGATATGTATAAGGCCCCAACCTTAAACCTTGCTTAATCTTGAGTTATTACAAGACTACACATTGAGGATCTTTTCGGGTTTAGAGTTTTAGAGAATTAGATCATAAAACTTGCATTACATTCTACATATAAACAAAGTGGTTACATAAAGATAGTATTCTTAATTCCCATCAATGGAAACACGTTTAAAATAAAACATGGATTATTTCTTGACACATCCTTGACTCTATCATCTTATCATGTACCTTTCCCTTGACCTGTGAAAAACATTTCAAAAACTTGGGATGAGCATAAAAACTCAGTATGGGTTATAAAAAAAAACATGGAAAGGAAACATGAGTTCATATATACATAAGAATGAAATCATACTTTACCCATAAAACATAGGCACTTTAACATACCTCATAAAATCATGAATAAATCATAGAAAATCATAAGACATAAAGGTAACTTGAGGCATTCATAACATTCTTACGTAGGGAGTAACCCTCTTGGTTACGTTTGGAATACCCATCACAGTATATTCCCTAAAATCTCTTCGGAGAAACCTTAAAGTTTCACTCCTTCGCGTTACCCAATGCATTGGAGAGCTATAACGGGATCACCCACCCTTAGTTTATCACGGAACCACCCGTCTTCATAATAATGCCAAGAACCATAACATAATCATATCACATAAAACATGCATAAAATTTCCACATTTCAATCATGAGATATCAATACAACAAATTGATATAAAAAAATTATGAAAACCATTTTCAATACCAAAATAAAAGAAAAGTAAAACATGGTATTTATTTTTCTTTTAAAAGAAGGTATGGCTTGTAGAGGAAGCCGAAACTCAAATAATGGTTACGATGGCGGAGAAGTCGTTGTCGCTGCATACGTACGACAAAAACATTCCCTTTTGTCGTTTAGTAAACTCTTCGTATAAAAAAGATTCCTTTTGAATAAACGTAAAAGTCAAAGTGGTTTATACACCGTATAAAAGAAAGTTGTGTATAAAATAAAATATGGCTCAACGAAAGGAGATTGAGACGAAGTCCCATACCTCGTATCCGACTTGACCCGACCATTCATTAATCTCCTGAATAATAAACTTGAGTTAATCTCTACTTGCTTATGAATATTTTTCAAGTTAATTACTCCTTTTATACCATGTTATGAACATCATGTAATCAGTTAAGTTAATAATGTTCATTTTGTCGGTATTTGGTTCTTAAGTCAAAAATAGACTTCTTACACTTACATGTTGTTAATTTGGTCAAAGGTTCATTATATACAGAATGGTATTCATGATTTAGATATCATATATATCATATATATCCAGTACATACATGCATTTATAATATTACATAATCATTTAGAGGTAAGAAATGAAATGCACCGTTCATGGAGACGGTAAGCCGTACGTACGCATGAACGCTACTTTCATTTCTATTTCGTATTTTATAGAATGGAATCATAATGATATAAAGGTATATTATAATTACAGTATAATATCATATATAATATCATAGTTCCATCCTTTATATGTCCCACATATGGTATTTAACGAATCAAATCACTTTGAGGGGGCAGTAGTCCACACTTCCTAAAATGAAGATATCGTGTTTACCCATAATGGAAACCATAAAGGTATGCCCAAAATGAAAACAAAAGAAGCTTAAGGAAAACATAAACATATTATATATCATATATAAAAATAGTGACATCATAATGGCCACCTTTGAAGGTGTTAAATGAGTGTTGAACAATAATCGTTTCGGGAGGCAGAATTTCGCCATCCACGGAAACCGTATGTTCTTTAACCATTTGATGTATTTGTGTGAGAGTGTAGCTCAAATAAATCTTATAACAACATCCTAGTATATTTAAGATACTGGTGTTGTTACAAAAGAAGTAAATAAAAAGAGTTTAGGGGGTTGGAGAAGCAAAATAAAACAAATGAACATGAGAGAATGAATTACCTTTAAAAGTGTAACTCCTTTTGAGTTGAGCCCAAAGGCTTCCTTTGAAAGGATTATTCCCAAAAGGAATCCTCTAGGATGAGTAGAGGGATGTGGAGAGAGTAAATTGGCAGGGGTTGGCCGAGCCAAAGGCTTGAGGTGTGTGTGAAATGAGGTAGAGGTGGGGGCCTTTTATAAGAGGAGAGGAGGGGCACTTTTGGAAAGTAAAGAAATATTACTTTATTTGAAAATGTGTTTCGGTTTTAAAAGGTCCCACATTGATATAATTCGTGGATAAGGTGATAAGGGTTCGAAATCCACTCATCCAATTGGTTTTGGCCATGTGTAGTTCATAGATTTTACATTATCTTTCCATTTTATTTAAATCGTCAAATAATGATGTCATCGCTGCATCATTATTATGTCATAAATAATTTAATTTATTTAATGTCTAAAAATCATAAAAAAATACTATGATGTAGAAAATCTTTTTATCTTTCCAATGACTATTTATAATCAAAAATCTGATCTTTATAACCCCATGTAAAAATTGTTTTCGTAAAACATCTCTTGTTTGTGTCATTTTTACTTTAACATTTAATAAAAAGTTATTTATGTCATTTCCAAACCAAAGTATCTCCATGGGGTCCCCAATTTTACCCATGGCTTGTCTTGGTCGGACATGACTCACCCAATAGGTGTAGGACAAGTGTCATGGTGTTTTCACATTCTTATAATATCATTTTTACCTTAAACTACACTAATTACCACTAATCGCGATTAAGAACTTAATAAGTTACTATTCACCAAAAACTTATTTTAATCTCATTGAACCACATTTTACTTCTTAATGAAAACCATGTATGTCGGATTTTCAAAATTCAATACACATTAGTGGTAAACTTTCATTTAACTAAAAAATCAGTTTGCTTGATTACCACTTAGTGGTTTCACTATTCATCAAAAATTGAAGTTTTTTAGAAAGTTACCAAAAATTCACCCTAAGCTATATTTGATATTCCGAATTAAAAAATGAAGTCTATTTTACAAAATTCAAATCATATAAGTCACATTAATTAATTTAATAATTAATTCCCGCTGCCAGAGTAAATAGCGTGTTTTTACAAGACAATAAGTATCAAAAGATTGACACCAGTTTAAGTCTAATTTCAAAGTGAAATTGATTCCCATGACCACCATTGGATAAAATGATAAAAATATATTCTAATTTCACTTCAAAACCAATTCAAAACATAATCTAATCATATAAATAAATTATATTAAAAAGCTGTTTTGATGTAAAATGCAGTATTTTTCACTATTCATTAAAAAATGAACATTGTCAGAAAAATACCAAAAATTCACACAAGGTAAATTTTGATGTCCCAATCATAAATAATAAGTTTATTTTGACAAACATAGTTTATAAAATTGTCAAAATATAGATTCAAAAGTGGTTTGCCATCAAAAGGCAGTAAAACAATCTTTTAAGAATATTAGTGTATTCCATGCATAAGATTGTATTTATTTTCATTTTAAGCCTCTATAACACTATCTTAATCATTAATAGACATAGATAAAAATATCTATTATTCATTACTTACTTGGGATGTTACATCCTTCCCCCCTTTAGAAAATTGCGTCCCCGCAATTTATTTACTTATCGAATAAATGGGGGTACTTATCCCTCATTGCATTTTCAGATTCCCATGTTGCCTCTTCAATCATGTGGTTTTTCCACAAAACCTTTACCTGCTTAATCACCTTATTCCGTAACACTTGCTCCCTGTGGTCAAGAATATGGACCGGTTGTTCCTCATAAGATAGGTTCTCTTCCAGCTGAACTACCTCTGGGATCAAAACATGAGATGGATCTGACATATACTTTCTCAACACCGAAACGTGAAAAACATTGTGTACCTGAGATAAAATCGGAGGTAAAGCCACTCGGTATGCAACTAATCCAACTCTCTCTAGAATTTCGTATGGTCCAACGAACCTTGGACTCAACTTTCCTTTCTTACCAAATCTCATCACACTTTTCCAAGGAGAAACCTTGAGAAAAACATGATCACCTACCTCGAAAGATAGATCCTTCCTCTGGTTATCCGCATAACTCTTATGCCTGCTCTGAGCTGTTCTCATGTGTTTCTGAATCAGCTGAACTTTTTCTTCCATCTCTTCTACCAATTCTGGTCCCATCAACTTCCTTTCACCCACTTCATCCCAGAAAGCTGGAGTTCGACACCGCTTCCCATATAATGCCTGAAATGGTGCCATCTGTATACTGGAATGAAAACTGTTATTATATGAAAACTCAACCAAAGAAAGATGTTGGTCCCAAATTCCCTGATAATCCATAGAACAAGCTCGTAGCATATCCTCCAATGTCTGAATTGTTCATTCTGACTACCCATCTGATTGAGGATGAAAAACTGTACTAAAATTTAATTCAGTACCCAACGACTTCTGAAGTCCTTTCCAAAAGTTAGAAGTAAACTTGGGATCACGATCCGATACAATGGAGAGAGGAACTCCATGTAACCTGACTATCTCTTTAAGATACAGACGGGAAAGTTGATCAAGAGAGAAAGTATCTCGTATTGCAAGGAAATGAGCAGATTTGGTCAAGCGATCAACAATAACCCAGATTGCATTATTACCTCGAGATGTCTTCGGTAATCCAACAACAAAGTCCATGGATATATTCTCCCATTTCCACTCTGGCACTGGTAAAGGATGAAGCATCCCTTTCGGTAATTGCCGCTCTGCTTTATCCTGTTGACATGTCAAACACTTCATAGTAAAATCAGCAATGTCTCTTTTCATTCCATACCACCAGTAATACTCCCGCAGATCTCTATACATCTTAGTACTGCCCGGATGAACTGAAAACGGAGAACTATGAGCTTCACATAACAACTCTCTCTTCAACTGTGAATCACAAGGCACACACAATCTCTTCCCAAATCTCAAAACACAATCATTATCAATGTTCAATTCAGGCAACTTACCTTTCTGAACCAGCTCTACCTTTTTCTGCAACTCACTATCTTGCTTCTGTGCTTGCTTGATTCTATCTGATAGAGAAGATCTCACTGATACCTGAAACAAAACAGAAGGACTTCCTGCACCAACAACTTCTATGCCAAAGTTCATCAAATCGTTAACCAAAGGATCACGTTCCAACCGCAACATTGTTAATGAAGCATTACTTTTTCGACTCAAAGCATCATCCACTTTATTTGCTTTTCCCAGATGGTAATGAATTGTACAATCATAATCCTTGATTAATTCTAGCCATCTCCTCTGTCTCATGTTTAACTCTTTCTGAGTGAATATATACTTTAAACTTTTGTGATCGGTATATATTTCACACTTTACTCCATACAAATGATGCCTCCAAATTTTTAAAGCAAAAACAACAGCAGCTAATTCCAAATCATGTGTAGGGTAATTTACCTCATGAGTTTTCAACTGTCGTGAAGCATAAGCAATTACCTGATCATTCTGCATTAGGACGCAACCAAGTCCTTTCAATGAAGCATCACTGTATATAACAAACTCACCATTCCTGGAAGGTAGTGCCAAAACTGGAGTATTCACCAATCTTCTTTTCAATTCCTGAAAACAATCATCACATTCTTTTGTCCAGATAAACTTAACACCCTTCCGAGTTAGCTTAGTCATTGGACTAGATAACCATGAAAAATTTCTAACAAACCTTCGGTAATAGCCCGCCAAACCAAGGAAGCAACGAATCTCGGTTACATTTGTGGGTCTTGGCCATTCTTCCACAACTTTTGTTTTTGCAGGATCAACAGTTATTCCATCTTTAGAAACAATGTGACCAAGGAAAGAAATTTGTTGCAACCAAAACTCACACTTGCTGAATTTCCCATACAGTTTCTTTTCTTTTAAGGTTTGCAAGATAACCCTTAAATGTTTTTCATGCTCCTCTTTACTTTTAGAAAACACCAAAATATCATCAATGAAAACCACCAAAAACTTATCCAAGAACTCATGGAAAATTCTATTCATTAAGTCCATGAATACAGCAGGTGCATTGGTTAGCCCAAAAGGCATTACTACAAATTCATAATGGCCATATCTCGTATGGAACGCGGTCTTCGGAATATCTTCCTCCTTTACCTTCAGCTGATGGTACCCCGATCTCAGGTCAATCTTTGAAAAAAACTGAGCTCCCTGGAGCTGATCAAACAAATCATCGATATGAGGCAAAGGATATTTGTTCTTAACAGTGATATTATTCAAGGCTCTATAATCAATGAAAAGTCTCATAGAACCATCTTACTTTTTAACAAATAAAACAGGAACACCCCATGGTGATGTGCTAGTTCTAATGAAACCTTTATCTAATAAATCTTGCAATTTCTCCTTCAACTCTAAAAGTTCAATTTGTGCCATTCTATAAGGGGGTTTTGAAATTGGCTTAGCATCAGGAACTAAGTCAACAGTAAACTCAACTTCCCGATCTGGTATTATTCCAGGCAACTCATCAGGAAAAACATCAGGATACTCATTTACCACTGGCACATCATTAATCTGAACAGTTCCTTTATTTTCAACGACATGTGCAAGGTAAAATTCATTTCCATCTTTTACAAGTTTCTCGGCCTCTTGATATGTTATCAAACGTAAGGGTTCATTCTTGTAAACAAACTGAAAGTCTTTCTGAAAAGAAACTTCTTTAGCTCTACAGTAAATCTTAGCATGGTAAATAGAGAGCCAATCCATACCCATGATAACATCAAACTCAACTAGAGGTAGAACAATAAGGTTTGCAAGTAGGTTCTTTCCACAGATAAGGATAGGAAGATTATTATAAATTCTTTTTGCCTCAACATTTCCCCCAGGTGTTTTTACCAAAAGTTCAGGAGTCATTTCTTGAGATGGTATTCCCATTTTACTAGAAAAGGTTTCAGAGATGAAAGAATGTGTAGACCCCGAATCAAACAACACACTGGCATAATCTGAAAAAAACAAACAAAGTACCTTATACAACTTCATTTGATGGCCTGACATCTGCTGAAGTAGTTGCAAAGGATTTCACCACCCCTTTCTGCTTGTAGTCTAACTGCTTCCCATCACTCAAGCTCCTTGTCGGACACTCGTTTGCATAGTGACCCATCTCATTGCACTTATAAAATTTCACTAACTGTAAATCAAATTTGTTCTTACCTTCACCTTGATCCTTTTCAGTGAAATCACGAGCCTTATGTCCCATCTTACCACATCGGTAGCACTTCCCAGAATTCAGAAGACATTCCCCAGCATGCCTTTTTCCACATTTATCACAAACTGGAAACTTAGTTCTCTTACCATCAGACTTTTTTGAAGAATTCTTACCTTTCTCCTTCCACCTCGGTATCTTCTTCTGCTGGTTGTTATAGAAAACCTGGTCATCGGAAAACTCCATTTCCACCTTCTCAGCACATCGAACACGCTTTTCATAACTTTTAAACTCACGAGAAGCTAATGCCCTTCGATATTTTGGCTTTAATCCTGATTAAAAACGATTGATTTTACTATCAAGGTCTCGGATAAAATTTGGAGCATACCTTGCCAATCGAGTGAACCTTTCTTCATAGGCAGCCACTGAGTCTTCTTCTTACCTCAATTCCAAAAATTGATTTTCCATCCTAAGTCGAACAGCCTTAGGAAAATACTTCTCAAGAAACATACCTTTGAATTCATCCCAGTCAAGAGCATCAATCTCATCGGTGTCCCAGATATTTTTAACCATAGACCACCACTGATCTGCTTCACCCTCCAAACAGTAAATAGCAAGACTAAACTTTTGATTGTCTGAACACCCCATGACATCAAAAATCTTCTCCAGTGATTTAATCCACCGTTCAGCTAGCACATGGTCAGATGATCCTCTGAATGATGGTGGATGCTGCCTCATGAAATGTTCCACCACTGACATGTTCCTCTGCGGTTGATCTGGCTGATCTCGTGCATGGATACCACCGCCATTTATCGCTTGAGTCAACTGTGCCATTACTGCAACAAACTGTTCAGTTCCAATTCCGACCATCTCAGGATGCTGATTCAGAAGGTTATTTCCTTCTGTATTCCTTCCTAGCACGGCTTCCCTATTTCCTCTGCGGAAAACCATTCTGAACATACATGTCTTAGATGAAGCAACATGGTAATCTTTAAATGCTATATCATTTCGAAAAAAAAAATATTTTTGGATAATCATTTAATAGAATTCTAACTCCTAAAGTTATCTAAACCGACCTTTGATACCAACTATAAGGCCCCAGCCTTAAACCTTGCTTAATCTTGAGTTATTACAAGATTACACATTGAGGATCTTTTCGGGTTTAGAGTTTTATAGAATTAGATCATAAAACTTTCATTACATTCCACATATAAACAAAGTGGTTACATAAAGATAGTATTCTTCATTCCCATCAATGGAAACACGTTTAAAATAAAACATGGATTATTTCTTGACACATCCTTGACTCTATCATCTTATCATGTACCTTTCCCTTGACATGTGAAAAACATTTCAAAAACTTGGGATGAGCATAAAAACTCAGTATGGGTTATAAAAAAAAACATGGAAAGGAAACATGAGTTCATATATACATAAGAATGAAATCATACTTTACCCATAAAACATAGGCACTTTAACATACCTCATAAAATCATGAATAAATCATAGAAAATCATAAGACATAAAGGTAACTTGAGGCATTCATAACATTCTTACGTAGGGAGTAACCCTCTTGGTTACGTTTGGAATACCCATCACAGTATATTCCCTAAAATCTCTTCGGAGAAACCTTAACGTTTCACTCCTTCGCGTTACCCAATGCATTGGAGAGCTATAACAGGCTCACCCGCCCTTAGTTTATCACGGAACCACCCGTCTTCATAATAATGCCCAAGAACCATAACATAATCATATCACATAAAACATGCATAAGATTTCCACATTTCAATCATGAGATATCAATACAACAAATTGATATAAAAACATTATGAAAACCATTTTCAATACCAAAATAAAAGAAAAGTAAAACATGGTATTTATTTTTCTTTTAAAAGAAGGTATGGCTTGTAGAGGAAGCCAAAACTCAAATAATGGTTACGACGACGGAGAAGTCGTTGTCACTGCATACGTACGACAAAAACATTCCCTTTTGTCGTTTAGTAAATGCTTCGTATAAAAAATATTCCTTTTGAATAAACATAAAAGTCAAAGTGGTTTATACACCGTATAAAAGAAAGTTGTGTATAAAATAAAATATGCCTCAACGAAAGGAGATTGAGACGAAGTCCCATACCTCGTATCCGACTTGACCCGACCGTTCTTTAATCTCCCGAATAATAAAATTGAGTTAATCTATACTTGCTTATGAATCTTTTTCAAGTTCATTACTCCTTTTATACCATGTTATGAACATCATGTAATCAGTTAAGTTAATAATGTTCATTTTGTCGGTATTTGGTTCTTAAGTCAAAAATAGACTTCTTACACTTACATGTTGTTAATTTGGTCAAAGGTTCATTATATCCAGAATGGTATTCATGATTTAGATATCATATATGTCATATATATCCAGTACATACATTCATTTATAATATTACATAATCATTTAGAGGTAAGAAATGAAATGCACCGTTCATGGAGACGGTAAGCCGTACGTACGCATGAACGCTACTTTCATTTCTATTTCGTATTTTATAGAATGGAATCATAATGATATAAAGGTATATTATAATTACAGTATAATATCATATATAATATCATAGTTCCATACTTTATATGTCCCACATATTGTATTTAACGAATCAAATCACTTTGAGGGGGCGGTAGTCCGCACTTCCTAAAATGAAGATATCGTGTTTACCCATAATGGAAACCATAAAGGTATGCCCAAAATGAAAAAAAAACAGAAGATTAAGGAAAACATAAACATATTATATTTCATATATAAAAATAGTGACATCATAATGGCCACCTTTGAAGGTGTTAAATGAGTGTTGAACAATCATCGTTTCGGGAGGCCGAATTTTTCCATCCACGGAAACCGTATGTTCTTTAACCATTTGATGTATTTGTGTGAGAGTATAGCTCAAATAAATCTTATATCAACATCCTAGTATATTGAAGATACTGGTGTTGTTACAAAAGAAGTAAATAAAAAGAGTTTAGGGGGTTGGAGAAGCAAAATAAAACAAATGAACATGAGAGAATGAATTACATTTAAAAGTGTAACTCCTTTTGAGTTGAGCCTAAAGGCTTCCTTTGAAAGGATTATGCCCAAAGGGAATCCTCTAGGATGAGGAGAGGGATGTTTAGAGAGTAAATGGGCAGGGGTTGGCCGAGCCAAAGGCTTGAGGTGTGTGTGAAATGAGGTAGAGTTGGGGGCCTTTTTTAAGAGGAGAGGAGGGGCACTTTTGGAAAGTAAAGAAATATTACTTTATTTGAAAATGTGTTTCGGTTTCAAAAGGTCCCACATTGATATAATTCGTGGATAAGGTGATAAGGGTTCGAAATAAACTCATCCAATTGGTTTTGGCCATGTGTAGTTCATAGATTTTACATTATCTTTCCATTTTATTTAAATCGTCAAATAATGATGTCATCGCTGCATCATTATTATGTCATAAATAATTTAATTTATTTAATGTATAAAAAACATAAAAAAATACTATGATGTAGGAAATCTTTTTATCTTTCCAATGACTATTTATAATAAAAAATCTGATCTTTATAACCCCATGAAAAAATTGTTTTCGTAAAACATCTCTTGTTTGTGTCATTTTTACTTTTACATTTAATAAAAAGTTATTTATGTCATTTCCAAACCAAAGTGTCTCCATGGGGTCCCCAAGTTGACCCATGGCTTTTCTTGGTCGGCCATGACTCACCCAATATGTGTAGGACAAGTTTCATGGTGTTTTCACATTCTTATAATATCATTTTTACCTTAAACTACACTAATTACCACTAATCACGATTAAGAACTTAATAAGTTACTATTCACCAAAAACTTATTTTAATCTCATTGAACAACATTTTACTTCTTAATGACAACCATGTATGTCGGATTTTCAAAATTCAATACACATTAGTGGTAAACTTTCATTTAACTGAAAAATCAGTTTGCTTGATTACCACTTAGTGGTTTCACTATTCATCAAAAATTGAAGTTTTTCAGAAAATTACCAAAAATTCACCCTAAGATATATTTGATATTCTGAATTCAAAAATGAAGTCTATTTTAAAAAATTAAAATAATATAAGTCACATTAATTAATTTAATAATTAATTCCCACTGCCAGAGCAAATAACGTGTTTTTACAAGATAATAAGTATCAAAAGATTGACACCAGTTTAAGTCTAATTTCAAAGTAAAATTGATTCCCATGACCACCATTGGATAAAATGGTAAAAATATATTCTAATTTCACTTCAAAACAAATTCAAAACATAATCTAATCATATAAATAAATTATATTAAAAAGCAATTTTGATGTAAAATGCAGTATTTTTCACTATTCATTAAAAAATGAACATTGTCAGAAAAATACCAAAAATTCACACAAGGTAAATTTTGATGTCCCAATCATAAAGAATAAGTTTATTTTGACAAACATAGTTTATAAAATTGTCAAAATATAGATTCAAAAGTGGTTTTCCATCAAAAGGCAGTAAAACAATCTTTTAAGAATATTAGTGTATTCCATGCATAAGATTGTATTTATTTTCTTTTTAAGCCTATATAACACTATCTTAATCATTAATAGACATAGATAAAAATATCTATTATTCATTACTTACTTGGGATATTACAATATGTACCTACCCTTTAGGTAGGAACCTCAAAGGATGACCCAATAGCTATTTTTCGTTTTTCCTCAGTTGTACTTATACTTTCAGTACCTTGAACTTTCTAGTTGGGCATGTATTCTGGCCCCTTATTACTTTATGTACTCACTTGATGGTTATACAGTTTACTCGTGTTTGTATATGCTGTGTGTGTGTACAAGTTATAAAGGAAATTCCTTCCCAGTTTTCAGGAATTACGTCTTTGGTGCTAGTCGCCAGCCCCTGGCCTATGGAAGGTGGGCTTTGGGTAGTCACAGCACGGGCCCTGGGGGATGGGTCATGACAAATTGGTATCATAGGAGTCGGTTCTACCGAAGAACATAGGATTCTGATATTTCTTTTCTATGAAGAAATAGTGTTAAGAGTAGTGAGTGTGGTTCTCAGTTCAGGGAGTCCAGTGTTGGTGCGACAACTGACGTATCCATACACCAGGACCTTGACTTCTGATTTCTGACTCAATACATGAAAACACTGATTGTGTGTGTGTTTTGAAAAGTTTTCTTTAAGTCAGCTCAACCAGGTCAGCACACCAGGTATAATCTTTTTACCATGTCACATCTGTTTCTTTCAGGATTCCTCCCCACAGACAAACAACTAGAGTCCTGAGAGTTTTACGCTCAGATATCCCACCAAGTGATAAGGCCTCGGTGCATAGCCTTTTTTCAGCCGAGTCACCAGCGGTACCACTCCCCATTGGGCCACCGATGCCACCATCCCCAGCAGTAGATGATGCACTCCGCTTGAGAACGTTGCACGAGTTCCAATGCCAGAGGCCACCCAGGTTCAAGGGAGAGATGGAACCACAGGAAGCTAAGGATTGGCTGGAGGCTGTGGTGAGAGTTTTCCGACTGGTAGGGACGCCAACTGACCTCTTGGTGATTTTTGATGACAACCTTTTACAGGAAGAAACAAAAAAAAGGTGGAGCTTGATGATCCTGGTTCATGATGAGATGACACTATGCTGGGAAGACTTCAAGAGCCTGTTTTGTGCAGAGTTTTTCCCAGTGGCTCTCAGCACAGTGCGCATTCAAAAGCTACTTCATCTGCATCAGGGCAACATGACTGTAGCTCGGTACTCAGTGAGGTTCACAGACCTCTCACACTTCTCCACCGATATGGTATGAGACCCATTCTTTATGGCCCAGACCTTTGAGCAGGGACTCAGGAGAGAGAGATAAGAGCTTCAGTGATCTCACTCAGCATCCCGATGCAGACAGGGGTGTTAGAGAGATCCCTCATAGTGGAGAGTTTCCTTGCTGAGCAGTCTCTAGCAGTGAGATCCACTACCAGCCAACACATAACAGAGTTTTATATAGCTGGTAGAAAACAGTTGTCACATAGGTTCAAGAGGAACAGACTTACAGGTGGACGACCACATGACTCAAGATCGGTTGTGCAGGGCACCCAAGGCAGAGACAGACATGGAAGGAGTGGGCAGTGTTACTCATGTGGCGGGCAAGGTCACATGGCTCGTGACTGTCCGAACCACCTTTCAGATGATCAGTAGATGGTCTAAGGACCTCCTAGGTAGAGATAGATATTTTATCGAGGTGGTCCGTAGGGAGAATGAAGATGTGGCAGAGGAGCTGGCCGTGCAACTAGTAGTGGACGACATTTTGTGGTGTTACCGACACCACCACCAAGAGGTCCACCCCGACTACAGGGAATAAGTGGATAGGGGAGAGCTCATCTCCAGGAAGCTGAGGACTATGATCACGGTGATATGAAGATGATACGAGGTACAATCTATGTCTACTACACCTTAACTGCAGTTCTTATAGACACAGGTGCCAGTCACTCTTTCATTGCCACTGCCCTCGTTCAGAGCTCGGAGATTCCGATGGAGCCGTTTTCTAGATCCTTATAGCTAAAGACTCCTACTGAAGGAGAATAGATGATTAAGAACTGGTGTCGGTAGTGTGAGCTTACTCTAGGAGGCGAGATATTTGGCTTGGATCTCCTTGAAGCAGCGTCAAGTCCTTACAACGTCATCTTGGGTATGGACTTGTTATCTATAGTCCATGCTCAGATTGACTGTGTTAGGTGAAAAGTGCGGTGTGTCTGCACGGATGGGACTAGGTTTACCTTCACCGGCGAGAAGGGAGCCTTTGAAGCACAAGATGGACTTACTCAGAGGAGAGTGAAGCCGATCACTCATCAGTTATCTAGCCTTACCCTTAGAGCAGTTGATCTAGAGAGTCCGAGCTATCCTATAATGGTGGACCAGTATGCAGATGTCTTCCCTGATGATGTTCTAGGTATACCCCCTCACAGGGAGGTATACTTTTACATAGACTTATACCTCGAGATGACACTGATATCTACTCCAGCATATTGGATGGCTCCCACGGATCTTCTCGAGCTACGGGTACAACTAGAGGACTTACAAAGGAAGGGATTCATCCGACCCAGTGTTTCCCTCTAGGCAGCCCCGATTCTATTCGTCAAGAAGGAGGGTGGGAAATTGAGTCTTTGTGTTGACTATCAGAGCCTAAACCAGGTGACCACAAAGAATAAGTAACCACTCTTGAGGATTTCAGACCTCTTTGATCTGCTGAAGGGAGCATGATGGTTCTCAAAGATAGACCTCAGATCAGGCTATCACTAACTCAGAGTTTGAGATGAGGATGTGAAGAAGACAACCTTTATATTTCTGTACAGCCACTATGAGTTCTTGGTTATGCCTTTCAGCATAACCAACACTCCAACAGTGTTCATGGGACTCATGAATAGGATCTTTCAACCATACCTTGATCACTTTGTCATAGTCTTCATCGACGACATTTTGATCTACTCAACTACTGAGGAGGAGAATGCCTATCACTTGTGGGTCATACTGGACACACTCCGAGAGTACCATCTTTATGGTAAGTTATCAAAGTGCCAGTTCTAGATCTGATAGGTTCACTTTCTAGGAAATGTCATCTCGGTGTCTGGAGTTGTAGTGGATCCAGTGAGGATTGAGGGGGTACTTTCTTGGGAGCCACCCAGGAGTGTGACGGGGGTACAAAGTTTCCTGGGTTTGGCTAGATAGTACCAGAGGTTTGTTCTAGACTTCTCCAGAGTTGTAGAACTGCTATCAGCCTTGAAAAAGAAGGGTTAAACCTTTGTGTGGTCAGATAGATGCTAGCAGAGATTTCAGGAGCTGAGGAAGAGGCTGACTAGTGCCCCCATCATGAGGCTTCCAAAGGAAGGCATATGGTACGTAGTCTACTGTGACACATCGGGGGCCGGACACAGATGTGTCCTGATGCTGAAGTGAGTAGTGATCATATATGGTTCTCGACAGCTGAGACAACATGAGAAGAAATACACTATCCATGACCTGGAGTTAGCAATAGTGGTATTCAACTTGAAGATATGGAGACACTATCTGATGGGAGAATGATTTACCGTGTACTCTGATCACAAGAGTCTCAGGTATATCTTCTCTTAGAAGTAATTGAACCTGAGACAACAATGTTGGCTTGAGTTCAACCAGAACTATGAAATCAAGATTGTCTATACTCCTGGGAATGGGAATGTTGTTGCAGATTCACTCAGTAGGAGGTCTGGTATACAGCTGCTAGGCGAGGCGACGGAGCAGCTGGCTACTTTACATATATCCTTTGTGGATAGAGATGGATAAACCTTCCTTCAGTATCTTTTATTCACTCCCCCACTTCTTCATCAAGTCAGAGAGGCACAACACGGGGACGCTGACTG
Source organism: Viscum album (assembly GCA_963277665.1). Classification (NCBI taxonomy): domain Eukaryota; kingdom Viridiplantae; phylum Streptophyta; class Magnoliopsida; order Santalales; family Viscaceae; genus Viscum; species Viscum album. Next base: position 310,221,091 of record OY728161.1, read on the forward strand.
CGAGACACAACATGCTCATATATCCACAAGGCAGGCACTTGATTGATTTTCTGAAGGTGGGGAGCACTTAATCCTCTTCAGAGGATGTACCATGGTACCAGTGTCACTTTTGGAGAATGTGTTGAGGATTTCCACACATCCCCTCTAGCGGTACATCCATAAGTGGTGAAGACGTACCAGGATATTCGACAAAAGCACTGGTGGATGGGAATGAAGAAAGAAATTGCATAGTTTGTCTCTCGATTCCTCACTAGTCAGCAAGTGAAGGCAGAGCACTAGGTACTAGCAGGCTTGGTTCAGCCTTTAGAGGTCCCAGAGTGGAAGTGGGATGGGATATCCATAGACTTAGTGACAGGACTTCCACGTACATCTGGGGGTCACGACTCTATTTGGGTGATCACTGACCGACTCACCAAGTCGGACCACTTCCTACCGATCATAGATAAAGGTTCAATAGAGAGCTTGGGAAGCCTCTACATGTAGGATATTGTCTATATACATGGATTAACTTTGATGATTATCTCTGATCGTGACGCATGCTTTACTTCCTTGCTATGGAAGGGGTTGCAGGAAGCTTTTGGGATGAAACTTCATTTGAGTACCACCTTCCATCCTTAGACGGATGGTCAGACCGAGCAGACCATTCATACACTCAAGGACATGCTGCGTGCTTATGTCCTAGACTACATTAACAACTGGGAAGATCACTTACCTTTGGTGGAGTTTGTATACAACAACATCTATCACTCCACCATAGGGATGACAACTTTTGAGGCGTTGTACGGGCGACCTTGCTGATCACCTTTGTGCTGGACTGACCCATGGGAGTCAGCACTGGTGGGACTAGAGATGGTATGAGATTCTACAGAGAAGGTTCAGATCATCCAGGAGTGGATGAAGACTGCACAGATCAAGAAGAATCCATATGCCGATAGGAGACAGAGACATCTAGAGTTTGACGATGGCAACCACGTCTTTCTACAGGTCTCACCCCAACATGGTTTACATAGATTTGGCTGAGGCGGAAAGTTATCTCTAAGATTCATCAGACCTTTTCAGGTCCTTAGCAGAGTTGGCGAGGTGGCATACCACTTAGCTCTTCCACCTCAGTTGCACTGGGTGTATAACGTCTTCCACGTATCTCAACTGAGGAGATACGTGCATGACCCTTATCACATCATCGACCATGGTGAGCTGGACATCGACGATGGAAATAATTTTAAAGAGGTTCCATTAAATATTGTGGATTTATAGGAGCAGGTCATTCATGGACGGTCGATACCTCTGGTGCGTGTTCGCTGGCAGCGCGGGAACCTCCAAGAGAGCACATGGGAGGAGGCTCAGATGCGTGTTCAATACCCACACTTGTTCCCTTATTTATGAGTTGTAGTTTACAGGTATGTAAAACCATGAGGTGGGGATAATGTAAAGACCTGAAGTTTACATGTAATTTTTTTAAAATGTATGGGAATTTTACGAATCCGCAAAAATTTACGGTGCGTGAGTCTGATGCCCGGAGTGCCTGGAATCAAATTCTGAAGTTTTGTTCGGGTATGATCAGTAAACGTACGAGTAGGTTTTTATAAATTTCGAACTGGTGCTCAAAATTGAAATTCGAGGGCACCATTGAACTCGCAGCTCTGATATTCACTTAAGGAGACTTTCACCTCGACGGCAGAGGGTCGAGAATAAAAGATAGTTTTTGGGTTTTTGTGGAAAATAATAAAATAAAATGAACTACATTTTATTTTATTTTTGAGCCACTATGTGGAAGTTGGAGGTGGGGTCCACCAGAACTAAACCTCTTTGTGGGAGTTGATGTGTGGGGACCACCCGACCATAACCTCCCATGAGAGGTTATCTTGGTGGGGACCACCCGAACCTAACCTCCCACAAAAGGTTTCGATGTGGGGACCACCCGAGACTAAATCCCCTATTAATGGTGGGAGAGAAAAACCTCTCAACTCCCTAAAAAATGAGGGAGAGCCTCTTGACCATCCCCTCTTTTAATTGTTACAACCTCATGAGTTAATTAAGTAGAGCCAACTTAATTAATTCACCCAATTTTAATTTTTATGCCAACGAATTAATAGATTTTATAATTTATTATTCTTGGCTACCTATTATTTTGGTTGGAAAAGGAGGAAGGAGTTTTTGAGAGAAAAGATCTTGCCAATGATGAACTAGTTTCTCAAATGAAGAACAACGAACACGTTCTTCCAACGAAGAACACCGTCAACGAGCGTCTTCAACTTCTTCCTTAGAAGAAACCGTCGTGGGACGTCTTCGATGAACGAACCTCCCTCCTCATCGTCATCAATGAACCAATGCACGAGATCGGGATTGGAAGTGTGTGGCAAACGCGACGAATGACGACAACTCCGTCTTCTTCCCCGTGACTCCGTTAACAAACAACGAGCAAAGGTAGGGGATTTTTGTAATTGATTTTATTTTGTTGTTTCTTTCCTTCCAAAAAAAAGAATGCGAACCAACTTATTATCAAGTTGATTCATAGATGTTTTTCCTTGAGGGTTGGGAATATTTTTTTAATGAGGGATTATTGGGAACTGATGTTTTTAAGATATCTTCCATGTTCGTTCTATGTTTATGTTCTTGATGAACTGATTACTACCACCCTAAACACAAAGGGTGCAGGCCAAACTATCATGGCCCATCCCCCCTCCGTCTTTATTCTTTGTGCTGTTATTAGACATGGAAACGAGGTGAAGAGACGACGAAGGCAATGAAGGAAACTTGCGCTGCTAGCCGCGCCTCCTACCGGCCGAACCGGCCTGAGCCACGCCGCCCCCCGGCCGGGCCGTGCTCCTGCTACACCGCGCCCCGGCTCCCAGCTACTGCGCCTCCCATGACCCTCACGAAACCCTCTAGAGCCTTGGACGATCCAGCCTCAGCGCATGCCCCGCGCGCCCCACGTCTCCGCTATCCGTGCACCGCACGCACCCAGTGCATACTGCGTCCCTGCTGGCCGATCCGGCCGCCGACCTCCATGCGCCCCACGCGCCACACAGCTCCGCCATCCGCGTGTCCTGCGACGCCCTAGCCGAGCCGGCCTCTCGGCCCCGACTGTGCCACCCTGGACCCAGGCTGAGCCGCCCCGAGCAAGATCCTCGTGGTGCCCTCCAGGACGAGTCGCACCCTCGTGGTGCCCTTTGGGCCGAGCCACCCACGCGACACCCTCCGAGCCGAACCGCCCTTGTGCCGACCTACGCCTTTGCGACCGGTCCACGCTCTCGCAGCCTGATGGGCTGGGCCCAACAGGCCATGATGAACCTAATGGACTAGCCCACCTAACTGGCTAGGACAGACCCAACGGGTCAGGCTGGGTCGACCCGGACCAGGTCGGTCCAACCAGACCCAGGCCCACTATGACCCTTTACATTCTTTTGTCCATATCTTTGGCACTGAACGTCTGTTTGATGAACCGTCAGTGATGCTGGTATTCTTGGAGCATGAAGTTCTGTTTTAGTATACCCCACTAGGGTTTGGGGTATAGTTGAGATATGGTCAGGTTGGATCATGGACGAATCCAACTAGGCCCCCGGGACTAAAAGGCTAATAACTCACAGACCGGGCATCCGATTGATGTGCCATCTATTGTGTTGAGACCTCTATGATGTGGCAGAACTTTGAGATAATTCTTAGTGGGAATTCATGATAGTTGTAGTATCGACCAGTAGCTCATGGAGCATATCCTTCCTGAGATGAGCGGACAGAGTGTAGAGACCTAGTAGCTGGCTGAGACCTTACGACTGCTGACCGATTGAATCACAGTGACTCGACTTGCCTAGTGGGGAGAACTTGGTTGTGGTGGTGGACCCACAACAGAGGAGCACCTAGTTTTGGCGGCAGACTCGCGGTACTCGACAGGAGGAGTACCTCTGTAGGCTATTATGGGGAGTGCCTGGTTGTGGCGACAACTCCATAGTGGGGAGTGCCTTAGTGAAATAGTAGACCCACAGTACTTGAAATAAGGAGTACCTCAATAGTAAAAGGTTAGTGGGAACCGCATTGGTGTCGCAGCAGACCCACTATACTCGACATAGGAGGAGTTCTCCTGCAACCGTGGTTTCATTAATGTGAATAAAATCCTGGTCGAGCTGAGTCAATAACTTTGGTGTTTTTCTCATGATTGAGATGGATTACTTGATAACTTAGGTATATGTATGGGAATATACCTAAGTGGGGTTATCTGTTGATTTCTTACTTTTTGGTTTATCCTTGTTGGGTTTTGTGAGAACTTGAGGGTCTCGGGGTCCCTACTGAGTATCGTTATACTCACCCCTACACGAGCTATGCCCGCACCTCGTGGTGTTGGATGCAGACGACAGACAACGCTGATAGAGGCTAAGAGTACGGGGACTGGATGGTACCCGGAGGTGGAACTTATGAAGTGTCAGTACACACAAGAGACGGACGGACGTGGAGTAATGAGGAGGCGATCTGTACCTACCCTTCAGGTAGGAACCTCGGAGGACGACCCAATAGATATTTTTCCTTTTTCCTCAGTTATACTTGTACTTTCTAGTTGGGCTTGTATTCTGGCCCCTTTTTACTTTCTGCACTCACTTTTTGGTTATACAGTTTACTCGTGTTTATATCTGCTATGTGTGTTTACAGGTTATAAAGGCAACACCTTCCCAGTTTTAGGGAATTACACCTTTGGTGCTAGTCGCCATCCCCAGGCCTATGGAAGGTGGTCTTGGGGTAGTCATGGCACGAGCCCTGGGGGACGGGTCATGACAACCCAACATAAAATGTAGGGTATGACCACTAAGACCAATAGGATTCCACCATAGAATTTATATGAATTTTAATACAAAAAATGAAATAGTTATAGATTGAAAACAAATACACTTTTATAAATCATGTTCATAAATCAAAACCATTTTTAAATAATCCTTTTGTCTATCATAAAAGCCTTTCATATTCTCAATGAAATGAATATGAAAATTGATAAAGCATGGAAGCATATCAATTACATTCATGAGTATACCGTAAGTTAAAATTGTAATCAAATAACCATCACCAATCCATCACGTGATAAAAGTTGATATAATAACCATGATTAATCCACCGTGTGAAAATCAAATCATAAATAAAAAACCACAACATTCACTATCATAAAAATGTTTTTTCACAGCACCACCCTTTAATAGTGATAAAAAAATCATCGATAAAGGGGGTACCTTTATCAGTTCTAAAAAGCGCTAATAAAGGGTACTTTTAATAACACTAAGAAATTTATTTTAAAAGTACCCCTTTATCAGTGTTTTTTTAGTGGTGTTATAGGGGCTCCCTTTATCGGTGTTTTTTAGTAGCACTAATATAGGGGGTATTTATTAGGAATTTTTTTACTAGCACCGATAAAGGGTATAGTTTAAAAAAAATCATTAAAAATAATATATTAATATATAAATATATTTAAATTGATATAAATATAATATATATATATTTAATATATTTTAAATATGTATAAATAGACTTTTAAACTTAATATATAAGAAATTTAGTGAAAATATCTTATAAAATATTTTAAAAAATATTATTAATTAATAATTTTCTAAATATAATTGAGTAATAATCGTTTAATAACAATTTAAAGACATGAATATTCAAAATATTAATAAAAAATCTAAACTATGTTGAAAATGTAACTCAAACTTTAAATGCCAAAATTTTTTATCCGGGTGTCCGTTTGAGCTCTACCATATATCAAATCGAAGCCTAAGACGAGATCCACATGATGGTGACACAAGGGAACCTTCTATCACATTTTTGAGGACCAATAAGGCCCAGAAGGACTCCAAAAATGAGTTTTTATTCAGGTTACCTGAAGTTTTTAACATTTGATGGAATTTCAACCTCGTTTCAGGGGTATTTTTTCCCTTTTTAGTGGGGACCAAGTTCATTCCCAAGTATTACATTCATATTGATATTATGGCACTGAAATTTTATCATTTTCCATAATGTATTGTTATTTATAATCAAATATATAAGAATATATACATGTTTTTTATATATTCACAAATAAAAATTTAATTTTATGAATAAACAATTAAACATATTTACATATAAAGTATATTTATCAATATATAAGCCTTATAATGTCCATTTTATTTAAAATATAAATATGTGAATATTTTAATACCTATATAATGTGTGTATGTGTATATATATATATTAGTGTGTGTCTGTATTAACAAACTGATATATATTATCTATATATTATAACATATAAATGTACATATGATTATATAGTATATATAAATATATATAAATATGTATAATTATACTTACAGATACACATAAATATAATATATATACATGCGTATGTATGTTATATATATGTTTGTATGTATGTATTTATTTATAAACACAAAAAAACATTTTTTATAAATGTATTTGAAACAAATATTATACATATATATTAATTTAAAAATAAATATATGGATAAAAAATATATCTATATATATATAAATAGTTATAAATATATATTAATATACTAATAAACAAACAAATAAATAAATAAATATTAATATAACTAAATATATAAATATATATTATTATAAATCTATATTAATATATGAATAAATATAACTAAATATATATATAAATAAATAGATATATCATTAAATGGAGAAAAAAATAAGATGGGAGAGTGGTAAATGTGTAGGCATGAAATAGATAGGTCTTGAGTTCTAATCCAAGCAGAGGTAGGGTGTGCAGGTGGGTGTAGGGAGGATATCGCTATTAAAGGGTGGGGGTGGGTGAACCTAACACTATTAAAGGGGTTTGTGGGGCATGGGTTGGGTTTCCTGGTGCTATTAAAAGTAGGGATCAAGCACTGTTAAAAGGGTGAGTATTCAATTCAATGTTTTTTTAATTTTTTTAAATATTTATTAGTGTTAAAAAAGTGCTGATAAAAGACCCTTTTAGTGGAACATTTTTTAGTGTAGATAAAAGACCCCGTATATCATCACCTTTTGTTATCACTGATAAAAGGGGCCTTTATCAGTGATTTTTTTAGCACTGATAAAAGGGACCCCTTTTAATAGTGCCTCGATTATTAGTGCTTTTTAGCACTGCTAAAGGCCTTTTTAGTGATGATAAAACCCTATTTTATGGTTGTGATTTGGGCTCTAGACTATGGGTATACATACTAGACATAACAATAAAATCCAAATTCCATGACAATGGAAGATCCAATTGGTATAACATCTTGTGGATTTATGCACACTAATGTGAAATAAAACCTTAAGTGGCATTACACACATTATGAGTGACATGAAATTATCAAAACACCCAAGATTCCTAATGTGATAAGTTTTTCAAAATCCATTTTAAAAATCATGACCATTATTTATAAATCATTTTAAAATCCATCACAATAACCTTATATATTTAAAAACTATAATTTGGAACAGAACCACCATTCAAGCATTTAATCATACACTTTGTGTACACATACCATTTCTAAAGAAAAACCCCATTAAAAACATGTTGTATTTCCAAAAAATCCATTATAATAAAAAATAAGTTCAATTCAATGAATGACAAAAAGGAATTTAAAAGAAAAATAATAAATTTATTGAATTATTCCATTTTATAGAAACACCTACCCCAAGAATGGTGGTAGAATATTTCACCTTCAACAATAGGGACCGTTGAAGAGTATATCAGGTCCTCACAATCCTAGATTTGTAATAATCACATAAATAATCTATAAAACCCCTTAAACCCAAGATAAATAGCCCCTTTTATTTATAAAACCTTATAGTATAATAGAGCCAATGAGAATATAATATGAAAATGGAAATCGAGATAAAAAACCCAACATACCTTGTGTTGATCCATCACGAACGAAGGAGATCCACCTAGAATAGTAGGGGAGAAGCCTATATACCACTATATATGGGCTTAGTGAAGAATAAATGAGACATTGGGGTCATTATTGGTTAAAATATGGTCATGGTAGTTTTAATTTATAATTACAGAGCATTAAAAACCTGTGAGCACATTTTGTTCGAGAGGTGGCATGATTAGGAGTAATTGGTCTCTATAACCATGCATCCTATATAGAGATTCTGTTTGGGGTGAATGATTTGAATACATAGTTAATTTAACCATGAACCAATTGTTCATAAATCCTACGCTCATGGATGCACAATTTGGAGGGGGTGGCCACACAGTTTTGATAAATCTTGCACCCACTTCCAATGGATTAACTTTGGCCTCACAATTTTCTACTCTAAACTACACAGTTTTCCTTAATCGTGCACCAACCATGCACATAAAAATGGGTCTCCAAAACTTTCTAAAACTTCCTAAAATAACCCCAATGAAAGAACCAACCAATTTTCTATAAAAAAAGGGTCAATAAGTACTATAAGTAAAGTCGCAGAACATTACAATATAAATCAATCTTTTTATTTATTAATTCTTTTGTGTTTTATTATATTTATATTTAATCATTTGGGCCTATTATCATTTTTATTTAACATTTTCACTTCATAGTTAATAAATTCTACACAATATAGAAATTTTTTCAGATTCAGTAAGAACCTCCTTAAATATAATTATAGAAACAAAATATTCCAAAGAAACATCTCCAACATCTTAATGATTTTCTGTGACTCCCATTATAACACCTTCAATATGGAATAAAAAATAATGGTATTCCACCATTAAAAATCTATCCAGTGTGTTATGAATAAATATAGAATCAAATAATATATTTAAGGTTTAGAAATCATTATTTTTTATTTAATTAAACATAAATTCATAATAATAGACATTCTTTGAATTGATATATAATAGTTACTTTAAAATTCTAATTCATATTTTTATTTAAATTATATCATTGGATTTTTGGTTTATATCTATGAAAACCTCAAATTAATAAGTCCATTTTATATAGAATCTTTAGAACAAATTTTATAATATTTACTCTACAATTTTTTTTCTCTTCCTATATCGAATTTACCTATAGTTTTAACAAAAAAAATATTATTTTTATTTTTTTGAAATCTGTTACATATTGTGAAAAATTATAGGTGGGGGATAGTAGTAAATATTTAAATATTGAAAAATTTTAAACCAGAATCCCACATTTAATATCATTTTTAGAGTTCAAGATGCACTCCCTTATAATAGAGAGGATAGGGTGGGGTTTTCAATTAAATTTTGGAACCACATTAATATAGGAAATTCACAATAAAAAATAGTATTTTTAATGTTGTTTAGTTAATGTTTTTTTAATATATATGGAAAAAAAATAAGGATGGGTGAGCTCATTTCACGCCACCCATGTAAAGTAAAAATAGGATGTGTAAAAACTATTCAGGCATCCTTCATTGGGATGAAGGAATAATTAACATGGTTCAGACATTTGCAGTGAAGTAGAAGTGTGAATAGAGATCATGGTTCTAGAGACCCATATTTTAAAATTCTATAAACCTTCACCCATTTATATATTTTTTTTTTCAGAATATCGTTTATAAGGAGTTCAATGTGGGGATATGGGGGACTTAACTAGGACTCATAATTTTATTTAATATTTCATTATGAAAATACTACAACATTTGGAAAAAATAAGTCATGATATGTAGGGAGAGATGATTTTTTTGGAAAATTTGTTAAGGTGTTATTTTCAAATCACATCAACTAAAAATATCCACATGAAACCTCTATATACAAGATGAAAATTATTAGTCTTTTAAATACATACAATTTTTTATCTTAGAAATTTGATAATAAAAAATAATTTTCTATTTTTGGTTTCTAGTATATCATCTTATGTAAAAAATAATTGTTAAGAGTTATGAAGACTCTTTTCATGTTCCATTTTTAAATTTGGAAGGAGAAAATATAGAACTCAATTTATTGAATTGAATAGGATTGTGATAGTAGATCCCCACTGGTGGAAGGTTCGTTTTGGTAGAAAATGTTCTATAACTAGTTGACAAGTGATTGTTCTAAATGACGGGGATGCCATGTAGAGAACACACTATTCACATGTGGGTGATTAATTAGGCGGTGTATTTAATGATTTCTTTATTCATGTGGTGGAACACCAATGAAATTTGAAATTTAGTGGAACCTAGAAAAAGAGATAGAATTTTCTATAAACAAGTTGGGTGGGTTTAGAAATAAGGGATTCAATATGATTGTACATTATTCTTCTATTTGTAAACAATGCTATCAATTTCTCCCATGTTGTAAGACTATGTTCAAACAACATAATTCCATGTGGTATTTTCTTATTTTTTTCATGTATTTCTATTTTTATTATTTTTATATATAAATCATGGTTCATTTTAGTTTGGTTAATTGTCTGTATTCAATCCTCAGTTCTGGTACATCAATTTCACATGTTTCTATAATTTGAAATTTATATTCCTTGTTCAACAAGTGAGGATTAAAAATGTGTCTTATAGATCATTTAGGTTTCAATACACCAATTTATGTAAGAAATCGAGGATAAGAATGTTTTAGAGCACTTGGATATTTTAATACCCAAATATCAATAAATTTTCTTCCCATTTCATTTTTTATTTAGTGGGATTTTTTTGTTCATATGGAATGGTGTGGAAATAAGGAATGATCCATATTTCCGTGTTCTCCATGATGAATTTTAGTTTCTGGAGGACACATATCAAAGAATAACCACTCCAGGGGGTCTTGAGATTCTTTTTAGGGGAATCAAGCTAGAAAAAATGAGTAAAGTAGAATAGAAAAATAATTATAGAAATTAGGTGTAATTTTTATTTCATTAGTAAGTAACGTTTCCTTCAATATTAGGAATGTGAATAAACCTTTATTGAAAATGAATTCTCTTGCTAATATATATAAAAATCCAACCATGGTGAAAAATGTCTTTATGATGTGGAGATTATTATCTATAAGGATATAAAAATGGAATCATGTGGTTTATCATTACAAAAAACTCAACATGGTTTAGAGTTAATTGGAATTGATAGGATTGAAATTTAAAAAACTAGTGTGGGGTTTAATTTTTCATTCATCAATTCTAAAATATCTAGATGCAATGGTTATCATAGTCTCTCATTCAAGTGGTAAATCAGATTTACTATTAGAGGATGTAGATAATATCTTATAGAATGATGATATCATGGGGAAATAAGTATAATAATTTGGTGGAACTACATTCAATGGTGAAAAAAGGGGATAATGAAATCAACAAAAAATCCAGAATAATATTGTTAAATAATAGGATAAAAGTCAATCAAAATCACATGTGAAAAGACCCCTATACTAGAATTATGATAAGTTAAATTCTAAAAAGGGTTCTTCCAAGAGTTCCCCAAACACCAAAATTGAGGTAAATAATAATTAACAACTGTGTTTAAATAATCCAATAGATGCACTGCAAATCGAATCCCTATTATTCAGCACAACATGGATATACACAGAGGGACCTTCCCTATGGATTACATGGGTGCCCAATCTCCCCAGGGAGGTTTCACGTATATGACTTAGACTCCATTATTAATAGGATTAATGACCATATTCTCAACTAGAATAACATATAACTATCATTCGGGGGTTAGATAATGATACTTAATAGTGCGCTTCTTTCCACCCAGTCCAATCTCTCTCGTACATAAAAGTCCTGAAGAGTATAATTAACAAAATTGATATGACCCTTGAAGGCTTTATCTGGGATCCACATTCAGAAGGTCGATGTCACATGGATTATTGGAATAGGGTGTAAAGACCATATAAGGAAGGAGGCATCAATGTTCTCTTGCTTGAAGTCACACTCTTATGCATACATGAAAAGATTGACTGGGAAGTCCAGGACAGTGAACGCTATGGGGGATCACCATGAAAAACTCCCACTTTGGTTTTGAGTTTAAGGACGTTGGCAGGATTCTCCATTTCGGTCAAGTATCTCCCCTATTATTTCTAAACTGGAACTACAATCCATATGGATCATAGGGAGGGGGAAATCTATTTATGGCATCAAAACTGGGCCGACACCATCCTTGGCTCCCCGGGTGCCTGACCACTTTGATCACTCTTAAGAAGGCTAAATCTCACCCAAAATTCTTTGACGAAATCTTGGATGAGGACCATCTTTACACCTTCAACCTTATCAAGATCAATATCGAACCAGATAGATGTGTCTTCTCTCTCTCTACATTGGGGTCCTTCACTTCAAGAGACTTCTAGTGCATGATGGACACCCATGAATAGATTGATACGTGGAATGAGATCCTCAGGTCCAAAGGTAATCCTATCATACAAAACTTCATTACTTAGATACTATATCACAAGGCTATTTACACTGATGAGAACATTAAGTGATATAACATATCGTTGTCTTCAAGGTGACACTAATGCTCGGACCATCGGGAGGAGTGAACGTGACATCTATTTTTTGAAGGAGAATGGGTGATGGCAGCGTGGAAGTATTTTGGAAAGTTTACAACAATTAAAGATAACCAAATGGAAGACATTACTTTTCTGGATCAGTGGTTCCATGGTGCGAAGGATAGGGGACCAAAGAATATAGACCACACCATGGTCTTTCATACTGGTTGCTGGTCTCTTTGGCAAGCGAGGAATAAGTCCAGACACAAAGGGACTCTAGCTTCTGGCCAAGGAATCATCCTTCATACTACGTTTCTACTCCTCAACCTAATCAGACCCTTTATCAATTTGATTGAGGAACCTACTATCCAAAGGCTTCATGCGTGCAATGATATCTCTTTTTTGGGTAGTAACAATATTAGAGGGAACTGGGTATGTTGGTCTCCACCCAGTAGAGGGCTCAAAGTTAATTCTGACAGGTCATGAAATATGGGGGTTATTTGAGGAGGAGGGGTGGTGCGAAACCCCTCAGGGTCGGTCATTATGGATTTATCTTCTCACCTAGTCTGTGGTTCTTCCCTCCAGGAAGAGTCTAAGGTGATTATTTTTGGCCTATCCTTATGCCCTCAAAAGGGGATCATCTTATCGAAGGTTGAAACATACTCCCAAATTCTCCACAACTCCATGCAAGGCTCTATCATTATTCAAGGATCTATTCAATCCATCACCAGGAAGTGCAGAGGCATGATTAGTAGCAACATCAGCGTGGTCCATACTTGGCATGAGGGGAACAAGGTCGTAGACCACCTTGAATCTCTATATGTTCCTAGTCCGGATCCCTTTTGTTTTCATTATTCTATCACCATGAATCCGGAGGGGATCAAATTTTTTAGAGGGGATTACCTCAGCCTCCACTATTTTCAGCCTCCTTAGGCTTCCCGTTTTGGGTATTTTGGGCCCGTCCTTTCTTGTTGTGCTTTCTCTCTTGAAATAAAATTTACATGATGATGCTGATGATCAAGTTCATGATGAGGCTCTTAAGATTTTATGGAAAGGTGGTATGGATGTTCAAATTCAAAACTATTGATTTTTAGTGTATAATAACAATCAGAAAATATCAGGTTTATAGAAAATCATTATATTCATAGGCCATCTTGGTGAAGTAAAAATTTGTAGGATTTTTTATGGATAATGTTTGTAAGATCACATGAGGTTCCATGACTATGGATAAAGGTTTTAATGATTTAACAATGTATATTAATGAGAGATCAAAATGGGAAATGATTTCTAAGAAGAAAAACTATTGATGTTTGGAGTTAGGATACTATTTTTTTAGGAAAACAATTAGAGAAAACATGAAAATAGTGGATACTATTAGTGAAATGAAGTTTGATTATATTTAGTATGTAACTTTTTAGAGTATAATTGTTATTAAATAAATGAAGGTGTCATTTTTCACTAGAGAACACCTGTCATCAGGTGTGGGAAAAAAATTATAAAATGTTTCTTAGTGTAGGAAAATGGATGACTAGGGTCATATCACTTGATAAGTATCATAGTCTGTGAACTTACTTATATTAATTCACCTAAAACTAATTATTTTTGGTTTTTTAACTATTTTATTAAAATAATTGAATTTTGGAAGATATATGAAATGATAGAAATTAAATTAACATGAAATGATATAATGTGACCACTAATGAAAAGACTTGGCATTTTTGGTTTGGTTTATGGGTTCAATAATTATCCTGATTGTTTAAATTTTGTTTGATAGTTTGATTCTAAAACCTAACACTTAAAATAAAATTCTTTTATTTATTGATTGTGAAATATTGAATAGATATAGAAAACTAAATTTCAACTCCTCCTATAATCAACATTAATATAACACCTCAATTGAGAATGTTGCATGTTCTAGGACTTGAATCCATCATATGTTGTTTTATTTACAATTTGAATTAAAAGTGTTACATGAAGTGATTACGTTTTTTACAAGGGAGTGAAATGTTTTTAGAAAAATAATATAAGTGATTTTGAATTTAGTGTCAGGATGGTAAATCTCCACACTCATACAATTCAATCTTTCTCACCACAAAACTAAATAAAAAATTTGAATTGAAACATTTAATTAATGGAAACACCACTTCCCCCTAGTCCAAGCCTCAGTTAATACCCTCATTGTTTAAGGAAATAAGTAACAGTGGTGAGAATGAGAAGAAGAGGGAGGTAAAAAATAAAAAGAATAAATAAACAAGAACACCTAAAAAATTAGAATCAAAATAGGAGAGATAGAGAGAGAGATATAGATATATATTAGATGAAGGGTTGATTTTTGGAACACAAAATAAGAAAAATTCATGTATTGTTAATAAAATAAGAGAAAAAATTACAAAATTATGAAACTAAAATTAAAAGAAAAAAATTTATTGGATGATCAGTAGGCCTCTCTTCATGAGTTTTTAGCTCTATCAATATGAACACCTCCTTCATTTATAGGAAAAAGTTCCTTAGCCTTTCAAAATAATAAAAATGACCCTCAAAATCTAAATACTTGAGACCTAGGGTGAATCGTATAATTTTTTTGGAAACACCTAAATACTTTGGGTGTTTAAAACTTCACAACATGGTCTGGGTACATGAAGAGAAACTCTTGAATGGCTTCTCACATGAATGTGCTACCGAAGTGATGCATGGAGACATGTCATCCCCTCGGTGGTGATAGTAGTAGTGGAGGATGTGCCACTGTGGCAGTGGTGGTCTCATCCTTTATCCAGCCTTTGAATTGGCTGAATAATGTTTCAAAATGGATTCATAGAGGTTATAATAAGGTCGAAGAGATGATCTAATGTGATATTGAGAATCATTAGTGGGTGTGAAGCTTCAGATAGAGCTCTCAGTGGTCGGTAATGTAATTAAAAGAAATTAGCACTGACAATGACAGTTGAAGACGATGGTGGAAGTATCAGAGGATGGTGGAACCCATATGTCTGAGCGCGAGGCAACAAAGTTGGAGAGGGATGATCTAACATTATATAAAAATACATAGTAACTAATTTATTCCACCCAATATTGAAATCAAAACATGAGGATGTGCTTGGTAATTAATCAAAGCACGTAACCACTAGTTAAAATACTTTCGATGGGGTTGGACTACCACATACACAATCAAACATAAACAATGGTTCGAGATAAAATGCTCATCCCATACAAGTTTAGGCCCAATAAATGAACCTATGTCTCCTCGGTAGACTATACACGCTCTCCATATTATAATGGACATCCAATATTCTATTCATGGTTGGACGGGCCTATTCCGGATAGAAAAATTAGTTGCTAGCCATGGTTGAGGGCTATCTAACCTTGGGAACAAAAATTTACCTGAAAATTGTTCAAAAATACTAAACACTCTTAATATTACATCAAAAAAATATTAAAATAAATACCAAATATAAAATTATAAACTCTATCATGAATTTTAAATAATTTTAATTTAAAATTTAAAATTCACCAATAATTAAGTAAAATATAGAAATACATGGGTATTATTATTTAAAATCCTTTAAAAATTAGTAAATTATGGTTTAAAATATGCATGAAATATGTATGTATCAAATAACCCACACTTAAACTATTATTTTAGTCAAGAATAAAATAGCAGCATGGAATTATAATGGTCACAAATATTACTATTAGAAAAATTTAAAAACAATTAAATTAAATGATTATCAATGTAAAATTAAACATTAAAAAATACAAAAACAATGTTAATTAAATTTTAAATTTTTCAAAGGGACAATAAATTCTAGTTGGTTACTTTTTTCCATTTAAAAATGATTGACCATATTCTCTCATTCATTCACGAATCTCAATTCATTATTATTAAATCCTCCAAATCATGATTTACCTCACCTTTGAATCCTTTGTATCATCACTCATGATATAATTCAAGATGATTTTTAATCATATAATGAGAACATGATCCATATCTATAGTCTTGTAAATTAAATACATTATCCACTTTCTAAATTCAAAAGAAACATAAAATCATAAGTACTTTCAATAAAGGTTCAAATGACTCTGAGGATTATAGTTAGTAAGAATTCATGTTTTACATTAAGGCTTAAAGAGAAGTTTTTATTTTAAAGTATAAAGCATGATTTTAAAATTAAAAGTGTAATGAAATTATCACCTTCAAAATAAAAACTTCTAATTCCCATTATCAATGTAAGGTCATGAATAATTAGTGAAATATGAATAATTTACACCTTATGGATTTTTTATTTAATTTTATACCCATTTTTTTCAAAAGTAATATTTTTTAAATTTTTTTTATCTTTTGAAATTTATGATTAGGTTGAATCTAAAACCCACCACCTAACTAAATAGGATAAAAATAATTGGTCTAGAAATAATGATTTTTGATTCTTCAAAGTCACAACATGTTCTTAATTTTTTTTATGGAGGGAATAAAGTAAAATTATAATGTATTAATAAATTTTTTTCTCATTACCCAGAGTAAAACCCACACATTTTTTACTTGAAATAAATTTTATAAATTTTACAATGAATTCCCCGATCACCACACTTCAACATTAAAAGATCATGAAAATTAAAAGAGTATAGTATGAATGGATAAAACTAGCTTGAATTATGGCTCATACATAACAAGGACATTAAAATCCTCTATGGTATAAACAAGGATTTATGTAAATGTGGTCTCAAGTATAAGGTCATTTAAAAAGTTGGATTAATCATTTTAAATTTATTTTTTCATTGTCATATCTTCGATATGTTTAAATTCATGTTCTAGTAGGTTTCATGTGTCAATATTACTCATGAAATATGGTAAATATAAAATAAGAAATATTTGATTAAGAAAAAATTTGATTTTTTGAAATCACTCATGGAATGAATAATTATAAAATATAAATTTACATAAATTTTAGATATTGAAATCATGAAAAATTTTAGGGAAATATCATTCACATGAATCAACTAATTCCCTCAAATCATGAGTCCACATTTTATTATTCATGCTTTAGTTTAATAATTAAATTACTCATTTTAATCATTAAATATCATTATAATTGAAGTATAAAATAAGGAATAAAAAATTTACGAATAAAATAATATCTCATAAAGTATTAATTTAAAGTAATAATTCAAACGTGAGAATGAAATTTTCCAATTTAAACTTCAAAACATTGCTCAAAAAAATTGAAGGGTGTTTCAAAATCATAAATTAAATAATTAAATACCCATAACATGAAGCATAGTCCTATTTTCTCATTTGTTTATTGGAGTATTCCTTGTTCCATATTGAACCAACAAAATTTAATTACTCTATTAAGAATAAGGTTAATGTCATTTTAGCACAAAATGATAGAGTGGGTGGGGCTTCATGCTTAAATAATCCCAAGAATAAAATTGGAATTTCTATAAGTAAAGTAAAGACAAATATTAGTATGATCCCTAAGTTTCACCTAATTTTTTACTACATATAGAGGGTTCTAATACTTAACATCCATAATCAGTTTTTGGATGGATATTATTGGACTTAAACCCCCCACATGTGTCTTTTTGATGGATGTAGTTCTTAATTTTTGGCGGTGAGGGATGATTCATTGGTAGAGTCCAAAAAATCCATCCCAATCACAATTAGGTATAAATTTCATTATATGGGTAGGATGAAGTATGAATCATCATCCTTCTTGATTTATAGTTGTGAAAACTCCTTTTTCATTTATAGTTCTGGCTGAATGTAGGATGCATTAATTGAATGATGAAAGATAAAGTAAGTAGGTAATTTCACTTGAATAAATTTAAATTTAAAATTAAAATTCTCCCTTTGAAATTGTGTAACAAGTGAATTTATTACATTATGATAAATAACTTGTACTTCCTCATGGGATTCTATAAATGAATGTTCCTCAAAATTAGGGATCACGATGTGCTCCTCATCAGATTCATGTTTAGTTTCGTTATCTTCCTTAGAGGAAAAGCAAGGATTGTATTAATAAAAATTTAAAATTACTAGTAATTAATACACAATAAATATTTAGTAATATTAAGATAAATAGAGTTTGAGATAATATTAACTCCCTTATTTGTTTTAGCTTCAATATCTTATTTAATGGTGAGTGCCTCTTGGAATTGGATGGAAAAGTAGAGGTATGTAGTTGTGATCCTCTATCTTTTTTTTTTCAAATTCCACCACTTGGGTGTTGTATTCTTCCATGGATAGAGAGATATAAAGCGGTTCTATTTATTCTTGTTTGAAGGGACTGGAGATATAACGTTTTACCTCACAATCATTCTAGAATTTGTACTGATCTTTTTGATCTCCCACATGTAACTGAGTAGTCAAGTCTTACTCATCAGGAATCCACTCCAGATCATCATGGTCATCTAGGATTTGGTTCTTCAGATTTGTCCTCTATGGATACACCTAAAACATGGCCCAAACTTTTTAGATTTACTAAAAGTAATCTAGGATGACTAATGGTTCATCATCTAGTTTAGGTTTAGGTTTCTCAAGGGATATATTAAAATAATGAGTCTTCCAATCCATTTTTTCCTTATAGATCTATTAAAATCTATTACATTTGATAAATCTTGTGTTTGAGATTTTTGTTATCCACATATTCTTTAAATTGATCATGGGGAATATCTTAAGTAATGTTGAGAAGAAATAAGAATGTATCTTCATTATGGATTGGATCTCCCTTGATAAAACTATTGTAAGTACACATGGAGTTCAATTAGTTATCTAGAAAATCATTCTTTTAATGTTTGTTAGAGGGTCTCTTTGAGTTACCAAATGAGTTCCTTGAATTCCTACTCATTTCTCATTTTGTTCTAGGCTCCCCTAATCTATCTAGAAAATAAATATACACTATATTATAAAGATGACAGAAGGTTAAATATTTTCTTTGAATTTAATGAAAATAATGAAAATAATGAAAAACTATATACTTAGTGTGAAAAATAAAAAATAACCAAACTAATGGTCATATCATTGGAAATAGATCCAGTTTTGGAAAAATCATATCGTGGGCATGTAATTTTTTATCTAAAAGGTTTCTTAATGTAAAATGGTGGATGACCAGGGTCATCTCACTTGAGAAGCATCATTATTATTTTTTACTTATTCTAATTCACCTAAAAATACTTCATTTCATTTTTCTAATTATTTTATGAAAAATTGGAATTTTAGATGATATATGAAATGCAAAAAATTAATCTAATAGAAAATAATATCATGTGAATAGTGATGAAAGAACACAGGCTTTGTGGTTTGGTTTCTGGGTTCCATCAATCTTATGATTGTTTAAATTTATTATGATAGTTTTATTATGAAATATAAATCTAACACTACTATTATTTTATTTAGTGATAGTGAAATATTGAATACCTATAGAAAAATATAATCCAACTCCTCCTGTAATGAAGGAATATGTAAAACCTCAATCGAAAATGTGAAACATTCTATAACCTGACTATATTGTATGTTGTTTCATCCAATACATAGCTAAAATTTATCACATGAAGATCTTATGTTTAGTATAAGGGAGGTAATCATTTTTAAGAAAATAATATATGTGAGTTTGATTTCAGTTTCATGGTGGGAAATCACTACACTCATACACTTCACTCTGTCTCACAAAAAAACATAAATAAAATATATGAATTAAAGCGTATAATGAATAAAAACACCAATTACAACCCCTGATCCAATCTATGGGCTTGAACCTAATTTTTTAGGATAAGAGGACATGGTGGTGATAATGATAATAATAGAGAGAAAAATAATAAAAATAATAATAAAGGAATAATATATAAAATATTAGAATAAAAATAGAAGAAGATGATAAAAAGATATAGAGAGAGAAAAAGAATAAGAATAAGTGTTTTTGGGTGGAACAAAAAATAAAAAAATGCATGTATTATTGAAAACATAAGGTAAAAATTAAAAAATCATGAAATAAAATTAAAAAGAGAAAATAAAAAAATGAAAATTACAGCTCGTCCGAGTAGCAAGACTCTCTTTGTGGGTATAATACTATAGAAGCATTTAACCCACCATATGTTATAGTAAGGGAGTTCCATGACCATTTAAAATAATAATAAGGATCTTTAAAAACAAATATTCAAGACATGGGGTGAATTTAATCATTTTTTAGAAACACATGAATTGTTTGTGTGTTTAAAATATCTCAGCATGGATTGGGTATTTTTAGAGTAGCTCTAGAGTGGATTCTCATGTGAATCAACATCCAATGTTATGCATGGGGATGTGGAATTACCTAAGTGGATGTGGTAGTGGTTAATGATTTGGTAGGATTACATTAGTGGCCTGCTCATTCATCCATCCTTTGAAGTGGATGAATGATAATTTGAAATGGATTTCTGGTGGTTGGAATAGGGTCTAGGAGGTGATCAAAGGTGGTCTTGAGCTTTGATAGTGGTAGTTCATATCAAGCTCGATATCTCAGTAGTGGATAATGAAATTCCTAGAATACAGTAGTGGATATGATAGTTGACGATGAAGGTGGAATGTGTGAAGGATGGTGGCGTTTGTATGTCTAAGTGTGAGGTAGCGCAACAGGAGCGAGATAATACCAATTTATTTAAAAATCAATAGTAACTCATTTTAGCCTTCCTACACCAGAATTGAGGTCGGAGGATTCTCTTTCTTATTAATCAAAGAACATTTCCACTAGTTCAAATGCTTACACTATGAATGAGCTCCCTCATACATAATCACACACAAACATTATATCGAGCCACATTAATTGGCCCATGATATCTTAAGTAAAAAATATGCACCCACATCTCCTCCACCTGTTATGAACCCTCTCGATATTGTGATATCCATACTATGCTCTATTCATGGAAAAATTGGCCTATTCAGGCCTGACTAATTTGCTTCTATCCATGGTAGAGTGCTATCCAACATTGTAAAAATGTTTCACATGAAAAATGTTTGAAAATATATAACATACTTAATATAACATAAAAAGAATACTAAAATAAATATCACATTTATAATGATAAAAAATTTAATGCATTTTAAATCATTTAAATTCCACATTTATAATTCACTAATACTTATGTAATATAATGATATACATGGGAATAATTATTTAAAATACTTGAAAAATAAATAAATAATTTTTAAAATATGCATGAAATATGAGTGTGTTAGTAAAAAATTTATGGATAACAAAGACATAGAAGATGTATTTTTTTACATGGATATTTGGGGACCATTTATAGTTTTATCTCACATGTGGTTATAATATTATGTTGTATTTATGGAATATGAAACTCAATAGGTATGAGTGTAATTTCTCAAACACAAGTCTAATTTTTTATATTGTTTTCTCATTAGATATAAATGGTAGAGAAGGATATCAAAATGATACCTAAATTCTTAAGGTGTAATATTGTAGTTGAGTATGAAAAAAGTGAATTTCATCGTTTTTTTATAGAAGCGAGGATTTCTATTTTGGAAAAATATACCCAAAACCCCATACATTAATTGTGTTATAAAATGGATTAATAAGAAATTGAATGATAGAGAATCGATAATGTGATGATATTGTGGGTTTCTGATAGAGTTTTGAGTGGAAGAAAAGAATGTTTTGTCTTATCTCACAAAAAATATTCTATCCAGACCAATGGGGAAGGTTATTACTGATGATCTTTAAACTATAAATATGTTATCTATGTCTCATGTGATGGATTTTTGATATTTATCCTACGTATATATTGATTATAAGGGAATGGATTAATGTGATGAAAATTCCATGAATGATTCATTATAGGATGTGATATAAAAAAAATTGGATTTTGGATTTGGGATAATAATAAACATAAAGTCACTAGAATCCAATATTCTATATTTAATGAAATTAACCTATGGAAAAATGAAAAATGAGAGGAAGATGTGGGTGAGTACAGTGAATTGATATAGAATTCCCAAGTTTGTCAAAATAGATCTATATAAGTACTAAAAATATTTTATAGAACAAATATTATTAATAATCATTGATAATAGATATTTTATAAATATTTAATACTATTGAAGCTGTGGTAATAGATCCAAAAGGTGAGTTTTTAAAAGAAGTATTTTAGGAAGGGAAAAACTGTAGGTAGAGTTATAATTGTCTAAAAAAATCAAATAATTAGTTAAGAGATTCGGTTGTGATCGATATATTTTTTCTTATTATGGATTTTAGAGAGACTAATATTCTTGATAATTTTAAGAATTAATGATTAAAAATAGAGGTAGTTAGATATGATGGAGTAAATAGAATCCTTTCATTAAAATTGAACATGATATTTTTTGTGACCAGAAAGTTGTATATTGGAGTTTTCTTGACAATAAATATAATAAGATTTAATGTATTTTAGAAAATGGCAGCATAATTTTTTGACAATAGAAATTAAATATTTTAAATTAGTGTTGACTACAAATTTTTGTGTTGGATGGGTTGATTTATGCATGGAGAATGGAATGATCGATCATGGTGTTTTGTTATTGCTTCCACAGAGCATTCATGAATAGGGGAGAAGGATGAGTAAACTTGAAAATGATGAAGTGCATGTGGTGGGTTGGATGACTTTCTTACTTGGATAAAATAACATTGGAATTACATTAAATACACTTAAAATGTGTTTTGATAATTTTGGTTGTATTGTTGTGGATGTGTGGAAGCTTTATTAGATGAGGGAGATATTATTGATAACGAATGAAGAAATACATAGTTTTGAAATTTGTGTTAGCATATTTGAGGAGTCATTGAAATATCATGAAGGTGATTTGATGCAACAATTGGATGTTGTGGATCAAAATTAAGAGGTATTATTGAAAATTTAAAGTCCAAAATTTATTATGGGTGGTGGGTGATTGAATATTTATATGTTAGTAGGTTCAATATTAGAGAATATTTTATGAGATTATATATATATATTAAATGTATTTTTGGGGAATCTGTTCTTCAGATGATATATAATAATTTAAAAGTTATGAAGTACAATATTATTTAAAAACATTTATATTATTTTATAAGATTTTGGATATAAATGATTTTTTTCAAAAGAAATAAGGTTCTTTATGTTTGTAAGACTTTTTATGAGTGTGGAATTATGAGAATCAACAAATTTTAGAAGAATCCTCGTGTATGTAATACTTTTTTTATTTCACTTGAATTTTATAAGGAAACGGTAGATATAATAAGACTATTACACATTTCATTGGACTTTTGGTTGGAATTCATAAGAGTTTATATATTTTCCTTGGAATTAGTTGGATTTCATAACACTTATCCATGATCCTCAAAAAGTTTTTTTGGGAATTGAAAGACATTATAGAAATCTATAAGAATTTTCTTTATAGGGATTTATCTCATTAAAATTTACAATTTCCCAAAGAATAACATGAACTTAACAGGACTTGAACTAGGATTTATTTGTGTAAGATCCTTATATTTTAAAATTACACTATGTTTCATATCATATACAACATGCAACACTGAGATTAAATAAACCACAATATATTATAAAAATATTATTTTTTAAACATAACTGTTATAACATTAACATTAAAATTTTCATTATTAATATGAAAAAATATTATGAAAAATATATATAATGGATTTATATAATATAAATTTATTTATTATTTCATAATAATTAGTACTCAAATTTCTAAGAAAAAACATTATATGCTTCAAAAATATGTTTTCTGATTTTTATAAACTTTTTTGAGAAAATATTAAAATTAAAATATTGAAAACATCGATAATTTATTTTATAAAATGAAATAATTTTTTTAAATAATCAGATTATAATTAAATTAGGGTAAATATTTTGAGATTTTTGGGAAATTTTTTATTTTTCAATAAATAGTGAAAATTACCGTTTTTTCTAATACTCATATTTATTTTCATTAAATAAATTAATTGAAAAGTTCTATTATATTTTTTAATTGTTATTAAATTCATATATGATACATTTTATTTATAATAATTTAATTAACTTCATTTTAATAATCAATTTCGTTATTTCTGTATAAGTTTTTTTTATTCTAAAAAACGTGGTTTTTTGCGATTTTTTTAATGATTAAAGTTTATCAATTTTAATTAATTATAATAAACCATATTAAAGAAATATTTAAATGAATTTAATATATTATGCATCTATTTATATTATTATAAATTCATATAATGATGATATCTAGTCATAAAGGTTATATAAGATCATCTATTGCTTGAAAAATACATTTCTTGAAAACCCATTTTTCAACACATTTTGTGGGTTTAATTTTAAATTAAAATATATAAATTTTATATTTTGAATTTTATAAAATGTATTAAATATTTTTAATTAAAATTATACATATTAGTTGATATGGTCAACTTAATTTCGGTCATAATAAATAGTAAAAATAGTAAAAAACTACTTAATGCCATGAAAAAATAAAATTTTAAAAGTGTGTAGCCTTAGATGTAATTGGAATAACGTGTTTAATTTTTTTTTATTTTTAATTATGGGATGTTTTCTAGGCCATATAACCCAATAAATTCATTTTTTACCTTTTTTTTGGCACTTGACTAGAGAGTGACTTCCCATTATTGAATTGATTTGGGTATTTTCAAAAATACCACTTCTCAATTATTAAAGAGAACCCCATACCCTCACTTATCCAAACCTATCAATCCATTTTTATCTATAAAAACCTTCCAAAATCCCTCCAAAACATTTTTTACACATTTCAGATCCAATGTTATTCCCAAAATACTAACCTTATGGGTTTTAAGCATAGATCCAAAGGAGGTTCTTCTAAGTGAATGTAATCGTCTTCACCGAGATCCTTTTCTCTTTAATTATTTTTTTAAAAAATTAAATTATTCCCTAAAAATTACAATATAATAAAAATATTATATTTTAAATAAATATATGTTATTATTTTGTTTGTATAATATTTATCTATCTACACTTCAATAAAATGGAAAATGAAATCTTTATTCATGTGTACGGTGGACTATCACCTCAAAAACTGATTGAATTCATTTAAAATAATTTCCTTTCATGGATGTTCATGATGATAGATTTAATGTTAATATATTATATTAATGAAATATTAATATTTCAGGAAAATTAACATATCATATACCTTCTTACCTTTTTATCCATTGAAAAATTACAACATCATTCGTGTGTACAACAAACTAACGCTTTAAAAAGCGATGTGATTCATTTTTTTACAACATAGCATTAATGATATATTTAAGTCTAATTTTACAAATAATATGATATTTCTTATATAATGATAATTTTTTGAAGATACAATAACACTTTACTTATTTCTATCATGATCATTGGAAAATGGAAATGATTACTCATGCGTACATATGATCTAATGTCTTAATGATTGTAAAATAGTAAATTTTTCATAACCACATTTTATGGTTATATTTAAATGAATAATTGATGTAAAAAATGATAATTATTTAATTATTAATATTATTTTTATGATGGAACAATTTCTCTTTTGACCATGGTCCACACACTAATGTCATTTTGAAATTATAAACTAAGCATCCTCAAAACACCCGACGTGGACATAACAAAATATGTTATTAAATATGTCATTAAAATAAAAGAAATAAATGGTTTAACTATATGGTATTAAACCTGGAAAATGGAATTAATAAAAAAATTAATTGATATAAGTTTATCATACATGAGATAAAGGACATACACGACAAGTCTAGACTTGAGGTAAGGGTTTTCATCTCAAAATAACCATCATTTGGATTAATGTTATTTTATGAACATAATTTATCTTAAATGGATACTAAAAATTTAATATTTAAAATAATTGCTAATTTTTATTCATGTTATTTTAACTTCATCTTAGAGATATCCCTCTTTCAAGTGGTTTTTATTAAAAGGTTTCTTGAACAGTAAGGGATTTCATCTCAATTCCATTTCATTGAAGAAAAATTTAATGTTATTCACAAATTTATTATATATAATTTAATATATTATCCTTTTATATATTATATCATGAATCCTTCATAATTAATGTTATTTTATGGTACAATTTATTTTAATTCATCAACGGGTATTTGACATCAAAGTTACCATATGGTAAGGAGTTCCATAACTCAATTTTCATTCATTAGGTTATATGACTTATTCATTATCCTTGATAAACAAATATTACACATGGAATGAATTTTTATTATTTTATATTTTATTTATAATTTTTTTATATGGATTTAAATTTACCATACACAATCATGTCATTCATTAATCTTAACTTCAAAGATATGATTTTTTTAAGAATTTTTGCCTCACATTTATTTTAATGATACGTATTCATATTTACCACTTATTTATTTTATGGTGTAGATATACATCCACATTGATATGTTATATAAGGAATATATTTATATTTATGGTATTTGAAGGATAATTTGATGTTATTTATTCCATAAGGTTTATGATTCAAAATTTATCCAAGGGGTAAGGGTTTAATTCACAATCTCATCATTATTCGGGTTTGTTTATGCTTAAATTTATTGAAGAAAATTATTTGATAATTGTATAATAAACCTATTTATTTTTATTATCCTATGGAAATTTATGATTTTTAAAGTAATATTTCCATTTTTCACTCTTTGGTAGCTGAAATGGATGAGATTTTTTTTAATATAATCTACCTTTATCCCTCTTTTTGGTAAAAATTGAATTTTCTTCCTTTCCCATGTTTTATAAAATTTTTTTCAATTTTTTTAATATTATATTGGTATTTTTAAAAGTAAATTTTACTATTTTTCACTTTTAAAAAAATGGATTAAAATTAATCTTCATGTCTATTTATGAACAAGGTTCTTTTTTACATTTTTCTAAAAACATGAAAGGAATAATTGTTTTAACATACGTGGGAAGAATATAAAATTACCACCATCATGTACACTCAATTATTTGAATAATACTTTATAAGTATCCATGTTTATTTCTTTAAGAATTTTTTTCTATAATATTTCGTAAATTTATATATTTTGAAGAATTTATTTCAAATTTAGAAGTGTATTTTACTAAATAAATATTACATGTAATCATTCTAAAAAAATAACCAATGAAGTAAATTTTTTATATTATGGATTGATTATAAATTATGTGTATATTTCACTAATATATATACCTATATTATTTTATCATAATTTTATGGGGGTAATACATGCATTTTGTTTATCTCTCAAAAGCCTTCATTATTAAATTTTTTTTGATTATTATATGAGATACCATTATAAAAACCATTTTGTTTCCATAGGTAATTATTATATTTATGCCTTATGATGGATTTATAATATGTGGAAAACATAATCTTGAACATTTTATGATGGGTGTTCCCAGAGATCACCCTAATACGTTGGGTAAAATTTTTAGTCTCATGAGGAATTTTGTATGGGATAAGGGAGTAATCCAAATCCATTATGGGAGTTTTTCCACTATGAGATATTTTCTAGGAACTTTCCTTGAATCATGTTTATTTCATTTTATATATTGATTCCACATTTCCTAGTATTCCATGATATTATGATACAATTTTCCTTTTGTTATAATAACATGTTATTACTCTTTATCATTCTCTTATTTTATATCATTTTATACCTTTGACTAATATGTTATTCTTTCTTAATATGTATATTCCCTTACTAGGATTTTTAGATCAACCATTTTTTCTTTGTATTCACCAGGTTATCCTATGTGTTTTTAGGAGATCAAAAGGATTAAGGATCTCATTATGGAGAAAAAAATAAATATGTTTTACTTTAGTCTCACCATGATGTATTATGATCTTAGTATTAAAAATAAACTACGACTAATGATATTTGGGTTATAATTATTATATGTTTATGTTAAAAATCATGGAATAATATGTGTAAAAGGATTCAATTTCTATAATAATACTAATTAATGAAAATTTTAAGGTAATTAAGTTCTAAAAAAAATAGAAAAATGGTGATGAAAAATTTCATAAGAATCATTACATTGTGAAATATGGAAAAGTGTTGAGGTACTCTAAGATAGAAAAGGATCATTTCAAAGGCATTACCGAAAAGTTGATCCTTGTGAGCTTGGATAGTTGAAAAAATGATTTTTGTTTATAATTACATAATATAGAATATTTTTATTCAGAATAAGGGATATTATATTGCGATGTTATCAATGATTTAAAATTTAGATCTAGATATTGAAAGAGTTTAAATTATAACTCAAGGTTATTTACTAAATATCTATGTGAGTGGGGATATTATTCATCATAACATATAACTAATAATTCATTCATAAAAGAATAAATAAAATCATCAATTTTTTTGGTTTACCTTGATTTGACTTCATGGAAGTTCAATATTAATTATATGGAAACTGTATAGTGATAAATAAGAGGAAAATAGATAGAATATCAATGTGGATTTCATGATGTTTTTATATGATAAACTATAAGAAGTATATCATGAAATAATGGTGAAAAAGGTGGATAAATTAATATGGATGTTTAAAGAGATCACACCATGTTTTTCATGGTGTTTCTGTAGTTAGAATAAGAAAAAAAATACATAGATATTCCAAGTTTCTATAAGAAGAACATAAGAAGGATAGAGAAGATACTCAAATCATATTATCAAAATATCTATGATTTTTAGAAGTAGAGAGGAAGGTTGAGAAAAACCTAAATATATGGTTTTACATAGGTAGGGTGATTGAAAGATACATCAGGTTTTTGTGAAATAAAATAGATGAATAAATAAATTACCGTATCTAGTTCAAATGTAAAACAAATACAAAGAGGATTTTTTGAAGATCAGTATGTCCCTATTAGGTTAATGATGTAAATAATGCTCGAATGAAGGTGGAATATCTCTGAATCATCTAGTTATTTAAGAATAAATGATACCATATAATTTTAATGTAGAATTACTCTTTTCTAAAGTATAAATATTATCTACTAATGAGTTAGAAGAAGATGAAGACTCAACCCTCAAACTAAGGTATTTATCTCATCTAGAAAGATTTAATGATAATATAAATACCTTGGGGGTTAAGAAATCATCTATTAGGTGTTAATAATTCACAAAACCCTGCTTATAAATTCAATCAAAGAGAATACCCACATACTATTATATATTGAATTATTTCACCAAAGGAGTGAGTAAAGGGAATGAAGAGGGAAAATCCTTAGGATATGTATCATGCCTTTCTTAAATAATTGTAATACTTGTATTGAGTGGTATTACCTTTTGTATTCCATTACACAATCAACTTATGGTAATTGGATTATCAATTTTTTATGAACCAAATATAATATCAATGTCTGTCCAAGATTTAAATTTCTAATTTTGTATTTGAGATTCAAAAAAGAGGATTTTATAAATAATTAAATGAAAGGTAGAACAAATTTCCTTCTAATGTGAGAATAAGACCCTAGAGGAAAAAATGATTAAAATAAAATGTTTAATTGGACCTACACCATATTTCACCCCCTCTCTAGTTTTCTCAGGTTAAAACATGCGGTATCAAAGTGATAATCTTTCATTTTTTTATACTCAATATATATCTTCAGAAATTTTCAAACATGGATTCTATGATGAAGAAAATATTTTTGATAGGAACATACTTGTATAATTGGTAGAAATATATGGTTATATTTTTTTAGTCATGTGGATAGGAGGTTATGAGGTACATTCTTCAAGATTCCAATTTGAGAAAGAACATATAAAGGAATAGTTGTTTCCAGTCTAAACATATATTATCAAGATCATTGTCTAATGAATTTCATGATGAAATAAATTATTATGCCACTTCTTAATAAATATGTATGAACTTGGAATTTTTTTATGGAAGATATGTAGAAGTTAACAAGGATGTATCACACTCTAAAAATAACGATGAATCATTTATATAAAAAATGATATAGAAAAATTATGAATAAGACTCCCAAAAAGATGGAATCTATAATTGAGGTGAATAATTTTGATTTTATTATAATAACTTGTTCTAAAAAAGTTTTGGAAAGTCCATTATAATTTGAAAATTTAGATTCACCTATAGAAATTGATAGAGGTGAAGATTTAAATGACGGTATTACAACTAATTTTTTTGTCAATCTGGAGGTTGTTCATAAAGTATACATGAAAATATCAAATCCCTTAATAAGAAGGATGATCAACTATACATTATGAATATGGTGGAATATGATTTAGAATATCTGTCTAAATAAAAGAAAAGATTGATGGAACTATAATTATCCTTGAATATAGACATATTTTATATGGGTGAAAAGATGGAGGAGGAAAATGATCCAATTTTGCTAAATTCTCAAGAGATATGAAAATAGATGTTCAAAGAGGAGTTATAAGAATGTAATATACCCCTCAAGAATTACTAAAAAATAATTTTTTTATTATGTAATCACTTTTGAGGAGAAAGTTAGAAACCAAAAAATCCAACATTACAACCAACTAAAACCATAACAGAATAAAACCAACCCAAATTACAAGATCTGACTCTACCCAGTCACAAAAACGTGACTAAAAACCTTCATCAATGCAAGAACACTCATCTAGCTACCCTGTACAAGGATGCACATGAATGGTACCGATGGTGTAGGCATACCCTCTCAATCTTCCAAATCCAAATGGAATGCGTAAGTGAAGGCTCCATGCTATGAACCCCATCTTAAGAAAATCCAAGTAAGTTTCTGTATTCTTGCCCCCCAAACTTCATCTCAAATCACACAAAAAACCAGTCCAAAAGAAGACTCAATCTGAATTAGAATACCTCCCAAACCAAGGAACAATTTACACTAAATTTAAATAGATTCATTGAAAAGTAATTTAAGGTTACCAGAATCCATTCCCCTAAACAATTTCTATGAGATAGATGTTACCTGGAATCTTGGTGTCTCCATAAACAAAATTTTATCCTCCGAGGCCAGTTTGTCCCAGGATTGTATGTACTCCTCAATGTTAATATTTCCTTTGTCGAATCCCCTAACATGAATTAAGTCATGTTTTTCAACCCAGGTGTATTTATTATAATTAAGGGTATCCCTTAAATACCTCCCAATCATTTTAGGTTCCTCCTCCTTAGAATCATTATGTAACAAGACCTTCTTTACCACTTCTTCTTCAAATCTTAGTAGTAATTTCAAAGAACGGTTACCCTGGTTCCCTTGTCTCTGATGGTTACCTCCACAAAGTCTACCTTTTTTTACGTTTATCTTCCTTGCAGATCAAGTATCTAAAGGGGGTGGTAAATAGAAGTAATAATTCCTACCCTTCCTCATCCAATTAATACTATTATAATTAAGGCTTTAAGATTAATCTATCTAATGAATGATTTCACCTCCATTGCATTTCTTCACACATCCCTAGACTACCTCAGATGAGTTAGCAATATTAGAACTCAAACCTTCCTCAACAAGTCCTTCAAATATATTGCTCAAGTGAATTGGGGTCCAGATCCTTTAAACAGGTCCCCCGAATTCCCCATCACTGGTTCAATAGAATACCTCCATAGTAGGCCCCTGCTTCACCTTCCACTGATCACTATTGCCCAAACCTATCACTACAGTAGCAATATCCACATCATTGTCCTCCATCCGCATCACCACAACTTTACTCACCTTCACTGATGTAGCTCCTCTTCTCCATACACCAATTACCAGAGTAATCCCCTACCCACATTCTCTTTCAAAACGGTAGGTCGTTACTCTGACATCTCTACCTCAACAACCGCCTCCAACTCCTTGTCATAACCATTTCCCCTCCTCCATGCAGGCAACTGAGACCCCCTACGGTAGTCATCCAATGAGTGTCCCAAGAACTTTCATATAGAGAAGAAATTAGTCCAACTTTCATATATCACACATTGTTTGCAGCGATACTCCTCACCCAATGTAATCCACACATTCTCAAATAGAACATTAGACACATCCATTTCAATACACATGCACATATTCATAGGGTGATGGAGAGCCTCAGTGTGACTATACAATCATATATATCTACCAATCAAATTTTCTATCATACGCATAACCTAAGGGTTTTGAAATGGTAGGGGATATTGGGAAAGCTCACCCAAGTTTCCTTTATCGGAGGCTCTCGCTTTATAAGAAAATAGAAGGTCCACCAGAATAGATAAAATATAAATATGTTAAAGCTGTGAGGTGCACTAGACGAGGCCTTTATGAGATCTTCCTCCCAAGAAAAATTAACCACCATGTGTCGGTTATCCATAAGACCCATTGGCACCCTATCCTATAACTCAAAATATCTGAAGACATGCCTATCAAATGAGTCAATTAAAGGACGTCACTATTTAAACTGAGCCACCAAGGTATGCTTTAGAAGAATAAAAGATTCCGAAAACTCCATAGTCGATAATAGAATCTAAGGGAACCCATAAAGAAACAAAGGGACCTTTGGACCGAGTGGGACTTGAGGGAATAGAGTAAAGAATTTAGGATTCAAGAAGGGGATGAAAGAAGAAGCCGCTCCTTTGGTGGACACCGAAGTTCCCCCCTGTTAGTTGGGGAGGGACAGACGTAGTGTCCACCATCATCACAGAGAGGAGAAAACCACAACTAAGGGTCCTCCCAAGTCCTCCCAAGCATCCCTATACCTCTAACATCCCCCTCAAGACATAACTTGATGGGATGAAAAATGTGAAGGAAATTTTTGTTCATATTTTAAGGAGATTAGTGGAAAATTAAAAGATAATTATTAGAAGACCAAGGATCTTGAATCAAGACACTGATCCCCAATGGAAAAATAGATTATAGTGATTCCATGTCTAGTATCCTCAACAAGTAATTAATAATATGCTCCAACAGTTTGAAATATATAATAAAAGTAAGGTACCGTATAAAACTAGATGCAAAGGATCTCTAATAAATGATCTATAAAATGAAACTTTTTGGGAAAATTTGACAGACCATAAGTGTGTATTTAGAATCTTAATGGATAAAAGAAGGAAGGAAACCTACTGATGAAACATCCCAACAAATAACTGGCCACAAGTGGTATGCTTTTTATGGTAGATGATAGATTTTTACTAAATGTTTATATTTGGATTGTGATTATAGCATGAGAGAAAACAATGGTGATATAAGGAATTATTCTATTCATATGAGGATAATAAGTCCAAGTAAACAAGAACAAAATATTATAAGATAGAATTTAAATTATATGTCTTCAAAGGAAGACCATGAATCCCAATAAAGGATGTATGAGGTATTTATGATGATACACTCATAACATCTCCCTTAAAAAAGGAAACATATTTGGATGGTAAATAAAATAAGGAATCTATTAATGTTATGAAATGTGATGATGTGCACTTGAATAAAGATTCACCATGGGAATATAATTATGAGGAGACTATTATTGAAATAAAATATGATAAATAAGATGAATTCACTAGTGTTATTATCTATACCACTACAAAACATAATATAAAGACTGGTGGGGTTACATATTCATAGAGAAAGAAGACTGAAATATATTGATTAAATAATGAATAATATATAAAGGAAATTTTCATAAGTTAGTTTAATACCAAAAATTGATATAAATAATCCCAATAGAACCAATAATAGTGATTTATACACAAGTGGTATTTAAAAAAAACACAAGAAACATTTGGAATAAGATTAGGAATTGTTAAGATATTTTTTCATTTATGATAAGATTCATTGGTCAAAGTTGGATAGTTTAAATGTGTTGAATTTTATTTAAATTCCCATATTTACTTCTTCTATAAATAAATAACCCTATCTAATTATGTGTTATGTAATATAATATAAAATGGTATCAAAGGGGGTCGACTTCAACCATGTTTTCACCTTTGATCAACTTGTATATATTATCATAAATGGGGTCCCTAGAACAAGTGTTCAATTTTTGTGTAACAAGAAGTGAATGATAAATATATATGTCCCAAATTGAGGGGGAGTGTTAAAATATTTTGGTATTTATTATAGGATTCAATTTAAATGTTTTTTGTTTGAATGGGTTGACAAGTATTTATTTTTGCATCATTATCTCATAAATAAATAAAGAAACGTATATCCTTGTGAGGTATGTGATTTATCATAATATAAAATTTTTTTTAGATAACTATGATCTACCACATTCCAAAAATTAAAAATAGTAGAGGTATCCGTCATTATTTGCATTTAAATAATTTAAAACATTTGTTGGAAATGGTGAAAAATTAAGGGTGTGATAAGATCCATGAATGATTGTGATTTAGTATGATATTTGAACTTGAATAGGTGTAATAACTCAAAAGAGATTCATGAAACATGTATGGTTAAAGATAATAAAATCCATTATTAATATCAAACAAGAAAAAATCTTGAATGTTTAATTTTATCAAATATAGGTGATAAGAAACAACGTTGAATTTAAAAGATAAATTTTTATGTATTATAACGAATTGAGGATGAATAAATGTTGTAAATCCTAATCTAGAAGAAATAGTTGTCTCCAAAGCCTCAACCAAAATTTACAATGGAATCATACTGACTCTAATGTTTAACAAGTGAGATCTGAAATAAAAAGTGATATTAAGAAAAATTTTCTAGGGTATTAGACTACTATAGAGAAGGATACATATTCATGAATAATGAAACACATACAGGGATAAATTTTATGATTAATTATTTATATATTAATAAGTGGTATCAATTATTTGTGTAAATGATACAAAAAATGTTATTGGAAGGATGTAGTAAAAAAACAAGTAATGTCAAAAAATTGTGCAATAGATCAATACTTTGTGCTAAAATTATGGGGGAGCTGGTGATTGATAGCTGATTCAAATTGGTGGAGAGAAATTAAAAAAACATTAACTTTCTTACCATTTGTTCCAAACTAACTAAAATAAAAATATAGATAAAGACACACCTCCTATAAGAACATGACCCCTTAGGCCATAACAACCATCCAGAATAAACTAAAAAATAACATAATTCACCCCATAGGTTTTATCTTCTATATTTATTAACCATTTAACTAATAGCTGGTGAATATTTATAGCACTTACCCTAGATGTTACACACCAATACCAGCCATACCACACCCTATTATGTTATGTAAAATATATAGGTTTCCTCTCTTGAATTGGGACACCTCTCAACCTATCATATCTCCCTCCTTAAAGATCCACCATGAAATCGAAGGGGTATTCAGGTAACTTAATCTTCAGCTTATTGGCATCCTACCAATTTCCATTATCCTCCATTATTCCTCAACATCTTACTAAACATAGTTGGGTAGTTTATTATTTATCCCCAAACAGTATAGTTTTTGGATATTCATCCTCTACCAAAAATTTCTTTTGAAACTCTTTTTCAAAATGATAATTGTCAACAACTACCTTCAATTGTAACACATGAAAGAAATGATTCACCTTACTATTTTTAAGAACAATAAGTTAATAGAATAATATACCCCCATTATTAGTTATTGAAAATGCGTAAAATACCATGAAACCAATTTCCCCATAAATCTGGTACTTCCCTATGGTACATTTGGTCTTATCTTGAAACATTCAAGGTCACCAACCTCAAACTTCACTTCTCATTGGTGAAAGTTGGCATATTTTACAATTAATAGCTGTGCTGATCATAGGTTTATTCATATTTTTCCCAATGCATCATCTCTATCCACCAAAACATTGTATAAAACATTAATAGTTACTCCCCCATAGAATGTTGGATGATCTTTGTAGGTTTACATCCACATGATTCTTCAAAATGAGTCCACCCAATAGAAGTATAGAATGAGGTATTAAAGTAATATTTTTCCCATGAAAACTATGTAATTAAACATCATAGTTGATCAAAATTAAAGAACCATAGATATATCTATAGAAATATTTCTACCATGTTAGTTTTCCCATATCTTTGTAGATGATATGATGATCTCATCTTAAAAGTGGTTCCCTATTATTGGAAAATCTATCTCTAAAATAATCAAGTGAATAAAGGGTCTTGATTACTAAATATTATGTTGGGTACTCCATGTATCCACACCACTTCTTTCATGAACACATCAGCCACTATGTTTTCCAGGTAAGGGCTATTTAAAAGAATAAGATGACCTTTCTTGATCATCATATCAACAACTACAAGAAACCATTCATACCCTTTTGATTTAGGTAATACAAAAATTAAATCCATTGATAATTCATTCCATACCATTTTTTATAGGTAAAAGTTGACTTATTCTGGTTAGACAGAGAGACTCAAATTTACTTCTTTGACACAGTTCACATTTCTATACATACCTATGCACTATGCTAGTGATGTTAGGAAAATACACCCCAATATCCATCCTTTTGTTTTTAAATACCTTTAATGAAAAATTAAAAGTTATGAGTTTCAATTCTATATTAATTTTGGTATTGAAATATAATTTTGGGGTATTTATAGTCTATTATTATAAAATAAAAGTCCCCCTAGTAAAAATATCCAGGTTCTACAATGTCTCATTTCTATAAAGAATTGATTATAGTTAAAAACTAATAATATTGAGACAAATATGATAGTATCAAATGTGCCTCTTCCCAATTAGGTCTAGAAACTAATACCTGATGAAACTCCCATTCAAGAATAACTCTGGAAAATGCATTTGTTTCTTTCATTTTCCTAGGTCGATATAAAACCAAAAAATTGTAATTCATTAGTTTTTTAGAAACATTTATACTTTTACAACATCACTAACTATATTAGTATATGATTTAAACTTTGGTGATTTGAAAATACTATAAATCATCAACCCAATAAATATAGTCTCTAATGTTCAATGAAAAAAATTAGTTCCATTAATTAACTTTCATAATCTTATTTGGACAATTTTTTTTTTCTAGAAATCTCCATAATATTGTATATAAATGGATGTAACTCTTAGACTGGGAGTGATTCGATTAATATCCCAAATGAATCATACTATAAAAGAAATTATTTTAAAAAATATATTAATCATAGAGAATGTGCAGTTTTCATTTTATTTTTTATCTCCTCAAAGGGAAACATGACTTCCTCACTCTACCGGAATTCTACTATTTTGGATAATTTTTTCAATGATTTCACAACCTTTCTATAATCACTTATAAAATTATGATATCACCTAAAAAGTATGAGGAACCCCTTAACTTGTTACCATTTTGTGACACTCACTAATCCACCATAGCTCCCAACATCTTTGGATCCTTGGAAACACCTTAATCTAAAATTATGTCCCCTAAATACTCCATCATTCATATCTTTAATGATTTTTTTTCATATGTAATGTATTATTTTTCATTATATGTAGACATTGTTGAAAGATTTATAGGTTCTATTGAAGTCCATTATTATAGAGTAAAGTATTATTAAAAACTATAAAAAAATCTTCCACAACATTAACCAAATGTTTTTGTTCAATATTTCATGGATGTTAACTAGTGTGTTCATCAATCCAAGTTGAATGAATATGTATTCATAATGCATCTTGTGAGACTTTAATGTTATTTTACCAATGTCCCCAACCCCCATCAAAACCTGGTGGATTCTTTAATTTAAATAAAACTTTGTAAAATAAATAGATCCATATAAATCATTCATTAATTCCTTAATTACAGGAATTAGATACCTATTTGGCACATTTATTCTATTTAAAGGACAAAATTCAACACACATATGTCACCCTCCATATTAATTTTTAACAATTATTATCTAAATAGTATAGGGAATAAGCTATATCTAATAAATCCTAACCCCATCACCTCTTTTACATGATTTTAAATTTCTATTTTTATATGGTAATCATGTTTCTATAGAATAAAATTCATAGGTTAAAACCCTAAATTCAACTTAGTGGCATCATTTATTTCCCTCATAGGTGGAAAATTCGATATGTATCACACACAATGCTGTATTATTCTAAAAAGTTTTGTAATTGTTACTGTTGGGTGCGGTCCAAGTACAATTATTTAATAATTTTCCTCCTTTGGAATTATCCAATGAATCCCCCTACATATTCTTATTCCCATTTCCCATGTTTTCCTACAAATACCTTGGTAAAATAAGTGGAGTTAATAATCCTTGAAACACCACATGCTTCCCATCCTATTAAAACTCCATTTTCATACCCTTTAAATTAGTTTTTACATACCCCAGTGTCTCTAGCCATATAATCCCAAAAACCAAATCTGGCCACTTTTTATAGAATACATAGGCATTAACTATGAAGTCAAAATTCCCCAACTCAATTCATAAAGACTTATATAGTTCAATAGATTCCACCTGATGACCATTACCTAAATGGTTGTTTAATGGACTACTATCATATTTTGGGTTGAAATGTGTCTCGTTAGCTTCCTTGAATTTGAATTATGACTCAACCAACAATTTATCAGAATAATAGAAGGTATAACTTCTATATTCTCTTCCACCAACATCAAAATGGTTCCTATATCCATGGGGTTTACCATTTCAATTAATGTGGTACCCAATATTTCCATTTACCAGAGACTCTCCATCCCTACTTTATTTAATTCCACATTTTTAATTTCCTCCTCGTGTTGTACACTTAGATCGATGAATCAACACATCATTACATTGTATTCTTTTTTGGGATAGTGAAAACTAGGGTTGTACCTCTGTCCACTGGAGTAATAAATCCCCTTGGTCTTTCAATCCTCATACCCCTTGATATATTTCTTACCCCCTCTATGTAGTAGAAGTTATTCAATTTTTTCTCAAATAATAATATCTATAAAAGGTGAAATATTCACAATTTTGGTAATCCAACCTCCTTTATATCCCCCAAATGTTATATTTTTTACTTTGTGGTTTTGTAAGTTTGATAATTTCCTTGACAAACAACTCCATCTACAACTATCTTTCCAATGTTAGTAATTAAAATTTTTTCCTTATCTCAAACATCACAATGATAATTATTTATATTTTAAGGCACCTATGAACATAATCATATACAAAATCTCAGTAAAACATGGTTTTCATGATTCTATCTATTCGACTCATTAACATAAGCATCCACTGACCCTTTCTGCAAAAACCCTTTCAACTGAACCACATGAGTTTCTTCCACCCTCTGAGTAATTACTATTTTTACTAGATTTAATTTGGTATTGGCCAAATTGAGCTCAATTAACTAAACTATTAATAGACCATCTAATAATTCATATGTTGTCTCAGTGGTACCTTGAGCTCCTCCTACATTTTCTAGTTCATGAAGAACATTTCTACCTGTATGATCTATTTAATTGGATCCTCTCTAGAATTTTTTTAATATAAATATTTATAGATGTGAAATTAATATACCACATTTATTTTCCTGGAATCTAAGACTCACCATCACTTCCTTTATTTAGTTTCCTCTTTCTGGATCAATATTTAGACTACTACTACTATCATCTATTTTATCAATTTTCAAAATTTCAAAAATCCAATCAGAGATCTCCACATGACTCATACTAAGAAGAGATAACGCAATGATAAACTCTTGAATATGGAATCCTTTTTGATGAATGTAATCCTTGTGTCATGGATATACATCTTCATGTTGCTAACAATAGACCTCATATCGATGAATTTAGTAGGTAGATATGTAATGATTATATATAAAAGTGTTACTCTATTTTCCATATGAGTGGACATTTAAAATTGTGCTGATATACATGATTATCTATCCGATAAGAATATCTCAATAGAACAACATTATCTTTGAGAAGCATATTCTATCAATGGAAAACCAAATTGATCGGTGATTCCAACAAGTGGAGAGAAATTAGAAAAAATATTTATTTCCTTGGAATTTTTTTCTGACTAAGTTCAATAAAAAAGGGCTATAGATGTACCTTATAAAAGATAAATACTTCTAAAACTCTAGAAACCAACCAAAATCCACTAATAAAACCAAATTCCCCCTCTAGGTTTCATTCTAATTCATTAACCATTAAACTGGACACTGATGTATTTTTGCAGTGTTTCCCCTAGAACTTACATCCCAATACCATTACCTAACCATGATCTCCATTGGATATTAAAGTAGATAGGTGTTATATCCTACGTTGGGACACCTACCAACTTATCCATGATGAGTATATAAAGAATTCCTAACCTAATATAGAGAAATAAAATATCAAAAGCAACACAAATATAAAGTGGTATCATAATTTTTTTTATTAACAAGTAGTGTCAATTGACTCTATAATAGGTATGACTCACACATCTCTATTTTTTATAGTTTATTATTGATTTCCTTAGTGTAAGTGTGACTGAGTTCACAGGATGTGTAATAGATTTGAAAACTAAATGTCTATGATTTTTTTGAGTTTAGGGATCGTCACTGATAGCCTTTAGATTATATATTTAAACTTATATTTCCTATATCATGCTACCAATTAATAGGTTAAGGGGATTTTCATTGAATCAGGTCCCAAGATGTAAATTAACTCAATATAATTCTTATAGAAAATTCAAACACCTCAGGAAAATGCTCTTAGACCTTGTGTTTATAACATCATAAATTTTTTTAATAATTATTTATTTTTTTAATACTGAATAAGTGAAACAATTTAAAACATTTACAATTTAATTAATATCATTAATTAAAATTGAGTAAATACACAATTGGTGATCTTTTCGATCTAGAGCATTATATTATTATGTAAACTTATATCAAAACCCATTATATAAAAAACAAAAAACTATTATTCAAATAAAAAAATACCACATTATTTAAAAATAATACACACGATTTAGAATCCCTTTTAGAATTAGAGATCTTATTTTTAAAACAAAAATTTACTTTTGAAAATAAATAACAATGTTTTCCTTTGAAATGAAATCTAGTAATACTCAAATGTTAGGAAAAGCATTGTGGAAACCTAGAACATCTATTTTTGGAAGAAGTCCACTTGAGGATGTGGGTTCACTACCCATTCCTCAACATATACCATACTCAAGTTCTTAATTTTTATATAACATTTTAGAATCCTTTATTTCTCATATATTTCATTAAAACATTAGTTATAAAATAATTTATTTGTGAATGAAACTAATTACAATAGGAAAATAATATACTTTAGAAATTTCTATTTCATAGAAATTACATTCTTTTTAAAAGGTTTGAATTAAATATTAGAAGAAAACTAAACAAAAGAATAAAAAAGCCTTAGGAATTTTTTTTGAAATTGAAATATAAAAAGATTTTCTTCCAAAAGAATAGTGGAATGTCAATGGGAAATATAGTGTATGGTTATATAATACATTTAAATATGAATGAAATACATGGAATTAAATCAACATTTTATACATATAGTTATTATTTTATGATTCTTTAAAACCATACTAGAAATCAGAAAAAGTTTCAAAAAATTCTATTACAAAAAGTGTTTTTAGAACATTAAATATAAGTTTTTTGAAAAAAATCACTTACTTTCATTAAAGAATAATTTTTTTAAACATTAAATTTTTTTCTAATAGGAATGTTTTCAAACCAAAATAGATTTTTGTTTTGAGAATAAAGAGTCCTATTTAAAAAAATTTAGTCATAGATTTTAAAATGACCCTATTACCATATTACTTATACTGTAGAGTAATCTCTACCAAATATTTTATAAGTGATAGATCCCTAAGTTCGAACTCTCATTCTCTCTTGAATATAAGGTGAATCTAGAAACATATGCAGCGATAGAACCACTTAAATTGTTTGTAAACTAAATGGATCAATAAGTAAAGGGAATAAACATACAAGGAGAGAGCTTGGGTCCTGGGGATGGGGGTTTCTACAGAGTGAAAAGGATATCTGTATATATAATATTGAACAATGAATTATTATTTCAATATTTCTGAATTCCCTACAAGATTATATACACAGTTCCTATCATCTAATCTATATTGATAAATAAAATTTTATTCATTTATTTGATCATGTAAATATCATCATTTTTCTTAGGAACTTTACTGCCCAATATCACTAATACTAAATTGAAAACTGACACACCCATAAGAAAATTATATTGTGGTATTACTATAATCCATTCAATAATATAAACTAATTTATATTATATTCATAAAATTGAACATCTTATTCTATTTATTTTAAAATGATCTAAATATTATTCTATATCATATGGTTATAGTGCGAATTCTAAAAATTCTAATAAAAAAATTAAATTTATAAATCCTTCTCTTATCAAAACGAGTTTAGTGTGTCAAAAAAATCATTTTCAGATATCTTATAATATTGTTTTATGGATTTTACCCTTTTTAAAAATAATAAACTTACAAATTTATATTTCTTGGAGACAACCTGTAAAATAAAATATTGGGAAAAATAAATCAGTATATAAAGGATTCATGAATTCCATCATTTTAACTTGTTCAGTGATCCACTATACACAATCACAATTTTTAAGAAAATTTTCATGAAAATACATGAAATAGGATAATGATATAATATATATACCTAAACTTAAATTATATATAGGCTTCATGCAAGAGTGAAGATGAAAAATATGGAACTACAGACAATGCTTGAGGAAGGTGTCGATCTAAAAATGATCCTTGCGATAAGGTTTCCCTGGAGACCTCTTTGATATGATATTAAATATATTGTTATATATATATATGTACCCATAACTTCAAGAATCCATACAAATCGATACGATGTTGGAAGAAAAATGATGCAGTCTCTAACTGAATTGTCCTGCATTCGATCTGTAATTGATCCCATTTACATGATCTATCCCCCTTAGTCAACCCTCAATCCCTCATTTTTACAATAGACCTCATCCTTACTCAATCCCTTAGTTAACATTCAAATTAATTCTTATATTGATCATATTTTATGTATTTCATCCTCCGCTTTACACATTCACATTCGACCCCTTTTCGAATTCAATCCCCTATAATATTCATATTTTCACATATTGTTAATTTAATAATTTTCTATTTAAATATTTTTGAAATTTTATATATATAATAATTTGTCTTTCCATTAAAGTTTTAATTTATAACACATATATTTTATACATTTCCCAAATTTAAATTGGATACTAATGATTATTTTATATATCCTTTTTTATCTATACAATATATATATATACATATATACAAACATTCTATTTTAAAATCAATTTATAATCTTCATAATTATAAATTTTTTTATTTAAGTAATATTTATGAATATTCATTATGATTTATAAATTTAATAAAATAATTTCATCATTAATCTAATCATGGTTTCAAAACATATACTATTATAGTTTTTTCAAATTTCATATTGACTTTATGTTTTTATAAACTTATAAATATATATTAATTCTTGAGAAGAAAATAAGTGTAATTTAAACATAATGTTTAGTATTTTGATAAAATTTTATTAAAAAATGTAAATTTTAAAAATTTAAACTACAAATTTTACACAAAAAATACAACCACTTATTTATTGACTAAAACTCTATTGAATTTTAATTGAAAAATTTTCAACATAACTTTGTAAAACTAGCTTAATTTTATAAATATAAATATATATATATAGATTTAAATTAAATATTAATTAATAATTAAAATAATTTT
Source organism: Viscum album (assembly GCA_963277665.1). Taxonomy (NCBI): domain Eukaryota; kingdom Viridiplantae; phylum Streptophyta; class Magnoliopsida; order Santalales; family Viscaceae; genus Viscum; species Viscum album. The sequence continues at coordinate 310,265,132 of OY728161.1, forward strand.
AAATAAATAATATATTTAAATAGATTTTTTTAATTTTTACTGTTTTGGAATTAAATGAACATTTTTACATTTTAAATAAACATTTACTGAATAATCATAATTTCAAAATATGAATAAATTATAAGAATGATATTTTAATTAAATTTTTATTGGTTTAATTTAATTTATGATATGTTTCAACATTTTATTATTGATCAAGGGAAACACACACACATAAACAAAATTTCAGGGTATTACAAAAAATGAACCTAGAAAGAGGATGCACATTAATGTCTAGAAAAAAAGTTAGATCTATTTATATAAACAAGTGTTATCTAAAAAGTGGTGTTAGTATAGGGAAATGAATAAATGTTTCAATATACATGTCGATTAGAAATATCCAAATATCAATAGGTAGTAAGTGGATTAAACAATTCAAGTGATTAAGTTTTTTCTAGAGTTCTATCAAGTGAGCTTTAAATATGATACATTTTTTAGAAGAAGTATTAGCTGGAAATAATTTCATGATAAATGGTGTTTATAAATTATATAAAGTTATAGTTTATAAGATTAAAAATTCCCCAATTACAACTCAATGAACATCATTAAATATCCAATGAATGGTTTGGGTGAAAAATGTGGGAGAAAACTCTGAGAGATTAGGATACAAGAGAGACTTTTCACTTTACTGATAAAGGAGGAAAAAGAGTGGAATGAAACTTAAATCTATAACTAGTTTTTATGGTTATGTAGTTATGATGAGAAGTAATATTTCAAGAATTAATTTCAATAAAATCTAAAGGGGTATAATGATTTGACCATGAGATTGTTTATTGGGGTTGTTGAAAATGGTTGTTAGATTTGGTAACAATATTTTTTGGATGTTTTAGAAGAATATTCAACAATATATTGATGTGTTTAATGGGATGATTAGTGTTTGAATAATGGAATGAAAAGACTTGGTTTTTTAAAACTGTTTTATGGGATTTATTATTTCTAGAGTATAATGATTATATTATATAAAAAATGAAGAAGTGTATGTGAAGTGGTGATTGGTATTTTCTATCAGTTAATATGGCCATATAAATACTATGAATATATGTTGAATAGTTTTGGAAGCTTCTTGAAGTATTCATATGGATGTATAGATGTTTTAAAATAGGATATATATATATGACTATTAATAAAGGAATATATTGTTTTGAAAGAAGTTTATATAGATTTGAAGAAGGATGAACATATCAAGAATGTGTTTTTTTGAAATTATAGGATGCTCTGGCCTATAATTTTATGGTATTCTTTAATGTTAGGAGTCTTAAAGAATGACACACCAAACTTGTGCTCTAGTTCTTGGTGTCATATACAAATAATTTATATACTGGATTTGATAGAATATGTAGATTCATAGACAAAAATATACCATAATTGCATGATAGAAAATAATTATTTCATTTTATACATTTTCAATACGTTTTTGGTTTAAATAATTAGATAATTAAGAAAAAACATAAACTAAAAAAACACATGTATTTCTATGGTAATGGATATTTATTCCACTATATATGAAACTAAATAATATATACAAAGTATTCAATCTCCCCCAAAAATTATCCATACAACTAACCTATTAGATACATAATGTTACATACTTTTATTAATGACTTAGGGATATGTAATCTTAAGAAGGGGTGAGCTCAAACAATCAGTAAAGGAAATCATACAACCGAAGAATTCATGTAATAAATATTATTATAAGAATAAGTAATAATTAAAATTTCATAATACACTAAAATTAAAAGCATAATATATCTATGAATAAAAATAAAAATAAAAATATTACACAAATAACAATAAATATTTCCTTAGTGATGAAATGAATAATGTTGGATAGATAATTCTACACCATAAGATAAGAAATCATGGTATTTGACATAATGATCTTACTATCAAGGTGATATTTTTTCTATATAGGAATATAAAAAAATACTCAAAAATGTTTGTCTCATGAGACATACTGATGTATCAAGAAGATATATATTTCCAAGGCTTACCCATCGCTTGTTTACACTCAATGAATTAATCATATGAGAAAATGAATAAAAAATTCACAATCAACATTACCAATAATTATATATATTCCGAAACCAAAATATGGAATTCCAATACATTTCATCATGTCAATAAAAGGGATAACATGATCATAACCCAGTTTGTGATGGAATTTAGATTTTTAAACAGTACATAATAAACTTTACAATAATAATTTATATTGGAATAAAAATTTACCAAACACCAATAATTTTATCCATGTCAATAAAAGGGATAACATGATCAAAACCTATCTATACAATGATGTAAGGATAAAAAACACACGTTGATGTTTCATGTGTAATCAATAAACATCCATAATGAAATAAAAAATATACATATATTAAATAGTTCTCCAATTAATAAATGAAATATCTTTATATATAATAATTATTCATGATAATACTGTATGGAGTAATAGTTTATGGTTAAGTCATTAATTTCCTCAATCAATCGACATATTATAGCTAGGTGAACACCCTTTAGTAAAATTAAGGGAAAACAAAAAACAAGCTCTAGAAAGAGGATGAGAAATGAGATTTCACCATAGTAGAAGCTAAAAGGATTACAAGAATGAGAGGGTACGAAACCTACCATTGGTAAAAGCCTATAAATTCATAGGAAAGCCTATCCAAACATCCATGAAAAGGTGGATAGCTGATATCATGATGAAGATGCTTGGGAAGGAGTAGTTCCAAGTAGCTAGTCTGGGTTGTATGTAATGTTTCAAGCCTATGGGCAATGAGTTTTTCTAAGGCCTATGGGCCATGTAATACTTATTTCTATGCGTCTTGTAAGGGTTCCACCTAACCCCTTTAAATGTGTATTGTCAAAAATCAATAAAAAATTAATTCCTTCGGTCCATTGAAGGATAAAATGCTTTAATTCAAATAAAGTATATTTGAGATATTAATACCACTTATAAGAAACATGTTCTATAAGGTAAGAAATATTAAATAAGGATTTATGTGGCAGGAATTTAGATCCATTGATAAATTTGAGATAATACAATATGATAAAATCAAGGGTATAATGTAATACACACACACACACAAAATAATATCAAGAAAACGTTCACAACATAATGAACAAAAGTTAAGTTACCAAAAATCATTACCACTAGGGAAACAATTGAATCCATAAGAACTTAAATAAGATAATGTGATTTGGATTAGTATAAAAAATGAAATAAATATTTTTTAATAAAAATACATCCATGGTTAGTAAATAGACCATATGAGGAAAAAAGTTTCACAAGACGTATTAGTTGTCAAAGAGTCATAATTGAGACCAAGAAATCCATCACAACTTTTGTAAATTTTATGTAAAAGACACATGATAAAATAAAAATAGTATAGAAAACTGAACATGATGAACTATAATGGAATCATGGCACAAAATTATAATTGGTAAATTTCCCACCATGTAAAATAATATAGGGTGTATAACATAAACATATCTCAAGGAGTTTAGATTTGTGACAATGAAACCATATGACTCGGGTAACATTTTAATCGAACACCCTTGAATGAGAGGGATTTGAATTTAACTATAAATAAAATAATATAGAAAATTCATGATATTATATATCAAATTGACATTATATACACTATATAAATGAAATTAGGTGAATAACACCAAACATTTTTCCAAGAGTGTATTTTGAAAAGAAAACCCTTACCAATTGTCCTAACATCCATAAACGTATGTTAAAATCATGCATTAATAACATATATATCATAATAAATTAATTAATAATCTTAATCATATAAATTTTCATTTTTACACTCCATATATATTCATTATCTATATGATTTCTACTTATTTATTATCTATTTTCTATATTAGGTATAAGTAGTCTTGAATATTTTGAACTGGTTTTGTAAAACCAATGCTGGTATTCATTCATGATATAAATTTCAACATTCAAAGACCATTAAAAGTTATTTAATAGGTTTCATATGATATTTATATAGTTATAATATCAATATTTTGTTGTTTTTTTATAAACCATAAATATGAAATCGACGACAATTTTATTTCAATGATTCTTAACAACCGAATAGAGTTTTCTTAAATAAAGAGTTTATTAATAATTTTATAATTAAAAAAATTATATTTATATCATATTATATGATTAATTAAGTTCCCATTGTCATAAATTATATAATATCATATCATTGTTCAAGTCAGTGGTTAAACCGACCCAAACATGAGGATATCATGATTACTAGATGGTTTTTTATTTTCTTAGTTAATATCATTATACAAGAACCATAATGATCATATTTCATATTTATTATTGTGATATATTATAATTGGAATAAATTATAATAATAATTATTGTATTTAAAATATTACGTAGTAAAAATATGAATATGTTTCTATTAGTATGCTTGTTTTAAAAAATTTAATTAATGCCGATCATTTGTTAACCATATCATGAATAGGTTCCCTAAAATGTAGTAAAAAACCACAATGACAAAATTAAAATAATATTTATACATTAAACCTATTATTAGTATTTTCTATTAATGGGGGTAATCAAATGAAAAATGGAAATCAGTCAATCCATGGAGGCAGTTGACCACATGTGCACATGGATGATGATTTAATTTTTGATAGAATGCGAGAAAGGTCTAATATGTATTATTATTTATAAATAAAATATATTCTGAAATTATAATTATTATATTTTAAATTAAATATTATAACCTTTCATATAAGGTAGTTATTTAAAACAAAACTTGTTGCGTTGTGGTGGTAGTAGTCTGCACAAATCACACATGACAATTTTGTTTTTCTTAATTGAAATGGTATAGGCGGTTAATGAAAATAAAATCATTATAAAAATATAAATTTATATTAATGATACTTATGTTTTCATTTTTATTATGTTTTTATGTAATTTTAGGATTATTAAGTGTACATAGATAAGTATAAAAAAGGAGTGCTTAAAAATTGATACCTCACTTATCAGATTAAATTCTTTACAAAGGGGTTATGTATTTGAGCGATGATATTTTGAGAATACAGAACCTCCTAAAGTTTTATAGGAATGTGTAAGAGAGTAATGAATATATTCTTGGGTTTAAATAATTGTTTTTTGGGTATATTTTGGGTTGAAAAAATTGCTTTTTTGTTTATGGTGAAGTGAGGAGAGAGGACCCCATTTTATAAATGGCAATGGATTAAATTTTTTTAACTACCCTAAATTTTTCAATAACGGGTAGTAATTATCAAGGAAATTGGATCCAAAATTTATAATTAATTTAAAGTTTAATGGATAATATTTATAAATTCCCCAAACACAAATTATGATACTTTTTAACATGTTTGAGGTCTTTTACTCTAAAATTATTTTCTTTTAACATTTCAGCTTTTACTATGGTACCTAGTTTTTACCTAAGGTAACTTATAAATTATACCCAAAAATAAAATTTCCATTATAACATAATTTGGAACTACTAATGAAAAATTTTAAATAATTTTTATTTAATAAATTTTTTAAAATGGATAAAAATTAATTTTAAAATACAAAATTTATAATATATTAAATTTTTTTTTTGAAAAATTTAAACTATTTTATAAAATGTAAAATACTAGTTTGTAAATTTAATTTTTTTTCAATTATAAACTCCCTGATAAAATAAATATTTTGTCTTATAAAATGGTTTAGTTAATTAATAATTCATACTTATACACACATTATTTTATAAAATTTATGTTATTTATAAAAACTTATTTTTCACTATTCACATAAAAATAATCCTTTTTTAAAAAATAATATAAATACATATTAACCTAATATTATAATTATTAATCCTAAAATAATGTTCATTTTTTCAAATTATAATTATAAAATTTAAAAATATGACTTTTAAATAAAGATAAGAAATATAATGAAAATTTTTTTATAGGAAAATAAATTTTTATGAATATTAACCATTCTCATACACATTTACTATCATTTCGTAATGAAATTAAAATTAACCAATAATCCATGTCAAATATATTTTATTATAATTAATCATATGTTTCTTGAAATAAAAATTTATATCCCATAAAAATTCAATATTTATAAAAATAAATTTCTATGAAGATATTGATAATTTTTATCATTTTACCTATACCAATTGAATTTAATCAATTTTCAATATAGAATTAATTTTATTTATATAAATAATTCATAAATCATTTACTCTTATTCATTCTGTCTAATTGAACAACCAGGGTTTGACGATCACACTTAAACATTTATATTTTATCTAAATATATCATGGTTTTGTTTAAATTTAGTTTTATGTGTGGAGAAAACAATAAATAAATTCACTTATTTAAAGTTAATCATATATTAAAGTTTCAAGGTCTTACAAAAATTAATCATGGGAGGTGGATTATTGAATATTTAGAAGATGTAAGGTGGAATCATAGAGGCCATTTAAATAAATGAGATATGTTTTGGATGTATTATATAAAATTATGGGATTGAGAAAATATATGACAATGAAAAGGTCTATAAGTATACTATTATTTAATAAGACTCATATATTTTGAAAAACTTTTGGAAGAAATTAATTTTATCAAATGAAAAAATATTCCATGTGTTTATAAGAGTTTCCATGATTCAAGAATTCTGAGAATTGGCTAAGTTGAAATTTTTCCAATATTTATAAGAATTCATTTTTTTAATTTGTAAGGATTTTCTATGGATGAGATATAATTCAAAAAACACATACACATTTTATATTATTTTTTTGAATTCTATAATACATTTTATTTTTTATAAGGCTTAGTTGGATACCGTAATATATATCAGTGAAATTAGTAAGGGTTTTTTTGAAAATCATTAATTTGTGTAATTACATTAGACTTATATTTTTTTAAGAGATTATCTTGTAAGAATTTTTTATTTCTATAAAAAATACCTAAACATCATAAGACTTCATCTAGGATATACAATAATAGTTAGGGAAATTCATAATATTTATATAGATATTATTAAATAGAGAAATTACAAATAAAAATTTCATAATAATAAAAACTGTTAGAAATATAGAAAATTTTCAAGATATTATATAACAAATAAGACTCTTATCAAAGATAGTGAAGAAGATATTCTCAATATGTGTTGGGTTTTTTGATGAGTATGATTTCTATGGTCATTTCATGATATAGAAGGATTATATCGATATTAAATTAGTATTATATTGTGATGCGATTATTGATCTAAAATGTAGATCGAGTTAATGATAGATGTCACACTGCAACTTAAGTATTCACACCACTCATATATATGAATGTTAATATTATTACTCATAATATATTATTAATAAATTAGTCAATAAAGAATAAGGGACCATGTGTAGTTGGGGTTTGGCTTAGTGGTAATCACCCCTTAATTCTACATAAAAAATGGGGGTTTAAAACACATTGGGCGCAGGTACTGTAGCAGAGGCAGCACTATAGCAACAGTAGACCTTGTAGCGTTGGCATGGTACTGTAGTAGTGGAGGGTACTGTGCGGTACGGTTGTAGAGTGGGTACTGTAGCTATATTATTCACAGAATGGGCCTTGGGAAAAAAATGGGCCTATGGGCCATGTAATGGGATAAATGACCATTAGGCCTTCAGGCTATGTAATGGGTCTTCCTCTAACTAGTTAAAGAGGTCTTTTCTTTGGTTTAATAATCAATAAGGCATTGGCCCCAACCATTAAAAAAAATAAGGGACCATGAATATTTTTTTGAGGATTTCATTCCATGAATTATGAGGAATAATACAATGATTATGGGGGAATTTAAAAGGATGATTTCCCAATGTTTACATCATGGAATTTCTATATTAATAATACATAAATTTTATTTTTCAAAATAAATAATAAAATAAATATTATATCATAATAAAATTTATAGTGTTTTATTATTCTGAAACATAAGAAATATCTCATTAAATAATATTTAACAAGGTGGACTGTAAAATATTGATATTTTGAGAGACTACATTTCTTAATTAATAGAGTCTCTATAGTATAAATTTTGAAAAATATCCCACAAATATATTCAAAATTTCTATTGAAAGATTAGAACAATGAGAGAGAAGAGATGTATACTATTATCAATATATTTTGGAGTCAGATAAGAAGGGAGGAAGGACAAGAAAACATGATTATCTAGTTTCATACGGGATAGGTATACGAATGATACATCTAGAATTAAAGAACAAAATTACAGGAAAGAACATATTTATATATCATTTTGGAAGGAAAATGAGGATAGAGAGGATTTGTTGAGGATCACTACTAATATATCATGTCTTTCAAGTAAATAATGATCGATGGATGGGAACTTATAATTTCCAAATATGGTATCTAAATAAGGACTGTAACATGATAATTATACTATTTGATTGTTATCATCCATAGGTTAGAAATATTTAATTGTTGAGTTAGAAGATGATAAAGAATCAACCCAGATACTATGGTATCAATGTCATCAATTTTAAAAAGAGAAGTAAATGAATATGGTGATGAATAGATCATGCACCTAGAGTTAGATACACATAGACTCTTTCATATTATGCCTATCACTGAGGAGATCCACATATCTATAAAAAATTCCAATCATTTACTGAATAAGTGTGTGGTGGGGAAGAAAAGGGAGTATCCCTAGGATTAGTTGTGCACATTTATTAACCAATTTTATTATATACAGTGACTAATATTAAATTTTTTTATGCAAACAAACAATCAAAATATGTTCCCTTGATTATTCATTTTTTTTGAACCAAATATAATGCATGTATCCTTGTATGATTCATATTTTTTACATATGTTCATTAGATTAAGTGAGAATGAGTGTAGAAGGAATGAAGGGGAATACTGAACAAAATGTCTTAGAACATGGGAAATAGATCCTAAAAGGAAGAAAACGAGTAAAAGATTTTTTTTAATTTGTCATACACCCTAATTAAACCCCTCCCATCTTTTGATGGTGTCATGGGTCCCAATAAGAGATAATAAAACAACTATAGGGAAAGAAACCCCTGTAGAAATAATGGGTTTACCATATGAATGAGGAATAAGATGGTTGAAAATGATAAAAGGAAATAGTAGTTATGCAGGGACATGAAAAGTAGGATTGGATTATATTGATATATTCTCACATGTTGTTAATAATATATCACTTTAAATGGTTTTAAATATAATAGCTTCAAAAAGATCACATCATGAATAATTAAATTTGAATATAGTTTCCCTTCATGGTAATTTAGAGGAGGAAACATTTTTGAATAATCTTGTGTGTTTTTTGGATAAATAAAATGAATTCATGGTTTGAATGTTGAAATAAATCATATATGGGTTGAAGTAAGAACACATGAAATGGAACTATAAGTTTGATTCCTTATTGGATGAGTAATTTTTTTCTTCTATAATGATGATCATTGATACTACAAGAAACTTTTAAATGATTATACTTTTGTCACATAACTCTTGTAAAGTGATGATAAACACCTGTTAGGTTTGAATATGGATCCTGTTAAGGAGATAATGGATGATTTTTTTTCAAAATATTTTAGAGGAATGATCTTAGAGAAACCAAGTTGATTTTGGGAATGAAATAATAGAATATTGGTTCTATATCAAAAGGTTTACATTCATATGATCATTTAATGATTCAAAATAATTGGTTTCAAACCCATAATCACCGTATTTGTTTTAAATTTTATGTCATCTAAAACAAATAATCTAATGTATAATTTGAAGTCAAGTAAAAGTATAAAGCTTCGTATATATTTTCAATCTGATGTTTGATCTTTGCCATGGGTTATATAAGGAAAAACATTTCTCATGTGGTGGGAGTTATCAAATTGTATATGTGAAGAATCAGAAATTACGTATATATTTTTTAATTATATGGAATTACTATGAGACTGCCAAAATTGACGGTACGTGATTCCGAAGACCGGAGAGGCCAAAACGGAATTTTGAACTTTTTTTAAGGTATGTTCAGTAAACGTGTGATCAGGAATTTCTATCTTTTGAACCATTTCTTGGATTGAAAATATGATGGCACCGTTGGATTCGCAACACATGTATTCACTAAGGCGAAGCTTAACTTTGACTGGCAAGGGTTGGATGAAAAAGTTAATTTTTTTGAACTTTCAGAAAAATAAAATAAAATAACTATAAGTTATTTTATTCTTTTTCTTCCACCGTTGAGTGGTAGTTTGAAGAAATGTAGTGTAAATATAGTCAATAAATTAGGGTCATTTAATTACTCATCCCCTTTTTTGTGTAACCGCAACATCGGGTGTTTAATATGTTAATGAATTAAGATTCATTAATGAATCATAATAATGAACACAATGTCAGAATTAATTATTATATTAATCAAACTTTTTGGAAGGTAATTCAAAAACGATGGGAGGAAGCTCTGAAGAAATGCCAATGACGTCACCCTCCAATGAAAAATGATGATCAATAAAATATCATTGAAGGAATTGAGATGGGCGATGACGAGTTCCAATTAACGCGGAACGTCTAAGAATGTGGATATTCTCCTTCATCTGCAACACAAATTCTAGGTTGGGGGGATTATTTTTATTTCTAAGTGGTTTTATGATTCCTCTCATCCCATTCTTGGAAAATACAATGAACGCGGATCAATCGACTAAAGGGTTGATCCATGTATCATTTTTTCTTGGGGAGGTTTTTGTGGGGTTTTACTTTGGGAATTTATTTCTTTCAAATGATGATTGATGCTTTCCCCATGATTAAACATTAACGCAGAGGGCGTGGGCCAATCTGAACATGGCCCAGACCCTCCCCCGCTCTTGGGTCTTGTGTAACACCCTAAGCTTCCCCGATACACTTCTCTTTGAATAATACAGTAGCGTGTGTTGTACGCAACTTCGAGTTCTAACACACACCACAACCAATCAAAGTAGCTGTTATGAATAGTAATACCTAATTTTTGAAATTTTCTAAATTTTATCTTTCCAAATGGACTTCGTTTTTGTATTCATAATATCAAAATTATCTTAGGTTGAATTTTTTGTAATTTTCTGAGAACTTCCAATTTTGTTATGAATAGTGAAAAATAATTAAAAACAAAATTTTTAATCAAAATAATTTATAGTGATAAATTATACTATTGAGTGGTTTTAAAGTATAATTAGAAAATATTTTTACCATTTTATCCAGTGGTGTTTATTATAATTAATTTCACTTTGAAATTGGACATAAACAACTGTCAATCTTTTGATATATATTGTTTCTTAAAAACACGCTATTTGTTGTGACAGCGGGAATTAGTTATAAAATTAATTAATGCAACTTATATTTTTGTATTTTTTTAAAATATGCATCATTTTTTAATTCGGAATATAAATTATATCTTATGGTGAAATTTTGGGATTGTTCTGAAAAACTTCAATTTTTGATGAATAGTGAAACCACTAAGTGGTAGTTAAAAAAATTGATTTTTTGTGTAAATGAAACATTACCACTTCTGTGATTTGATTTTAAAAAATCCGACAAACATGGTTGTCATTAGGAAGTAAAATGTGGTTCAATGGGATAAAAATAATTTTTGGTGAATAGTAACTTTTAAGTTTAATTAATCGCGATTAAAGGTAATTAGTGAAATTTAAGTTAAAAATGATATTATAAAATATGAAAATACATTTACACTTGTCCTACCCCTATTGGATGAGTCATGGATGACCAAGAAAATCCATGGGTCAACTTGGGGCCCCATGGATCCACTTTGGTAGGAAAATGACATTAAAAACTTTTTATTTAATGTTAAAATAAAAATGTCACAAACATGTGTTGTTTTACTAAAACAATTTTTAAATGGGGTTATACAAGTCATATTTTTTACTATAAATATTAAATAGAAATATAAAAAGATTTCATAAATCATGATATTTTTTTTATAATTTTTAGACATTAAATAAATTAAATATTTTATGACACCATGATGATGCAGCGATTACCTCATTAATTAATGATTTAAATAAAATAATAAGATAATGTAAAATCTAAGACTTAAACTTGTCAAAAACCTATTGGATGAGTATATTTAGAACCCTTATCACCTTATCCTAGAAATTTATAAGTGTGGGACCTTTAAAATCCGAAACTCATTATATAATAAAGTAACATTTCATGACTTTCCAAGAGTGCCCCTCCTCTCCTCTTATAAAAGGCCCCCACCACTACCACCTTACTCACACCTTAAAATCCTTTTGGCTCGGCCAAACTCTACCCAAATACTCTCTCAACATCCCTCTCTTACTCTTAAAGCCTCACTTTGGGCATAATTCTTCCCAAGGAATCCTTTGGCTCAAATCAAAAAAGAGTTACCCGATTTTAATGTAATGTCTTCTCTTATGTTATTTTGTTTTATTTTGCTTCTCAAACCCCTTAAACTATTTTTATTCCTTTAATTGGTAACAAAATAAGTATCTTCAATATACTAGGATATTTTTATAAGAATGATTCGAGCTACACTTACACACACCTACATCTAATGGTTAAAGAATATACCATTTCTGTGGATGGTGAATTTCTGCCTCACGAAACGATGATTGTTCAACACTTATATAACACCTTCAAAGGTGGCCATTAAGATGTCACTATATTTATATATGATATATAATATGTTTATGTTTTCCTTAAGCTTCTGTATTTTTCATTTATGGAATACCTTTATGGTTTCCATTATGGGTAAACGCGATATTTTCATTTTAGGAAGTGCGGACTACTGCCCCCTCAAAGTGATTTGAATCATTAATGCCATATGTAAGATGTATAAAGGATGGATTAAATGGTATTATACATTATAATATACTGGAATTATATTATACCTTTATATAATTATAACTTTATTCCATTAAATATGAAATAGAATTGAAAGTAGCGTTCATGCGTACGTACGACTTACCGTCTCCATGAACGGTGCATTTCATTTCTTACCTCTAAATGTTATGTAATATTATAAATGCATGTATATACTGGATATATAGGATATATATGATATCTAAACAATGAATATAATTATGTAGATAATGGATATTCTACCACATAAACAACTTGAAATTATAAGAAGTTTATTGTTGACTCAAGTACCAAAGATTGACAAAACGACCGTTATTAACTTAAATGTAGGGAAAAAATCCCTCAAGGTAACATTACAGTATTTTTGGGTTGATTGTGTTTGTTGACAAAGCGGGGTTTCATGGATATTTGTCTAGTTCCCAAGAAGTTGTTGACAATCCTTGTTGACAAAGAACGATGACAAAGGAAAAGGACGATCTGGAGGTGGTATAAAAGAGCAGTACAAGGTGGCGCCGTTTCCTAGTGTTTGCCAAATTTTTGGGGTCCAAAATTTGGAGTTTGGTGAGAATCGCGAAAAGAGGATTTCCATGAAGAGCATAATTTAATATGGCAAAGGCATGAATTTCGCGAAGATAGGATGCATGGTTTGGAAATCGCGAAGACGAGAAGAATGGAGGCGGTGATGCTTCACGATTACGTCAAGCTACGTGAACGACATAGGCTGAAACGCATCGCGACGATGAAGGGCTTTGCGTGGGAGCTTCACGGTGAAGATGCAAAGGAATGTTGGGCTTCACGATGGGAGCTTCGCGGCAAAGGCGCGCGTCGAGAAGGTAAGTTGATGGTGATTCTTCGCGACTACGTCAAGCTCCGCGAACGGAAAATTACCGTGGAGCTTCGCGATTTGGACAGAATTCTGGCAGAAACTTTGGAGCTTCACGATTTGAGATGACGTGGCATTGACTTCGTGCGGAAAGTTCGAGGGTCGGTGGAATCGCCTATAAATAGAGGCCGACCCTTTCAAGCGAAGTAGAGAGAATTTTCAGAGAAAATACATTGCTCTCGATTTGCGAAGGTGGTTCGCGGAGCCAGTGTGCTTCGCGAAAGAGGTGCTTTGCGGCGGCTATTGTAGCTCCGCGAAACCCACGAGCTCTGCGTTGGCTTACATAGCTTCGCGAGGGTTGTTGCTTTGCGACGTCTTGAGCATCGCGAGAGTGCTTCGCGAGGGAGCTTCGCGAGTGAGCTTCGCGAAAAGGCAGGAGCTTCGCGAAGGCTTGTTTGAGCTTCACGAAATTGGGAGCCTCGCATTGTAGGGTGCTTTGCGAAGGTCTTTCTAAAGGTAGTTTGCCCAGTGGATAGTGGCAAAGGGGTATTCATCTACGGGTGAAAGCTGCACTTCAACAGAGCATCTACATACAGAGAAAGATGCATTCCTTAATGGAAATGAAGAGACCTACAAGTATATAAACTGTGAGTTGATTCCCTTCACAGATCAGTGAGCTTAGGAAGAGGAAAAAGGTGATCCTCTCCACCGGCAGTGATCCAGAGAGAGAGAAACAGGGAGTGACCCTTGGGAAAGCAGTGAGCTAACCCTAAACCTTGTATAGGAAGTGATCCTGGGCATAGAAGTGATCTAGCCCAAACATTGTAATCCACAGCTAGTGAAGTTTAGTGGACTTGGTACGACCGACAACCTGTCGGCGTATGCTCCTTGGACGTATCCCTTAGCGGTGAACCAAGTAAAATTGTTGTGTCCTGTGCTTTCTTTACTTTCTGTTTATATTGTGCAGCAGGAAAGAGAGAGAAGAGTGTTTTTCTTAACAGCGAAACAAGATCAGAACGAGCTTTAATTTTTAATTGGTCATACCCTGATTCACCCCCCCTCTCAGGGTATTCAGCCTAGTGGACCTAACAAGTGGTATCAGAGGGAAGGTTGACAGTTGTTCTTCTCTCAAATAGAGGTCACTAATCATAGAGGGATTCCGATCTTTGACTGATGTAATTTTCAGATATGGAAGAATCGAATGCAACACTATTTCCGATCTTTGGGAATGGATGTGTTTTCAGCAGCTATGCATGGTATCACAGCTGATATTACTAGTGGTGCTTTATCAGAAGCTGAGCACAAAGAGTTGGATGCTGATTCCAAAGCAATCAATGCCTTAGGGGGATCCCTCTCTAATCCCATATATACAAAGGTGATGTCATGCAAAACGTCACATTCCATGTGGGAAAAGATTTTGAATATTTATGAAGGGGATACAAAAGTCAGAGAGGCAAAGCTACAAGTGTTGTGGAACAAGTATGAAGATCTCTGAATGAACCCGAATGAGTCTGTTGATGCATTCTTTGACAGGGTAAATGCTGTGGTAGAAGACATGCGGGGTCTTGGAGAAATTATCGAAGACATTAAAATCGTAAAGCGCATCTTGAGAAAGCTTCCACCTCGGTTCAATCCGAAAGTTTCTGTTTTGGAAGATAATGATCCGAAAGAGCTGACATTGGATAACCTACACAACACTCTTGTTGCATATGAAATGAGAAATGATGACAGCAATGCTGTGGAAAAGGGGAAATCCATAGAGGTGGCATTTAAGGCCATGAAGAGGCTCACTATTGAAGATTCTCAGGAGGAAGAAGAGTCAGATGAGGTGATGTTGTTCCTTTCTTCAAATCTGCAAAGAGGAAAAGGAAAGTTTAAATGGAAACTTTCACTAGCATGCTTCTGATGCGGAAAGGTTGGTCATCTTGCTGCAAGATGCCCCAAAAAGTTTCAAGAAGAAAGCGATGAATATGAAGTTGATATTCCTATGAAAAAATCTTCAGCCTATGTGAAAGGGAAGAAGCAGTTCAAGAGAAATTTCTTTAAGAAGAAGAATCTTCTTTCCCAAGAAATAGACAGTTCAGCTGAGTCTGAGGGTGAAGAAGTTGAAGAGATAGAAAACTGCAAAGATCGTGGACAAAATGCGATGGTGGCTGTTGCCAGTAGTGCTCTAGAAAAGAAAGAAATCGAAACTGACAAAGAAGAAGAAGAAGTTGAAGGGAGAGTTGACATGGAAGCTGAATTAGAAGCAGCTCTTGAAGAGATAGATGTTTGGCGAGCAAAAACAAAGAAAGACAACAAGATAGTATGTGATGCCAAACTCTACATGCAACAACAAGAAGAAGAGAAGTCCGAGCTTGAGAAAGAAATTGAAAATCTTAAGTCTTCCAGGATAGAGCGCACAGAAAAGGTTGATGAGCATAAGCTCAAGATTGAAGAGCCGAAAAGGGAGATCGATTGCTTGAGTCGAAAAGTGAAAGATCACGTCAAGCGTATTGAAGAGCTTGAAGAGGAAGTTGTCGGTCTGCAGAGAAAAGTTAAAGACCAAGAAAAACCTTTGAATCCCAACACATTCTTGGGAAATCAGGTCGTTACGAAGACTGAAAAGAAGAAAGAAGAGCCTAGTAGTTCAATAGGAAAGAAGCAGCAATTGAACTCAGAAGTTAAGTCTGATTCATGGCTTAATCAGAAACAAAAATCTGTGGTAGTTGAAGTTAGACCGCAAACACCTGTCCCGAGATTGAAGGTGGATCTGAGCACAAAGCAGAATCAGAATACTTAGATATCCAAAGGAGAAACTCGTAGTGCTGAAGTAACACGAAGGAATTCACCTTATATCAAGTGTTATTGTTGTGGAAAGATGGGACATTCACAGTACGTGTGTTCCATAGCCAAGAGATATCTAAGGGAACAAGAACAGAGATGGCAGCCAAAAAGAGAACGGTTTTCCAGAACAGATTTTGAAGGACATTGTTTTTGGTGTGGAGGATTTGGACACATGGCTAGGTACTGCACTCCGACCATTCAGAAAAATGTGCCAAAGGAGAATCAAAATGTTCGCAAGCAGCAGATCAGTAAACCGACAAGTGAGTTAAAAGTTCAGAATAGATTTGCAGTTTTTCAAGATGAAGCTGGTCCATCATACTCTGAGAAAGAACAGAAGCCTCAATCCATGCCGAGTATGAAAGAAAAAGTATGGACTAGGAAGAAGAAAATTGAGAAGGCCGTAGTTGCTGAAATTGCCCTTAAATCATCAGATCGTTCTGGTGTTTGGATTCTTGATAGTGGTTGCACATCCCACATGACGGGTAATAAGGATCTGGTTACAGGCATAAAATATGACAAAGAAGGAGTTGTAAAATTTGGAAATGATGAAGGCCTGAAGATTGTTGGCTCAGGAAAAGCCAAGTTTGGGGGCAAAGAAATGAGACATGCTGATGTCTTGGTGGTAGAGGGTCTCAGTCATAATTTGCTTAGCGTCAGTAAACTATGCGACTCTGGGCACTCTATCCTATTTACCAAGAAGATGGGTTTTGTTAAAGGAAAAGATGGAATTGTCATTCTTCAGGGAAAACGAACAAAGGGGAATCTTTACCTGGTAGGTGGGGAAGAAGATTCATGCCTTTTATCCAGAGAAGAAGAAAATCAGCTGTGGCATAAGCGACTTGGTCATCTATGTCAACCATCTATGGAAGATCTGGTAAAGTGTGATGCTGCTAGAGACCTTCCCAAACTATCACGTGATCGCACTCATACGTGTGATGCTTGTCAACAAGGGAAGATCATCAGGAAGACATACAGGCCAAAGGAACAAAAAGCAACTCAAGTGCTCGAATTAGTGCATGCTGATGTATGTGGACCCATCTCACTACGAGCTATAGATGGGCAAAGGTACTATGTTCTTTTCATTGATGACTATAGCAGAATGGCCTGGGTATTCATCATTACCCAAAAGACAGAGGTGTTCAGTTTCATAAAGCAGTACAGGAGGGAATCAGAAAAGATGCCTGGGCAGAAAATTTTGAAGTTTCGTACTGATAACGGTACAGAATTTACAAACAGTCAGGTTGAAAACTATCTCGAGAAACATGGGATAAAGCATCAAGTTTCATCAGTAAGAACTCCCCAACAGAATGGAGTGGTTGAATGGAGAAATCGGATCATCAAAAACATGGCCAGAACAATGCTTATCGATAAGGACCTACCAGAGAAATTTTTGAAGGAAGCAGTTTTAACATCGGTCTATGTTTCAAACAGGTCCCTATTATGTCCGAAGCAAGGGAAGACTCCATATGAATTGTGGTACGGAAAGAAGCCAACGTTGAAATACTTTCGAATCTTTGGAAGTAAGTGCTTCATTCTCAACAAAGAACATCATAGGAAGTTTGAGGAACGAGGAGATGAAGGGATATTCCTTGGATATTCAGGGAAAAGCAAAGCATACAAATGCTTCAAAAAGAGACTGGGAAAAATTGTTGAGAGCAATGATGTCACTATAGTCGAAAATGAACAGACTGCTCAACGACCCAATGAATAGTTTCTGGATGAAAGTGATGATGAGGTAAGCAACACAGGGGGAGTAGAAGTGGCAGAGGATGACTCAGAAGAAGATACTGATGATGAACAAGAAAGTTTCAAGTCTGTATCTGCAAGGAAGCCAAAGAGTCGAGCTGAAATTGATAGGCAAAATATCATTGGTTATCAGACAGCTCCAGTTCAGACTCGAAGAATGAAGTCATTTCAGCAGACATCATTTTTATCTCAAGTGGAGCCAAAATGTTTTTCTGATGCAACTGAAGATGAAAACTGGGTTCAGGCTATGAACGAAGAACTTGATCAGATTGAGAAGAACCGGACATGGGAGATTGTTTCGAGGCCAGTAGACAAGAATGTCATTGGGACAAAATGGGTCCTTCGCAACAAGATGAATGAAGATGGAATAGTGATTCGGAACAAAGCACGTCTAGTGTGCAAGGGATACTCCCAGATAGAGGGAATAGATGCTGATGAGACATTTGCACCGGTTGCAAGGCTGGAGACAATAAGATTATTCCTAGCCATCGTAGTGCAAAGGAAGTTCAAAGTGTTCTAGATGGATGTCAAATCTGCATTCCTGAATGGTGTTCTGGAAGAGGAGGTGTATATTGAGTAGCCAGATGGTTTTCTCATTCATGAGGATGGGAACAAAGTTTTCAAGCTGAAGAAGGCATTGTATGGGCTGAAACAAGCACCAAGGGCATGGTACTCGAGGCTTGATCAGTACTTGAAGAAGCCTGGTTTTCAGCGTGGAGGAGTTGATTACAATCTCTATTTTAGTAATGACAGTAATCAAAGGATGATGGTGTTGGTTTATGTCGATGACATAATATTTGGTGGATTAGATGAAGCTCAGTGCAGACCGTTTTTTGAATTCATGAAAAATGAGTTTGAAATGTCAATGATTGGGGAGCTAACGTTTTTCCTTGGTCTACAGGTGACACAAGGAAGGAATGGAACATTCATTTCTCAATCTAAATATGCCAAGGAGGTCCTGAGAAGGTTTGGAATGGAAAATTCCAAGGAGATGAAGACTCCGGTTGCCACCCGGATGAAATTATCGAAAGATGATGATGGAAAGGCAGTTAATATCACAGAATACAGGCAAATTATTGGAAGTTTGTTGTACTTGACTGCAACAAGGCCTGATATTGTTTTTTCCACATGCCAAGCAGCCAGATATCAGAGCAATCCCAAGGAAAGCCACATAATTTCAGTGAAAAGAATACTTAGGTATATCCAGGGCACAGTGGACTTTGGCTTGACATATACTGACAAATCTTAGATGGAGTTATTGGGATATACTGATGCAGACTGGGCCGGTTCAGCAGATGATAGAAAATCAACGTCAGGTGGTGCATTCTATCTTGGTGGATTGTGTATTTCTTGGCTAAGCAAGAAGAAATATTGCATTTCATTGAGCACCGCAGAAGCTGAGTATATTTCGGCCACTCAAGACTGCACACAATTATTGTGGATGAAGCAACAGCTTGAAGATATGGGAGTTGAAGTGAAGTCTCCGATCGGAATCCAGTGCGACAACTCAAGTGCTATAAATCTCAGCAAAAATCCCGTCCATCACTCAAGGACAATGCAAATTGAGATAAAGTATCATTTTATCAAGGAGAAAGTTGAGCAGGGGCTCATAAAGTTGGAATATGTGCCTACAGAACTACAGGTTGCAGACATCCTAACGAAGGCCTTACCCAAGGAAGCTTTTGAAAGGCATCGACTGGCTCTGGGAGTTCAGTCAATTCCCCGCACTTGAAATAGTGTAGATATGGGACCCCCCCTCTCCCCGAGGTATGGTGTGTTTTTCCCTAATGTGCTGATTTGTGTTCTCTACTCTGTTACAGACTACCGATGCTTGACCTTTGGGTTCGTTGAGAAAGGGGGAGAAAATAGTGTTTGTTAAAGGGGAAGAAAATAGTGATTGGGAGACAGTGTGTCTATTTGAGAAATCATGACAGATACGGGGAGAAGCTGACAAGTGGAGCAGCCAGAAAGGGGGATCTATGAGAAAGGGGGAGTGTATTAAATCTGACGATGCTAGAAGTGATCGATCAAAGCATAGAAATCACGACAGCTGAGGATTGTGATAAAAGCAGAACAGTGGTGTTGGAATGGTGTGAGACGGTGTCCAGCTATTCACCAATTGGTATCAGTGTGGTTCAACAATTGGTATCAATTTAAGAATTGGTATCAGGTTGGAATCGACAATTGGGTTCTGACATGAAGTGATTCATTGATGAACTTTTCATACTACTCTTGTTTCTCACGCCGAGCACTGCTCATGTGGGATTAGAGTACGTGTTAAGTGAATCCTTGAATGCTATCAGAATCGCAAGAGGCGAATGGTGGTAGCGACTGGAAGAAGACACAATGAGGTATCAAAGTGCATAAAATCATTATGAGCAGAGTTTTGAAGAGTTGTCAACAAACCCAAAGGGGGAGATTGTTGGGAAAAAATCCCTCAAGGTAACATTACAGTATTTTTGAGTTGATTGTGTTTGTTGACAAAGCAAGGTTTCATGGATATTTGTCTAGTTCCCAAGAAGTTGTTGACAATCCTTGTTGACAAAGAATGATGACAAAGGAAAAGGACGATCTGGAGGCGGTACAAAAGAGTAGTACAAGTTGGCGCCGTTTCCCAGTGTTTGCCAAATTTTTGGGGTCCAAAATTTGGAGTTTGGTGAGCATCGCGAAAAGAGGATTTCCATGAAGAGCATAATTTAATATGGAAAAGACATGAATTTCGTGAAGATAGGACGCATGGTTTGGAAATCTCGAAGACGAGAAGAATGGAGGCGGTGATGCTTCGCGATTACGTCAAGCTTCGCGAACGACAGAGGCTGAAGAGCATCGCTGCGATGAAGGGATTTGCGAGGGAGCTTCGCGGCGAAGATGCGAAGGAATGTTGGGCTTTGCGAGGGAGCTTCACGGCAAAGGCGCGCGTCGCGAAGGTAAGTTGACGGTGATTCTTCGCGACTACGTCAAGCTCCGCGAACGGAAAATTACCGTAGAGCTTCGCGATTTGGACAGAATTCTGCAGAAACTTTGGAGCTTCACGATTTGAGATGACGTGGCGTTGACTTCGTGCGGAAAGTTTGAGGGTCGGTGGAATCGCCTTTAAATAGAGGCCGACCCTTTCAAGCGAAGTAGAGAGAATTTTCAGAGAAAATACTTTGCTCTCGATTTGCGAAGGTGGTTCGCGGAGCCAGTGTGCTTCGCGAAAGAGGTGCTTCGCGGCGGCTATTGTAGCTCCGCGAAACCCGCGAGCTCTGCATTGGCTTACTTAGATTTGCGAGAGTCGTTGCTTTGCGAAGGCTTGAGCATTGCGAGAGTGCTTCGCGAGGGAGCTTCGCGAGTGAGCTTTGCGAAAAGCCAGGAGATTTGCGAAGGCTTGTTTGAGCTTCACGAAATTGGGAGCCTCGCATTGTAGGGTGCTTTGCGAAGGTCTTTCCAAAGGTAGTTTGCCCAGTGGATAGTGGAAAAGGGGTATTCATCTACGGGTGAAATCTGCACTTCAACAGAGCATCTACATACAGAGAAAGATGCATTCCTTAATGGAAATGAAGAGACCTACAGGTCTATAAACTGTGAGTTGATTCCCTTCACAGAGCAGTGAGCTTAAGAAGAGGAAAAAGGTGATCCTCTCCACGGGCAGTGATCCAGAGAGAGAGAAACAGGGAGTGACCCTTGGGAAAGCAGTGAGCTAACCCTAAACCTTGTATAGGTAGTGATCCTGGGCATAAAAGTGATCTAGACCAAACATTGTAATCCACAGCTAGGGAAGTTTAGTGGACTTGGTACGACCGACAACCTGTCGGCATATGCTCCTTGGACGTAGCCCTTAGCGGTGAAACAAGTAAAATTTTTGTTTCCTGTTCTTTCTTTACTTTCTGTTTATATTGTGCAGCAGGAAAGAGAGAGAAGAGTGTTTTTCTTAACAGCAAAACAAGATCAGAACGGGCTTTAATTTTTAATTGGTCATACCCTGATTCACCCCCCCTCTCAGGGTATTCAACCTAGTGGACCTAACATTAAATGACTACATAATATTCGTAAAATTGTAATATGTGATATAAAAGGGATAATGAACTTTAAAAAGGTTCTTAATAATGTATATATTAACTCTAGTTTATTATTCAGGAGGTTAAAGTGCGGTCGAGTCAATTCGTACACGAGGTAAGGGAACTTTTTAAACCAATTTCCATTCTTTGGGTTAATCTCCTACTTTCAAATTATGTCATTATATTATTATGTCCTATCTTGTATTTGTACTTTCTTTATGAGTACCTATAGTGAATACACAAAATAGATCTATTTTATTTAAAAAAATGATCCTTATAAGGGACTTCGTCTCAATCTCTTTTCACTGAGGCATATTTGGTTTTATACACAACTTTCCTTTATACAGTGTATAAACCACTTTGACTTTTAATTTTATTCAGAAGGAATATCTTTATACGAAGTGTTTTTACTAAACGACAAAAGGAATATTTTTTCTTACGTATGCGGTGACAACGACTTCTCCGCCGCCGTGACTATTATTTGAGTTTCGGCTTCCCCTATAAGCCATAAAATTTTTTAAATGAAAAATAAATACAAAGTTTTAATTTCCTTTTACTTTGGTATTGAAAATGGTTTTGAAAGTGTTTTTTTATTATTATATCAATGTGTTGTATTGATATCTTGTGATTGAAATGTCAAAATTTTATGTTTCTTTTATACATGTTTTATGTGATATAATTATGTTATGGTTTATGATATGTTTAAACCTGTTCATATGAGGAATGCATTGGACTTAATAAGTGACGGGTGGATCCCGCTATAGCTCCTCGATGCATTGGTAGGTCTAATGAGACAAACTAGTGTCTTGGCACGAGGCCTTGACAAAATATTATTTGTAGTCTTGGCATGAGGCCTTGGATACGTGGTTATGATAGTCTGACATTATGCATTCCATCATTATGAAAGTGGTTATTGATATTGCATGTGATTATTCAACTAGTATAATATCCATGTGAGTAAGAAAATGGCATTATTTAATTTTACTTTTTCCATATTATGCTGAAGTTCAAGTTTAAAAAGGCTTTTGTTTTAGTTATACATTGCCTTAAATGTTAATGTTTATTTATGAAAGTTTCTGCAATATTGTTATCCTTACTGAGCATCTGAGCTCACCCCTTTCAATGTTTTAATATTTTCCAGGATGTGAAGAAGTATTTTATGAATGACCTGCAGAGATAGTCATAAGAGGATATGAGTGTGGACTATGGAGACTTTGTTATTGTAGTTTTTCACTTTATAATTCAATGTAACATTTATGAATGTATCTATTGTTTCCAAGGCTACTAAAATAATCAGTCTTTCGAGACTTGATCTTTTGTGATCATGCTAATGATACACAATAATGCACTGAATCCGGGTAATTGGGGTCAGGGCCTTACACTTGGTATCATAGGCAATTTAGTAATAACATTGGAAGCTAGATTTGGATAAAATCTGATTAGAGCACATAGCCCGAAGATAGATTTTGAGGATTAATATAGAAGAACTTACTAGAATTTTGGTATTATAGAGATTTTATGAGTTTTCCAAGAAATACATCCATGTCTGGATACGAGCAGGTAGAGGCGGCTCTGGCACAGATGTACCTAGGCGTAAAACCCTAAAACACCGCTTTGAGATAGACTCGAACGAGAACTGGTGCACGACAACGGGCCTTGCCGTACTCTTGGTTACGACACTCCCAGGGGATATGCTTAGGATTATTATCATTTTCTTTACAAACCATTATGAAGGGTTTATGAGTATATACTTCCTCAAAGAAAAAATTTCTTTTTATGATTATGAATTATATCCATAAATAGTTCAATTTATGTTAAGTGTTTTACAAGAATGGAATTATGTATTTTAATTCATAAACTAATCTAGTTTATGCCATTGTTTAGAAATGGCACCTAGTGGGAGGAATGGAAACCGTATCAATGCATGAACTCCGTGTAAGGATTTCTCTCCTGCTCAAGATAATTATTGTGGAGCTGGAGATAAAACTGGTGCTAATCAACTTATTACCATACTGGGAGAACTCACTCAGGTTATGAATAATAACCTTACTCATATGGAGCACCCTGATCCGCAACGTGGAGGATCAATGTTAGACCGCTTCATGAGGAAAAAACTGCCAAAATTTAATGGGGGGTACAAATCCATTAGTAGCTGAGCAATGGATAAACTCCTTAGAGAAAATCTTCCATGCCTTGGGGAGTAGCGAAAGGGAGAAGGTTGTCATGGCAGTCTACCGGCTCTCTGGAGATGCCGATCAATGGTGGTCCCTAATTCAGAACACAAATGAAGATGAAGAAGTATCAAGTATGGAATGGAGGGAGTTTAAGGAAATTTTCTTAGAAAAATACTTTCCACATGACCATCGACCAGATATGGAAAGGCAATTTCTGAGTCTGAGGCAGAAGGAGGATGAGAATGTTGCAAAGTATGAGGCAAACGTTACAAGGTTAGCGAGGCATGCTGCATATTATATACATAACCCAATAAGTAAGATTGATCGTTTCTTTGATGGGTTAAAACCATTTCTCCGTCGAGCATTAGTCTCACAAAACTTCTCGTCCTACAAAGATATTGTCTCGTGTGCTATCGAGACAGAAAATGAATTCTCTAAGTCTTATGACATTAAAGCAAAGCAAGAAAAGAAGAGATCTTCTGATCAATATAGAAATGGAAATAAGGGGAAGAAATGAAGAGTTTAATATCAGTCCTGTAGTAAATGTGGGAAGAAACACCCCGGTACTTGCTTGAAGGAAATGAGAGTCTGTTACAAGTGTGGTGAAAAAGGCCACCAAGCTCATGATTTCAAGGGAAAGAGAGTTTCTGTCAATGTGGAATGCTATAATTGTAGAGATATGGGACATTATGCAAATGAATGTCCTAAGCATCAGGGGAACTTACCTCAGAAGAGGCCAAGGGATCAAGGCCAAGCTTATGCTATCACTACTGCTGAGGTTGAAGCTCCGAAAGACATGGTGGCAGGTAATTTAATGGTTTCCTCAAGTTTAGAAAATGCATTATTTGATTCTGGATCATCGCATTGTTTCATATGTTCCTAGTTTGCTAAGAAAATTAGATATTTCCAATTTGATTTAACAAGAGAATTGTCAGTCAAAAATCCTACGGGATGTATTATTGCAACAAAGTTTTGTGAATAAGTCCCCATTAGAGCACATAACTATTCTTTATCCGCTGATCTCATTGTCATACCTATGATTGAGTTTGATATAATCCTCGGTATTTATTGGATTTCAGACTATGATGTAATGATTTATTGCAAGAAGAAGGAAGTTATGATTTTTGATGATGATGATATGGAACACCTTATTTTTAGAGTAGAATCATCACCACCTAATTCTTATTTAGATCCACCCCCAATAGCTCAAATACATTCAATTATTGGGGAGGAAGAGAATGAAATGACTAAGGGTGAGGAAAGGAATGTTCAAATAGAGGATTTACCTATTGTGAATGAATATGCAGATGTGTTTCCGGAAGATTTACCTGGGCATCCTCCAGAACAAGAAGTTGAGTTTTACATTGTTTTAATTCCTGGATGAAGGCCTATATCGAAGACCCCTTATAGGATGGCCACCGTGGAATTAGTTGAACTAAAGAAAAAACTAGAGGAATTGAGTAATAAGGGATTTATTCACCCTAGTGTTTCTCCATGGGGAGCCCCTGTCCTTTTTGTTAAGAAGAAAGATAGATCTATGAGGTTGTGTGTTGACTAAAGGGAGATCAATGCTATAACAATAAAGGACAAGTATCCCCTACCTCGCATTGATGATTTATATGACCAATTACATGGAGTTCAATACTTTTCAAAGATTGACCTTCGATCTAGATACCATAAGTTGTGTGTGAAGAAGGAAGACATTCCGAAGACAACATTTCGAACAAGGTACGGGCATTACGAGTTTACAGTAATTCCTTTTGGATTGACTAATGCACCCTCTATATTCATGGATCTAATGAAAAGAGTTTTCAAGGAATATCTTGATGATTTTGTGGTGGTATTTATTGATGATATCTTGGTGTACTCCAAAAGCTATAAAGATCATGAAAATCACTTGCGCATTATCTTGAAGACTCTTAGAAGGCATGAATTATATGGGAAGTTTAGAAAGTGTGAATTCTGGCTTCAGGATATTTCTTTTCTTGGCTATATTGTCTCTAAGGATGGAATTTCCATTGATCCTTCTAAGACCAAGGCAATCCAGTAATGGCCAGCACCGATGAATATAACCGAGGTACGCACCTTTATTGGTTTGGCAGGTTATTATCGATGTTTTGTCCAGAATTTTTCCCGATTGGTTAACCCATTAACGAAGATCCCAAGAAAATGGGTTAAATTTGTCTGGACAAATGAGGGTGAAGAATGTTTTGAAGAACTGAAGAGAAGACTAGTCAACGCTCCTATATTGACTCTACCATCAAGGAATGATGGGTTCGTTATTTATAGTGATGCATCAATGAAAGGAATTGGTTGTGTCCTTATGCAGAATGATAGGGTTATTGCCTATGCATCACGACAACTAAAAATTCATGAGAAGAACTATCCTACTCATGATCTCTAGTTAGCTGCTGTAATATTTTCCTTGAAGATATGGAGACATTATCTCTATGGTGAAAAATGTGAGATATATACTGATCACAAGGGTTTGAAATATATTTTCTCACAAAAAGAACTCAAGATGAGGCAAAGGAGATGGCTTTAACTACTCAAGGATTATGATTTCATGACACACTACCACCCAGGGAAGGAAAATAAGGTTGCAGATTCTTTGAGTAGAAAAGATCATGGAGTTTTGAACATGATGAGAGTGGAAAGGGATCCTATTTTCATGGATCTAGTAAAGATGGATATGGGAATCACCATGGAGGGTGAAACATCAATTTTTTTTTCAAATGATTTACAAACCATATTTATTAGAAAGGATAAATTGTTCTCAGGCCGATGATGAAGAGTTGAAAAAGAAGATTAAAGCTGTGAGTGATGGGTGATTGAGTGACTTTGTGTATGAAGATGGAATTTTGAAATTTGGGAGGAGACTTTGTGTTCCAAATATACCTGATTTAAAGTGGGAATTGTTGGATGATTCTCATAGTTCCAATTTTTCTATACACCCTGGGAGCACCAAAATGTATAGAGATTTAAAGGGACATTTTTGGCGGGACAACATGAAGAGGGATATTGCTGATTTTGTGTCAAGATGTATGGTTTGTCAACAAGTGAAAGCTGGAAGGCAACTTCCTGGTGGAGTATTGAAATCTCTTCCCATACCAGAGTGGAAATGAGATAATATTACGATGGATTTTGTCATGGGACTACCAAATACTCCTAGAAGAAATGACGCAATATGGGTCATTGTTGATCGTCTCACGAAGTCAGCACATTTTCTTTCTATAAGGGAAGATCTACCACTTGAACGTCTAGCAAGACTATATATTAATGATGTTTTGAGACTTCATGGAGTAACCCTAACGATTGTCTTGGATCTTGATCCCTATTTTACATCAAGATTCTGGAAAAGTCTTCAGAAGGCCTTGGATATTGAACTTCGTTTGAGCACTGCTTACAACCCTCAAACAGATGGACAATCAGAAAGAATTATTCAAACCTTAGAATACATGTTGAGATCATGCTCACTTGACATTCAAGGAATGTGGGATCAATATTTACCTCTGGTAGAATTTTCCTATAACAATAACTTCCATTCAAGTATTCAGATGGCACCATATGAAGCGTTATACGGAAAGAGATGTTGCACACCAACCTGTTGGGATGACATTGGTGAAAGAAAACTTGTAGGCCCATAACTGGTGGAGGAAATGATGGAAAAGGCGAAAGTAATCCAAAACCATATCAAAGTAGATAAAAGTAGGCAGAAGACCTATGCCGACAACTGAAGGAAGGATTTGAAATTTCAGGTAGGAGATCATGTTTTCTTAAAGGTATCTCCATGGAATGGAGTTATACGTTTCGGTAAGAAGGTTAAATTGAGTCCCAGGTACATTGGACCCTTCGAAATTCTAGAATGAATTGGGGCTATAGCTTACCGTTTGGCAATGCCGCCAAGTCTCTCCAAAGTTCATGATGTATTCCACGTATCATTGTTGAGAAAATACATGCCTGACCCAACGCATGTACTCACCTATGAGGACTTAGAACTGGAACCCGATCTGTCTTATTCCAAAGAGCCCGTCAGGATTCTTGATACAAGAGAACAAGTGCTGAGAAATCGGACGACTCGTCTGGTAAAAGTTCTATAGAGAAACCATAAGATGGAGGAGGCAACTTGGGAACCCGAGGAACTTATGATGAAGAATCACCCGAGTCTTTTTATACAGTGATATTATATGAAATTTCGAGGGTGAAATTATTTGAAGGAGGGGAGAATGTAACACCCCAAGCTTCCCCGGTACACTTCTCTTTGAATAATACAGTAGCGTGTGTTGTACGCAACTTCGAGTTCTAACACACACCACAACCAATCAAAGTAGCTGTTATGAATAGTAATACTTATTTTTTGAAATTTTTAAAATTTTATCTTTCCAAATGGACTTCGTTATTGTATTCGGAATATCGAAATTATCCTAGGTTTAATTTTTGGTAATTTTCTGAGAACTTCCAATTTTTTTATGAATAGTGAAAAATACTTAAAAACTACTTTTTTAATAAAAATAATTTATAGTGATAAATTATACTGTTGAGTGGTTTTAAAGTTTAATTAGAATATATTTTTACCATTTTATCCAATGGTGTTCATTAGAATTAATTTCACTTTGAAATTGGTCATAAACAATTGTCAATCTTTTGATATATATTGTTTCTTAAAAACATGCTATTTGTTGTGACAACGGGAATTAGTTATAAAATTAATTAATGAAACTTATATGTTTTTAATTTTGTAAAATAGACATCATTTTTTAATTCGGAATATAAATTATATATTAGGGTGAAATTTTGGGATTGTTCTGAAAAACTTCAATTTTTGATGAATAGTGATACCACTAAGTGGTAGTTAAAAATCTATTTTTTTTTTAAATGAAACATTACCACTTCTGTGATTTGATTTTCAAAAATCCGACATACATGTTTTTCATTAGGATGTAAAATGTGGTTCAATGGGATTAAAATAATTTTTGGTGAATAGTAACTTTTAAGTTTAATTAATCGCGATTAAAGGTAATTAGTGAAATTTAAGGTAAAAATGATATTATAAAAATATGAAAATACCACTACACTTGTCCTAACCCTATTGGATGAGTCATGGCCGACCAATACAATCCATGGGTGAACTTGGGGACCCCATGGAGCCACATTGGTAGGAAAATGACATTAAAAACTTTTTATTTAATGTTAAAATAAAAATGTCACAAACATGAGTTGTTTTACTAAAACAATTTTTAAATGGGGTTATACAAGTCATATTTTTGACTATAAATATTAATTAAAAATCTAAATCGATTTACTAAATCTTGATATTTTTTTTTATAATTTTTATACATTAAATAAATTAAATCTTTTATGACACCAAGATGATGCATCGATTACCTCATTAATTAACGATTTAAATAAAATAAAAAGATAATGTAAAATATAAAACTCACACTTGTCAAAAACCTATTGGATGAGTATATTTATAACCCTTATCACCTTATCCTCTAAATTTATAAGTGTGGGACCTTTAAAATCCGAAACTCATTATATAATAAAGTAACATTTCACGACTTTCCATGAGTGCCCCTCCTCTCCTCTTATAAAAGCCCCCACCACTACCACCTTACTCACACCGTAAAAGCCTTTTGGCTCGACCAAACTCTACCCAAATACTCTCTCAACTTCCCTCTATTACTCCTAGAAGCCTCACTCTGGGCAGAATTCTTCCCAAGGAATCCTTTGGCTCAAATCAAAAAAGAGTTACCCGATTTTAAGGTAATGTATTCTCTTATGTTATTTTGTTTTATTTTGCTTCTCCAAACCCTTAAACTCTTTTTATTTCTTTATTTTGTAACCAAAACATTATCTTCAATATAATAATATGTTTTTATAAGAAGGATTCGAGCTACACTTACACACACCTACATCTAATGGTTAAAGAACATACTGTTTCTGTGGATGGCGAATTTCTGCCTCACGAAACGATGATTGTTCAACACTCATATAAATCCTTCAAAGGTGGCCATTAAGATGTCACTATATTTATATATTATATATAATATGTTTATGTTTTCCTTAAGCTTCTGTATTTTTCATTTATGGAATACCTTTATGTTTTCCATTATGGGTAAAAGCGATATTTTTATTTTAGGAAGTGCGGACTACTTCCCCCTCAAAGTGATTTGAATCGTTAATGCCATATGTGGGATGTATAAAGGATTGAGTAAATGGTATTATAAATTATATTATACTGTAATTATATTATACCTTTATATAATTATAACTTCATTTCATTAAATACAAAATAGAATTGAAAGTAGTGTTCATGCGTACGTACGACTTACCGTCTCCATGAACAGTGCATTTCATTTCTTACCTCTAAATGTTATGTAATATTATAAATGCATGTATATACTGGATTTATAGGATATATATGATATCTACATCAGTAATATAATTCTGTAGATAATGGATATTTTACCTTATAAACAACTTTTAATTATAAGAAGATTATTGTTGACTCAAGTACCAAAGATCGACAAAACGACCGTTATTAACTTAAATGACTACATAATTTTTGTAAAATTGTAATAGGTGATATAAAAGGGATAATGAACTTGAAAAAGGTTCTTAAGAAAGTATATATTAACTCTAGTTTATTATTCTAGAGGTTATAGAGCGGTCGAGTCAATTCAGACACGAGGTAAGGGAACTTCTTAACCCAATTTCCATTCTTTGGGTTAATCTCATACTTTCAAATTATGTCATTATATTATTATGTCCTATCTTGTATTTGTACTTTCTTTATGAGTACCTATAGTGAATACACATAATATATCTATTTTATTTTAAAAAAAATGATCTTTGTAATGGACTTCGTCTCAATCTCTTTTCATTGAGGCATATTTGGTTTTATACACAACTTTCCTTTATACGGTGTATAAACCCCTTTGACTTTTAATTTTATTCAAAAGGAATATTTTTATACGAAGCGTTTTTACTAAACGACAAAAGGAATGTCTTTTCTTACGTATGCGGCGTCAACAACTTCTCTGCCACCGTGACTATTATTTGAGTTTCGGCTTCCTCTATAAGCCATAACTTTTTTTAAATGAAAAATAAATACAAAGTTTTAATTTCCTTTTACTTTGGTATTGAAAATGGTTTTGAAAGTGTTTTTTTAATTATTATATCAATGTTTTGTATTGATATCTTGTGATTGAAATGTGGAAATGTTATGTTTCTCTATGTATGTTTTATGTGATACAATTATGTTATGGTTTATGATATGTTTAAACCTGTTCATATGAGGAATGCATTGGACTTAATAAGTGATGGGTGGAGCCCGCTATTGCTCCTCGATGCATCGGTAGGTCTCATTAGACAAACTAGTGTCTTGGAACGAGGCCTTGACAAAATCTTATTTGTAGTCTTGGCACGAGGCCTTGGATACGTGGTTATGATAGTCTAGAATTATGTATTCCATCATTATGAAAGTGGTTATTGATATTGCATGTGATTATTCGACTAGTAGAATATTCATGTGAGTAAGTAAATTGCATTATTTAATTTTATTTTTTCCATATTATGCTGAAGATCAAGTTTAAAAAGGCTTTTGTTTTAGTTATACATTGCCTTAAATGTTAATGTTTATTTATGAAAGCTTCTACAATATTTTTATCCTTACTGAGCATCTGAGCTCACCCCTTTCAATGTTTTAATATTTTCCAGGATGTGAAGAAGTATTTTATGAATGACCTACAGGGATAGTCATCAGAGGATATGAGTGTGGACTATCGAGACATTGTTATTGTAGTTTTTCACTTTATTATGTAATGTAACATTTATGAATGTATCTAGTGTTTCCAAGGATACTAAACTAACCGGTCTTTCGAGACTTGATCATTTGAGATCATGCCAATGTTACGCAATAATGAACCGACTCTGGGTAACTGGGGTCGGGGCCTTACATTTTGTGTGTTATTCGTGGGTGACCAAACAACATAGTATAAAGGATATTAAATGGGCTTCTTAGTGAAGGAGACAACCTGGAAAGCCTGTAGGCACATACATGAAGATGAATGGACCACCACAGCATCTTCGATGGCCCGTGGAAGCACCCGCCGGTGCGACACCACCGGCGTGGCAGCAACAGCCGGTCCGAGCCGGCCGCATCACCCACAAAATTTGTGATGGTAAGAGTCATGGCCAGTTGGTACATGACCGTGGAATGGAATGGCACAGATGTCACACATAGGGTATAAAAGTAGGCGCTTGGGACACTCAGTTGGAGCGCAACGACTACCTCCATCCGGCCGTTTCAGATGACAAGGCGGAGCCTTTCAGGTTCCGCCAGTTGGGAGGAACCGGATGCCCAGTTTCTGATTTAGCTTAACTGAAACGCACCACTCGTGCTGAGTTTTCTAGGTGGTCCAGACCCGCTGGACGGGCCGGACATGCTGGCCAGACCCGCTGGTTGGGTCGGACCCCTACGAGACCTGACCGGTCTTATTTCACTAAAACTTGAGTATCTCACAAACCTGGCATCTGATTGATGCACTGTCTACGACATTGGGACCCTTGGGATGAGGATGTAATTTTGAGATACTCAACTTGGGTTTTGGTAGAAGTTGGAGTATGATTGGGTTGGATTAGACTCAAATCCAACCAATCCCTATTTACCTTTTTGCCTATATGTTACAGACCGAGCATTCGATTGATGCGCCGTATATCGAGTTGGGAACCTTAAGACAAGATGGTCCTTTGGGTTACTTATTGGTAGGAATTTTTGGTAGTTGAGGTATGACTGATATTATGAGGACCATAATCTCCATAACTCAAGTGCACTAATTGTGGGAATCTAGTGGCTGACTGTCTAGTGAAAAGCAACCCTCTGTGGATCGGTATGAGAGTGACCCTATGTGGATCAACAGTAGTGCTACCCTCTATGGATAAGAAATAGATATAAACTCTATGGATCATCATGAGAGTGACCCTCTATTGATTAGTAGCATTGCAAACCTATGTGGATCGGCAGTAGAGAGACCCTTGGTGTATCGACAATATAGCGACCCTTCGTGGATCCACAGTAGAACCTCTTAATAGAATAAAATGATCTAGGTAAATACTAATAATCTTTATTTATATTCTCTAAGTTGAATACCTTGTTTGAGATGACTTTTACTTTATTCTTTTTGATTGAGATCATGATTTTTGGTTTTTCCTTGTTGAATTCAGGGAGACCTTCAGGGGTCTTGAGGTCCCTACTGGGTATTGTTATACTCACCCCTGCATGGGCTTCACCTGCACCTTGTCATGTCTTGTGAAGTCGACGAACACCTTGACTGAGTCTTGGGGATCTAGGTCTATATGGTGCTTGGAGGTTATTGTTAGACGTAGGGAGCAACAATGATGAAAAATGATGAGCTGTACCTACCCTTCAGGTATGATCCTTGGTGGACGACCTCTAAAGAATTTTTTTTCCTTTTTTATATACTTTCTTTTCAGTTGGGTTTGTTTATTTTCCATTTTTACTACTGGTTCACAGTTTTACTATCAACAGTTCTACTTTGTGATTTTCTTTTATTGTATACCTTGTATCTGTGTGTACAGGTTTATAGTCAATGCCTTCCCTTTTTGGGATATGCGTTTCAAAAGATAGTCGCCAACCCCTGTCCTATGGAAGGTAGACTTAGAGTATCTATGACACGGGCCCCAAGGGATAGGTTGTGACAAAGTGGTATCATAGGGTCGGTTTTACCAGATGAACTAAGAGTCTATTTTTTAAATGGATCAATAGTTTTACGTGTCTTGAGTTTGGATTATTGTTCAGGGAGTCCAATGTTGTTACGAAGGCCAACGTATCCATACACCAGGACCCTGAGTTCTGATTTCCGACTCGATACACAAAAACACTATTTGCTTGTTTTTGGAAAATGTTTTGATCACTATTGAGTCAGATCACTAGGTATAACTTATTAACCGTGGTGCATCTATTTATTTACAGGATGTTACCGCATGGACAGCCAACCAGGATTCTAGGGATAGACCATGATGATGGACCACCAAGAAATGAGGCATCAGTGTAGGGACCTCTTACAACGATAGCAGCTTCGGGTGGTGTACTAGTAACACCCCACCCATAGGGAATCAGTTGTCACCAGTCCCACCACTGGACCGTGCATGCCGAAA
The DNA here is from genome assembly GCA_963277665.1 of Viscum album. Taxonomy (NCBI): domain Eukaryota; kingdom Viridiplantae; phylum Streptophyta; class Magnoliopsida; order Santalales; family Viscaceae; genus Viscum; species Viscum album. The sequence continues at coordinate 310,299,832 of OY728161.1, forward strand.
AAGCATGTTTCATGAGTTACAGAGATAGATTCCAATGATTTTTCAAGATGAGATAGACCCGTAGGCAGTTGAGGACTGGCTGGAGGCTGTGGCATGGGTTTTTCACTTGGTTGGGACACCAACATACCAGATGGGGATCCTAGATGCTAGTCTCTTTTAGGGAACATCGGGGAGATGGTGGATCCTGATGCTCTAGATGTAGGAGGAGACAGATCTTTCCAGGTTGGACTTTGTGAGCCACTTTAGGGAGGAGTTTGTACCAGAAATTTTACGCTCAGTGCATATTCAGGAGCTACTACACTTATAGCAGGGTAGCTTGACAGTGCCCCAGTAGTCGGTGAGATTCACTGACCTCTATCACCAACCCACCGACAAGGTACGAGACACTTTATTCAAGACCCATGCCTTTGAATAGGGACTCTAATAATATATTAGAGCATCAATGATATCTCTCAACATTCCAATGTAGGCTAGAGTGAAAGAGGGAGAACTATGGGTGGAGAGCTTCTTAGCTGTGCAGGCACATACAATGAGAGACACCACCAGATGACAGCCATCTGAGTCATCTGTAGCAGGAAGTAGGTAAATGTCACAGAGGCCTAAGTGGGATAGAACTTCTGGAGGATGACCCTAAGATATTGGGTTGGAGGTGTAGAGATCACAAGGCAAGGGAGGTCAGAAGAGGATCAGACTATGCTACACCTATGACGGGCAGGGTCACATGGCTCGTGATTACCCAAACCACCATACTGATGATCAACATACAGTCAAAGGACCCCATGGAAGAGGAAGAGGTTATAGTGAGGAGGTCTGCAGGGTATAAAAAATGGTAGAGGAGAAGGCCATGCAGTAGGCAGTGGGTGATGATTTGAGGTACTACCGCCACCACCCCTTGGCGGTCCACCCCGACCTCAGGGAGCAGGTGGACAGGAATGAGCTCAGCTTCAGGAGGCAGAGGCTTATGACCAAGAAACTACGGAGATGATTTAAGGTAGAATCTGTGTCTACTACACTCCAGTTATAGTTCTTATAGACACAATTTCCAATCAATCTTTTATTTCCATGACTCTCATTCGGAGCTCGGAGATTCTGGTGGAGCTGTTGGCTTGATTATTACGATTAGAAACTCCTACGGAAGAGGATTCAATGATTACAAACTATTTCCAGTAGTGAGAGCTTACTCTAGGAGTTTAGAGCTTCGACTGGGATCTCCTAGTATCAGCATCTAGGCCTTACAACACCATAATTGGTATGGACTCGTTATCCATAGTCCATGCTAATATTGATTATTTTAGGCACAAAGTATGGTGTGTTCACGATGATGGGACTAGGTTTTCATTTATAGGAAATAAGGGAACCTTTGAAGCATATGTTGTGTAGGTTTTGGGTACAACGGAAGCACGTTGGTGGGTGTACCCAACTTTAATTTTAGCATTAACAATGATCAATCCAAGATCCATTAAAATAATAAAACGTCGGACCTTCGGAAGAGAATGAAGAACAAAAAAGAAAGAGGGAGTCCCAGAACCATAAAGACAGGATCATCATATGTTGGTTATAATTAATTTAATTAATTGACAAGAACTACCTTGATGAAATTATTTATTCGTTGATGTCTCCGGTCATGATCTGATGTGATTCGTCGTTGTGTCGCAGAATCCAAGTGTAGACTACCTCTAGCGGTGATCCACACATGCACCACGTATCTTTGGATGTCGCTAAAGTAATCTAAGAGTGCTAGTTTGGAGAAGCATTTTCTTGCACTTTCACCTTAGATTTCCTTGATCCAATGGATAAAGATCTCTCTCGGTATCGAGAGTGTTCTTGGAGGAAGGAGTTCTTTCAGCCTTGAGAGATTTCTCCAGAATTGTTGTGCATAACGATTAGGGAAAAGTGTTGGGGTTGTAAGGATATTTATAGAGTTATGACATTAAATAAATGTGTTACACATTTTATTTATTTAATTAACTCTTATTGAAACCCCATGTCAAATACTTAATTCCTTGACATGATCCCGTGCTGATTATAATAAATATCATTTAATAAAATGATATTATTTCCTCAAAATCCCAATTGGAAAAACTACACGACATGTAATCATTAATACACGATGTGTACTCATTTTTCATGAAAACTACATGGCCTGTACATTCAATATACATGGCGTGTTTTATCTTTTTTTCATTTTTCTTTATTTCTTCCACCACATTTATTAGACCTAAAGTAATGGATATTTATTTCTTAAATAAATGTAACTGCATTACTCGCTAATAAATAAATATTATTTCACCCACAATATATTCTCTCGAATAACTCGTGTCGAAATAAATGTGATCAGTCATCCTTAAATAATTATTAAACCAAATTCAGGAATAATCTTTATTTAACAAGTTAAATTAATATTTAACTGAGATACATGGACACACTTAGTGTGTGACCCTCTAAGACTCTTTCTTAGTGGCATTAGGAGGAGCCTGTATTATGTCCAATGTTAGCATCTAGAAACACACCAAGGAACCTATAGATAAAGAATTTAACGCCACAATGACTTGTCACCTCATACGAACTCTTACCATGTAATATAATACATTTTTCACAATATCTCAAATCAAGCGGGTTGCATGCTAGTATCATCAACCCATGTGCTTGATTATTCTTTATTTGAATTTCTGGAATTGAACTCGTCCATTACTTACCATGGACATGGATTTATTGAGCCTATATCAATTCCATCAAAGGGCCTGAGATATCTACTTTCGTTATGGAACAGAAGGGACAAATCCTTTTTCGCATTATCTTTTAATGCAGTATTACTCATAACGCACCCAATGTATCCTACCTCACTGTGAACAACGTGTCATTACAGTTTTCATCAATACATATAAGTGCATGAGTTTTAATACCCATTAATGTTAATCTTAACGTCCAAGGACCAATACACACATCTGTAGATAGGAACATCCAATTACACTATGAAATGTGGATTTCCTACTGGCGGGTCTTGTTCTCATAATATCCTCCTGGATATTACCAAGTGTGCACACCATGATAAGGTGCCTCAAAGTTTTATGAGTCCTCACCCCTAATGGTCTGTATTATTTCTGTCCCTCAAATAAAATCACCCGATTATAGAATATATATTCATGAATAGTGTTATGGAACATCCGGGTTCTCATCATAGCAGGGATCCACTATGACCCTTTAATGCAAAAAATATCCTTAGAACATTATCACATGAATTTTCATGCAGAATAACAATCAAGATGTGATAAGGTCTTTATTTAATGAATATAGTAAAAAGTGGTAGGTTTTAGGCCACCAAATCCAACAGACTCCCACTTGGACTAGAGAAAACTACTAAAAACATTTAAACCGCTAGATCTCACATGATATTCATGCTTCTACTGAGATATGCCTTTAGTCATGGGGTCTGCCACATTCTATTCTAAGGACACTCTTCTCACTGTAACTTCACCCCTTTGATAGAAATCCCTAAACAGGTGATACTTTTGGAGTATGTGCTTTGTCCGTTGACGTGACCTTGGTTCTTTTGCAAGATCCACTGCTTCTATATTATCACAATACAACGTGATAGGATCTTTACTACTAGTCACCACATCAAGATCCTAGAAAAATTTATAAATCCATACAGCTTCCTTGGATACATCAAAAGCCGCTATATATTCTGACTCCTCTATAGAATCAGCGACAACTGGCTACTTTGAACTCTTCTAGCTCACAGCTCCTCTATTGAGGCAAAAAACAAATCCAGATTGTGACATTAGATCTTTCAGATCTATCTAAAAACTGGCATCTGCATACCCTATGATGACAAGTTCCTCATCTCCTCCATACACCAGGAAAGTATCCATAGTTCTTATCAGATACCTAAGGATAGCCTTAACAGTAGTCCAATGTTGTTCTCCTAGATCTGCTTGATATCTACCTACCATGCTTAGTGCATAGGCAACATCAAGCCTTGTACATAACATGGCATACATTATGGATCCTATTGCCAAAGTGTATGGGATATTACTCATTTTACCTTTCTCTTATTGTGTCTGAGGACACATTTTCTTAGAAAGATATAGGACATGTGAAACTGGAACCAATCGCCTCATGGATTGTTCCATACTAAATCTATTTAGTATCAAGTCAATGTGTGTACCTTGACTTAGTCCAAGAATCCTATTGGATCTATCAAAAATGATCTTGACCCCTAGAATATAGACCACTTCACCCAATTCCTTCATAGAGAAACATGTGTTCAACCAGTCCTTAACTGATTGTAAGACTGGTACATTGTTTCCAATAAGAAACATTTTGTCAACATATAATACTAGGATAATGATCGCATTACCATTAAAACACTTATAAACACATGAATCACATGCATTCTTAATGAAACAAAATTCATGTAAGGATTCATCAAATCGAATGTTCCATGACATGGATTCTTGCTTTAATCCATAAATGGATTTTTGCAACTTGCAAACCCATTTGGCTTCACCCGGTGTCACAAAACCTTCTGGTTGTGTCATATAGACACCTTCCTGAAGGTTCTCGTTAAGGAATGCTATTTTGAAATCCATTTTTCTAATCTCGTAGTCACAGTAAGCTACTATGGAAAGTATGATTCTTATGTATTTAAACATGGAAACTGGAAAGAAGGTTTTATCATAGTCAATTACTTGACGTTGTCTAAATCCTTTAGCCACTAGCCCGGATTTATAGGTGCTAACTTGACCATCCTTGTCTATTTTTATCTTGAATACCCATTTGCATCCAACAGGATTTACGTCAACTAGCTCATCGACCAGAACCCAGACATGGTTCTGATACATGGAATCCATCTCATAATTCATAGCTTATAGACATCTTGTATCTTCTAAGAAATCTACTACTTCCTTGTAGGTGAGAGGTTCATCATTGTCCAATAATAATGATTCACCATCCTCAGTGACTAGGAAACCAAATATCTCTGGTCCACTACCCTCTCTTGAGCTCCTATATAGTACTTGTGTTTTTGGAACCTCTTCCACAGGGATTTGTGGAACTTGTTCCTGTACCAAATCCTGCGTATCCTGAGCATCAAATTCATCTAAGTTAATCTTTCTCCCACTATCCCTTTTGAGGATGTGCTCCCTCTCAAAAAAGATGTCTTGTCTGGTGACAATAACATTCTTATCTTGAGGGTTATATAAGTAATATCCTTTTATTTCCTTGGGATATCTTACAAAGATACACCTAGTGCCCTAGGGTTCTAGTTTGTTTCCTAAGTAGGACTTAACAAATTCCTCACATCCCCATACACATGTATGTGACAAAATGGATTTCTTTACATTCCATAACTCCCAGGGAATATCATTTTCCACCTTAGTAGGTAATAGGTTTAATGTTTATGCTGTAGTTTGTAATGCATATCCCCAAAAGGATAATGGAAGATCTGCATAACTCATCATCAACCTCACCATGTCCAACAAGGTGTGGTTCCTCCTTTCACTAACACCATTCCCCTGTGGTGTATAAGGAGGAGTGACTTGAGATAGAATCCAAGACTCCCGTAGAAGATCGATGAACTCTTGGATCAAATATTCTCTACCTTGATCCGATCGAAGTTTCTTTATCTTCTTACCAAGCTGATTCTCTACTTCATTCTTTAATTACTTAAAATTCTTTAAGGATTCTGACTTATAACTCATTAAATAGACATAACCATATCTACTCAAATCATCAATAAAAGTGATAAAGTAAGAATATCCACCTCTATCTTCTACGGGAAGTGGTCCACAAACATTAGTGTGCACCAATCCTAGAAGCTATGTGGCCCTTTCACCTTGTCCACCAAAAGGCGGCTTGGTCATTTTACATTGTAAACAAGCATTGCATCTATCAAGTGGTTTGAGCTCAGTAGAGTCTAAATAGCCATCTTGGCAGAGCTTTGTCAAAAGTTTCTCATTTATATGACAGAGACAGTGATGCCAAAACTGGGTGATGTATGAGTCATGTGAGTTTGTTTCGTTATAGATTGCCAACAATTGGTTTTTTTAATTTAATACATACAAAACATTATTTAAATTCTCCGTAACATAACATACATTGTTCTTATAAAAGAGACAACCCTTATTTCCAAACCTGAAAATAAATCCTTCTATATCCAAAAAAGATATAGAAATTATGTTCTTGGTAACACTAGGCACATAATAAAAGTTATGTAAAACCAAAATCATCCCAATCGGCAATGAGAGGTGGTAATCGCCTATGGACAATGCAGCTAGCCTCATTCCATTGGCAGCTCAAAGATCCACCTATTCTCTATCTATCTTTATAAATATACTTGGTTCCTACATTTGAATACAAATATGAGCCCCAAAAACTATATATAATACCCAATGTGTAGAAATAGAAAGATCACACTCAATAACGAACACACCTTTAGTGTCCCGATGCTTCTGCGTGTAGTTCCTCTTCCAGTTCCCTTGCTTGCCACATGAAAATCATACGACCTCCCATTACTTGCCTTGCCTATGGATCTTCCCCTTATTGGAAGGACAATTCTCGGGGGATTAAGACCTTTTATAAGTCTTTACCCCCTTTTCCTTGTCATTCCTTTTCTTATTCACCATAAAGACTGTGGGTTTTTCATGTCCCATGTCCTTATCTACCTGGAGAATCAAGGTCAGAAGTTCTGATAGTATCTTCTTATTATTTTTCATATTTTAGTTGACAATACAGATTGAGAAGGTCATGGGCAGTGATGATAGCATGAGATCTGTATGCAACTCATCTGAGAATTTAATCCCTAAGATATCTAGACATTCAATGTATCCAATAATCTTGACTACATGAGGCCTTGCTAGTATATAATATCCAAGATTAGTTGTAAACAAAGCATTGAAGATCTCATATCTCTCTTTTCTTTCCTTCTCTTGGTAGAGATCCTTAAGGTGAGACATCATGCTATACACGTCCATGTTTTCATGTTTCTTCAAGAGCTCATTAGACATGGAAAATATCATGAAAAACTGGACATATGTGACATAATCCATATGTTTTGCATAGAGAGATATTTCCTCATCACTGAAATCTTTCCCAGGAGTAACTGGAATAGGCTCTTCCAGCACATACAATTTTTTCTCGTGGTGAAGGATGATGCGTAAACGCCTCTAAAAATCTTGGAAATTGGTGCTGGTGAGAAGGTTTTACTTCTTGAGTATGGTTCACAATGACATGTTTGAAGTCATTTTTCTTATCGTTTCTACAAATTAAGATGATCAAAGTTTAGTACTTTACAAAACTGAGACAAATAAATAAATTAATACTTATTAGTCTCCCACTATTTTATCGAAATCCAATAGCCCTCACCATTGACTTAAAAATATTTTGTTTCCTGAATATTCTAGTGACAATGATCTATATATCTATTCACATTAACCCAACTAGTTTTGGTCAAGAAACTTGAAGGGTTTTAGGTAGAAATTCTAAATT